>CM027868.1:33595653-34279156 GCA_016097605.1 Eucalyptus guilfoylei | reverse complement strand
CGTCTTTAGTTATCTAGATTTAGTCAATGTGCCGGAGTGCGCTGTATTCGAGTGTGTTATGTACTGGCACTCTACTCAGGCGTCTCGCCGGTGTCGCGCATATGCATTGCGAGAGTTCTCTTGCTGAATTGTTAGTTGAGATTTGAATTGCTTTTGAGGATTTTTTATTTTATTTTGGGCATTGTTGGGCTTGTCTGAGATAGTCTTCTAGGTGGATACCGTCTTAGTTTGATCAAACAGTGCCTGTTCGCATCGGAAAAATCATCGGTTACAATTGAACTTCACTGAATTTGGTTTCCTGCTTTAGTGTTGCAGTATGTGCTGTACCCTCTGTTCTTTTTCTTGAGGAAAAGTTTGAGAATGCGTCTGCGTTTGATCACAGCTTCAGTCCTGCCTCTGAACTTATCGTTGCTTTTACAGGTGGAGTCGCTACTCGACAAGGAAGATTACACATTGGAGGAGCTTTTGGATGAAGAAGAGATTATCCAAGAATGCAAAGCTTTAAACAGTCGTCTAATTCATTTGTAATTTCTTTTTGCTGTCACTGAGGACATTTCCTTGGATTTACTGTTATTTTGTTATCCTATTCATTTGAATGTTTTGACACAAGGTTTTCATACATTTGGATAATTACCCTCCACTGGATGTTGATGCCTGTAAAACCACACTGATTGTGGCGTGAAGTAGAGTTCCATTCATGTGTTAGATGCTTATGAGATGTATATATTTTCAGCCTACGAGACAGAGCTCAAGTGGAGCAGTTGTTGCGGTACATCATTGAAGAAGCTACTGAAGATGCTGACAGCAAACGTACTTTCAAGTATGATCCCTTGCCATGACAGAAGGGAAATAATGCTCGTTATGTACTGTATAGTTTTCTTCCTTGACAATTTGGAATCTGCCACATTTTCAGGTTCCCCTTTATTGCCTGTGAGATATTTACTTGCGAGATCGATGTTATTCTCAAGACTTTAGTGGAGGAAGAGGAGGTTTTGGTTTACGAGTTTTTGTGATAGTCCTTTTTTTGTGTATTGAGAGTGTATGCAACAGTGGCACTCTTTTTCTAATTCAATTATTATTATTTTTTAATTGTTGCTCCAGCTAATGGACTTGCTTTTCTCATTCTTGGATCCAAACCGTCCTCATAGTGCATTGCTTGCTGGGTACTTTAGCAAGGTATACTTTTCAGCAATGCAAAAGTGGTGTTTGATAATTTGGTGAAGGGCATCCTGCTCATAGCCATTTGAGTTGTAAAATAGGGTTATTGATACTTGGTGGCATGAGGATTTTCAGTCCTCTGCCCTACCAGTACAAAATGTTCAGCGCTTATGAATTTCACTTCTCGAAACTACCGGTTCTTGCTTTGAACATCCAGTTAAAATGGTTTATTTTGCATTGCAGGTGGTTGTATGTCTCATGTTGCGGAAAACTGTTCCACTTATGAATTATGTTCAAGTGAGTTCTTGATAAGCTCTTTTCTGTAGCATTTCTTTCATGATTAGAAGAAATTTTTAATTCCTCTTTCAATTTGAGGTCAACTAACCATTTAATGTGTTGGTGATGTTGTTAAAGAGTCTAAATATCCCATTTATTACAAAATATTTGACCCACGAAATCCCACTTGCATCATGGGAAAGCTGGTTGGGGAACTAAAATGCGGTACCGTGATCCAATATTTCATTTTTGTTTGCTTAATGAGTAATGTCATTCAGTCAAATCAGCCGAACAGATGAATGAGCCAATATTTCATAAAACCAGTTGTGGCATGATATCGAGTTTTAGAGGTTCTATTGTAATCTATATAGTTAAGAAGTTATTCTGTTATGGCGATGTCAATCCTTAACTAGTGTGATTGCGGGTTGTCAGGATTGGATATGCTAGATGGTTATTGGTACCACATTCCTCCTTCCCTCCTCCCTCCCCTTCTCTCTCTGATATTTTGGCTTGGAAAACATCTCATTCCAGGCTTATGAAAGTGATCTGATTCAGGAGGCTGGCTGGGGTGCATAAATAACCAAAGGGTGTTGTGTGCTCGTAGGTCACATCTTATACTTTATATGTACACGTGTCTTTCCCATGGCTGATGATAATGCCGTAACTCTGCACATTTTTGTCTGCACGACAAGCATCTTTGTTAAGACTTAGCAAAACTGATTGAAAAATTAGAGGTTTCTCTTCTGCGTCTCTCGATTTCTACTCTTGATGAGTTTGTTTAAGAGAAATGGAGTGCCGTTGATTGATAAATGCATGCTTGATTTTCAAAGTCATGGATCTCTTGTAGTGTTATCATTAAACTTACAGTTTACGATTAATTAATTGATTGATTTTTGCATCCAATGATACTTTTTTGAGTATTGGTAACATTTTCTTCTTATAGGCTCATGAGGATGTTTTCTGCAAGCTTGTTGATTTGATCGGAATTACATCAATCATGGAGGTAACTGATATTTCTCCCTTGTTGCACTTAATAATAAACTCACTTGATTGTGGTTGCTATTATACTGTAACCATGTGAGCAGTTTGTTCATACTTTTTTAATGAAACAACCTTTCTACACAGGTACTGGTGCGACTTGTAGGTGCTGATGACCATGTCTATCAAAATTATTTGGATGTGATGCAATGGTTAGCTGAGAGCAATCTGCTGGAAATGATTGTTGATAAACTGAGTCCATCTGTAAGTGGCAATTGTTGCATTTTTATTTTTGGATGTATTCAGATGACTGTTGAGAAACTGAGTCCATACACATTTTCAATCCCCATCAATCAATTTTTCTCCCTTCCCAGTTTTCAAACAGAGCCTAAGTAACATTGTAATGACTATTTTGTCTTTCTGTTGATCAGTGCCCTCCTGAAGTTCAAGCTAATGCTGCTGAAACCCTGTGTGCCATTACTCGAAATTCACCGTCAGCTTTAGCCACAAAACTTTCGTCTTCAAGGTTTGCCTCATTGCTATTGACTTGTTTCCTTTATTTTGTGGTTTGTAATTTCTAGTAAGGATCCGTCACTGTGAGTACTTTTGAAACGGCCTTTGATGTTTGTTATGATCCACGCAGCTTTGTTGAAAGAGTCTTTAGTCATGCATTGGAAGAGTCACCTTCAATATCTGGCCTTGTCCACTCACTTTCAGTCTGCATCTCTTTGCTGGATCCAAAAAGATCGGCGGTTCCTTCCTCTTTGTTTCATTCTTTCCGCGGTCAACACATGTACGAGTGCCCGATAACTGTTAATGCAGAGACTATTAATGCGATGCTTCCAAGACTTGGTATGTCTGAATACTTTCTTCTTTGGTATCATTTGCAAAACATTTTGAAAGGCTGTTCTGTTCTCATCCCAAGCATGTTGTTTATGTGCTTCAGGTATGTGAGACAAGCTTATGCACGTTTTGTTCCCTTCAATAGATAGTTGTATATGCTTTACTATGATAAGGCAATTTCTCTTTTGATTTAGAAATTCTTAAAGAGTCATTGGGAGGAATTTTTGCTGTGATTGCTTGCGTTTTGTATTAAATTGTCATGGTGCTTCAACATTGATGCCCGTGTAAAGTGAAGCCTTTGTCCGGTCATCTCTGTGTGTGGTGCAGATCAAGTGATTTGACCTATTATAATAGAACTCTATGCGTTCTGTGGTAGTCTTCTCTCCTTGCTGTATGCCTATAAGGATTCTGTTGGTTGAGAGTGGTTTTTAGGGGGATCAAGTGAAGGTCATTGTTCCACCTCTGATTTCCGTCGCATAAGCTGACATCATGTATTAAAAGCAACTCACCTCGTATAGTGATCATCGGTAATCTCTGAAATTGCTTAATTTGTGTTGAAGATGCTAGTCATATGAGTTTGACTCTAAGTGTGTGTAATTAGGAGCCTTCCGGGTAAAAGATTGTACATGTACCATCAAGTCTTGAGCTTTTAGAGGTGTCAAAATTCGTTTGGAGTGTGTTCCTATGACCACCTGCTAGCAGAGTTTCTGCACATCAATTTACATTTGTTTCTACTTCAATAAATGATATAGTCAGGTCACTCCTCACATTGAGGCTCTGCGATTTTTTCTTACTTTTCAATTAATTGATCTGCAGGAGACTTGCTTGTGCTTTTGAATGTGTCATCAGACCAGAGGGTACTGCCCACTACATATGGGGAACTTAGGCCACCTCTTGGGAAGCATCGTCTAAAGGTTGGTGCAACTTCTTGCAGCATTTACTTTTTTACCACCGAGTTCGGCTTACCTTACTTTTGATATTAATGTTGATGAAAGCTGGAGTAATTTGTTGCAGACCTTAATGATCTTATTTTCCGTAAGACGGTAAGTGATGGTTTTTCTTTCCATTCTCTTTTTGTAGATTGTGGAATTCATTGCAGTGTTGATGAAAACTGGCAATGAAGCTGCCGAGAAGGAATTGATTAGCTCAGGAACAATTCTGCGTGTTTTGAATCTTTTCTTTGAGTAAGATTCTTCTTTTTGCAATTAGAGCCCAGGAAACTGCATTACTTATGACTGAGCCCTTCAGTTTTTGTGATTTCGGGAGTTATCTTCTTAAAAAACTCAATACATTTATTTTTGCTTGCAGGTACCCTTACAACAATGCGTTGCATCATCACGTAGAGTATCATATCGTCATGCTTTGAAAGCAAGAGCACAGAATTGGCTGATCATCTATTTCGAGATTGCGATTTAATAAAGAAAATGTTAGAAACAGATAAACAGCCTGTTCTCTCTGGTGGTGATGATAAGGTAGACACGTGCTTCAGATGCAAGATTATGCCATATCAATTATTTTATCAAGGCCTTAGAGTCCTTAATTATTTAACAAGTGATGCAACATCGTTGTAACACACTGGACTCACCTTAATTCTGAATTAAGTTTGATGAAAGGGGAAGGTTTATTGACACAGGCTCCAGGATTTTCCATAGAAAATCTAGTATGTTTATAAGTCTGCATTTTGGTGCTTCTTTTGCAGCCAACTGTACCCACTTCTGGAAAACGAGCTCCTAAAGCTGGGAATCTTGGACACATTACTCGGATCTCTAATAAGCTCATCCAACTGGGTAGCATCAATAGTCATATTCAGAACTATCTTCAGGTGGGAAGGTTTTTTATGCTTCTTTTGCATTGGTTTCTAAAAGGTACTCGTTATTGTAGATCTCATATAATTGTTACTTAATCTTAGCTCTTCCACTATCTATTGACCTTGATTAGGGTGAATTGAATTTTAAGTACTCCCACATGCGTTAATTAGATTTTTTCTAATTAGTTTTACCAACATATATTTATTTATGCATTTTATACTATTAATTTACTGGGGAACATTGTACACTATATTTGTACTCAAAATTGATTTTTTTTTTTTTTTAAGTTCTGCAAAATTGTTTTTAATTATGTGAAATATTTCAAGTTTTGCTTTTGGGTTTTGGTGTGGACATTATTATTTGGAGAGGCGCATGTGCCCTAGTGTCCCATATAAAGGCACCATTTGTTAAGTTACTAAGAAATTGTCTTACTCCTATGCAGTTGATCTACAATGGGAAAGTCAGGGTTCTCGTTAGGTGTTATTGCATTGTTACTTGCTATCCTCATAATCAAATCATCTAGGAGGTCATTAGTATCCTTTTTATTTGGCCACGCAGTTGTATTTCTCTCATCTTAAGTTTTGTTTGGGTTGGGCAACTATTTCCTGATTCTTAATTATGAAGTGTGGCTTCTTATTTAACTAGCAAAATAGCTCCCATGTATGTGTGTGCAAAATATGAAAAAGATGTTAATAGTGGAAGAAAAGGTGTGATTTGGGTTATATCGTAAGTGAAGAGATTTTTGGGTCAACATGATGGCTACAATGGCATTTTATCTGCTGTTTAAAAATGTATTTTATTATTCAATAAATGCCTAGCCTGGGTGGGAGAATGTTTGGGGTTTAAGGTCGCCTTTGGGTTTACTTTACAGGAAAAAAGAGATGTTCAAGATATTAATCACTGAGGACTTCTTCAGATAGTCCTTTTACATAGTTTTCACAATCTTTGCTGACATATCTTTGCTTACAATGTTTACTATAGGAAAATAGTGAATGGAGTGAGTGGCAAGCTAATGTTCTTCAGGAGCGTAATGCAGTCGAAAATGTCTTCCGCTGGGCATGTGGGTAAGTTCTCGCATAAATTTCGGTCTGCATTGTTAGAGAAATTGTCACCATATCAGTGGCTTGCCAATCACTTTGTTGGTTCTATTTTTTCTGAAAATTCATTTTTCCCTTTTAGTATCGGGTCATGGCGTATTTACTGCATTCATTTTTTTATATCCATAAGACAAATTAATTCTGGAATTCAAACACTTCTACACAAGTATCAAGTTATGCATTATCGAGGTTACATGAGCTTGTTCCTGTCGTCTGTTCAGGTGCAGGGCCATATTATTCTTTTTGCCTAACATCCTCCCTTCTTTTAAACTCTTAATATACATCTCATGGACGAAAATTCCATCAGCATTGTCTTTTCTCATTGAATTTTCGTGAACGTTTTACGCAATTGTTCTTGCTTTGGTGTGCTAATAGGACTTCTAATACTTTTCTATATGCATTAACTTCTGTTGTGATAAGACAAAAGATATTTAATAAAGATGACCTACATTGAATTATGATGTAGCAGCCCCTGTGAAGCAACTTAAGTCAGGCTTTGAGATACAAAATATACGGAAATGAGGATGCAGAGGTAATCTTGTACTTTTAACGTTTTCTTTCTTATCTGAACTTACATCATCTGCCCTATAACCTTTTAGCTGAACTTACATCTTATTCTTTGCAGGATCATGGAGCTCTTGATCGAGATGATGAGGTAATGATAATTATTAAGAGCATTAATGTAGACTGTTATAATTTGACTCAAGGTTAACCCTGGAAGTGTTGTTTAGCTATATTTGAATTGATGTTCATAATGCAGGATGTTTACTTTGATGATGAATCTGCTGAAGTTGTTATATCATCCCTCAGACTAGGTGATGATCATGGGAGGTAATTATTCACGTGATCGACAATTGTTGAGTTTCAGTGAGAATCTGAAAAGAAGTCTGGACATAGGAATTAGTTCTCTAGGAAATTTGCAGTTAATATTCCTCACTCCTCTTACTTGCTTCAATACAGCTGTAAAAAAGGAAACATATCCAAAAGTAGACCATAACATTATTGAAAGGCAGCTTTTCATCTTCACTCACTCGGCTAAAGCAATTGTTTTTCGTTTAATGTGTGAAAAGTTTCTCTTGATTTTCTATTTACTTGGTGCAGATCTCTCTTCTGGGCCTCCATTGCATTAATGCTGCTTAATTAATGCAGTGATTTCCAATTGTTACCTGCTTTTGGTGAACTGCACATCTATAATGACAATGTTACATCCATTTGTTTATTTGGTGCAGTAGTTTGTTCACAAACTCCAATTGGTTCACATTCAAGATGAAAGAATGGAAGATGCAAATGTTGGTGCTTCGTCTATGGAGGTGATGGATGAAATAAATCTGAATGGAGCTGCAAATGGCGGCAACAGCAGTAGTGACGATGAGGTGGTTGTAGGAGAGGATGAAGACTTAACTGGGGCTAAAGACTCCCCCAGTGTCACATCCACTTCAAATTGAATTTACCAAAATGGAAATGCTCCCTCAGCCCCAAATTTCTTCCGTTTTGAGATGCCTGCTAGTGAGGATATATTTGGCAACAGACCTTTACCTGAGTGGGAGGGATGGGGTGAGTCAGCTGATTTGCAGATAGGTGGTTCAAGTGTGAATCCATTTGTTGATCATGATGACTCAGAAGACAAATTTTCCAGCCAAGTTGAGGTGTTGCCAGATGTCAGTCCTCCTCAAGTGGAGAACCTGTACTATCTAATGGCTCAATGGCAAGTACTGGCTCCAGTGACAGTTCAGGGGGAAGTGACGCAGGTCAGAAATCTGCTGCTGTACCCTCATTGTTCGAAGAGGATGTGGAATTTGTGGGCGTGGAATTAGAAGGAACCGAGAAGGCGATGGAGCAGGCTTTGAAGGAGGGGATAGTTGGGGAGGCAGGCCCACTGAAAAGGAGCATGACTCCCAAGACACCTGAAAAAGATAAGTCTGATGAGGGTGAGGAGGGATCAAGGAGTTTAATGACGCAAACTATTGGCGGGTTGACCAGGAGGTTGCAGTCTTGGAGTAATGTGAGGGTCATCTTGATCCTCTGTGCGACGCTTGAGTTACGGAAGGTCACATCTGCCATCTTCAACCCGCCCACATTTGCCTGGGAAAGGCTTAAGAAGAACACAAGCTATGTACAGTGTAATTTTGCTTTCCGAATAGGGGATTGGATGGAGGGTTGTCAATTTGTCTGTTGCTGGTTAATCTCTTATGTTATTGATGATTCCTGGGCTTTTTCCTCGTCGCTGATTTAGGGTTCCGCCTATTTTGTTCTCTTGATCTTGTTGTGGCTTAGAAGTTACCCCAACCCTCAAGTTGTGAAATTACATTTTAGACTGGAAGGACCAAAATGATTTCCTTACCAAGAACAATGTCGACTAAGTCGTCCGTGCCCATTGTTATCTGTGTGACTAGACAGACATAGGTAGGTGATGCCCGTGAACTGCAATTCTTTCTCGGAGCAATTCGGGTTTTGGACATATTTCCCACCTTTGTGCCAAAGTACTAAATTACCTTGTGGTTTGAGTTACTCAACGATGGCGTATTGATGGTCGACTGGCGTGATGACTTCCTAGAAGATAAATCTGGATATTGAGGGTGGCTTGGTGGCAAATATTTTGGCATCACCATGGCATGGTAGACATGGATGGTCGGTGCCAAACCACCGTCCATATGATTATTCAATGGTCCGTGTGGAGATGGTGACCATTTTGTGGTGGTTATTGGATGGCTCTCGCTCAGGTGCGGGTGACGACTTGTGTGGTGGTTGCCGCCCTTTAACAACCACCACCAAGTGACCTTTGTATTCAGGTGGCCCATTTTATGCGAATTTCTTAGTCAATTCTATCACGATACATTCAATAACAAAAAGCAAGCATTTACCTTTTGGCTTGGGGAATTTGTTTTTGTAAGCTTTAAATATGCATTTTTTTTATTGTAAATAACTTTTTGTCGACCAATTATCTTTTAAAAAAAATCAAAAAGTTCTAAAGTTTTTATAGTTGTGTATTTTGTCATAAACATTTTAATTTGGTGTTAATTCAGTCATGCCGGTTAATTTTGGCTGGATTTTCCGACGCAAGTCGGTCGGTTGATATGACACCGTTAGTGGTGATGTTTAATAATATTTTAGTACTTTTTGATTTGATTTGATTTGTTTTTTTCATTTTTCATTTTTCCTTCTCCTCCTCGACCTCACTAGCCACTGGCAAAGCGCTCGAGCTCTCACTAGAGGTTGCAAGGCTTGCCTAGGCTCGACAAGGCTCGACCCTTGACCAATCCAGTGTGAGACCGCAGTCTCGCCGGAGGCTGGGTGAGGCTTGACCCTTGCTAGATTTGATGAGGGAGAGCCATGCCACCCGGCGCGAGCAAGCCTTGTGGCTTTTGGCGAGGGCTTGAGCTTTGCTAGTGGTCGGTGGGGTTGACCTCGTCGGTCGTTGCCTCGCGGTCACCAAACCTCGCGACCTGGTTGGAGGAAGGAGGAGGAAAAATGAAAGAAAAAGAAAAAGAAAAGAAAAAGAAAAGATTTTTTTTTTAAAAATGAAAATATTATTAAAAGTTGTACGTTACGTGTCGATCGCCCATGCATGTAAGTTGATCGGAGTCTACACAAGAAAATCCAGCCAAAATTAGTCGGAAAAACTGAATTAGTACCAAGTGAAAAGGTTTGCACAAAGTAAAAAAGTTTAAAACTAAATTGGCATCAATATGTTTAAGACTAAATTGGCATAAATATAAAAGGTTTAGGATTTTTTTGACACTTTCTCCATTATTTTCAACAAACCAAACGTGAAAATCCAAAAACACTTGTAGAAATTTTTACGCTCAAATAAACACACCCTAAATGATATTATTAAACAAATAAGGATCATCACAGCAAGTAGCCTCCAGTTTTTGGGGTTTTCGTTTTCCCTTTTGGTTGAAAAGTTCAAAGTATTGATAAACAAACATATCATTTTGAAAATTGCCCAGATAAACAAAGGCGTCCATTCGGAAGAAGTTGAAAAATGACCAAATGGAACCCTTCGGGAAAAGTTGCGAACTGAACGAAAGATCTTTTCCAAAATGTTGTCTTTTAAAAAGACAAAACAAAAAATTCGGAATAATTTTAAAAATATATTATTATAATTATTTTTAAAAAAAATAAATTTCGATTTTTTTTTTTAAATTTCCGAAAATTCTCAATAAACTAAACAACCTTTGAATTGATTAAATTTAATAAGATAATTGTACAAAATAAAAATAAAATAACAAAGGGTTAGTGCTAATTAAACCGTAAAGTGCAAAAAGTCTAAGTGCGCCTAATAATCGTGAACCAGCATGCGAATATGGTGGGTCTAGCCCACACCCAATCACTTTTTTTATGTACGTTAAAGAACCCCACATTTATTAATTGGTAATTTCCTCCCACTTTTTCATGTGGGACAAGAAAATATACACTTAGTTTGTTTTACAAACAAACTTCCAACACATATATTTAAGTCCAGTCATTGCTAGCAAAGCCCTTTCTTTCTGGCCCTTTGCTTTCCTTTTTCACATGGAGCAAATTGTTCTTCCTAGAACACGGGATAAATTGAATGAACTATTGCATGGTAAAAGAGCATAACATTGGCACGTGATATTCGATGATTACAACTTCATCAACATTTTTTGAGATTTTCAACATTACTAGATAGAGGGTCAACTAGACATCATTATCATTTCACTGACATTTAATTGAGATTCAAAATTACTGGATAGAGTATGTCCAGAATTCATAATCATAGAGACTATTAAGCCCCATCGGTCGTGGTCGCGCTGCTCCATGCTGTCCATGAGCCAAACAGTTGTGTTATGTCCTCCAATGATTTTCCTTTGTTTCTGGCATGAGAAGATATAGGAAGACCCAGGCCACCATCGCCATCCCCATGAATAGGAAGACGGCACCCCCAGGGTAACCGCGCTATACAAAATCATAAACATCATGGACATTAGGCCGCTTACCACTTGGCCCACAACGCCAATTGCGCACCCCCGGGGCACGCAACCTCATTGGGAAGATCTCGAGCTATATACTAATGCTATCGTCCCATCCCAACGGAAAATGAGGGGCTGTGTAGCATAGTAATGAAAGGATGCATATGGCACTCGCCCACTTGATCTTCTCGTAGCTATGCTGGTGGATGATAGTGAGGCATACACCGAGGGGAGGCAAGTGACAAAATCATCCCGCCAATGCCGGGATGAGCATCAACCGTCGCCGCCCGACTTGATCAAGGCTAAAGGCACAGACCAAGGTGAACATTGTCTTCACAAAATCGACTAATATGAGCAGGAGGAGCTGTTTGGTGTAGTTGACAATCCGAATTTGCTTTCGAAAATGCGAGCGCGCAGAGAAGAATGGTGTCAATTCCAGAAACTTGTTGGAAGAGGTAGATTCCAAACACACAAAGGCTCATGTAGGATCGATTGGGTTGGGTGGATGATAGCCCGGCCACATGCCTTCCCCATTGGTTTGGCTAATGATCTCGTCGAGCCGAAGTGCTGCCTCCTCCTCTGAGTCGAGATTCGTGCAAGGATGCCCTCGCATCCTCCACACGGCCCTACTTAACAAGCCACCAGGGAGATTTTGGCATGACGAGAACCCCAAAAGCCACCAAGCCTAAGGCGATTCCTCCCAAGCAAAGTAGGTAAGACCGTGCCAATTCGGTGCTCATCCTAGAGAAGAAATAGTAGAAGATGTAGGCCAAGAGGGTGCCCCCATTCATGAAAACTTGAACCATTGAAACATGTGTAAAAAACAATCACCTTCATTAACTTAAATTTTCTAACCTTAATTTTTACCTAGACAAAAATTGATGATAAATTTCAAAATAAATATATGCTGCAAAATTAGGCAAAAAAAAAGAAGAGAAAAGAAATGAGTACCTCTGGAAAAGACGTTAGCAAGCCACGGTAAAAAGTAGGAGATATCTCACGATGTAGACAAAGTGTTATAGTGAGGACATAGCCCACCCCAATATTGACGATGAGGTGGCCAAGTACTAAGTAGAAGAAGTCGGGCCCAATGATCATGAAGAGCGCACCGATAACGAGGATGTCCGCACCCAACACAATCTTGATACGGCTGCTAATTCTATTTGAGGTCGACCCGGCCTAGTACCGACCCAATAAGGGAGAATAGTTTAGAAATTGCCAGCCAGAAATCATCATTCTTTTTGCTCAATTGGAGGTCTGCCTTTCTATATGTTGTTGCCTTGCTCATCATTCCTATTTCTGCCAAAATTTTAAAAAAAAAAATCTTATTTTATACTAATGTTCCAAGTAAATCTAACCATATATAAGAAATTAAAAAACATAAAAAATGAAAAAGAAAATATTTTGCGAACTATTTTCCTTATCCCAAATTGGCTAAAAAAAGAAAAAGTGGATGATGTTATCCAAAATTAAGTTTTTTTTTTTTTTGCTTTTTAATGCGTTAAAGAGAATGGACCTTTGGCAATGGATTTATCATTTTTATCGATAATAAAGCTAGAAAAAATGCACCGAAATATAACCAAATTATTGTTATCGTTTGTTTTTTTTGGCAGCATCATTAATTTACAAGGAATTGATTAGTTTTACGGAAAAACTTGATGGAATGCTTGGAAATATTGGACACCATGCTAGAGAACTAGAGAGAGAAGAGGGACTAACCAAAACCTAGCAAGATGCAGACTATAGCAGCTGCGATCGCACAACGGGAGGCATACTTGTTCCGGTGCTGGTTCCCTTCCTCTACTTCTTCTTGGAATAGCTTGAGTAAAATCCCCTCTATATGTCTCATCCTCCCCCAAATGAAACATGATAATGGTCAGCCATGCCTTCTCTCTTCCTGGGTCTGCCATGTGAAATGGAATGGGAGAACAAAGAGCTTTTACTTGAGAAATGAAGAAGACATAGAATTTTTTGAAAATATGTGCTAATACTTTCAATGCAAAGAGTCTAAGAGTACTACTTACATTTCCATTACTTCAGAAACCCACATCCATGATTATAATCGCAACCAAGCCCGCACTAAGCCCAGCCCAATCCGAGATAACACTCAGCAAGTTATTACGGGTTAAGTCGTAGGTTCGTAGCAAGATTATAGGAGGATTATCACCAAATTCACCAAAACAATGGCAGGTATATAACGATATATGTGTTGAAAGACCGACCGATCAAGGAATTGAAAGGCATCTATCTAAGCACGGGAAAGGAAAACCCAGATAAGCCCACCAAGGACTTAATCCCATGAGCAAAATTCAAGTCAAATTCCATCTTTCTCTAAAAAGACTAAACTATCAAGACTAAGTTTATATCAAAGTGACTAGTGAAACCCCCTCGAGCTAGGGCAGAACGTGGGTGATGGGGTATCATGGCTCAAGACAATGGATACAATGAGGCTTTGATAATGAAGTCCATTTTCAAGGGGGAAAAAAAAACTCAAGCAAAGCGCAAACGAAACAAAATGGAAGCAGAGAATAAGCAATTCTTGGGTCACACAGCAAAAAATGATCTAGTCAACTGGGAATATTTTTTCATATGAACAGCAGTAACAATGCACTGCGAGCCCAACTCAACAAGATTAGAACTCACGTAGAGCCAAGAACAAGAGCAGAATCAATACAGATCAACCACCAAAAGGAGCAAAGAGGACGGCACATAAAAATGCTACAGAGCCAACATGTCCTCAAGAACACAACACATGATCGCCTCGGAAGAAGGGCAACAGCAACGCAGACCACCAACACAAGCAGAGAACCAGACCATGACCAGCAGAAGAAGATAAAAAAGAAGATAAGACGCGAGCGCAAGCACAAGGAGAAGTCCAGAGAGATCAGGGACGAACCTGGAAACCCTAATGTCAACAGCACCTGCGCAGAAATGCTGGAAGACAAGACGCGAGCGCAAGCACAAGGAGAAGTCCAGAGATCGGGACGAACCTGGAAACCCTAGTGTCCAACAGCACCTGCGCAGAAATGCTCGAAGACAAGACGCGAGCGCAAGCACAAGGAGAAGTCAGAGAGATCGGGACGAACCTGGAAACCCTAATGTCCAACAGCACCTGCGCAGAAATGCTCTCTTTTTCTTTTCTCTCCTCTATACAGGGAGAAGGATGAAAGCTAGAGAAGGGGGGAAAGGGCTATTTATGATATTCTAAAGATAAGAGGTGGATTTTTGAATCAAGGGGGGGATATCACCCTCATGTCTTCGCTGCTAGCTTTTGCTTCGTACACACCAGAGAACAGAAAAGATAGGGAGATGTGCATGTGTGCATGTGGGGGGTGTCAATTTATGAACTCAGCCATCGTGATGAAATATTGGGGCTCAGGGTGGCAAACAAGAAAGGTGGCAGGAAGGCAACACGTCCTCGTGGGACCCACAATCTGGAGATAAAAAGAGGTAATCATTTTGAAAAAATTTCAGTCATGTAGTGCAAAGATTTCTTTCTCCACGCCTATCTCTCTCTACCCTCGCTCTCTCTCCGACGAACTCCCTCTCTCTCTCTCTCTCCACCCTCCTCTTTCCGACCGGTGAACCACCGTGAACAACCGACAAATCAAGAGGATACCGGCGAGACGACCGCAAGCAACCGATCGGCGTGCGACCTCCCCTCTCTCTCTCTGCCCTCCCTCTTTTCGACCAACCGGCGTGCGTGCGACCTCTTGGCTGCTTTATCATCATTTGATGGATTAGTTTGTTTGGCTGAAATTATTTATAGGTATTGCATGGAAGAGGATGCTACTCAACCTAGTTGTCTACTTTTACTTTCAGGGAGTACCACACCTTGATAATTTTAGGAGAGGATTTTTTCTTTTACTTTTAAAGCCAAAGCTGAACATTAGCGATACACATGATAATTACAAAACGTTATACTTGATTAAGTACATGGCAGTGACCTCTAACCCTCCCACGCCCAAGCCATTGTTCATTTTTAATTGATACTTTTTGACGCATTCTCCTATTATATAATCAGGATCGTGACAATCCATATATCTTACAACAACTTGGTTATTGGAGAAACCTGTATAACAAGCTTTTCTCTTGTTGATGGTAGGGAATTTGTTTTTGTAAGCTTTAAATATGCATGTTTTTTTTTATTGTAAATAATTTTTCGTCAATTAATTATCTTTGTTAAGAAAAATTAAAAAAGTTCTAAACTTTTTATAGTTGTGTCAATTTTGTCATAAACCTTTTAATTTGATGTTAATTCAGTCATTTCGGTTAATTTTGGCCGGATTTTCCTAATTAGGCACCAGTATATTGACATGACATAATCAATAGTAATGTTGATCATTTTTAATAATATTTTAATATTTTTTGATTTGATTTGATTTGATTTTTCTTTTTCTTTTTCTTTTTCCTTCTCCTCCTCGACCCAAAGCTGGCCATTGGTAAGGCTCGAGCCCTCACTAGAGGTTGCAAGGCTTGCCTAGGTTCAATAAGGCTCGACCACGAGGTGAGCCTCACTAGCCGCAGATCGTACCGCCAAAGGCAGGGCTTGCGCTCGAGCCTCGCTTAGATTTGGAGGACGATTGCCACTCGGTGTAAGCAAGCCTTGTGGCTTTTGGCGAGGGCTTGAACCTTGCTAGTGGTTGGTGAGGTTGACCTTGCCGGCCGTCACCTCTGCCCGGTCACCGAACCTCGGGGACCGGTTGGACAAAGAAAAAGAAAAAGTTGTTTACATTAACTCCGATCATGACATGTCGATTGGAGTTTAGTCAACAAAATCCGGCCAAAATTAATAATAATAAAAAAAACTGAATTAGTATCAAGTGAAAATGTTTGCATAAAGTAAAAAAATTTAGAACTAAATTGACATCAATAAAATGTTTAAAACTAAATTGACACAAATATAAAAGATTTAAGATTTTTTTTTATACTTTCTCCAATTATCTTCAACAAACCAAATGCATGAAAATCCAAAAAACTTACTCTCAGAAATTTTTTACGCTCAAATAAACACACCCTAAATGATATTATTAAACAAATAAGGATCATCACAGCAAGTAGCCTCCAGCTTTTGAGGTTTTTGTTTTCCCTTTTGGCTGAAAGGTTCAAAGTATCGATCGTACATATTATCAAGTCAAAGCATGCCCAAAGATGCTAAATTACCTTCTTAGCTAATCTAAATTTGTACCGATGATTTTTGTCTTAGATGACACCAACATAAGGTTACATTCCAGAAAATTAAAAATTCGACTATAATTAAAAAAACTAAATATCGTGCAGAAAAATAGAACTTCAGTAATTGTACAATGAGTTTACGAAATTAAATATCCTACAAAAAGAAATTCTGGATAGCAAAGGTAAAAAATCCTTACAAAGCGTTTGAATTATGAGATGGTGACCTAGGGTAAAGATTGAAGAACTAACGAAACAATGAATGCAGAGATTGAACTCTTAACTCTAATAAAACAACCATTTCCCATCTTTCATTTGAGAGTAACTACATGAACAACAATAAAAAAAAAAAAAAAAAATTACCCACCCTCAATTTTTTTTTAAACGAATACTGTTTATAGAAAATAGAATTTTTAAATACTTATTTTTTTGCACAAAAAATTTATATTATAAATTTTAAATACTTCAGTTGCTGGAGTTTAAGCGTTAATCAACCGTTTCCTTCTATCTCTCGTTGGAGAATCCAGGCAAATGAAATGAGAAAATGGCAGACCTTCTCTCCCTGGAAGCCACCGCCCCTCCTCCAGCTCTGCCGCGACGCCGGGTCGCTGGCCCAGTGCAAGCAGGTCCACCAGCGCATCGTCCAGCACGGCCTCCACGCCGACCAGTTCGTGGCCACCAAGCTGACCCAGTCGTACGCCGACCTGGACGACGCCGCCTCCGCCGACCGGCTCTTCCGCCGCCTGCTCCGGCCCAACGTGTTCGCCTGGACCGCCGTCCTCGCCCACCGCTCGAGGAGCGGCGCGTTCGGCGCCTGCGTCGGCGCCTACCGCGACATGAAGCGCGCGGGCGTCGCGCCCGACGGCTACGTGTTCCCGATCGTCCTGAGGGCGTGCGCTCAGTCGGGGCGCGCGGAGGTGGGCGCGGTCGTGCACAAGGACGTGATCGCGCGCGTGCGAAGCGAACGTGCAGGTCTGTAATGCCCTGATCGACATGTACGGGAAATGCGGGGACGTGGAGAGCGCGAGGCGGGTGTTCGACGAAATGGGTGACCGGGATTTGCTGTCGTGGAACTCCGTGATGTCGGGGTATATTTGGAACGGGTTGCATGGTTCGGCCGTGGAGTTGCTTCCGGCCATGAGGTCGGAGGGGCTCGACCCCGATATCGTGACTTGGAATATGGTGATGGATGCTTATTGCCAGATGGGGCTTTTCGATGAGGCTAGGAACGTGTTGGAACAGATCGAAGAGCCTAACATCATTTCGTGGACCACTTTGATTTCGGGTTATTGCAGGATTGGCAAGCATAAGACCTCCCTGGAGGTTTTTCGGGATATGGTAACGCGGGCAAGGTTTGGCCCGACATCAGGACTCTGTCGAGTGCTCTAACCTCGTGCCGTCATCTCGAGGCTCTTGTTAATGGGAAGGAGATTCACGCCCATGGATCAAAACAGAATCGAGGAGCTCATTTTACAACTCAGCCGGCGCTGCCCTGTTGACAATGTATGCAAAGTGCGGGAAAATCCAGGAGGCAACGAGTGTATTTGAACAGATGGACAAATCCGATTTTGTCACTTGGAATGCAATGATACTCGGTTTTGTTGACCTGGGATGTGGAAACTCAGCAATTGAGTGTTTCATCGAAATGTTAAACCTGGGAATCGCTTTCGATCAAATTACTATATCTACTCTTCTGCCTGTGTGTGACTTAACCTTGGGAAAGCAGATTCATGCCTACATCCAGAAAAACAGCTCTCTCTCTGGTGTAATCGCGTGGAATGCACTTATACACATGTACTCCAAACAGGATGCATCCAATCCGCTCTTTCCATCTTTTCGAACATGGAGACGAAAGACATAATTTCTTGGAACTCAATTATTGGAGGTTTTGGTATGCACGGGCATGGTGAAGCTGCTCTCCAGCTGTTGCAAGAGATGAAAGTTTCTGGATTTCAGCCCAATTCTGTGACTCTTACTTCTGCGCTGTCTGCTTGCAGTCACTCAGGCCTCGTACCACGAGGGCTTCGACATTTCAACAACATGCCGAGCTTCGCCTTACTCCAACAATGGAGCATTTTGCTTGTGTTGTTGATATGCTAGCGCGTGCTGGGCAGCTTGAGGAAGCTGTGGAGCTTATTAGGAAAATGCCTTCTCCTGACAAACGAATTTGGGGGGCTTTACTTGCGGCTTGTCAAGCTTATCACAATGTTGATGTTGCTTGCCTGGCTGCAGAAGCATTGATCCACTTGGAACCTGACCATGCTGGACATTATGTTACATTGGCGACTATATATGCAAAAGCAGGCAGATGGGATGATGCTGTAAGAGTGAGGAAGGTGATGGAAGGACAAAAATTGGTCAAGCCATCTGGATATAGTTGGGTTGAAGGTGAAGATCAACATCATGATGGACGGAGGGACAGACGAAGTGACTTGTCTTATGCGTTATAATTTTCTTCCCCATTGAGGTGGTTGGTGTATGTCTTCTGGGATCTAAATCAGCATGTACTCTGCCACTCTTTTGGAGAAGGTTGGACAACATAGACATGGTTTTGCAACCTTACTGTGAGCAGATACGTGTGGGAGTGACAATGGTTGAAAAGATTTATTTTTGAAGAAGGGAAAGCCATAAATGGCTTGAAGGGATTTCATTGGATACGATGTTAAGGTAAGATGTGCAATAATTATTTTTAAAAGTATATACCATTTGAGAATGGTGTGTGACATAGTTTGCACAGTAGATCTCAGAGTCTTAACTTAGCTTTGGACTATTTCATTTCACTCATCAAGAAACTAAAATTCTGAAAAGGAAAGCAGGTGAATGTCCCATAACCATCTGATAATCAGTAAAGAATATGAACAATGCACTGTATGATCAACTGTCGATGCAATCATTGAACATGTATGGATTTAGGCACGCCTAACGACAATATGTACATGGAGAGAAAGAAAAAAAACTATCTAGCAAGATTCATGACTCTATATTTCCTAACTGCGATGGCCTCTGAGTATTTGCTGCAACTTCTGTGTCCTCACCATTTGTGGCCTCCCTAATTCTAATTACCTTCTTGTGAAAATGGGAATGCAGAGAAGGGACATATGTTGGGCTTGCAATGGGACGGTACTCTGGAAAGAGGCGACCTGTCTTGTAACGGATACCACAAGCATTGCACAGAGTTTTGGCCCCATGGGCCCCACCCTCCACATTGGGGACTCGGTTGCTGCACAATGCACACATCTTCTTGGTTGATTCGGCTGCTGTGGAGACTGATCCTCCTCCTTTCTTCTCCTTTTGCAGGGTCCTGCGGCTTCTCATGAGAGAAGATTCTGAGCATGATTTGAGAGGGGAGTGTTAGAGTTGAAAGCAGTAGAGGATTGAAGCTGGTGAAGGGATAGTGACTCTAAGATTACAAATAGACCCTATTGCTTACCGCGGGCATTTCTCATGGTAAGAGGCTGGAGGTTTTGGGTGCCAAGATTTCGGAAGTGTTAAAGCTACTGTTGATCTCCAGGACTAAGACTGGACTTGAGCCTCGATTAGCATGGCTTGTTGACCACCTGGAGTATTATCCTCAACTCGGCTTGGCAGAACTTGTCGTATACTTCTTTGCTCGGCCTGGACACTAAATCAGAGTTCAAGAAAAGAAGAAGGGCCGGAGCCTCCACGGGGTATGATGATTAATTGAATGAGCATAGAGATCTCATGATGAACACAAAATGATAAGTGACAGTCACCCTTCCAGGCGGTCCTTGGGTCCAAGGAGTGCAGGACATCTTACCCTATGTGAAAAGCCACACAGCCAGTTCATCCATTTTCGAGTAATCCTCCTCCCCAACAGCTACCTCCCTTTCCTAAAAGCAACTTCAGTCACAGACAGCTGAAGTGATCGCGAAATCTTGCTTCCGTGGCAATTAAATCTCTGCAACGATGCACACCATTGCCTGAAACAAATACACACCATTGCCTATTGAAACAAATACAGCTTGTTGAATGTATTGTTCTTTACTTTTCGATAGACTGTTGAATATCATGTTCACTTTGGCATTGCAGTGCTACTTTTCACTCCCATCTTTACCCAATCCACAAATTCATTGATTTTTCTCTTTGGACTCCAAACTTAAGTTCACGAGTCTATTCCGCCCTGCCCTCCAGAACTTGAAATTTCCCTGATTCCACGGCCACAGTAATTTCCTCCACAGTAATCTTTTCCATGCAATACAAAGTGAAGATACTCTAGACCCAAAAAGAAATGCTAAAAATTTCATCTTTTTCATAGAAAAAATGCTCACCGGAAAGGGACTTAGTGACAGTTTGGAAGCGTGATCGCCCGAATTAGCCCCAAATTCATTTGTTCGAGTCCGACTCACCGATGAGAAATCTGACGAATGTATCGGAACTAATGCAGCATCCCTTTGTCCCGCTTTCCTTATATGGTCTTTAGTATCATCTTCATCAAGGAAGAAACGCAACCAGTCGAAGAATTCATCAGAGACATCGGTGAAGTTCGTCAAGAACCAAGAGCGAGATATTACCCACGAAGTGACCCGTGGAAGAAAGCGTCATCCTTGACTAGAGGCACAACAAAATTACGTTTAGACCGCCTTTGCTTACACGCATATATATGCACATACGAAAAAAAGGAAGTTCTTTTTCGAATTGTGGATTATAAGGAAAAAAAGATCCTACCTACTGACAGAAAAATTAATATTGAGATTGTGGATTATCGCCACGTTTACTTACCTTATCCGATTAAAGATTAGAGTCAATGCGGCTAGGACTCCCAGCAATGACCAAATCTTTGTTCCGGATAAATACTAGGATTATTCCTGGAACGTCCCTTAATTACGAAGAGATTGAGGATTCTTTTAGGATTGGCAAAAAATCAATGCTGTTTAATTCATCGCATTCGTACTTATTTCTCCTAAGAAGGGTTGATGAAATTTGAAGCTGTTGGTAACTATAGAATAATGTTAAGTATATAAATTGGATTAACAAATTAGATTTCTGTTTGGATTAAAAGTACTGAGTATGAAGGTAGATTTCTATTAGGCATTGAATACTTATCCACTTGCTTGAATTGAAGGCACACTTATAATTCGACATTTGAATGGTTTATTGATCTTATAAACAGGATGTTTTGTATTACAAAATCTTTATTTTCTTTTTTCTTTGACTGAATTTTACAGTTCCCTGAAAAATCCGTAATTAATTGAATTTTTTCCTCTACAATTCAATGTGTGAATGAATAAACGGGAGAAGTATACTATCGCCAAAACTTGTATACGGCGCTCACTTTGGTGGCAAAAGTTTCCGTTAGATTACTTAAGTGCCAACGAATTTGAAAAACGATCATTTCGGGCCAACACCGATGAAATTGGCCAGAAATCTGACGTGGCATTTTTTTATTAATTTTTGAAGCCGACGTGGCTCGTCGAGAGTATAGTCAGCCATCCAAATAACAAAACGAAGCCGTTTCGCGTCTTCCCCCAACTTAGAAACCCTAAATCCCCAAATTGACAGAGAGAATGAACATCGCATTATTCTTCCTCGAAGACCAACACTAGCAGCGGCACCAACAATGGCACCAGCAGTAGCACTAAGAGTGCACTAGCACTAGCACTAGCAACGGCACCGGCACCACCAGCACCACCAGCAGCGCACCGTTTCTGTGAGGATGTCCACGTATAACGGCAAAATGACGTCGTTTCTTGAGGAGGACGGAAAACGACGTCGTTTTAAAGCCACTGCGACTTTTTTTTTTAAAATATAAAAGCCACATAATTAATCTGGCCGGAATCTTTTGCCGTGGCACCAAAGTGATCGTTTTTCTCCAATTTGGCACTTAAGTGATCCGACGGAAACTTTTGGCACCAAAGTGAGCGCCGTACACAACTTATGGTACCGATAGAGAAAGTATACTATCGGTGTCAAAACTTGTGTACGGCGCTTACTTTGATACCAAAAGTTTCCGTCGATCAGAAGTGCCAACAAATTTGAAAAAGATCATTTCAAAGGCAACGCCGATGAAATTGGCCGGAAATCCGACGTGGCACTTTTTTATTAATTTTTGAAGCCGACGTAGCTCGTCGGAGAGTACGATCACCATCCAAATAACAAAACGACGCCGTTTCGCGTCTTCCCCAACTTAGAAACCCTAAATCCCCAAATTGATAGAGAGAATAAACGTCATCTTCTTCTTCCTCGAAGACCAACACTAGCGCAGAGCACCAAGCCGCACCAGCACCAGCACCAGCACTAGCAATGACACCGCACCACCACCACCACCACCAGCGCACCAGGCGCACCTTCGACCTCTCTTCTTCCTCCTCCTCCTCCACCCTCGCTTCCTATTCTTCTTGCCACTCGACAATCTCAATCGTCCTCGCTCACCTGGTCGAGCAACTACAATGGTGGCGAAGCGATGGTGGCCGAGCGGCGAGTGGCGGAAACCCTAATTTCAATCCCGAAACCCTAATTTTAATCCCCATGAGCTATACGTCGTCGTTTCTGTGAGGATGTCCACGTATAACGGCAAAATGACGTCGTTTCTTGAGGAGGATGGAAAACGACGTCGTTTTAAAGCCACCGCGACTTTTTTTTTTTTAAATATAAAAGCCATGTAATTAATCTAGCCGGAATCTTTCGCCAGTGGTAGCAAAATGATTGTTTTTTCTCCGATTTGGCACTTAAGTGATCCGACGGAAACTTTTGGCACCAAAGTGAGCGTCGTACACAACTTATATGCGGTAATGTACTTCTCCCGTGAATAAACTAATTTAAGATTTTTCATTCTTTTTCAATCTTAAATTTCCATGCTTAAGTACAGATTGTATCCAGGATATGTATGTCGAGCAAACACAACCAAACATCATACATGGCAATTCGACTGAGAGTACATGAATAGTGGGAGAAGCGAGTAAGGATCCACTTTGATGAAATGTGTATAAACACTTGAACATTATAAGAATAAGGAAGATGGGGAATATATGCCAAATTTAAGCAACGATTTCGATCTGAAAGTTGGTACGTGATTATCAGCGTCAATGAGAGCATGATACAGGATTTGAGGCTACAATTTCTCGTTCCAGCATTCTTCCTGAACACTTGACCATGGACGATGTTATGATCTCATCAACGAAACATATGGAGCACAACGGCGACACAGAGGTAAAACTAAAAAGAATTGGAATGATTATAAGCCTCTTAATTTGAGATTCAGTAGCTATCGATTCAACCCGAAATGGGGTTATAATCACATTGGGGAACAGAGTGGAGGCTACATTGAGAAGCAAAGGTAAATAAATGACTACCTTCTCCTAGAATAGTAGAAAGAAGTATCATCTAAAGATTGATTTTTTTTTGCAGACCTGAACCAGGACTAACCTATCTCACGTAGGGGCTTGAATCTAATCTCTTCCTACCACCTAGAGACACTTTAAGACTTTGCAGTCCATGAGATTTTTACGAAATGCACGTACATTCATATCTTCACTTTTGATGTTCTTCTCCTTGCATTTACAGAAAGAATACAGATATAAGGAACAATATAACGGGCAAGAATAGTAAAAGCGATTTTGCTGTGAAGTGCCATCTGCACTGCTTATCATGCTCGCAAATGTCTCCTGCAGATAAAGTAACAAGGTGTTACTCATACCATCCTGCTTACTTTCACACTAGGAGGACTGGTTAATGAATATAACAGATTTTTTTTTTTTTATGGCAGTGTGGGTCTGAATACTTAGCTGTGAGAGGGGACTTCTCAGTTGTCCTTCCATGTTGCTGTGCGAAAATTTCCTTAGCATACTGATACAGCTCCAGTTCAAGGTTATTTAGTGATTTTATCTCCTGAAGAAGCGCTTCAGTGACCTGACAACATGACTGCAGATTCGAAGGGCCCTAAAATTTGGCAGAGAATATGCTGAAATGCATCCAACGCAACGTCAGAGGAACCTGGTTGGACTGAAGGAGCTCTTTGGCACCAACTAACCAAGCATAGCAACAATGTCATATGCAGGGACAAGGCCAGCATTTAGCATTGTTCGAAAGTGAGCTAGAAGAGCTAGACCACTTACGGATATGTGTCCAACAGTTGAAATATTTTTCAGGTGCAGTTAGTTAAATTACAACAGATGTATTCAGCACTGATAATAACAACCAGATCTAACAAGAAAAGCTACAGCAAAAATGCTGAGTCAAAATAATCAAAAAGTCAATTCCAGACGACTATCAACTTAGTATGAGGTTGAGGGAAGCATGCAGATAAAATGTGAAGCTCCTGTCTCTCATTTCCTAGTGAATAGTAAAACCTCTTATATTATCTTGCTTTTGACAGAAGCAATACGGCAAACTTAAGATGTCTTGTATTGGGGGTAAAAGTACGTAAGCGCAAATGAAAGAACAATTAGTATCGCTTATTTGCTGGCCCAAAAAAATTAGCATTGCAATATAATTCTTATCCAAACTGGTCAGAAAAGGCAGGGGAACAGCTACTCGATTTCAAGTCAGCAAATGGATTTCCTTACTCAACGTCACGAATTCTGCAAAGCATTCCTATCATACTCACTTAAGAACAACTTCTAGCATCACAAGGAGAGAGAAACTGAAGAGGGTGAAAAATGAAGACGGGATTCAGAGAATGTGCTCACACGTACCCAATCCAAGAAGAATCAGCAAAATAGCAAAGCTTGTGCTCTGAGTAGGAGCCATCAGCCTCGGCCTTTTCCAACCCCTGCTTCTCCAGAATTTTGACAAGAAATCAACAAGCAAGTTTTTACAAGTCCAACAAAAACAGTCGAAAAAATTGGACTTCATTCCTATGTTTCTGATCCCCGCGAGTATTAGATCAGTGCCAAAGTCCATTTCGAATTTAGAACCTTCTTTAATGTCACCCATCAGGTAATCCACGCAAAATTTTCAAAACAAATGTTTCCAATGCATTAGCCGATATGGGAAAAGCTCTGGACCCCAATTTCGTATATCTTGATGCTCCAACCAAAATGAAAGGCAAGAGCTTTCATATATGAATTGAACGGGCAAGAAAATCCCAAGCTTCCTCCCCTAGTTTAGTTCTTGTCAGTTGTCACCATATCTGTCTTGTAGGACAGCAGTCACAATGAAACGATAAACCAAATTTACTATAGGAGACCTAACTTATTTCCATTTTCAATTTCGTTCAGATTATTCTTCGTGCTTACTAATGTTTCAAAAGAAAAGGAATTATGATGGTGTGAATCATCTTCCCTGAGGAGACAACCTGAGTAATAGGCCTTGTTAACCCAAGGAGGAGCCTTGATTAGATGGAGCAATTGCGTTTGTGTAGTGTTGCAATCAAAAACTAGTTTAAAAAGTATAATTTTCACAAGTAAAATGATACAATATCATCAGACCAAAATAAAAGTTAAGGACATAGTAAACAACATTGATACTCCTATAATAAAGGACAAGAAAAATTCTTACTTATTAATTTAATAAAAACATTCCTATATGGTGTTTATTTCTATAAATCTGATAATTGCATAGCCTCAGTCAATGAATTTCTTAGGGAAAACGAACTAAACCAACGATCAAACATGTTTTCAACAGCAAAAGTTTATTTATAAACCAAGTAAATTCTGACAAACGCCCCATGCCTTCAAATCAACTGGGGGTTCATTTCGTTCGTGCAGAAATATGTCAGAAGGCTCGAATTTTTCTGATATACGATCTAACCTTCTAGCGTTGTGCTCAACTATTACTCATGTACTAATTTCAGCTCCTTTCTTGGAAAACCCAGAACCTTAACACTATAATTCAAAGAGAGGGATGGACCATGAACCAAGGGAAACAGCTCAAATCTGGGAGCAATAAGAAGGGTGGAGAAAGATTTGAAGATATGGCGAGAGGGAAACGTAGCTATGATTTACAATTATGACGTTTATTAATTTTACTAATTAAAGTTGCAGTACAAATTCGATACCAATTGAGGAATCAATTCTCTCCTTAAATATAATCTTTATACTAGGTGACATAGAACAATGGGAAAATTCCAAATAAAAACCGAAGTGTCGTCATTTTCCGAATAAAGTGCAAAGTGGACATTGTTTTAAATAAAGAATGAAGTGTCATTATTTTCTTAAATAAAGGCTTGAAGTTGATTTTGTTTCAAATAAGAACTTGAAGTGCATATATCAATTTCAAAGAAGGGTCCGAATTCATCAAATGTAAAGGGCAATTTTGTCTTTTTAAATTTTTATTTTTACTTTTAAATTATAAAATAAAAAGACAGGCGGGAGGCCTATGGCCATTGCCCCATCGCTGGTGGGGGCAGCGGTGAAGGTCAACAAGGTCACCAACGACCCTGGTAGACTAGAAGCGAGGGTTAGCAGGCCCTTGCTAGAGGCGAGAGAGGGTGACAACCCTCTCCTAGATTTGAGGGAGGGTCAACTATTGGGCTGGCGGCCTTCATGACGACTAGTGACCCTTGCTCGGGCCGGGCAAGGCCCACCTCGCCCAAGAGAGGGTTGCCGCCCTCTCCGCCTCGGCGAGCGGGCCTTGCCTTTGGTCGGCTAGGGTCGCTAGGCCTCTCTCAAGCGTCAACGACCTCGTCGGCCTTTGTTGTTGCCTGACTAGCAATGGGGCGTTGACCACAAGTGGGAGGAGCTCCCTCTTGCTAGTGTTTACTTTTTTTTTTTAATTAAATTTTTTAATTGATAATCTAATTTAATTTAGCTTGCGTTTGGACAAAAATGCCTTGATTGACCAGAATTTTTTGGCGGCCGACAAAGGTGAGCCATTATTTGAAACGGTCATAATCACTTCAGACTCTTATTTGGTTCTTATTTGTTTCAACGGTCATAATCACTTCAAACTCTTATTTGGCTCTTATTTGAAAAACTAATAACACTTGAGGCCTTTATTTGAAAATTTTCCTAAAACAATGGTAGGAAATTACCCTTGTCATATTCCCCTGTTGAGAGCAGATGTTAAATTCATCTTTCTGTTAACTCCATAAAACTGCAAATTATTAAGGGAGGAACCTTGAAAAATTACAAAACCAACGCCCCGATAAAGATGCAAACTGACTTGGAAGTCGGGACAATAACTGGAGTTTGACCAAATTGACTAGTGCACATGAATTAGAATTCTACTGAGATTGAATTACAAGGCCTTCAAACAGATCAATAAAAATACGATGTAGCAGCCCTAGGAGCCTCTTGAATTTGCTTTCAAATGGCTCAGGGAATGCTAATAAATGCATTAGCTAGCTTCATAGTTCATGGGGCGTATTGGCAAGACAAAGGTAACACTAAAATTTCAACCAAAGAAAAACACTGAATGGAGTTAAGCCTCTAACTTAAGATTCATTGGCTATCAACTAAACCTTGCAGTTTTTACCCAAAAAAAAAAAAAAATCCTAAACCTTGCAGAGGGGTCAACAAACAAATTGAGAAACAGAGTGAAGGCTACATTTAGAAGCAAAGAGGAATAAAAGGACTCTTCTCTCAGAACAATAAAGCAAGTATCATCTGAAGAACCCTTTTTTTCCAAAACTGGGGACATGTGAACATGTAGTGCATCGTGGCCGTATCAAAATTAATCTCTTTCTACCAACTAGAGAGACTTTAGACCTTGCGATCTGTAATGATTTTCAAGAAGCAATTACATTCATATCTTCACTTTTGATGTTCTTCTCCTTGCATTTACAAAAAGAATAAAGAATACAAGGAGCAATATGATGGGCAAGAATAAGAAAACGTGGTTCCACTGTGAACTGCCATATGAACTGGTTATCGTGTTCGTGAATTTCTCCTGCAAAATGAAATGACGGAACATTACTCACTCAGTTTGCTTATCAGTGGTAGGATTGTTTAACGAAATTTAAAATATTTCCCCCTTCTTATGGCTGCATGAAGCTAACCTTAACTGTGACAGCGGACTTCTGGGTGGTTCGTCTGTGTTGCTGAGCAAAAATATCCTTAGCATACTCGTAGAGCTCCAAATCAAGATTATTCAGTGATTTTATCTCCTGAAGAACCGCTTCACCAACCTGATGACGTGACTGCAGATTTAAACTGTCCTAAATTAGCAGGAAATATACGGAAGTGTTTCCAAAGGAATAACAGAGCGCAACTGGCTTGGACTGGAGGAACTCTTTCGAATGAAGTAACCAAGCATAGTTAAAATGTCATGCAGGACAAAGCGAGCATTTAGCTTTATTCAGAAAAAGCGAGCTAGAAGAATTAGACTAATATATGCATGACACTTCAAATATCTTTTACGTACAGCAGTTCAAATTATGACAGATACACTGCATTCGACATTTATAATAACAACCAGATCTAATAGAAGAAGCTACACAGCAACATCCTGAGTGAAAATTTTATCTACGTAATAGACAAGTCAATTTGAGACAACTTGGTATGTGAGTGATGGAAGCATGCAGATAAAATGTGAACCTCCTGTCTCTCGTTTCCATGTGAATTTATATCTCTTATATAATCTTTCTTTTGACAGACGAATTTCATTTTCAGCAAACCCAAAATATATTGTCTCTGGGGTAAAAAGTAGGTAAATTTAAGTCGAAATATTAGCATTGCTACTTTCAAGAAGCAAAAGAGAAAAGTTGCCCGCACCTCTTTCGTAAAATTCGCAGGGGAGATTCTCTTCAAGGAAGAGATGCGGCGTAGAGACTGGGTCTTCCTCAAAGTAGATATGCAGCTTTCGTAAGATTCCATAAGTTTTCCCACTGTCATCTGAAATATACAAGATCTACCATGAACTTACCTATCCGAGATGTAATTTTCTTACACAGTAGAAGATACAACATGAAAAAAATCCCTTACATTTTCTTTACTTGCTTCACTGATTTCCTTCATAGAAACCTCAAATTCCAAAGTGGCATTCTGCAAAAAGGCAGTAGAAAACAATGAGGATACAAGGAAACTCAGTTATTAGTATTGATTGAGGAAAGTTTACATTTAGCAAAATGCACACACTCTGCTGCTATCTACCTGACTGTGTTCGTCATCAGGCTCGCTGTCTGACAAGGAGCTCTGTTCTGCAACAGATGTACACAACTTCAGGCAAGGAAATGATGATAAACCCTCATGTCTTGTCCTTATGGAACTCAAAGAGATTAGAAGACCATTGAAGCATGGCAAAGCAAACTGAAGGACAAGGAGTCCTCCTTTACCATAAACTTGTGGTTCAATGGAAAAACACAAGAATTCTGATAGAAAAGCTAGTTCTACGGTACCTGGAAAAGCTAGTTCTACAATATCGCATAAAATACAGCAACAGTGCATCTTAAGCATCTGCTGGGGTATGGTGGAATATTAGAGATCCCACTGGTGTGAATTAGCTAAGGAAGGAAGAAGGGTAGAAGAGAAGAACATAAATTGACCAGCAAATTTGATCCAGAAGCTCAACTTATTTATTCAACCATAATCAACAAAGCCTGTTCAAAAGAAGCAACAAACCGTATGCAGAGGCTAGAAAAAGTAATAATAGCACCACATGTACCTGATTCATTTGTTGCCGCAGTCTGCACACCAGAGTTAGATCCTCTCAGTTGAGAAATTACTTGTGCACCAACCACATCTGCAAACATTGTTGCAGATTCCCTATGGTCCTCGGTGAGACCAACGTACAGCATATTGTCCAATCTCCTCTGCAAGATTTACAATCATCTACCATGATCACAACCGCAAAAGGGCGACACAATATTAGGAAAACAACATAAGAGCATTATTCACTAAAACCTCATAACCAATTTTACCGACCTTTGCAACTTCAAGGACAATTTCACCAAGTTCTTTGTGCTGCATAATACAGTGACGTACTTCATGTGACTCCGGAATATAGGAATTGTTAGTTAACCCTGCAATCTGTCAGCAAGAAAATTTAGCCTGAAATGGGTCTACATACTAGATTTAAGATAGACTCTTGTTAGACAAGGCAGATTCACGACAGCAGAAACTTAGCACAAGTTTAGTTTTAAAACTTTTGTGGGGCAGTCAGAAAAATGAGAATGACTTACCAGTTGTCATAAGCAGAATGCAGAACACTTTCTCTTTACTCAGTAATCATCAAAAACAAATTCTATATACATCACTTACCAGGCCATCTGGTGGAGCTAATGATTCATCAGTGGCATACCAAAAAATCTAAACCACATGTATCTATAAACTAGATAACTCCAAAGAATTGTGCAATAAACTCTTCCCTCATGATAGGGCATGCTTAACAACCAAATAACAAGCATCTTATCAACGCAAATACAAGGCCTCAAACACATCACACCAACACAAGAAAACTGAAATTCATTGACAGGTACCCCTGCAAGAGTAACTGTGTGAATTAGCATGCGAATCCCACTTTCTCATCAAGCAAAGGAAATCCTCTGTTCGTAATGTCTTTCAAGAATCCGTTCCCCTTTCTTTGGAAAATTGATGCAAATTACTACACTGTATGTTAAGTGCATGTAAGGCATCGAACAAATTTTTCCTCAAGACTAGATTTTATCCTCAAGGATTTAACATAAGAACCATCATCACACCAATGGTTGCTTCTCTATCCCATCTAAACTTCCTTCCAGAGAATCTTAGGTACATGAATAAAAAGTACATATCGCATCTCGGATTAAGGCCTTTAACCCATGTTATACCTTACAATTTAACCAGAATATTTGATTTTCAAAGAAAGCTCACAATATCAAGGAAGATGGGTGAAACTCATGCTTCAACAGCCTGAAAATGAAAGACATGAAATCGACAAGTAACACAGATTTAGAAGATTGCAACTTACCTGAAACGTGGCACCATTATGTATTATTTCTTGAGCAACAGGGTCATCGATATACTTATGCAATGGCATTACAATGTCCTCCATATTGTATGGGTCGCTGCCGTAGATATTCCTGGATCCACTAAGCCTTCTCGCATCTCTCTGTAGAGAGAGAGGTTGATGGTAAACACATATGGAACAGAAGCATATAACACAAAACAGATCATTTAATCACTTAACACAAAAACAGCATACAACACAGGGTCGTGGAGCATTGATTCCTAGAACAACCCACCCCACCCCCCAAAACACCCTTTTTCTTCCCCTCTCTCTCACCCAGAAATTCCCAGCAGCTCTTTCCCAGGAGATCGATCTGTTTAAATTACTTCATCCAATAGACAAACAATTGAATTGTCAACTATGTACTTTTCCTTTTCTCTATACATCATATTGATTCTTTCCAGCATGCCTTAAAGTTAATAAAGGTCTCCAACAAAAATCAGTGGGCCAGAAAAATTCGATGATCATCGCTAGAGACAAAAAAAGAAAAATTGGTGAATATATCTAGCATCATGCAATATAACAACCGTACCCTTGCAAATAGGTCTTCTCTCATCCAAGGAACTAGATACTTCCATGGCCATATATCCAGTGTACTAACTCCAAATCCTTTAGTCTTGGAGCGCAAGCGCCCAGCCATTTTCGTGGCAGAAGTTAAATTAGGGTGCACCAAAAATCTAGCTGCTACCTCCACAGAGAATTCATATGTACTGAAAACACGATCGACTGGGTCTCTTAATATGGTCACCACTGATGTTCTATCCTTAGGAAGTTTTGACATCATGCTATAGTCATCATGAGTGACCAACAACCTGCACTTTTGCTTGCTACACAGTAGCAAAGAATCAGGTTAAACATAAAAAATTAAGTACAACACAAATGTCAAAAAGGGGAAAATGGTCATACCTGGGATCAAACCTCAATTTATCATAAGACCGAGGGCATTCCAGATCATTAGGATACAACTTCTTCAGGAGACTGCAAGTAAAGATTTAGCAAGAAGGAATCACACTGGTGGCTCATCTGATGAATGCAGCAATAACTACAACTGTGTGCTCTGCACCAAGAACGATTTGAATTACCAATGGAAGTATGTACGTCCTCCTGTTCTTGGAACATGGAGAAAGAAGAGCAAATCTCGCAGGGTGTGCTTGTCTTCTTTAACTTCTAGACTAAGTGCAGAAGAAGCCCACTTCTTCACTACATTCTCACAATGCCCAAAATCCCTCTTGTGAGGAGAAGCATTAGCTGATAGAGAAACCAGGGAATATTAAAAGCCTCAATCAGCTAAAAGTCAAGCTTAGATGTTAAATGTTCACGACCAACCCTAATTTTTTCCCAAACAAACTGGTCACTCATACAAACTTCATCCTCATAGTACGATGTAACATATGACAAAGCACTGGTAGAATTATATCTCAACTGAGCAGAAAAGGAGGGAGGTTACAACTCAGTTTCTAGTCAGCAAATGGAATTCCATAATTAATTTTCATGACTTCAAGTATTGCACAAAGCATCCCTCCTTATCACTCTCTCTAAGACAACAATAATACAACATTTACCATAACAAGGTGGGAAAGAAGCTAAGGATGGTGAAAAAACTGAAGATGGGATTCAGAATCTGCCCCCCACTTACCCAATCCAAGAAGAATCAGCAAAATAGCAAGCCTCAGGCTTAGAGTAGGATCCATCAGCCTCACCCTACTCCAAACACCGGCTGGAGAAAAATCTGACAAAACATGGACAAACAAGTTCTCATAAGTCTCTCCGGCTAAACCATAACAACCAAAACGGTTCAAAAAATCGAACTGAAACGCCAGACATTATTCCTTTTCTCTTACTTCAAATATATCAGATCAATGTCACAGTTAATTACAAATTCGGGCACTGCCTAGCTAGTACCTAGTAGCAACTCAAATAACACCTTTCTTTCCCCATCCCAAAAGAAAAAGAAACCCATCGGACAATCCATGCAACCTTATCAAACACCGAAAGAAGAAGCTCTACCCAAAACGAAAGGCGCGAGCTTTCTCGAACGAATTAAACGGACCGAAAAAAAAACGAAAGAAAAAACCGCTCACTTCCTGTCGATTGAAGACCCGGAATCGACATACCGATAATGAGGGCCTTCTTTTCTAATTTGAAAGGAAACCCTGATCACAGAATTTCGAGACGAGCTTAAAAACCGAAGCTTGGCGATGACGTCGAAATGCGGAGCGGCACGGTAAAAAAAGAAAACAAAAAAAGAAAACTTTAATAAGACTACACTCCAGAGAAGGAACAGAGGAACAAAGCGAAAGTGGACCACCTGCCCTACCCTGCACGTCTTAGACGACGACTCTACCGAAGTCTCGTGCTCATAAATTCTCCTCGATCTCCGTCGCTGGCTCCGCCAGACAAGTCTCACGACAACCGGTGCCCCCACCACCGCCAGCGCCACCACCACCACCTTTCGCGATTACCAGCGAATTTCTCGGCCCTCCGAACGAGGGATCGGCGCCGGAGAACCCACAGGGAGGCAACCGGAGCCGCCCCTCGCGACGGCGAGCGACCCCGGAAGACCTCCGAGCGGAGGAGAAGAAGGGAAGAACGAGAGAGAGAGAGAGAGAGAGAGAGGAGAGAGAAAGTCAGCGATTTCGGTGGAAGAGTGAAATGCTTTTGACGACGATCGCAACAGTGCGTGGTGCGTGGTGCGTGTCGCTGTCCCATTTTTTTTAATAAATAAAATAATTCGAATGTCGGAATGAGGAGAGGGACTGATTGGGAACTATAAATTTGCAGATTTTGAATAGGATTTTGTGATCCAGAAAATACTGAGTATATTTGCCAAGTAATTTAAGACACTCGTTGATAAGACCGTTTTAGATACTTAGCTTTTCTCGTCTCGCAATAATTGATATTTGAAAAGGTAAAATACTTCTTATTGGTTATATGATATGCAATTTGCAAGTAAATATTTTTGTGACTATCTTTTTTTTTACGTGCATCTGAATAAAATTTTTCGATCTGAAATTAGATCGGAATTTGTATTGTTGAAATATTGTTAATTTCAATGAATGGCCTATAATTTTTAATTACAATCGGAAAAAAATATGATTCTTTCTTCTCACTAACACATGATGATGACAAATGCAATAAGGGCCTTGATTGCAAATCCCAAAAAATTCAGTTTCCATGTGTCGAAAAAGAATTAAAAAATCTCAGAGATTTGGAAGATAATTTTGGAATATGAAACTTTTTTGTTTTCATTATTTTTTCTTTTGAATCCTTAGAATTAGGAAGTAGGAAATCTGATCTTATTTTTTGCTATATTCTAGCCGTCCTAGGCTTATTTATATGTTATGTTCTTGGTAAGTATGATGTGTAATAAAAAAGCAGAAAAAATCATTTTTCTTCTTTGAAATCTGCACCGTGAAATAGCAATACCGTTGTATGTCTTTGTTTGTGAGGATACTGAATGAGGGCTTTCTACAGAGAAGAGGAGAGAAGCCAAGATCCTCATGCTCGAACCTAATTGCTTATGCAAGATATTCTGCATATTATTTTACACGTGAACAAAATATTCAATGTATTTCAAATTACTATGTTATTGACTAATTTTCAAACAATAAAGTAGTAAAGAAGAATTCATAAACTTATCTCTCATAATCTGATTTTTTTTTTTGTAACGATATCTCAAATTTAAATCAAGTGCGTTTTGGAAAGAATTATTTTTATTTTCATTTTTTTGCTAGAACAGATTTGTTTCAAATGATGTGAGCTACATTTAAAATGAGGAATTAAAAATAAATGAAATGTAACGTGCATGTTTCAAATCGAATTGCAATTTTTATTTTTTTATTGTTATAGATATAGTAGATATTAATTGAAATTTATTCAAGCAATAAAATAAGCCATGCTTTGAATAAAGTTGATTCAATTTTAAAATGAACGATTGGTAAAGCATTTATAAATGTAATTGACGAGAGCTATATGTCAAATTATTACTATTATCCTTGTTAATAAGATATATTTCTCCTCTTGACTTAATTTCAAACCAAGTGGATGCATTATAGATTTAAAGATACTTTATCTTCATTTTCTCTTTTCGAATTTACTATTCAGCAAAATAAGTCAGAAAGAAATGAATATTTGGGAAGGACAAAAGAAACTAATTTCGAGATATTTTATCTTTACCTTTGACTATTTGACAACTCAATACATTTGAACATGCTTTCTCTTTATAAAATTTTCAAATTATACATTTGCACACGCTTTTCTTTATCCGTTCTCAAATTTTGAAATATAATAAGTAATGGAAGTTTGAGAATAACAAGTCACTAAGTTAATGCTAATGGGTAAAGTTGATGGTACGTGGCACATGCCATGTGGTAATCACAAAAATAAAGTTGAGTGCCGTGCGGTAAGCTTAAAAATAAATATTCTCTCAATTTGGACTTCGACTATACATAATAAATAAGAAAACATTGTCAAAAAGTCATAAACCTATTGTATTTTTACATATTTAGTCCCAAACATTTGATTTTGCCAATCAGTCTAATCTTTAACATTTTGCCAATTGAATTCATTGTGACATGACGCCTTCCTACATAGCATAACTATTACTTTTTTTATATTATTTTAATATTTTTCCTTTCTTCTTCCTTTTGACTAGTGGTTAGCCATAGCAGCAGGTTGGCCAACCCTTGTGTAGGTCAAGGCAACCTCGTTAGATTTGGCTTGGGCGAGGTGACCCTCGTTGGGTCTCGCTTAGGAGAGGCGAGCCTTGGCGAGGTTGACGGTTGTTGGGCCACGCCTTGCCTGGCTTGTGGCGAGCGAGGGTGAGCCTTGCCAAGTGAGGCCAACTAGCCTGCCACCGGCAAAAGGAACAAAAAAAGAAAAGAAAAAAAGAAAAGGCAAAAAAATAATAAAATATAGAAATACCATACTATCGATGTCTGTTAGTGATTTTTAGTTAAAATTAGTAAGATTGATTCGCTTTATAAAATTTAAAAATTGAGAATTGAATTGGCGAAAGTATAATAAGTTTAAGATTTTTTGAACAATTTTTCTTAATAAGTTTAGGATTTTTGAACACTTTTTCCTAATAGATAAAATATCCAAGGCAACCGTTGACAAATACTCTTTATATTGCCAATGAAAATTGGAGGTGCCCACTCATTTTAGTGGTATAATCTGTTCATATACAAATCCGGCGCACCACCACTCAGCTCTCTGTGGGTTTGAAATCTGGAATAGAAGGAAAAGCAATATCGAGGGCATCGGGAACAGAAGAAGCTCATAGGGGGCGACCCAAGCGTCCGTGAACAAGACAGATATCGAGGGGCAATGTCCTTTTCGATGCTTTGCCCACTACGGAATGTTGGGCTTTTTTGACCTTTGCTATTTTTTCTGGGGTTTTGTCAACATGGGATGGACCCCCCAAGCAGCTACATTCATCTGTCCATCTATCCACATGAACCATGTTAGCCATAATCTATGTTTAGTGGCTTTGTGTGGTGGTTGTGGCCATTATCTTCGTATTTTGTATGATTAGAAAATGGGAAAAAAACGGGAAGAAACGCCATTCCCCTTTTCTTTTTTTCCCACTCATTTAAGATGATAAGGACATGTGGCATCATCACCGTGAAAAGCGCTTCTTCGTTGGGAAAAAAGAATAAAAAACACAATGAAGCGAAGAATCCCAACATGCTTGTCGATTTTCTTTGTTGTTTTTCTGGTAGAATGCCAATTTGCCACGTTCAATGTGATTGAATCAACGAATGTCCATCTGTACTAAAAATCACAAACTCCAACACTCCCTTTTCTCTTCTGCAGCTCTAACGAGCAAAGGCTTGTTATGCTGGTTGATTATATACAGATAACAGGAGATACCATGTCACTGTTTGAGTAGAACTGATCTTGCTGCCTCCAGATGGTTAAGCCGGCAAGTGCCCAGAAGATACTCAGGCAGCTCGTCTTCTGTGTTAGCCTGATGAGAACAGACAATCCGTACATTAGTGTAGTTCAGAAATAAATAAGAGGGACTAAAACGAATATGAAGTAATAGTTGGCTGAACAATTGCATAGTGAACATTAAGATGGCCAAATGAAACTTCTTTAACAACTTAAACGACATGAACACTTTTACCTGCACCAAGAATGCCATTTCGATAACCAGGTTGTTGAGGTAACCGAGTACCAGACTAACCACTCCCCTGGCAACTGTCGATGACCCGATGTCGATCCCAAGCTGTAATGCGTATTTAGGAGTTAGCATGCTTTAGTGTGAAAATTTTCAACATGATATCTTGAATTTGTGATTCATAATTTCAGTCTTTCAATGCAGTGAATGGGTTAACAACTGTCAAGCCCAATGACAAACCTTGTGATAATGTTACATGATCAATAAGGCAAATTGCACAAATGGGATGAATACAAGAAGAAATGACAAATGGCTAAGCATACTGCTCTGTGTTCAGTGGCAAAACGGTCAAAAGAACATCTGAATGCCCAGATGAAAATTCTTTTAAGACTATCAATACCAATGCACTATTGTATTCCAATATATATCTCATACTGCCATGCCAAATTCAAGTAATAGAATCCCATGAAGCTGAAATGCATTGGAGTTACCTCCAAGTAGTTACTCCCATGAAAATAATTGATTTGCAGCGCTTGCCCAATAAGACAGGCTTTCTTTCCCACACTCTGCTTCACTATCCAGGAACCCTGAAAAATAAGGAAAAGAATTAACAAGGTTTATGGAACATACAAAAGAAGGTGGTCAGGCCACTAAACAAAATGTATACATCTAATTGAGCTAATCTGCATAGCATAGCACCTAATTGGAGCCAGATATTTTTCTGTCTAGTCATGTTCTAGGATGAGGTGAGATTGACCCTCAAGAAAACAAATCACGAGGTAAACTTGAGTAGAATAAGTGAATTGTTTATGGCTACCTGTGCAGTACATGGCATAGACAAACCATCTTGTCAGGTGATTCAGTGAAAATCAGTAAAGTATGCTGCTAGGTTCTTAAATATTAAAACAATCATGAAGGATACTGACCTTTGAAATATAAGGTATTAGCTTGAACCTTGAATTTCTATATGCATCATCCCCCTTGACAAAGCTCTCCAGTAAGGGTGCATCTTTCAGGGGAGTGCTCATCATGTAGTGTAGTGCTAGGCTGTAGGTTGTTGATCCAGGTACCTGCTTCACAGGACATGAATCTTTATAACCGATAATGGCAATGACACCAAGGTCGGTTAACATAGGTAAGAGAAAATATTTGCCTGTATGTTCACAATAAAGAAGAACTCTGCTCCACCCTGGGCTGCATATTTCTGCATAACAAAGTCAGTATGTTCAGAAAACTTATAAATGCCACCATATTGAGGCAAACGCATGTGAATTTAGCAAAGAGGTTATTTAAATTATTGGATTTAAGTTGAACCTGAACAATACTCCCCTTCCTCCTAGGTCATCTTCCCTTTTGTCGGATCTTAGCCAATCTGCAGCAACCATTTGCATCAAGGTTCCTTTTGCTTTAACCTGGAGGACAGTTCCAAAGCAATAACATCAGAGAGAAATATGATGTATTTCTACAAGAAATAACTCTACAAGAACATTTTGTCAGATGAAAAAACTTAACCACTAGGTACTTTCACCGAAGAGTTAACTGTCAATTCATTCACGTTGTTTTATGTGGATCCATTGCATAAACAGAGTCCACAGAAGCCAACTAATCAATGGTTCTCTGAGATAACAATGAAAGTGGTCTTGTTGGCAAAAAAAAAAAAAAATATATATATATATATATATATAATAATAATAATAATAAAATAAAAATAACAAAAGGAAAAGAAAAGTGCCTCGGCCAACTATATGTACTACTATAGTTTCAAAATGAACAGTATACAATGATTTCGCTCTTTGAGAATATTTTATCGTGCAAAAACTACTCCGTTTGCATTTCTGTAGCACATAAGTTACCCCTTGATATAGGCAATTTGTTAACAAAATCCCAAAAAATCATCTCTGCCAACGGGTAAAGGTGGAACCTTATTCAGTGGCTAGACAGAACTTCCTACAGAGGATCATCAGTTCAGAATGATAGAGAAAATACAACAAAGCACAATCATTAATCAGGCATAGTTTTCAACTCAAAATCCATAATGTACAATTAGAGTCATCTGCCAGTAGACACCATTTTGTTTCTGTTAACACTTGATGGGTCATATATATGAATATGTCAGGCAACGTATAAGCAAGTGCCATCCCGAGGCTTCATCGCTCTGGCCCAATCTGTGCACTGTACACACCCACGGTATGGTCCTTTAAATAATTCTTTCAGTTAAAAAAGCAGGAAAGTCGACACAAAAACACACATTAAATGAGCCAATAGCCATGATGCAACGATAAAGTCCACAAAGTTAACAAAAGCACACAAATAAAATAAATGCACATGAAGGCAGGCGTAGCAATCCTTGTCATAGAATTTGTCAACACAACAATCAATTTTATTAATACTTTTAGCACATTGATGGTATTATTCTGATTGAATTCAAACCTTTAGGCACCCAGTCTTCTTCAGTTCTTTACAAAAATGAAATCCCCCTCGACAGCTTGTCCAAACAGTCCAGTGAATAAGCAGAACGTGTCCGATGGCGAAGCTTTTATTTGTGTTTCTTCTCGTTCCCCGACTTGCGCCTTCTCTCTCTCTCTCTCATATATATATATACACTTCACCTGCGAGAAAAGTTCTGACCTTTTTCGCAGTCTCTCATTCATTCACGCATCGTCCTTGTGGGAAGCGAAGATTTCGAGGACGCACTCCATTTTCTTCCTCTTCCGGTTCATCGATGGAAGTATGACGTGTTCGTAAGCTTCAGAGGTAAGGACATAAAGGAAGACTTTCACCAGCCCACCTACTCCCGCGCTGAAGCAGGCGGGATCACTTCCACGACAATGACAAAGCAGAGACCGAAATGTGATCGAGCGCAAGCTGTGCGATGCGATTCACCATTCCAGGGTCTCCCTCATCATGTTCACCACCAACTACGCAGAATCGCGGTGGTGCTTGTACGAGCTGGTGGAAATCTGGAGTGCAACAGGACGTTCAGAGATCATCATGGTCACGTGGTTGTGCCCCATTTTCTTTGATGTTGAGCCAAGCGACGTTCGGAAACAGAGCGGGCGATTTGGGGATGGTTTTGAAGGCGTCGGGCCACCCACACGGACGATTTTGCTGGTGCAGAAGTGGAGGATGCACTTAAAAGAAGCCGAGGAATTTATCAGGATGGCATTTTGAATAATGATGCTAACAGGGTAATGTACCGTCTTCTGCAAAACTTATGTCCATTTTAGGCGTATCAGTTGTGCTTGATTGATTAGTTCGCTCACCACAAAAGCTCATATTGGTGCTCGATTTGAACTCTTCTGCTGATTGAATCTAGTTCATGGGTTTCTTGCTTATGTGTTGATGGCCTCTCCAGGCTATGGTTGTGATATTCGAACTTGAATGCTTCCATACAACTACAGGGATCAAGCGGATTTCCTCGAGCAAATTGGAGGACGTCTCTTGAAGATTATTCCCAGAACAAGCTCCCCTATGCTATTGGGGTAGATTCCTTGGTAGATGATGTGATATCGTTGCTGCAGATTGGGTCAGAGGATGATGTCCGTGTGGTTGGGATATGGGGAATGAAAGGAATTGGTAAGACAACGGTGGCCAAAGCCATCTGCCATCGTGTTTCTAGGGAATTTGACCGGGGTTAGCTTTCTCGAAAATGTTGGGTTGCGAACCACGATACTCTTTACGTCTTCAGAAGAGACTTCTCCATGATGTTCTGAAGGTACAAGGTCTAGAGATGTATGATCTTGACAGCAACATCGAGATAAAAACTAAGCTCTGTCGGGAAAGGATCCTTCTAGTTCTTGATAACATTACTGAGAAGCACCAAGTTCAGTATTTTGGCGCTGGAGATCGAGAATGGTTCAAATTTGGGAGTAGAATCTTGATAACTACAAGAGAAGAATGGCTTCTGAAAGATCTCAAAGTGGATGATAGGTACATGCTCCCCGGACTGGGTTCTAAGAATCGCTCCAACTCATGAGTCTCCATGCCTTTGGCAAAGAGCGACCCTAAAGAAGGGTATGAGGAGTTGTTCAAAGAGTCTTGTCCACTATGTAGGTGGCCTGCCAGCGTTTCTTAAGAAATTTGGTTCCTTTCTTTCTAGTAGGAAAAATCAGTGGCATGACATACTGGAGAAGTTGGTAAGGGATCCTCATCTTGATTCAATTGGATTACCTTTAGATCATTCTCCTCTCTTCGTCCGTACGTAGGGCCATTCGGAGGCCATGGTGGAGATTCTTTTGATGATCAAACATACAATGGCATAAGAAATATATCGGTTGTCTTTGGAGACGGTGATCGAGTCCATTACTATTGACTATGTTCAGAATGGGTGTTTTGTGCGCTTGCCAAGACATGGTGGATCTTTGGAAGGCCACACATATGATGTGAGTCCATCATTATGGTTCACTTTGTTAATTTGCAATATTTACGTCTAATTATGTTATTCTCTATGAAATTCTCACTTACCGTTCGTTTGTGGAATGGGGTTGAGAAAAAGTGGTGTCACAAAGTCATAAAGACGGATTTGCTTGAAAATTTTCAACTGGGTACTTCCCGATGCTTGATCGTCTCTCAATATGTTGATGGCTTTGTTGTACCTTGCTAAGATTATTATTATTATTTTTAGGGCTCCAAAAAAGAAAAAAATTACACTAGCGTCATCTACCTACTACGATGTTACGAGTTAATCAGAGATTACTCCGGTGCTTGTCATTGTCAATATAGAGCATCAAGAATGCCATTTAATTATGGAGCAAAGCATTGGGAATCTAGATGGAGTTCAATCGTTATGGCACAAGTCTAGTGAACAAGGCAAAGCGTGCTACAAAATAAGAGAAGGAATCCAGTCGTCCCAATAATTAGATATCTTTTGTTTTGGGAAAAGTTAACCTAAATAATGCATCTGGAGAGCATAAAATTTTCCCCCTTCAAAGGTGATCGATACTCACTTTGCTCTTCTGCAATTGTTACAGGTACATTTAGATTATCCAACTGAATACTTGACTTGGTGTCAGGTTACACTAGAGAAGATTCTTGTCATGTCATCAACTCTCTTACCTTCCACAGCAATAAGAGGGGGCATGGGTCAATTGGCGAGGAGAAAGGGAAGTTTTTCAGTTTTCCACAAGTTAATGGAAAGATCATCGGTTTTCACGGAAGGGTGTGGCTATTTTCTGGATTCTATTGGAGCTCATTTTGGCCCTGTCTTTTATCCATATCCCTTCGAAGTCGTAGGGCCATTTGGAAATGAGAAAAACCGATGGGATGATGGCAAGCATGCAGATATCAGACAAATTGTTGTAGTCTCTGGTTCAGCAATTGAATCTGTTAGTTTTACCTATGAGGAGGGTCCTCCTTTCAGACACAGTACAACTCATGGTGGCAAAAGAAATACGGTACACTACTCTAGTAGGAACTCGATGTTTGATAAACATTACCCCTTATTTTCAATGATTCTTATCTTGCCATTGCTGAAGATGGCGTCTGGGTGAAAATGATAAACTGTTAACTTTGGAACATAGGTATGACACCATCAACAGGAAGCAAGTTTTTATTGGAAAAAGATTTGTTAAAACAATTCGTCATAAAATTGAACATTTTTTTTTGTATTTTAAAACAGTCGGTAAGGGATATCTATGGACCTTCTGCATATAGATTTTGGTTGGTAGGATAACATCTAGCTATCCTCTCTAGGCATGGTTGTTCGAAAGAAGAGTTTTTTTTTCCTGACAAAGAGCACTGAAGAGATAATGTTTGCAATAATGGTGTATTTGTTTCATGAAAAATCAATGAATTGAAAAATATTTTTCGAAAATAATTGTTTGTATCACATAGAAACATTAATTAATATGTATCATCAACAACAATTTATTCCTAACATTTTCTTTAATGATGAAAATTCATTTGTTAATTCATTCTTGTAAGTGATACACTCAATTGATTCTAGGAAAGTGTTTTCCAAATCCTTTTTTTTTTTTGCAAAATAAATGCATTCTGGTTGTTGTCTTCCTTATTACATCTATTATAGTTAACATGATATTGAAGTAGGCAAGATAATCTACTATTTTCCAGATCATAAATTATCATCTCGATCATCAAGAGCATCACACACTAGTCATTGTCATCTACCATGCTTTTGCTTCTCAACATGTTGCATTGACATTTCTTTACCGTTTATGTGTTTGGTACAGATAAATCTGGACTAGCTAACTGAAGTTCTTATTTCGGTTTCGGGATATATTGTGAATGATTTTGGTTCTACTGTCATCCATTCACTCACATTCCAAAGCAATAAAAGGACATATGGACCATTTGGCACTGAAACCGGATGGAAGTTTTCATTTCCAGCAACTGGTCAGCTTATCGTTTTTAAAAGGTATGCTTTTCACCAAGTGTATCTCTATTGATATTCCACTGGACCGGACAAGCAAGTCATTCAATGTCCTTGACAAAATGCATGGACGGTGTGGTTGCTATCGTTTTTAAAGGGATTAAATATGTACACGCAGCCGTGTAGATTGCACTTACGTCCACCGTCACGATCGAGTCTCGCTCGGCGGCTGGTGCGAGGATTCAATTGGAGAAGCAGAGCCTGTCCTCTCTGTCTCTCCTCCTCCCTCCTCCCTCCCTCTCTCTCTCTCTCCGTGATACATACCTTCACCTGCGAGAAAAGTTTGCAGCCTATTTTCCGTTCTCTCACTCAATCACGCACTGTCCCCATGGGAACGAAGTATGACGTTTTCGTGAGCTTCAGAGGTGAGGACATAAGGAAGAACTTCGCGTCCCACCTCTTCTGTGCGCTGAGGCAGGCGGGTATCTACTATTTCAGGGACAATGACAAAGTGGAGACTGGGATTCTTATCGAGCCCAAGCTGTTTGACGCGATTCGCAATTCTAGGGTTGCCCTCGTCGTGTTCACCACCAAATACGCCGACTCGCGGTGGTGCTTGAACGAGCTGGTGGAGATCCTGGAGTGCAACAGGAGGTACCTCACGTGGTTCTGCCCATTTTCTTTGATGTCGAGCCAGGGGACGTTCGGAAACAAAGCGGGCAATTCGGGGATGGTTTCGAAAATTTGGCCACCCACACTGACGATTTGCTTCTGCAGAAGTGGAGGGATGCGCTTATAGAAGCTGGGAATTTGTCAGGCCTGCGCTTGAATGATGATGCTAACGGGTAAGGTATTTAATAAGTTCACTCTTGGAAAAAGCTCATATTAGTGGTCGATTTGAAATATGCCGTTGATCGAGTCTAGTTCATGGGTTTACCGCTCATCTGCTGATAGCCTTTCTATGCTATAGTTACTCATGTTGGGCTTGTTCTTTCCATGTAACTACAGGGTTCAATCAGACTTCATCGAGCTAATCGTAGGACATCTCCTCACGGTCACTCCTAGAGCAATATCCCCCTATTTGGTCAAAAATGTTATCGGGGTAGATTCCTTTGTAGAGGATGTGATATCGTCGCTGGAAATTCGGTCAGAGGATGATGTCCGTGTGATTGGAATATAGGGGAATGAAAGGAATTGGCAAGACACGGTGGTCAAAGTCGTCTGCGATCGTGTTATTAGGGACTTTGAAGGTGTTAGCTTACTTGAAAATGTCGGAGATGCCAACCAAGATAAGGCTTTACTTCTTCAGAAGAGACTTTTCCACGATGTTCTGAAGGTACAAGGTCTAGAAATGTTTGATCTTCACAGCAACATCAACGAGATAAAAGCTAAGCTCTGCCATAAAAGAATCCTTCTAGTCCTCGATAACATCACAAAGAAGGACCAAATTGAGTATTTCGGAGCTGGAGATCGAGATTGGTTCCAACCTGGGAGCAGAATTTTGATAACTACAAAGAGATGAGCGGTTGCTGGAAGATATCAAGTAGATAACAAGCACATGCTTCCAGGATTGACTCGTAAACAATCGCTCGAACTCTTCAGTCACCATGCCTTCTGCAAAGACCACCCTAAAGAAGGCTATGAAGAGTTGTCAAAGAGGCTTGTCCACTACACGGGTGGACTTCCAATAGCTCTGAAAAGATTTGGTTCCTTCCTTTCTAAGAAGAGAGAAAATGAGTGGCATGAGATATTGGAGAAGTTGGTGAAGACCCTCATCTTGACTCGGTTGGATTGCCTTTAGAACCATTCTCCTCTGTTCTTCCCTTTCAATCAGTGGGGCCAATTGGAGGTCCCGGTGGGAGTCCTTATGATGATAAAACATACACTGATGTTAGAAAAATAACTGTAGTCGTAATGTCAGGGATTGTGTCCTTTTCTATTGAGTATGATCAGGATGGGTGTTTGGTCCGCTCGCCAAGACATGGTGGACCTACAGAAGGCAGAATATGCACGGTGAGTCCACCGTTATGGTATGCTATGGCATATATTTGTAAATATTTTTGCCAAGACATGGTGGACCTTTGCCTATATATAAATATTTATTTCTACTATTGCTGTGCTCCACATCAAAATATGAGGTACTGTTCGGTCATTAGCAAATAAGAGTCTACATCGAAGGTAAATTGCTTAAAAGGATTCAACGAGGTTGGTCCACAATGCTTCATGATCTCCCAAATTCTCGATGTTTGTAAAAAAAAAAAAAAAGAGTTGTGTTGGTTTTATATACTTGTCTTGATGTTAGATTTATCCAAGATTTTGATTTTGCTTCGATGTTCCCAACATAGAGTGTCATGAACTCCATCTGTTTGTGCAAACATCAGGGCTAAGATGGAGTTGAATGAGTTGAATGAGTTTAGTGAGACTAACAAATTGATTTTCTCAGTGCTCATGCAATATCCTCTTCTTGAAGTATTTTTTAAGTCCTCAAAAGTATCCACTATCCTTAGTTTTGGTAATATCCATTTCTTGAAGGTGATGGATGCAAGATTTGTGCTGCTGCCTGCAGGTACAACTAGATTATCCAAATGAGTTCTTAACTTCAGTATCAGGCTACTTTATGGACGATCCCACATATGTCGCCATTCAATCACTTACCTTCCACAGCAATAGGAGAACATATGGTCCATTTGGCTATCAGATGGGGAAATTTTTCAGTTTCCCACCGGCTGCTGGGAAGATCATCGGATTCTTTGGGATGTGTGGCAGTTGTCTTAATTCCATTGGAGCATATGTTTTACCAATCTCTCGTGCATATCCCTTTGAAATCGTAGGCCCATTTGGAAATAGTAATTATGAAGACCGATGGGATGACGGGAAGCATACAGACGTTAGACAAATTGATGTTGTCTCTGGCTCTGCAATTGAGTCGATAACTATTACTTATGAGCGAGGGTCGTTCATTTGCACACGGTACAGGTGGGGGAGGCACAACGAACAAGGTACTGGTTCTACTCGAGTAATGAATTGTTGATCTTGGTGTTAGATGAAAGCTACCTCTGTTTTATTTCTCATTCGTGCAGCCCATAGTGACACGTGCTGAAGGCGTGATGCAAGGATAGAAATCATTAGTCGCTATTCGCTAATGTTTAAAATTTGGCCAAGTTGAACCGCCATAATTATAACTCAACTGGAAAATATAAAAGCAGGATGTATAACATAATAAAATTGAAAAACTATTAGAACACGATTTATTTGTTTTTGAAAATTGGTGATTTCTATGCCTGTGAATGTTGTTTTGCGTACATGAGTTGTTTCCATAATGATTTATGGAATAATTAACTGTCCCTCTCGTTCTTTATTCTAATGAGTTGTTTTATGAAACTCAAGTGATGAGTTAATCTCAGAATTACACAATATTACCAATGATATCTCATGTGCAATTCAAAAGAGTGTCTTCTTTTTATATGAGATATACGACATTACGGTGAATTACGAAAGATCATCTATTTTATATTTTTCCACTCATGCACATTTACCTACTATTTAGAAGTTGGTGTCACGTGCTTGTTACTATCGTGCATAGTGTTTTCGTTTTACAAGTTGCTGCATTCGCTATTCCTTACATTCTAATGATTATTACAGATAAATCTGGACTGGTTAAGTGAGTATCTAACTTCAGTTTCGGGCTATATAACAAGTGATTTTGGCTCTACTATCATCCATTCACTCACGTTTCAAAGCAATAAAAGAAGATATGGGCCATTCGGCACTAAAACCGGAAGGAAATTTTCATTCCCCGCCAGGGGAAAGATCATTGGGTTTTTTTGGGAGTTCCGATTCCCATCTTGAATCTCTTGGAGCATATTTCAAACGAATCTCTCATCTATATCCGATCGAGTTTATTGGACCATTTGGAGGCCAAGGTGGACACCGTTGGGACGATGGAAAATTTAATGGTGTAAAGAAAATAAAGATGATGTTGGAAGATGTTGTCAACTACATCTCCTTTGAGTATGATGATAATGGCGAATCTTTTGGTCCTCTACCCATGGTCATAGTGGTAGCGGAGATATCCATATGGTGAGTTCATTGCATATTTTCTGTTCAAATTACAGTTCCCCTTCTCTCTCACACGCGCACTTGCCCAAACCTCTTTATCGATTCTCGGAGAACTTTTGTGAAAGCCCTTCATTTGCTTTTCTTCAATTGGAAGTTTTATTTTCCTAGAGTGTATCTAATTTTTGCCTAATCGTTCCTCTGGTGATTGATCCAACCTCTGATGGAAAAAAAGAAAAGAAAGATATACCTTGATTATATTTTATCTCTTCCATAAGTTTAGTAACAAGCATAACAGCCCTATTGTTTCAATGGAAAGACGAACTTATGATAATCCTTTAAGAAAATTTGCAAACAAATAATTTCAATGAAAATTTTCAATTTCTTATTTACTACGTTCATGTTATGTATTCTCTATAAGCAAATTGAATGTATTGAAATGACTATAATAAAGTTTTTCTTACTGATATTGACAGCTGCTTTAGAAGGAATGTTTTTATGTAGTTCGGTAAGGTACGGAGAAGATCTTAGGCACCTCCCACTGCCCTACACCACCATTAGATCGAGTATTAGTTTTCTAATAAACTTGAGAACCTTTATCAAAGTAAATTGTGAGTGATAGTAACCTGTATACATGATGGACAATGATCAAATATGGGTTGTGGATAGTTTCTTAGAGGGAAATGAAAACCATCCAAATGAACTGAATGATTGAAATCGTCTTTTGATCATTAAAACTTCTTCCGGTAATTTATATTTCGTAAATTAGACAAAGTTCCATTAATATGCTTAATGCGAGATGGACTCCATGAAAGTGACCTTGTGCGATAAGTTTTTTTTAATACTAAAGCGAATTGGCAAAGCGCGCTAGAGAGCCCAATGGTCTATTATCTTCGATTGCTGACCCTAAAAGTATGACGTAAGAATAGTGGTCCATCCATACATTAGTTTTAAATAATTCTTGGGTCTAAGTCTTAAATTTCTAGGTTGTTCGTGGATGAGATTTTGCTTAGGCCACTGCAGTCCATCATCTTTGATATAGATCAATATGACAATTTATTGCTAATTCTGCAGGTTAAGTTGGACTACCCTCATGAGTTCTTGACCTCAGTGTCAGGTTATATCAGACATGATAATTCTATTATTCAATCACTCACGTTCGAAAGCAATATAAGAAGGCACGGACCCTTTGGTAAGGAAGAAGGAAGGTTCTTTAGCTGTGCTTTGGCATGTAGCAAGATAATTGGCTTTCACGGAAGGTCGGCATTCAACTTTATGCGCTAGGAGTCTACTCTAAACCAATTTCTGATCTTCATCTCTTGAAATCCATTGGGCCATTTGGAGGACAAGGTAGCAATCTATGGGACGACAGAGATAGCACAGGTGTGAGAAAAATAATTGTAAAAGGTGGATCAGCTGTTGACTCCATTACTATTGAGTACGACAAGAACGGGTCTGTGGTTCAGGGCCCTAAACATGGTGGAGATGGAGGACATCTAACACTCGAGGTATGGCCTTTAACATTTACTTAATCTTATGAACGTGCAACTTCTATGTCATCGCTAAGGTTTGGTGTTTAAGTGGTTTGGAGGTCACGTTTATGCACGAGTGTGATAGTATCTTATAAATAGAAGTTAAAGGTGGAAGTGAGTTAGAACAGTCCGTAGACTTTTGAGTTTAGATTGGCAAATTATCTAGAATGGGAACTTCTGAGAACGTCACTGTTGGGGCATGATATAATATCAACACCAGAAAAGAAACCTCTCATCGGTTTTCCTGGAAAACTCTTCCAACCTTCCTCGGTTCCATTTACGATGAGATCACTCAATACATACAGAAAAGTACAGCCTCTGAAAAAGGGCAAAAAAACAATAATATTAAAAGGTTTTTTAACTTTATGACTTTTAAGTCTTAAAATAACTTTCCTAAAATATGGGAACTGTTCTCAAAGAGTTGCCAAAGCATTTTTTTTTTTATAAATAATCAATTGCCTTTCGTTTTATAGATGAATGATTTGATAACTGTGGTGGATCAAAATAGGTCTTATGCTCTAGATGCAGCCGATTATCTATTCAGCTTTTACATTGTTTGTTTAACCAAATATAACTTATCAATTGAAGTGTTCTCTTTATGTTGTTTTTAGGATTATTTAGTTGGGGGGTTGGGATTAAATATGTTTGTCTTTCCAATTTTGTAGATTAAGCTCGATTATCCTCGAGAGTATTTGACCTCATTTTCTGGTCACTTTGGATCTTTTTTCGGGTATACTATTGTTCGCTCGCTCACATTTTTAAGCAATGAAAGAACTTATGGGCCAATTGGTGAGGAGGTCGGGGAGCACTTTCATTTTCCATCAATCGGTAAAAAGATCGTCGGGTTTCATGGAAGTTCTGGAGACTGGCTTGATTCACTTGGAGCATATTTTGAACCTTGACATGCTAAGCTCCACCTTTATGTGCACCTTGCAGTTGATGTTTAAGTTTACATTTAAAATATGTATCATCTCGAATGTTGACATCTAAGTTTTTGCTAAATATTTGATGGAAAATTATGGACCAATTTAGCCTTAATTGGATTTTTGCATCAAGTAAGCACTATTGTTATTTGTATCAATTGCGCTTTATTTTTATTTTTAATTTTATTATTGCATTTCGGGTAAATATAAAAAAGTTATTATTCATTGAAAAAATTCTTTTACATGAACCGACACGAAATGGTCTCTCTCTCTTCGATCTTGTTCATATACACGAAAGAAGAGCAAGCGCTTTGCCCATGAAAAAAATAAAATAAAAGAGAAGGGGGGCTTGAGAAAGGACAAAATAATGAAAAAAGGACGAAAGAAGGAGAATAAAAAAGGGGAGAGAGAGGGGGGGAGTCATCTTCTTCGGCCCCATCCCCTTTTCTCCTCCATCCTCCCTTCCTCCTCTGTAACTCACGCACGCGCGAAGGAGAGGAGCAGTGCCGAGGCTGGCGAGAAACCCGGATGGATGGGATGCGTCTTCAATGCCGCGAAGCTACGGAGCAGGCGCCTTCAGTGCCGCGGAGCTAAGGAGCAAAGCAGAGCAGGTGGGGCGGTTGAGGGGACGCTAGTTCGGCCGCACCAAGGCCGGCCGGAGCCTCCGTCGACCGACCTCCTCGGCCTATATATAGGACGTCCGCGAGCCAAGGAAAAACACATGAAGAGAGAGAGAGAGATCTGAGGGGAGGCCTTTGGAGAGACATCCGAGAGGCCTCGAGGGAGAGAGACCTGAGAGAGCGAGCCCAACTAAAGGTCGAGGGTCGGTGGGTGCTCTCTGGTGACGAGACACTCAAAGAAACAGCCAGACTCGCCGGCGTCACCTCCCTTCCGAGCCGACGCTTGGTGGGTGGTGCTCTGTTTTTTAATTTTGTTTTGTTCAAGTTCAGGGTCGGCTCCCCAAGGATCTCGACTCGGAGGTGCGCGAGGCGGACAGACGCAGTTCGACCCTCGAGCTCGTCCGCCGTCCTACACCGCGAGCCATGTAGGGGATCCGCGGCCGACCACCCTGTCTACGTGCTCTGTTTGCCCTGTTTTGGGCGTATTTGGACCGGCGCTCATGGCCGAACTCAAGACAAGGGCCCGCTTTGGTAGGCCCTGGTCAGTCGGGTCGGGCCGAGCCAGATCGGGCTTGGTAGCCCGACCCGGATCCGTTTATTTTATAATATAATAATTTTAATTTAAAAAAATATTTTCATAATAAAAAATCAAATCGAAAAATTCAAAAATGATTTACGTTTTCCAAAAACCAGAAAAAAGCCTAAAAAGATGGTTTTATTCTCCACAAATGCATGAAAAATCCTTTAAAATCCAAAAAAGCCTTTAGGTTTAAACATGATTATGTACCGGAGAGACATTAGTCATTAATTAGTTAGTGTAATCAAGTCCTTAATCCTAGTTTCTCTAGTTGCGCAGAGTGAAACAATTCTCCCAATATAGGTTTTTAATCGATCCATCTTAAATCGATTAGTGGCGACCTTCAAATGAAAATGACTTGTAGGTTAAAAATTCAAATCATAAGTTGTAAATTGGTACGTTTAGGAGAGCTCGGATTAGACTTAATACTTAGCGAGCCATTAGCCTCGGGTGTGTAAGAGCACCAAAAAAAGAGGTCACGACATCGGATATCGTCAGAAATCTAGGGACATGAATAGTCTATTTGATGTATCCTCTAAGGATAAAGTGTGTTAAAGTATTTATTCCAATGAATCAAATCTTCATCAACTAACCTTGTAGCTTAGGGATGACCCATCGACGGGAAGCAAGTTTTCATAGAAAAAGGATTTGTTTAAAAAATTTGTCATAAGTCGAACACTTCTTAAGTTTCGCATTTGAAAACGGTGGATAAAGGAGAGTGAATCAACTGTTCTTCTCCATCTATGGACTTTCTGCAGGTGGATTTTGGTCGGTAGGACCAAATCTAGTTATTCTCACTAGGCACAGTTGTTCCAACGATAAGTTTTTTTCCCTTGACAAAAGAGCGCTAGCAAGGACCCGCCCAAGATATACCGTTAGCAACCTTCAGTGCATTTCTATCGTGGCAAATTAATGATTTGGAAATGTTCAGAAAATAAATTATTTATATCGCTTATAAAAATTAATCGAGGGATTTTTGTTATAATTATTTTTAAATATTTTCATTGACTATAGAAATATTTTGTTTAGTCATCTTTGTAAGTGATACTCATGATCAATTTTAGGAAAATATTATTCGAATCGTCGATTTACCACAAAATAAAAATTCATGGGTTGTCGTTTTTCTTATTTCATCTAATATATGTTGATATGATGCTGAAGTAGGCAAGACAATCTACTGTTTTCCAGATCATGCACTATCATCTCAATCATCAAGAGAGTGGATCATACACTAAGCATCGTCATCTCTCATTTTTGCTTCTCTATTTATTAGCATTTCTTGACACGTATACAAAATGTACAGGGACAATGTATGGGGCGTGGAAAGCATCTTGAGGGAAATCAAAGCCATTCAAATGTACTGAAAGATTGAAGTTGTTTTTTGATTATTTAGGTTTCCTTCCTTAATTTTTTCTTATATAAGTGAACCGGTAATCCTAACACTTGTTGCTGTGAAAAGTATAATCAAGTCCAGATCTTGTCAATTAAGTATAATCAAGTCTCTTTGTTAGGGAAAGATCATCATTTTTCTATGTAGTAAAAAATATGTACTATAATATTGTGATAGGGAAAAATCTTTTCTTTTCTCTCAAGAAACTTCAAGAGAAAACACTTAGAAAAATTAAATCATAAGTATCACTTATATATAGTAATAAGTTGTAAAAGTAAGCTCCATAAGAAAGAGAAAATAATTTTGCTTGTAAACATAAGTAAAATTGACATATTAGGTACGACATTTTATGTGGTAGAAAGAAAACAAATACGAATTAGGCACGGTATTTTATATGATAAAACAATGCAAGTTAGAGAAAAATTGATTTCGGGATGGTAAATGGAATTTGTAGTGAAACAAAACCGATGCTACATAAAACGATATATCAAGTATAGGAAAAAGAATTGATTATAGTATGATTGATCATACCATACACATTATGTTATGTGAGAAAACATAGATAATTATTAGAATGAATCAATATTAAAACACAAAAATTACTTTGGTTCAAGATTATACAAAATGTAGTAAAATACAGTGTTAGAGTTAATTTTACTTAATTAAAGAATGGTGATTGATTAAAAATGATAAAATAGTGGTGTCAAATTAAAAAAGAAAATCAGGGCATGATAAATTCATTTTAGTAAAATAGGACATACAAGATAGTTGATAAGTGTAAAATGAATTTATATATGAGACAGTACAACCTACAACATTTGAGCGTATTATAAATGATACATATTGATTTCGAATAATATAATTTTCAATTTTTAAAATTTGATGGCTACGGTCATTGCTATGGCATTGTAAAGATATTATATATTCATGCAAGTTGAATTTGTTTATGTGGAGAAGGAATTTTGGTAAATTTTCAGCAACCTCTGAAATATAGAACCTTGCAAACCATGTGCAACCACCATTGCTCCTGATGCAGCCACGGCGGAGACGGCCGAGGGTACACCTTAGCGATGCCCTAGCTGCCACGAGCCGAAGCTCGAGCTCCACCTAGCTAGCCATTGTCACTAGCCGAGGCTTGGCTTGGCCATGATAGTAGTGGCTGAAGCGAGGTGGCGCAGCTTGTCCTAGCTTGGTGATTTGTATGTCACGGTGTCGGACGCCTAGACCAACAGCTCAACCCTCGCCTAGCCATCCACCGTCCACGGTCGGCCATTGCGACTCTCACCGCAGCTGCTGAACACTTGAACCCAAGGGAACAAAAAGTAGAGTTAGTTCGGGCATTTTCTCATACGGGTGAAGTGCACCATTGGAATGGGATCTCGTGGCTTGAACAGGATCGAAATCGATGTCAGGACCCTCGTGAAGCGAACCAGGACAGGCGTGGCGACCTTATAAGGATAACCGTTGGCCGGAGCTTGCGGGAGCTGGATGGCCACAAGCTCCGGTCCAATGCGCCCGAAAAGCAAGTGAGAAGATAGAGGAATTGAAGGCTCACAGTTCGGCTCAGGGATGCCGGCTAGAGCTCGCCAGACAAGGGTCGTCGCAATCACGATGTCGGTTGAGGCTCACTCACTCTATCTAAACTCTCTCTCCCTCTCAAATCTGGCCATGTCTCTCTACCTCCGTAAAATTCCCACCTTCAACCGAGCTCACGGCTATCCTATTTATAGGCCAAGGAGGCCGGTCGATGGCGGCTTCAGCCGCCGATCCTTGGCATGCCAACTAGCCTCCGCCTTGATTACATCGACGTCCAATCAGCTGCCCTATCCATGCAGCTGTTTGGGTTTCTCAACGCATTGAAGGCACATTGAAGCCGTCGCGCGTCGTCCCATCAATCCAAGTTTCTCATAGGATTTCACGCTGCTCCATCCAGCGGCATTGATGGCACATCCCCTTTGTTGCGAGAAAATATTAGGTACGTCTCATTTGTCGACGTGGCAAATAAGAAGGGTCTCTAGAACACGACATGTGTCGCGATGGGTCAAATTGCCAAACGAACTCTCTCTCTCTCTCTCTCTCTCTCTCTCTCTCTCTTGCCTCCTTGCATGCTCTCTCTCTCCTCTCTGTTCTCTCTTCCCAGCACATTTTCTCTTCACCAGACGACCAATCAACCACCTTAACCTCTACGGCGAACACCTCCTCTAACATATCTAGAAAGGTGCACGAGTGTTCAATCTGCCACAAGAGCTTCCCCATCGGCCAAGCTCTCGGCGAGCACAAGCGGTGCCACAACAAGGCCCTCACTCCTGCCTCCTCGGCTGCCGCCGTCGCCGCCACCTCGGCTGCCAACGAGATGAGCATCTCAGAGGGCGTGGGGTCCACTCACACGTAGAGCTAGGGGCAAGTTTGATCTAAATCTCTCAACACTCCCAGAGTTCTCCACCTGGTTCGTAGTCTCCGGCAACTACAACCCTCCAAGAAGCCCCGATTCCTAGCGCTGGTGAAGACAAAAGTGGCCTAAAATCAATTGGATTGAAAATGCACAAAAACCCACAAAAAAAGAAAGAAAAAAAAACCAGCTATTGAAATCGAAACGGGGAATCGATTGAGTTTTAGATAGGAATAGAGACAATTGTTTTTGTTCGTCTCTTCTTGTTTGTTGGGTGATGTTGGAGTTCTTTTTGATGGAGAGAGGGAGGTGTATAGGGGGAGAGAGGAGAAAAATGAGAGAACGTGCATGAGGCAAGAAGAGAAATGGGACAGAAGAAGAGAGAGAAAAGTGGGGCTAGAGAAGAGAGAGGAGAGAGAACGTGCAGGAGGCAGGAGAGAGAGAGCGCGTGCAACAAGGAGAGAGAGAGAGAGGACAGAAGAGAGCAAAGAGTTTGTCTGACAATTTAGGCCCACCGCAACACGTGTTGTGTTCTTAAAGCTCTTCTTATTTGCCACGCTGGCAAATAAGACGTATCTAATATTTTCTCTTTCGTCGCCGGTCTACCCTACTCTGCCTCGGTAGGGCATCCCTCACGCGTGTTAGTTGTCGAGGGAAGGAGGAGGATGAAGAAAGAAGGAGGGGGTCAGGCCAAAGGAGAACAAAATGGGAATGGCCTTGGGCCCCCATGGGGAAGAAAGAAGAAAGGGCAGAAAGAGGGGGCTAAGCGCAAAAGCCCGGCCCCGATGGGCTCTTTTTTTTAAATTTCCTTTTTATTTAAATAATTATCCCAAAATAGGGTAAATGGGGGAAAATAAAATAGAAAATAAAAATTAATAGATGCAAACAATATTAATACCTAGGAAATGCAAAAATCATTTTTGTTAGGGCCACATTGGATGCAATTTAATTTTAAATATTTAATCAAAATCTAGGTGTCAACAGCTTTCCCTTTTTGAAAGTGAGCTTGCAAAAGTTACAATCAAAGACGAAATGATACCTAAATTTTGTCCATGCATAAGCAGTAGATGATATCTTATTTGGGACCAGGTGTCATATGCAAAAAATGGTACTATAGCATAATACATACTAAGATAGATAAGAAAATACTTACAGTTACGTATCGAAAAGGAGTCATATGGGATGTGAGCTTGAGTTTTTTGGCAAATATCAATGTATCATCTTATATGATGACGTGGGGAATCTGCTTTTCCAGGACCCAAACTTTTCTTTGGTCACCTATTAAAGCAATAAATTGTTTGTTTAGGACCCGAACTTTTCTTCGGTTGCCTTGACAGGAAATTGCTTTTTGAGAACCTAAATCATTCCCCCATCACTTGTTAGAGCAACAAATTATTTTTGTCTATGACCCGAACCTTGCTTCGATTGCCTTGATAGGAAATTGTTTTCTAGGACCCAAACCATTCTTTGGTTGCCTATTAGAGCAATAAATTATTTTTGTCTAGGACTTGAACCTTTCTTTGGTCGCCTTGACGGAAAATTGCCTTTCTAAAACTCAAATTATTCTTAGGTTGTCTCTGTTGTAGCAACAAGTTGTTTGTCTAGGATTCAAACATTTCTTCGGTTGCCTTGATGGGAAATACTTGGACATTCGCAAGCATCGAAAGAGTACTTGGATGCTCACAAGCACTAGCCCCTGGAGGATACCTAGATATTCAGGGGCATTGAAAGAGTGCCGGATAATCGTAAATACTAGACTTGGAGGATACTTGGACATTCGCGGGTATCAAAAGAGTACTTGGATGCTCACAAGCACTAAACCTCGAGGATACTTGGACATTCACGGTATTGAAAAAGTATGTGGATAATCGCAAGTACTAAACTTGGAGGATACCTAGACATTTGTAGGTATCGAAAGAGTACTTGGATGCTCATACGTATTAACCTTGGAGGATACGTGGACATTAACAGGCACTCAAGTAATGGAATACTTGGTAGAAGTATTCGAAGATACAATTTGGGGATAACTCAGGCAGGCTGAGTGTCAATATAATAAGAGGGAATGCCTGGGTAATCATAGGCACGCAAAGCAGTAGAATACTTGGAAATCTACAAGTATCCAAAGGATGCAGTTTAGAGAATGCCTTGAGGACAACTCATACAGGTTGAGTGTTAATGAAATGGAATACCTAGACAGTGGCAAATGCTCATAAATAATGGAATACTTGGACAATCGCACATATTTATACTATGAGAACAACTCAAACGGGTTGAGTGTCGATAAGAGAGAGTATCTAGATAGTGGCAAATACTCAAAGATAATGGGATACTTAGACGATCACAAGTATCCATATCTTGAGGACAACTTGAACAGTCGAGTGTCAATAAGAGAGAGTACTTGGACTATGGCAAGTACTAAAAAAATAATGGGATACTTGAATAGTTGCAAGTATCCATATCCCGAGGACAACTCAAATAGGTCGAATGTCAATAAGAGAGAGTACCTAGACAATGACAAGTACTCAAAGACAATGGGATACTTGGATAGTCACCAATATCCATATCTTGAGGACAACTCGAATGGGTTGAGTGTCGATAAATCGGCAGTACCTAGACGGGGTAGGTACTCAAAGGAAGTAAAACACATGGTTAGACACAAGTTTCTTTTTTTTTTAGGAAGATGCGGAGAGATATACTTACTCGATGATATCTCGATATGTGAAAGTATGTCTCCGTCAATACATGCAATACATACACATGGTGTAAATTCATGAATTCAAATGAGGTTCATGTATGATAATTTTGTCAATTTTGCATCATCAAAGTTCGAATGGGGGAAAATTTAGAAAGACAATGCATATTCAAAATGTGGATGTCTTAAATATGTCAATTGAAAGACTTTCAGTCCAAAAGGACTTTCCACTCACTCTCATTGAAAAAGTTGTTTTATCTCGGATCATCAATGCAAGATTTACAAAAACCACACCATCTCACTATCGTCATGTCGACAAGGGTCCAAGTATTCTCGCAAGTGGTATAATTTTACCAATGCGAGAGGTCTTTGTCGGGATCGTAATGTAGACTTGGTCAAAGACTTATCAAAGGGGACTATTCAAGTCAAGGCTATGAAAGAAATCATCCGCAATCATCTCTGAGTTTATAAGTCAAGAACCCCACGAAATGAGATAGAAATAATCTTGCTAGCACTTCTTCGAGCGATGCTTATAAACATATGAATTCCTACGTTAATTTGAGTGCCTTAGTCTAAAGAGATTTTTTCAAAGGGACGCAATGTAGCGTGGCTCATGGGTTGAGAAATGAAGGAATCTACAAGCTCAAAAATGTGTATAAGAGTTGGGGATTATCTTGGCATTGTCACCGGTCTTCCTTCTCACCACAAGAAATTATCTTCGTGGAGGCTCCATTAATTGTACCACGACAATAGTTTTACTAGGGAATACAAATTACTGGAATTTACTTTTTTTGTCTAAGGGCATTGGCCTTATTTTTAATAGGTACACTGCTTTTTTGCGCCCCTAGTTTTTAACCTACTTTTCACATCTATGGGCATTGGCCTTGCTCTTACTAGGTATACTATTTTTTTATGCCTCCAGTTTTCATTTTTGTTTGCTGTTTTGGAACTAGCATGGACAAGTCTAAACAAAACATTGCTATTAGATTCATGAGTCTTCCTCTTCATTTGGAGCTTTGGATCATGTTGCTTTAATAGTAGCAACCTCTAACTTGCCCCAATGTGAGGGGTGATTATCAGTTAGGTTTATACTAAATGAAATAACATACTCATTGGGGCTGTACAACGGATACAAGTGCATAGGGTAGAGAAAGAAATGCTCTTCATCCTTCTAGTTCACTTAAATTATCGTGAGTGTTCGTATAAACTAAAGACACCCAAAGATTGATGCAAGTGCAATCAAAAAAATTTCTATACATTTTCTCACCTTGTGATCCGCTCTCCCTCCAACCCCAATGTGAGGTGTTCTTAACAGGGGTAATACGAAAGAAACTTCACAAGTGTTTAGGCAAATGGGTTAAACAATGGATAATCTACATTATTTAGGATAGAGAAATGAAATGCCCCCATCACTTTGGTTATCGTACCATTCGTAAGAGAACTCTTTACTTTACAGACATGAAACTACCTACACTCATCTCACAAGTGTATAAATAGGGAATTGTGTATGGGATATAGCTTGCATTTCATCATTCTGTCACATCTCGTTTAGCATAATCAATCCCACATCATTCATTGAATTGTCTATTTTGATAATTCTAAGTGGAATAAGTGATTTAGATAGATAAAAACGTCATGCAAAATTCCCTTTGAAAAGACATGGACCATTTTAAGTAGGAAGGAGTTTTTCATCAAAAGCATGGGGAAGGAAAACTGTCCTTATAGATGTGTTAAATTTCGAACATAGAGGGGATTATTCAAAAAATGGGTGCCCACGAATTGCCCCTGCTTAAGATCCTTGATTCGATAGATGTGTCTACTTTTGCCCCTACATAAGAGAGGATACATCAAGGCCCAAAAGATTCATGTCATCAACTTTGGCAATACCTAGGATGCTATTTCACTTGGGAGAGTTGATCTACTGCTGTCATCAGGGTTTAACATGCCTTTCCTTGGTTTTTTATTTGCACTTTTGGTGATCAGGCAATCCCTACACAAGATAGGAGGGGATGTGTTAATGTATGAATTCTTGGTAATTGAACAACTATGAGCAATACAACACTACCGTTTGTCGGTCAAACAACTGAATAGATTTGTAGTCCTAAGGCTTGAAGAGGGTATGAAGCCCTGCACTTTTGGTCTCATTAGGTCAAGCATTCTCTCGTTTTTTTTTTTTTTTGGGTAAAATTACTAGTGGAATCCAGCCATTGTAGCATTCTCTCGTTTTGACAAAAGAAAAAGACATAAAAATTCTTTATTAGTTTTTTAACATATGACAACCTTGTTGCCGGTTTTGGAGATTAAGCTGATCATTTTTGGACCATTTCATTCCCCATACCACTAGGCCAAGGCGCTAGTAGTACCTATGGGGTGCCTCTTTTTTTATTTATTTATTTAATCAAACCGGCTCTGGGATGATTTGTATTTTCACATCAAGTTAGGTGAATTCAATATGTATCATTCCCATGCACTTGCTTGGCCAATGTTAATTTGCTCAAATTAACCCCATTGAGTTTGTTCCTTGAATCCCGATGCTTTTTGTCAAATAGGGAAACTATGTCAAAAGCGAATTTAGAGGGGGAATATGGGAAACGATACCAAATTACCCTTCCCTAGAGTTTGTGTTCGATGACTTCTTGGAATATCTCAAATGTTGGTGATAGCCACTTTATCTTGTCATGGCTCAGCATTCTCTTTTGATTGACCCTTCTCAATTGTGGTTATGTGTGTGCGGCCGAGTTTGTTGATCCATCCTTGACGCATTCCTTTTGTGGAACCCTTTCTTGCCTCATCTTTGATCACATGAACATCAGCAGCATTGAGCAAAGTCATGTACCTCAGACTTCCATGAAATCTAAGATAGATAGTCAAAACCTCCAATTTACTGCTGGCAATCGCTTTTGGACAAAGTATGCGTCTAGAACAAGAAGTGAGGTTTCCGGATTCCAAATTCATGTCTGGAACAGAAGGCTAGAGATCATATCGACTGTTTAGATTTTCTTCCCGTCAACAGTAGCCAATTTAAAGAGAAAGTGAAGGAGTTCATTCTCTGTGCTTCCTAATTTATTGAAGCCAAATGTCCTATCAACGAAACTGCAATGCCTAGTCTCCCGGGGTATGTCTTGTTTTGGAAGACACTGCTCATGTCACGACCCCAACTCCATTCCCAAGGTCACGAGTAGCAAGGGTTATTTTCGCGACGTCCCAAGCGCGTTGCCGTCCAATTTCTTTTTATTTCATGCAAAAGTGTACATACAACACCCGAGATAATAACAAACAGCCGGAAAACAACCATTTAAAAATATACAATTACATCGGTTACATTTACAAGCCCTTTTTGTCATGAGCCGTTATATTTATAACCATTACATGCTCTATACTAAAAAAGGCCGAGATAAATCTCAGCTCCTCTATCGAGACTACAACTCTTCCATACATATAATTTTGCAAAACAACGGGATGAGTCATGGACTCAGTAAATAAAATCCATAATTCTCTACTAGGAAGATATCTTATCATCAAAATCCAGTAGGTACAACACTCGCAATGCAATATCAATGACAGATCAATAGCAAACTTATTGCTATGCTCGACTACATGTAGATATCCATTACCGCATGCATGCTTACCTTCAACATATCAATAAACACATCAACATATCATGCTTATGCATATACCAGCACTCATGCAAATTTATTTACCATTGTCCTGGCTCGACTAGGCCCTTCTTGCTTAACCGAGGCATCCAACTTCAAATTAGGTATCCTGGCTCAACCAAGGCATCATGGCTCAACTGAGGTATCTTGGCGCTAGCTCACCAAGACATCCGGGCTCAACCCAAGCATCCTGGCGCAACCAGGACATCCTAGGGCTAGCTTACTCGAGGCATTTGAGCTCAAACCTAGGCATCCTAGCTCAACCAAGGCATCACGTTCAATGAACGAGGCATTGCTGCCAACGCTATGTGGCGACGAACGCTTTTTCTTCTTTAGGTGCATCGTGCAAGTGCATCACATAAGCCGGTTCTTCATCTTTCATCTTAGTCGATGCATACAAGGTCCGAGAGCGTGCTCATTCAAGTGAGTGTATCATGGGTCTTAACATCATGCTATATAATATGTTGGGCATGATTTTTGGTTCGTGGCTTGAGCCGTATGCCTAGGCTGATGTCTGCACCAAGCAAGACTTGGAATCGGCACACTTCAATATCAATCTAAGGTCTTGCGGCTTAGGCCATCACAGCTTGACATCGATTCCAAGCCGAGTGAACCTTGACGTTGTCCTGGAGCGTGAACACACTTAAGCATGCAAACATGAGCAAATCATACGAAAGAATATTACAATATACACACGGCTTACACAGGTGAGCACACCACTAAATTCGACGACGTAAGCTATTGCCCTAACAAAGAGTTAGAGATTCTATTTACCTTCCATAAACCTCGATAAACTATAGGTGATTTTACCAAGAGAGGGTCGTCTTGTGAGGTGGTGGGCAAGCAAGGCCGAGAGAGGGAGAGAACATGCAAGAAAGGAGGAGGAGAAGAAGTGAGCCAAAGGTCGGAGAGAATGGAGAGGGTGGTTCCCTATTTATAAGCCAAGCTTCATTTAATGACTCTAACAAATAGTCCAATGAGCTTTCTTGGAGTGGAACGGCTAGTTTGACGGTGTGACACCCTAAGGTTCTAGGAAAATGATTAAGGGCTTTTGTGTCTTCTTCTTATTGGTTCACCTATACCCATGAGTCATCATATAATGATGATTTGGCTTGGCTTTCTCTCTAAGAAAAATCTTGGTGTAATGATTACTAAATTTATCCTTTCATTTAATGCTCAAAATATGGTCATCATGAGACTTGGATTTTAGGCATATGTTTCATACATTTCCTTGCTCATTAAGCCAAACCCTTACTACATAAGAAATGAGAATGTTCTAGAGACATAAGGCACATTATGTTCTCCTAGAATCCTTCCTACATAAGTTACCTAAGATTTGATCATCAAGAAACTTGGACTTTGGACAACTTTCTCTCCAAGTTAACCACATGAGTGTGTGACTCATTAAGCTCATTAATTAGCTAGCTTTCAAAAGCATTTAATGTATTATTATCTTTAAGCCAATAAGACTCTAGATTGACTTCCTTCTCAAGTTAGGCGTACAGCCCCTTTCCCCTCCAAGTTGGGCATATGATTCTCCCATTTTAAGGCAAAAACAATTTTGAGCAACTTTCGAAATCAGTACCATTACCTTCTCAAACGGGCTCGAAAAATTATAAAATTTAATATATCGTAGAGAAGACAATAGAAAACAATTTTTATGAAGGAATCCAAGAAAAAATCATTTGATGGGAAGAGAAAACAAATCATTGAACACAACCCAAAAATTTGTCCGTCGAGCAGATTCAACGATCGAGAGAGAGACTCATTTTGAAATCCAAATCTTCATAAAACTATTTGAAATTTTAATATGTTATAGATATGGATGTTATTTAAAATTATTTAAAATTTTTGTAAAGAAAGTATGTCCACATTTGAAAGGGAAGATTTTATAAAAATTCGAGAAAGCAATTTGGTTACTATTTTCACTATACTGGATAAGTTCTATACAGTAATTAATTGGGCCTTCGTCTCAACCATTTTACCTCATAAAAATCTGAAATCTAAATAAGTTATAGATTAAGATATTTTGAACAACTCTTATGAATGAAGTTTCTCCAAATTCGAAGCATAAAGAGCTCTATAAACTTGTAAAGTAGGAAATGTCCAGCAGTTTCGAAAAAACTAGGAAATCAAAACCTATGAAACTCAAGGTGGCGAGTCTATGGGGGAGAGGTGACACCCTACTTGGCTTGCAAGATCACTTGTCATTATTCCCTTAGGCCATGAGTCATCCCCTTTCATTAATTATTTGGGATACATAAGCCTCCACACTCATTATCATCATTTAATGCATTTGACTCTTGTTCTTCAAGAAAATTGGCCTGTCTAGCTTAGCCTCCTTGTTGGGACCAAAATAAGGGTCGGAATCAAGGATGTTATAGCTCGGACTTGAGACAGAGTTGTGCAGGTGTAAGGTGGAGCATGCAAATCTTTAGGGACAGCCTGTCGAGATAACTTGAAAATGGGGGAGGCTGAGTAGCGTGGAGGAAGCTTCCCAGATTGCTTCTCCTTAAGTCATTATGATTCGCATGCTCCGAATTTAACCGTGTGCATGTGCCTATTTTGTCCTGTCTTTCATCTCATGTAGATGGAAAAGAGAGCGAGTGTGCCATTCCCAAAATTATGTTCAGGGAACAAGACGCACCTTTTGTTTTTCTAAAACATGGTGATCTTTTTTGTTTGCCCCTGCTTTCTTGAAAGAGTGTTTCTGAATTCGACAAATCCACATGATATGCCAATTTCAAATGCCCCATGTCATTCTAAGTCAAAGATACGAAATAAGTAAAAAAGAAAAAGAAAAAAACAAACAAACAAACAGAGTTAAATCTAACACGTGATCTGGGAAAAGTTTTTGATAATAAAATGTCTTTTATTTTCAAAAATATAGTTTTTTGGGGAGGAGGAAACATGAGGAAGCCTAAGCCTCATAATTCTCTTTGGATGATATTGTCTTTTCATGGTTGGATATCATCATTGGATCGGTTTGGGGTTCCCCTCATGCCCTCAAAATGAAATATCGAAATTATACTTTCATTGGGTGAAACCAAATTACATTACTAGAATGGAAAATGTGACAATAACATACTAAATAGAATAAAAACAAGAAATCATAAAAACAATTGAAATCAGAAAAAGCCCTTGCTAAAGGGAGTATCCAGATAATCGATGGTGTCAGGCTCTTAAATCAAGCGCCCTTGAGTTTTTGTTTTGGTAGACTCGAAGTGTTCATACGAGAGGACTACTTCATTAAAACTATGGAAGCACATTCTATGCAACCGGGAACGAAGGTTGCCGAGCAAGGTTTTTATGAACAGCTTTGTCATTTCTTCTTCAGTCAACTGAGGAATAGCTTGCATCATGAAAGCCTCCCACATTCCTACATATGCTCGAAAATCCTCCATTAGCCCTTTTCTAATGTGAACTAAATCCTTGTTAGGCAATATAGTTTCAACCTTGGCTTGGTATTGATGTAGAAATGTGGAAGATAGCTCACTCCAATCCTTCACAAGGTAGATCTTTGCCATGAAGAACCATTGCAATGCAGGCCCAGTGAGACTCTCTTGGAAGGCTCGAATTATGAGTAGTGCTCGGTTGGCGTACTAACTCATTTTGGCATGACAGTATTACAAGTGTATCATGGGGCAAGTCATGCCATTATATTTATGGGGACTAGGTACCTCCATTCCTTCGGTAATCACAAACATGTTGAGGTAAGACGGACCTACCGTGTCTCAATTAGGAAACTAGCCCTCCCTCTACTTTACCATTCCCTTTATAGCGATAATGAATTCTACTATTTCAGGAAAGTTGGACTCTTCTAAGACCATTTCATCACTTTCTTTTGGGTCAAAGTTTCCAACCAAAGATGAGGCACCTACTCCTTCATGGTTGAGTGACAAATTTAGTGACTCATTAGGAGACAAGCCCTAAAAGGATAAATGTTCCCCATCTAGCAGGCTTGGACCCGTGCACGAGTGGGAGGCAATTATTCGATGAATAGCCAACCTCATCTGTATAATATTGGTAGCTCTCCATGGGACTACGGACGATGTTCAAAGCCTTGGCAAGGCTGCTCATAGGCTGCCAAATTTTTCCTACATTTAGTGGCAGGCGTTGGCTTGGATTGCTTAGGTTTTCCTTTCTTGACATGTGGTTTTGACCTCTTGAACATTGCCCCTCGCTTTGCTAATTTAAGGTGGTCAGGAAGACTAGGAGATAGTAGGGTCTCGTTCCCTGGATTGATGGCGGTCAGCACTCTTGGGGTCCTAACTCTTGTGGTAATCCTGGAAAGTTATATTGCCATGCTCCAATTCTGAATAGACTTTTATAGTGCTAACCTCATCCGCAAGCTTCTTGCCTTTCCTAGTGGGAAGCTTCTTAGTAATGGAATACTGCTTGGTGGTCCCTTCATCATGCAAGACTGCATTGATATTTTCTCTCATTGATCCTTCTTTTGTTGGTTATGGGTCAAATTGGGTGGTTAGGCTCCTCCCTAACGTGGCATGTTCCGTTAAGAACTCATTATCCTTTATCTCCACGCCTACCGATTCTCCGCAAGGCAGGGTAATGTCGATGCAGACGTCAACATTATATTCTTTGCAGAAAGCATCGATCAATTCTTCCCATGTTTTAAGGAGACTAATCTTCCTTACAATGTACCATCATAGGGTGGGACCAATCAAATTCGATTGGTATGATTGAATCATCCTTTGGACTTGGTAGGCCTACAAATAGATCTCCGAGTAAGAAGCATTGGCATATTTCTCGCACTCAGGCACTTTGAGTTCTTCTGGAATTTTGACAGCGGCATAACTAGATAGATTAATGGGGCCTTGATCATGCAGCTAGCTCAACTTTTCCATGTTCCTCGTAAAGTGTCCATCTTGTCTATCCTGGCCATCTTCCAGTGCACCTATGGGTGTTACAAGAGCATCCTCCCCAACAAAGATTGGATGCGGCTTGTCGGGTAAATTGGCGATTTCACCATCAACAGCTAGCTTGGTACTATCTCATCTTGTGATAGAATGGCCATGGAGTTGAGCTTGGTTTGAAAAGACTCCACTTGTTTTGAGAGTTGTTGGAGTGTACTAACAACTCATTTCATCTCGCCTTCCATGATCACAAGGTGGCTGGGCATATCTTTATCGGCCATTTTTGCACTTGCTCTCAAGGGGTTCGGATTGGTGATCGATCCATGATTACCTAGTTATGAATAAACAAGCATGTGTAAACAAGAGGCATAAATAAGGAGTCAATCCATGACGACTGCCTAATCCCACCCCTTTTGTTTATTCATGAAAGGTTTGTTCATGGAGGGGTTTTCCTAAGGACAGACTAGGGAAATAAAGACATGTGACATGTTAACATGTATTAAAAATATATCAAATTTGAAATAGAAAAACTTGAAACAACAAAAGTATAATTGAAAACAAACTATCAAAAGTTTTCTTCCCTTTTCTTTACACCATTTTTCCTTTGTGAAAGCACCTGCAAATTCCTTGGGGAAAAAAATTAGCATGATTGAGACAACAAAGGCATGAACTGAAAGTAAATTTTTTTGCAGAAGTTTTCCCTCTTTTTTTCAAAAAGACTCCATGACAATTACTTCGAAATTGGAATGGCCATGGTATTAAATTCATAACTAACCTAGTCAAATCATGGACCAACCGAGACATAAAGGGAAGTAAGTAAATTGTAAAGTGTAAGGATAAGAAACTTACTTAACCAGATATAATCGATGGCAATCACATAAACATGTGCATGATACGTGTGGTTCGATTTCTAACTAAGAAGGCTTAGTAAAGTTAAGAAGTGATCGACTATAGCAGTCTCTCGTCAGTGTTAGGTCCTCCTAACCTTGGCTCTACCTAAAGAAATTTGGGAAAAAGAAAGGCAACCTCTACTTCGCGGTCTCGTATTCGAGATAGTATCTTTCTTAACACCATCCTAAAATATTTTTGTGGCAGCCCAGGTCTAACGGTAGGGTTGTGTGTGCCATAGTGTAGTGCTAAAAAAGTCAAAGTGCGCACAATAATTTATAAGGAAAACATTGATATTAACATAATTAACAATTACCTCTAAGCCACTAACCTATACAACCAAGTTAGGGAAACATTTAAACAAGACAAAAAAAGGCCTAGGTCCACAAAAATAATGAGTTCTCAATGGAGTCGCCAAGTTGTTGCGATCTCCTTTTGACGCCCTTACACACGGGCATAAATGAAGGCTAATGGCTTGTTAAGTATTAGGCTTAGCTCGGGCTCTCTCAAGCCCACCAATTCACGACTTTTTTGCTAGCTTAAATTAATTTAAGTTTTAATGATAAAAGTTATAAATAGAAGTGCATAGTACCCAATAAGTCCGAGCAAACATATATCGATATTTTAGGTCTTATACAAAAGATAACCAATTTAAGTAGTAATCCAATGAATAAAGTATTAAGAACAAATTATTATGATGATTTTAGAATTTGGAAACCTCACTTTTTGTTCCAAACATATACTCTCCCGAGAAGTGATTGCCATTAGAAAATCGGAGGTTTTAATTGTCCATCTCGGATTCCATGGAAGCTTGAGGTACATGACTTTACCCAATACTGCTAATGTTCATATGATCAAAGGCAGAAGAAAAAAAATTCACAAAAGGAAGGCGTTGAAGATGGATCGACGACCATCAGCTGCACATACACGACCATAATGAGAAAGGTCAATCAAAAGGGATGTTGAATCATGATAAGACAAAATAGCTATCACTAGCATTCGAGATATTCTGAGAAGTCATCGAATACAAACTCTGAGGAAGAGTAATTTGTTACCTTTTCCAATATTCTCCCCTCTAACTTCGCTTTTGACATAGTTTTTTTATTTGATAGAAAGCATTAGGATTCGAGGAACAAACTTAATGGGTTAATTTGAGAAAATCGATACAGGCCAAGCAAGCATGTGAGAGTGACCCATATCGAATTCACCTAACTTAGTGTGAAAAGACATGTCGTCTTAGAGCCGGTTTAGTTAAATGAAAAAAGAAGCGCCCTATGGACACTACTAGTGCCTTGGCTTGATGGTATGGGGGTAATTTCTTCTTAGTAATTTATTCATCAAATTAATAATGTTACTAAATAGTTTCAATATCTCTTAGTATGTTTTCACATGTCAGCACAGTTTTGTAAGAATTGACGTTGGATAGGTTGAGAAATGAATTAGAATTTGCTTAAGTTGAGGCATCTTATACATTGGACCGAAATGTGAATGCTTAAATAATCAATGAGGGCTAAAAGGTCATGTTTCCGGTCCTTTTACAGTCCCGTAGGAGAAAAACAGGAGCGATCCTACTTGGTTAATTGTAATTATCCTATGGCATTCGTAATTTTCCTTACTAAAAGTTATTTATTCGCTATCTATCATTTTGTAATTTTTCTTCACAAGACGCAGTTTCCCATTTATCATCGTAAGTTTTATAGATCCTGTGAGTTGTTAAAATTCCATAAGAAATAGTAATTTGCCTAAGTGTATGGTGAGTTTCTTTTTCTATTTGTCAGTAAATTATTTGATGGATCGTAATTTTCCATTGACCTATGTAATTGCCATCTCATAAATTTATTCGGAAAGCGTAGTTTATAAAGGCCATAAATTCTTTAGTCCCTTGGTTTGTAATATTCCACCACAATCATAATATATACCCAAGTCAAGGGCAAACTTCATTTGTGTTATTAATAGTAAAATGTCTAATCGATCGTGACTTGCACTTCGTTAAGACGTGCGTGAATAGTCTCCTTCTACAATCATGACTTTTCTTAGTCGAAAACAAGTTGGATAACAAATGGTGTTTACGAAACAGATTGGACAGACCGCTCTTTGCTCCTCTCTTTTCTTTCCAAAAATGACGGTCCATATTGGAAACGGGACCAGTCCTTAGAAACTTTCTTAATCTGGCTAAATTCAGTTGGCAGAACATTTAAGGTATGATGCGCAATATAAGTTTTAGAAAGGATAATTTCATGGGCCTTAAGTTTGGACTGAATATGGACCATTTTCATTATAAATTTTCTAACACCCATAGCAGCATCATACCTCATGTTCGTTAACTCACTCAGCAAATTCCCAACTTCAGCCTTATCTAAGACTCTATGTTTTTCTCTCACTACTTCAAAGAACTGTCTCGCATTCGTATCTTATGGCAAACCACTAATGGAATGTTCAGTAATGGACCTCTTCATAGCAATGAGGCTTAGTCGGTTAGATTTTTTCCATCTAGCATAATAGGCCTTTTGATCTACAGTACTTTGATCATGGGGCTTGGGAGGTTCATCCTCACGTAGAGCCAAGTCTATATCCACAATGTCTAGAGCAAACTCTATATCTTACTTCCATCTTTTGAAATTTGATCCAGTTAACATTTCAACCATGACATTGTTATTATCTACAGCGAAGGTAACTGTTTGTCACACATAATGTAATAAGATCAATTGTGGGCTATAAACAATTCAACAAAAATAATTAATACATTATAAACTCCCATTTGGGTAGAGTGTACAATGCACCATTATTTTCCACAGCATGAAGTTTATAAAGCAACAATAAAGAGAATTACATATAACTGTCAAGAATCCATCCCCTTTGGGCAGACAAATCTTTTAAATTATACATCTCCATAATATCAATATAAAAGGGAATTACATATAATTTTCAAAACATATATCCCCTTTGAGTAGATAAATATTTTTCAATTATACATCTCATCTTTTAAGTTTGGGAATTAATTTTCATGCTCTTTTCCAAGTTAACATACACAATAACCCCATTTGGGCGAGTTATTGTATATACTAATTTTTATCAATTGGGAACTCCAAAAAATTTATGCCCAAAATTCATCTAACAATATGAAGTACTTTACAACATGTGCTTCCCAAGATCATATTGCATTTATCAAGCAATAATTTTTGCCACATTTATTTTATTTTATTTTTTAAATTATTTTATTATTATTTTACTGTTTCGAACCCTCCCGCAGGCCCTAACCCGCGAGCAGCCTAGATCAGACTACAGGGCCAGACTCGCAAGGCCCAAAATTCTGGCCCAAACCCACAGGAGCCCATGGTCCTTTTAATTAACTTAGCCCACAAATTTGGGCTATAGGCCCACACGAACAAGACTAAATAAAATGGACTTATGCCCATTCTATATGAACCCATGATTCTGGGCTTACGCCAAGAATCATAATCCAATGGCGCAAGCCTGGCTGGAGGTCTTCTTCAACCTCCGGCCAGGTCCCGAAACCCTACAAAATCGGGTCACACGACTCGGTTTTGACCTGGAACACAAAAAACACCCATTAAGTTGATTTCTCTTGAAATTTATTTATGGGCCTTGCTTCTAACATCATTATAAATTGATTAGAGTGAGTTAAATGAAAAACAACTAGTAAATCTTCCACATACAAGCTTCAAAATTTCGGATCTAACCCTCCCATGGCCGAATTTCGGATTTCTAATGTTTAAGCCAAAAAAAAACTTAGCTTAATGCAACAAAAGGATGCTAAAACATATATATAACTATACCCATGCAATGATTTACAACGAATATCAATCAATTGCAAGTAATTTGAAAATTCTAGAACTTTTTCAAGGTATAAACCCTAGAATTTCAAATTCAAAATTCTCATTCAATTATCAACGAAATTATACAAATTATATATGGTTGGAAGATCTCGACATGTAGAACAAATACCCTATGGTTTCAAGATCAATCGATTAAAAAATCCACACGAAAAAATAATGCCCATATTCGGCTCAAAGAGGAAAATTTCGAATTTTGTTCATAAAAAAAAAAAAAAGAGAGTTCTACTATCATATATGACTCACTCTGATACCACATGTAGAAAATTATTTACATAAATAATTAATTAATCAAGAACAATCGGATCCATATATGACTATAGAACACCGAGATTAATAAGTATAGCGAGAATTAAAACGTACGTATTTGAGTAATTCTTCACTAAAAGAAAAATAGATCAACCTAATAATCAGATATCTTTTAGAATGCCAGATCTTCCTCTCTATGATCTATTTCAGTATAGCAGCTTTTAATGAGATTAAGCAATTGATAGGTATAATCTACCATTTTATAGGCTAGAGATGGGACCTAGCAAACCTTAATTAATAGCGTGTCAATTGGGTTCTTCCCATTATGGGCTTTAGTTAAATACAATTGCCTACATTTTACTACTCAACTAGGTCCGTTATTAATAGATGCCAAAACCCAGTTCAATAAAATCACTTAAATGTTTAACAAATATTGGAATATCCATTAACCCGATTATTTAAAATAAAAAATTAATTAATTAATATAAACCTATTTGTGTTCGCTTAGGCCACTGTGGCCTATCTGTCATCTTTGTATAGATCGACGTGACAACTTAATTCAAAAAATACTTCCTACTTCTGCAAGTTAACTTGGACTACCCTCTCAAGTTCTTGATGGCAGTATCAAGTTATATCAAACATGACTATCCAGTTATTCAATCACTCACGTTCGAAAGCAATATAAGAACGTATGGACCCTTTGGTAAGGAAGAAGGAAGGTTCTTTAGCTGTGAATTGACATGCAGCAAGATAATTGGCTTTCATGGAAGATCTGATGTCTAGCTTGATGCGCTAGGAGTCTACTCTGAACCAATTTCTGATATTTGTTTCCTGAAATCCATCAGGCCATTTGGAGGTCAAGGAGGCAGTCCTTGGGTTGATGGAGAAAGCACGGGTGTGGGATAAATTATCGTAAAAGCTGATTTAGTTATTGACTCCATTACTGTTGAGTACGACGAGAATGGTTATGTGGTTCAGGGCCCTAAACATGGTGGAAATGGAGGACATAAAACACTCCAAGTATGGCCTTCAAACATTTACGTAATCTTATAAATGTACAACTTCTATGTTGTTGCTAAGGTTCAGTTTTAAGTGGTCAGGGATTGATCCGTCGTGTTGTCTATCTAGCTATTACATTGTCTAACAAAATACTTACCCACCCGAGTATTTTGTTTATGCTGATTTTCAAGTTGGGGAGTTGGGATTAAATATGTGTGTTTCGAATTTGCATATTAAACTCGATCATCCTCGAGAGTACTTGACTTCATTTTCTGGTTATTTTAGAGATTTTTTCTAGTGTACTGTTGTTCGCTCCCTTGCATTTTAGAGCAATGAAAGAACTTTTGGGCCAATTGGGAGACGCGGACCCCTGGAGTGCCATAACTTGGCAGTTTGTGACACTTAAGTGCCATAACTTATGAAATGTACACTTAAGTGCCAAAACCGAAGAAAAATGGATCACTTGAGTGCCAATTCGATCAAAATCCGGCCAAATTGCATACGTAACATTTTTCCGGCGAAACGAGTGCAAAACGACGCCGTTTTGCACGCTAACGTGGTCAAATAATGCAAAAACGGCATCGTTTTGGGCTGACGTGATAAAAAAATAATATAAAAATTAATTTAATTAAATTTAAAATTAAATTTAGTTAAAAAAATTTTAAATTAAAATTTTAAAATTAAAAAATTTTAAATTTAAAAAAAAAAAAAAGAAAAAAAAATGGGGGGGAGGCGGTTGAGGGTTGAGCCCTCAGCCACCAGTGCCGCCTCCCTGCCGTTGTCAGGAAGGGCTAGCGACGGAGCGGGGAGGATCGGCTGGGGTCGCCGAGCCCAGGGGCCGGCGACCCCAGCCGACCAGCGGCGAGGGCTCACGAGCCCTCGCCTCAGCGGGCGGCGGCCCTTGGCCCGGCCGGGCGAGGGCCACCGACCCTCGCCGGATCCGCGGCCCTCGCCTAGATTGGCGAGGGCTCGCGTCCCTCGCCCAGATCCGACCGAGGGGGGGGGGAAGGAGGAGGAGGAAGAAAAAAGGGAGGCAAGGAGGAGGAGAGAGATCCCTCCTCCCCGCGTACCGCCGCTTGGGCCGTCACACTCTCCACCCCTTAATAGAATAGTGTCCTCGCTGTGGCCCCACACGCGGTCGAGAGTCGGCTCTAATACCACTGTAACACCCCGGGTCTCCACTGTACACATATTGTCCGCTTTGGACACTAAGTCCTCACGGTTTTGTTCCTCTCGGGGCAGCCCATACTACCCCAAGAAAACGTGTATGTACAGTTAAAGACACCCAAGCCTTATAAGGCAGTCCAGACCTCCCTCCCTAGGCGATGTGGGACAAGAGAGGGACTCATTCCTTGCGCACGTCCGAGGACCGAGGTGCGGACGCACCGCCATCCCTCCTCCCCGCGCACCGTCGCTTGGGCCGTCACACGAGAGTTCCAGCCCTCGCCCAGATCCGGCGAGGGTCGGCGGCCCTCGCTCGACCGGGCCAACGCCCGCTGAGAAAAAGAATTGATTATGGTATAGTTGATTATACTATACACATTATGTTATGTGAGAAAATTTAGTTATCAGCATGAGTCAATATTATAACACAAAATTTACTTTGGTTCAAGCATATATAAAATGTAGTAAAATACAATGTTAGAGATAATTTTACTTGAGTAAAGAATGATGATTGCTCATAAATGACAACATAGTGGTGTCAAATTAAAAAGAAAAATAGGGCATGATAAATTCATGTTAGTAAAATAGGACATATAAGATATTTGATAAGAGTAAAATGAATTTATGAATGAGAAATTCGAACCTACAACATTGATCGTATTATAAATGATACATGTTGATTTCACATAATATATTTTTCATTTCTTAAAATTTCATGGTTCGTAATTTTCCGCACTAAAAGTTATGTAATCATTATATATCATTTCATAATGTTTCTTTACAAGACACAAGTTTCCCTTTTATCGTCATAAGTTCTATAAATCCTATGATTTGTTAAATTCCATTAAAAAAAAAATAGTAAATTGCCTAAGTGTATGGTATGTTTCTTTTTCTATTGTTCATATATTATCTGATCAATCATAAGTTTCCATTGGCCTATGTAATTGCCATTCCGTAAATTATTTTGAGAGGCCGTAAAATCTTTACTCCCGTGATTCCTAATATTCCACTAAAATCATAACATATGCCCAAGTCAATAGCAAACTTCATTTGTGTTATTATTAGTAAAATATTTAATCGATCGTGACTTGCACTTCGTAAAGACGTGCGTGAATAGCCTTCTTCACCAATCATGACTTTTCTTAATCGAAAACAAATTTGATATCAAGTAGGTTTTACAAAGAAGACCGGACAGACCACTCTTTCCTCTTTCTTCTTTTCTTTTCAACAATGACGATCTAATCTTGTTACTGCCTCTCATGTCTTCGCTTTCCAGAGCCAAAAAAAAGAACACGCAAGTAGAAGTTCTCGATGAAATAAAAAATATTAATATTTGAATGCAGCCATGGACAATGATTCCACTTACGTCTCCACAGATTAACTGTTTCGAAGCATCTTCTTCTACCAACGCATGTGCTATGAAGCTTCAAATCCATGTCTGCGTCTTCAGACATGTCTCTGTCACGTGAAACAAAGCTCTTTTAGCTTGACTCGACGAATTCAAACCAAATTGTCCTCAAGCGCGCAAGTTGCTTCTTCAGTTCTTGGAACCAAACCAACTCCACTCCGCAACTTGTCTGAACATTCACTTGAATAAGCAGTCTGTCCTGATGGCGGAGCTTTCATTCATTCCCTTTTCTCATTCGCAATTTGCGTCTCCTGTTTACAAATACACCTTACCGGCGGAAGAGTTGCGACCCTTTTTGCAGTCTCTCACTCAATCACGTATTGTGCTGATGGGAAGCGAAGAGATCAAGCGACGCATTTCGTCTTCTGCTTCGATCCACCAACGGAAGTATGATGTGTTCGTGAGCTTCAAAGGCGAGGACATAAGGAAAACCTTCGCAGCCCACCTCTTCCATGCGCTGAAGCAGGCAGGATCCACTGTTTCAAGGACAATGACAAAGCAGAGACCGAAATTTTCATCGAGCCCAAGCTGCTCAATGCGATTCACCATTCCAGAGTCTCTCTTGTCGTGTTCACCACCAACTACGCAGACTCACGGTGGTGCTTGAACGAGCTGGTGAAAATCATGGAGTGCAACAGGACGTTCAGAGATCATCAGGGTCATGTGGTTGTGCCCATTTTCTATGATATTGAGCCAAGCGATATTCGGAAACAGAGCGGGCGATTTGGGAATGGTTTTTGAAGGTAATTGGCCACCCGTATGGTCGATTTGCTGGTACAGAAGTGGAGGGTAGCTACTCTCAGACTATTAATGATAATAGTACGATGGAGGTTATTGTGTCTTTGTCTTTACCTATACAGACAATTGTGGAGACCATAGGTTAAACTTATTGAGGTCCAAGGTACTATTCTTGATATAGTTTATGATGAAATTTCTCAAACCTCTCAAGTGTAGAATGAAGTGGTTGTATTAGGAGATCTGTTAGGAAAAGACGATAAGTTATACCATCAGACTATATAATCTATCTGTGAGAGCATGACTGCAATATTTACTACATAGTTGATTTAGCAACTTATATAAATTTTGTTCCTTATCCTCAATCAAGTATGTGATCAGATGCCATAAAAGACAATATGCAATCTATGAAACATCATAGTGTTTGGAAACTTACTGACTTACCTAAAGATCACAAGTTCATTAGTTGCAAATTAGCGTACAAAACTAAAAGGATTTCACAGAAAGATTGTGAAATTTAAAGCCAAACTGATAGCTAAAGTTTTCATTCTGAAAGAGGGGTGGATAGTCAATAGTGAAGAAATAATTATTTCTTTTTAGTTTTTTTTTTTAAGATTCTTTCAAAGTGAACGTGGCATTAATAGTTTATTTTTGATATGGAGTTACGCCAAATAGATACTGTCTTTTCAAATGGACACGTTGATAACAAAATCTATATAGTGCAACTGAAGGATTTTGCAGTAGATGATTCAAGTAAACTTGTGCGTAGACTGAAAAGTCTTATTAATGGTTTTAAGTAAGTTTCCAGATAATATTATTAAAGTTTCATAATGTTGTCTTTTTGTTCAGTTAGGAACAAATTAAATTCAATATATATACTCTGCAAGGTCCGTGGGAGGAAATTTATTTTTTCTCATACTCTATGTACATGATATTTTGCTTACAAGTAGTGACCTTGAGGCATCTTTTGTCCTTTGGACTGAGGTCCGTAAGGATTATTCATGCCATATATATATTGGATTTTATTCTATTTATCTCAGAGGACATTTGCTGTAAATATTCAATAGACATCACTACAAGTCAGGAATTGCTCCTGTTGTTAAGGGTGATGGACCAAATCCATTACATTGTCCTTATTTAGATATTGAGAAAATCTAGTTAAAGGGTGTATCTTGTGTCGGTGCACTTAAAAGTATAATGTATGCTCAAATTTGCACTAGACTAAATATTGTCTTTGCGACGGGACATCTAGGTAGACATTAGTCAAATTCAGGACGCGATCACTAGGTTACTGCCAAGAAGGTTTTAATGTACTTAAAGAGGAAAATAGATTATATACTAATTTACGGACATGTTCAATTCTTGCAATTAATAGGGTATTTAGATGTAAACTTTGCTGACTGTTAGGATGACATGAGATCAATAACAGATTACATATTTATGTTAACAGGAAGTGCAGTAAATAAAGTTCTATGTCATCTTCTACTATGTAAGTATAGTTTGTAACATTCTTTTAGGCTGTTACTTGGGTTATTAGGTTCGGGAATCTCATTAAGGAGTTGACCGTTTTTAACTTTATGGATAGACCTATACAGTTGTATTGAAATAATAAATTTGTGATATTATTTATTAGCAACAGAGATCTCAAGAGGTCTAAATATATGGCAGTCAAATTCTTTGACCATAAAGGAACAGTACAGAAATGCGACGTTATAATATAGCATATTTCCACAGATGATGTGGTTGCAGATCCACTAATTAAAGGACTTCGTGTTGTCCTTGTTGTCAATCCTATTTATGAATAAATTGTTAAGTAGATGAAATTTAATTAAATCAAAATATTGCATAAAGTAAGAATTTCTTTTTGAAAATGCCAGTGAAATATTATTATTTTTTATTGACAAAAATTAATATCATCTATGAAATGTTAACAAAAAAATTTCAAAATTCGTCATTGTGTGTAATATTTTAGTGTATTCCTATATATTCCTCTAATGTTTTACATGTTCTGTATAAAATTATTTCACCAAGTATAAGAGGGGAAAAACATAATTTTTTTTTTTTTATAGTAAATAAAGAGACTTGATTAAAAATTGTGGACTAATGAAATTAATAAAAAGTTCACCATGAAAGTAAGCTTTTAAGATAAGAGGGACAAAAAATAGCTAAATTATTGGGAGATCAATGATAAAGAAGAGACACAGAATGTCTTTTTTCGTTACTATTAATGAGATCATTTTAGACAGGGTATGTGAACGTTATAGGAATACATGAGCATGCACTTTTCTTTAATACACTAAAAAAAGAAAAAAACATGTGCAATGTTCAATTATGGTGGCTATCATAAATAGAAAAATAAAAAAATAGAGAAAAGAAAGAGTGGGTCATCATTTTAAACTACAATTAGGGTAGTTTTGTCATTTCAATATAAATAGGGAGTGGATGTACTTATTTATGAGCTGGAAATAGCTTTGCCCCTACTATTAATACCTATAAATGCAAAGAAATACAATAAAGGATACAAAATGCAAAACTATACAAATTAATATTTTTGTATAAGGATTAAGTTTGATCCCTAATTTTTTCATGCAATGGGTGATATATATATAACTTGACAGATGTCAAGATATATGTGGTGGACTTTTTTATGAGATTTTATGTAAAATTAGGTTATATACTGTCACACTTGAGCACACTAGGCGATCGGAGACTCATTGTTTCTCCATTGAGAAAAGGGCACGGATCACAAAGAGAAGTTTCCAATGAAAAAAAAAAAAGAAAGAAAGAAAGAAAGAAAAAAGGTGCTGATGAGGTGATGGTACCATTATTCCTTGTAAATAATAGTGCTGTTTTGACCCCACACTAAGTGGAGATGCAATTGACAACCGAAAGAGACAAAACTAAGAGATATTCGACAAATATAGAATCATTGAGCAAAGACTTATGAAGCACGGACATGCTGTCGGAGCTTCCGTGTCGTGTCCGACACGCTCGGACACGCTCGGACATGCGGTCATCATGTGTCAGATTTTTTGACATGTGGTCAACTTTTCTCGACACATTCCGACACGTGTGTCTGAAAGATGATCATTAAAGAAGACAATGGAGGGGGCAGGCGAGGGCAAGGGAGCAAAGGTGAGGCTGTGACGGCGAGGGAGGGTTAGAGGAAGAGCAGAGACTAAGATGATCTAGAGGGTCACGGTTGCGATGCTATGATGGAGGGTCAGTGGCGAGGCTACGACTGCGAAAAAGAAATGGCCAAAGGCGAGGCGGTGAGCGATTGCGATGAGGCGATTGAAAAAGAGCAGAAAGGATCGTGCGAGGAGAAGGAGGAGGAGGTTGCACTTAACAGGTGATGGGGGAGGGGGAAGAAAGGGAAAGAACTAGGGGAGGGGGAAGAAAGGGGAAGAACCAGAGGCGGAGAGGGGGCCCCGAGGGTTGGGGTGGCGCTTGGGGAGAAACAACGCGTGATTAAGGAGTGGCGTGGGATGGGAGAGAGAATTTAGGGAAATGACAGGTGATTGGGGGGAGAAAGGAGGAAAAGAAACTGAGAGGGGGGATTGAGGTGGGGTGGGGGAGAGAGAAACAAGGGAGAGAAATAATTTTTGGGGGACAAGAGTTTGGAAAAAAAAAAAGGAGGGAGGGAAATAATTTTGGCTGGCGAGATTATTTTTGTTAGAAAAATAAATAAATTGGCTAATAACAGTTTCCAAAAATAAAAAAATTGAATATTAAATAATGATAAATTTTGATCATTATAAAAAATCATAGATTTATATAAATAAGTTGATTATAATATTTTGTTAGTCATTATTTTCATTTATAACTTTTGTTAAAATTAGAAATATGTTCCCAAATATAAGTACACATTAACTATGAATATATCTTTCAGATTTCCTATGAATAAATTTATTAATATTATTAGTGTAAATTCATTGTAAGCTTTTTTTTATTATTTATTTATGAATTTGAATCAAATGAATTAAAAAATATTTATTTAATTTATAACGTGTCATAATGTATTGAAATTTTCTATTTTTGAGGAATAACTTGTAGACGTGTCAACATGTTGACGTATCGACGTGTCGTATTACATGTCCGTGTCACGTGTCGATTCTACTTAGGCAAAGACTGTCGCATCCCCAAGGACTATCTCTCTCTCTCTCCCCATGGCAAAGCAGTGCAGTGTAGTGCGAAGTAGCAAGGAAAGTCAGATGTGGGGCTTCAAGTATTCAATATCTTTTTCACCAAGGGAATCTCTGTTGATATCCCACTGGACAAGACAAGTATATCCAATGTCCTTGACAAAATACATGAAAAAGTGACGGTGCAGTCGGCTTATCGTTTGCCATGTACATGCAGCCGTGTAGATTGCACTGAAGTCTACCGTCACGGAGACCGAGGTCAAGCTTTCAAGAGAGTACGAATCATGGATGTGGTTTGTGTGGTTTGTGTGACGATTCACACCTAACCGTCCTCGAGCGAGCAAATCTTTCTTCAGTCCTTCGTACGAATCGAGTCTCGCTCGCCTGCTTGTGCGAGGATTCAATTGGAGAAGCAGAGCCTGTCTCTCTCTCTCTCTCTCTCTCTCTCTCTCTCTGTGATACATACCTTCACCTGCGAGAAAAGTTTGCAGCCTATTTCCCATTCTCTCACTCAATCACGCACTGTCCCCATGGGAACCGAAGAGATCGAGCGACGCATTTCGTCTTCTGCTTCGATCCATCCGTGGAAGTATGATGTGTTCGTGAGCTTCAGAGGTGAGGACATAAGGAAGAACTTCGCGTCCCACCTCTTCCGTGCGCTGAGGCAGGCGGGTATCTACTATTTCAGGGACAATGACCAAGTGGAGACTGGGATTTTCATCGAGCCCAAGCTGCTTGACGCGATTCGCAATTCTAGGGTTGCCCTCGTCGTGTTCACCACCAAATACGCTGACTCGCGGTGGTGCTTGAACGAGCTGGTGGAGATCCTAGAGTGCAACAGGAGGTTCAGAGATCATCAGGGTCACGCGGTTCTGCCCATTTTCTTTGATGTCGAGCCACGGGACGTTCGGAAACAAAGCGGGCAATTTGGGGATGGTTTCAAAAATTTGGCCACCCACACTGGCGAATTACTTGTGCAGAAGTGGAGGGATGCGCTTAAAGAAGCTGGGAATTTGTCAGGATGGCACTTGAATAATGATGCTAATGGGTAAAGCATTTAATAAGTTCACTCCTGAAAAAGCTCATATTAGTGGTCGATTTGAAATATGCTGTTGATCGAGTCTAGTTCATGGGTTTACCGCTCATCTGCTGATGGCCTTTCTATGCTATAGTTACTCATGTTGGACTTGTTCTTCCCATGTAACTACAGGGTTCAATCAAACTTCATTGAGCAAATCGTAGGACATCTCCTCACGGTCAGTCCTAGAGCAATCTCGCCCTATTTGGTCAAAAATGTTATCGGGGTAGATTCCTTTGTAGAGGATGTGATATCGTCGCTGGAAATTTGGTCAGAGGATGATGTCCGTATGATTGGAATATGGGGAATGAAAGGAATTGGCAAGACAACGGTGGCCAAAGTCGTCTGCGATCGTGTTATTAGGGAATTTGAAGGTGTTAGCTTACTTGAAAATGTCGGAGATGCCAACCAAGATAAGGCTTTACTTCTTCAGAAGAGACTTCTCCACGATGTTCTGAAGGTACAAGGTCTAGAAACGTTTGATCTTTACAGCAACATCAACGAGATAAAAGCTAAGCTCTGCCATAAAAGGATCCTTATAGTACTCGATAACATTACTAAGAAGGACCAAATTGAGTATTTTGGAGCTGGAGATCGAGATTGGTTCCAACATGGGAGTAGAATTTTGATAACTACAAGAGATGAGCAGTTGCTGGAAGATATCCAAGTAGATAACAAGCACATGCTTCCAGGATTGACTCATAAAGAATCACTCGAACTCTTGAGTCACCATGCCTTCCGCAAAGACCACCCTAAAGAAGGCTATGAAGAGCTGTCAAAGAGGCTTGTCCACTACACGGGTGGACTTCCAATAGCCCTGAAAAGATTTGGTTCCTTCCTTTCTAAGAAGAGGAAAAGTCAGTGGCATGAGATATTGGAGAAGTTGGTGAGAGACCCTCATCTTGACTCAGTTGGATTGCCTTTAGAACCATTCTCCTCTGTTCTTCCCTTTCAATCAGTGGGGCCATATGGAGGTCGTGGTGGGAGTCCTTATGATGATAAAACATACACTGATGTTAGAAAAATAACTGTTGTCGTAATGTCAGGGATTGTGTCCTTTTCTATTGAGTATGATCAGGATGGGTGTTTGGTCCGCTCGCCAAGACATGGTGGACCTACGGAAGGCAGAATATGCACGGTGAGTCCACTGTTATGGTATGCTATGGCATATATTTGTAAATATTTTTGCCAAGACATCGTAGACCTTTGCCTATATGTAAATATTTATTTCTACTAATGCTATACTCCACATCAAAATATGACGTACTGTTTGGTCATTAGAAAATAAGAGTCTACATCGAAGGTAAATTGCTTAAAAGGATTCAACGGGGTTGGTCCACAGTGCTTCATGATCTCCCAAATTCTCGACGTTTGTAAAAGAAGAAAAAGAAAGAGTTGTGTTGTTTTTATATACTTGTCTTGAAGTTAGATTTATCAAAGATTTTGATTTTGCTTTGATGTTCCCAACACAGTGTCATGAACTCCATCTGTTTATGTAAAAATCAGGGCTTTAAGATGGAGTTGAATAAGTTGAATGAGTTTAGTGAGACTAGCGAATTGATTTTCTCAGTGCTCATGCAGTATCCGCTTTAAGTACTTTTTAGGTCCTCAAAAGTATCCAATATCCTTAGTTTTGGTAATATCCATTTCTTGAAGGTGACGGATGCAAGATTTGTGCTGCTGCCTGCAGGTAAAACTAGATTATCCAAATGAGTTCTTGACTTCAGTGTCAGGCTACATTATGGACGATCCCAGATTTGTCGTCATTCAATCACTTACCTTCCACAGCAATAGGAGAACATATGGTCCATTTGGCAATGAGATCGGGGAATTTTTCAGTTTCCCACCGGTTGCTGGGAAGATCGTCGGATTCTTTGGGAGGTGTGGCAGTTGTCTAAATTCCATTGGAGCAAATCTTTTACCAATCTCTCGTGCATATCCCTTTGAAGTCGTAGGCCCATTTGGAAATAGTAATTATGAAGACCGATGGGATGACGGCAAGCATACAGACGTTAGACAAATTGATGTCGTCTCTGGTTGTGCAATTGAGTCGATAACTATTACCTATGAGCAAGGTCGTTCTTTCGCACACGGTACAAGTGGGGGAGGCACAACGAACAAGGTACCGGTTCTATTCGAGTAATGAATTGTTGATCTTGGTGTTAGATGAAAGCCACTCTTTTTTATTTCTGATTCGTGAAGCTCATTATGGCATGGGATGAAGACGTGATGCATAAATAGAAATCATTAGTCGCTATTCGCTAATGTTAAAAACTTGGCCAAGTTGAACCACCGTAATTATAACTCATCCGGGAAATATAAAAGCAGGATGTATAACATAATCAAATTAAAAAACTATTGGAACATGATTTATTTGTTTTTGAAAATTGGTGAAATCTATGCATGTGAATGTTGTTTTGCATACATGAGTTGTTTCCTGAACGACTTGTGGAATAATTAACGGCAAAAATACACTTCAAGTGCCAAAAGTTGGTATAAAGAGATATTTAAGTGTCAAAAGTTACGAAAGTGACATTTAAGTGCCAAAATCAAAGCAAAATGGATCACTTAAGTACCAATCTGGTCAAAATGCTAACGTGCGCAATTTCCGGCGAAGTAAGTGCAAAACGGCGTCGTTTTGCACGCTGGCATAGCTAGATAATACAAAAACGACGTCATTTTGGTGCTAACGTGATAAAAAATTAATATTAAAATTAATTAAATTATATTTAAAATTAAATTTATTTAAAACATTTAAAAATACAAATACAAATATTAAAAAAATTAAAAATATATATTTAAAAAAAACAAAAAGAGGGAGGCGGCTAAGGGCTCAACCGCCGCCGCCGGGAAGGGCCGGCGACGGTGGGGGGAGGGTCGGCCAGCGGCGAGGGCCCACGAGCCCTTGTCTCGATCTGGGGCGAGGGTTGCGGCCTTTGCCCAGATCTGGTGAGGGTCGATGACCCTCGCTCGGCCGGGTCAAGGGCTGCCGCCAGGGGCCGGCGACCTCGGCCAACCGGCGACGAAGACCCGTGAGCCCTCACCCCAAATCAGGGCAACGGTCACAACCCTCGCCCAAATTCGGCGAGGGTTGACGGCCCTCGCTCGGTCGCCTCAGCGGGAGATGACCCTTGGCCCGGCCGGCGAGGGCTACCGACCCTCGCCGGATTTGGGCAAGGGCTCGCGGGCCCTCGTCGCCAGTTAGCCGGGGTCGCCGGCCCTTGGCCAGGGCCAAGCAGCCCCGGCCGACCCTCCCCCCTCTGTCGTCGGCCCTTCCCAGCGGCGGTGGGGAGGGCTCAGCCCTTAGCCGCCTCCTTTTTTTTTTTTTTAAATAAATTTTTTTAATATTTATATTTATATTTTCAAATGTTTTAAATAATTTTAATTTTAATTTAATTAATTTTTACATTAATTTTTTATCACGTCGCACCAAAACGACGTCATTTTGAGCTTGCTTTGTCGGAAAATCGCGACATCAATATTTTGGCCGGATTAGCACTTAAATGATCCATTTTGCTTCGATTTTGGCACTTAAATGCCAGTTTCATAACTTTTTTTGGCACTTAAATATCTTTTTGTGCCAACTTTTGGCACTCCAGGAGTCCGAATGTCAATAATTAACTGTCTCTCTTGTTTATCTTTATTCTAATGAATTGTTTTATGAAACTCAAGCGATGAGTTAATCTCGGCATTACACAATATTACCAATGATATCTCATGTGCAATTCAAAGAGTATCTACTTTTTATATGAGATATACGACATTATAGTGAATTACAAAAGATTATCTATTTTATATTTTTCCACTCATGCGCATTTACCGACACTATCTAGAAGTTGGTGTCACATGCTTGTTACTATCATGCATAATGTTTTTGTTTTACAAGTTGTTGCATTGGCTATTCCTTACATTCTAAAAATTATTACAGATAATTCTAGATTGGTTAAGTGAGTATCTAACTTCAGTTTGGGGCTATATGACGAGTGATTTTGGCTCTACTATCACCCATTCACTCACGTTTCAAAGCAATAAAAGAATATATGGGCCATTTGGCACTAAAACCGGAAGGAAATTTTCATTCCCCGCCACCGGGGGAAAGATCATTGGGTTTTTTGGGAGTTCTGATTCCCATCTCGAATCTCTCGGAGCATATTTCAAACCAATCTCTCATCTATATCCGATCGAGTTTATTGGACCATTTGGAGGCCAAGGTGGACACCATTGGGACGATGGAAAATTTAATGGTGTAAAGAAAATAAAGATGATGTTGGAAGATGTTATCAACTGCATCTCCTTTGAGTATGATGATAATGGCGAATCTATTTGGTCCTCTACCCATGGTCATAGTGGTAGTGGAGATATCCATATGGTGAGTTCGTTGCATATTTTCTGTTCAAATTACAGTTCCCCTTCTCTCTCACACGCGCACTTACCCAAACCTCTTTATCAATTCTAGGAGAACTTTTGTGAAAGCCCTTCATTTGCTTATCTTCAATTGGAAGTTTTATTTTCCTAGAATGTATCCTAATTTTTGCCTAATCGTTCCTCTGATGATTGATCCAATCTCTGATGGAAAAAATGTATATATATATACCTTGATTATATTTTATCTCTTCCATAAGTTTAGTAACAAGCATAACAGTCCTATTGTTTCGATGGAAAGACGAACTTATGATAATCCTTTTAGAAAATTTGCAAACAAATAATTTCAATGAAATTTTTCAATTTCTTATTTACTACGTTCATGTTATGTATTCTCTATAAGCAAATTGAATGTACTGAAATGACTATAATGGAGTTTTTCTTACTGATATTGACAGCTGCTTTAGAAGGAATGTTTTTATGTAGTTCAGTAAGGTACGGAGAAGATCTTAGGCACCTCCCACTGCCCTACGCCACCATTAGATCGAGTATTAGTTTTCTAATAAACTTGAGAACCTTTATCAAAGTAAATTGTGAGTGATAGTAACCTGTATACATGATGGACAATGATCAAGTATGGGTTGTGGATAATTTCTTAGAGGGAAATGATAGAGGGAAATGAAAACCGTCCAAATGAACTGAATGATTGAAATCATCTTTTGATCATTAAAATTTCTTCCGGTAATGATATTTTGTAAATTAGACAAAGTTCTATTAATATGCTTTATGCGAGAGGGACTCCATGAAAGTGACCTTGTGCAATAATTTTTTCTAATACTAAAGAAAGCGAATTGGCAAAGCGCGCTAGAGAGCCCAATGGTCTATTATCTTCGATTGCTGACCCTAAAGTATGACGTAAGTATAGTGGTCCATCCATACATTAGTTTTAAGAAATTCTTGGGTCTAAGTCTTGAATTTCTAGGTTGTTCGTGGATGAGATTTTTGCTTAGGCCACTGCAGTCCATCATCTTTGATATAGATCAATATAACAATTTATTGCTAATTCTGCAGGTTAAGTTGGACTACCCTGATGAGTTCTTGACCTCAGTGTCAGGTTATATCAGACATGATAATTCTGTTATTCAATCACTCACGTTCGAAAGCAATATAAGAAGGCACGGACCCTTTGGTAAGGAAGAAGGAAGGTTCTTTAGCTGTGCTTTGGCATGTAGCAAGATAATTGGTTTTCACGGAAGGTCTGGCATTCAACTTGATGCGCTAGGAGTCTACTCTAAACCAATTTCTGATCTTCATCTCTTGAAATCCATTGGGCCATTTGGAGGACAAGGTGGCAATCCATGGGACGACGGAGATAGCACAGGTGTGAGGAAAATAATTGTAAAATGTGGATCAGTTATTGACTCCATTACTGTTGAGTACGACAAGAACAGGTCTATGGTTCAGGGCCCTAAACATGGTGGAGATGGAGGACATCTAACATTCGAGGTATGGCCTTTAACATTTACTTAAATCTTATGAACGTGCAACTTCTATGTCATTGCTAAGGTTTGGTGTTTACGTGGTTTGGAGGTCACGTTTATGCACGAGTGTGATAGTATCTTATAAATAGAAGTTGGCAGAAGAACAGCTCAAGTGCCAAAACTTGGCACGGAGGGACACTTAAGTGCCAAAACTACGGAAATGTACACTTAAGTGCTAATTTTGGAGTAAAGTGAATCACTTAAGTACCACTCCAACCAAAATCCGGCCAAATTGCTGACGTGGCAATTTTCCGGCGAGTTGGGTGCAAAATGGCATTGTTTTGCACGCTGACGTGACGACAAATTGCAAAAACGATGTCGTTTTGTATATGATGTGTAAATAATTAATATAAAAATTAATTAAATTAAATTTAAACTTAATTTTATTTAAAATATTCTAAAAATTAAAAAACTAAAAAAAAGGGGGGCCGAAGGGGCGACTGAGGACTGAGCCCTCACTGCGCTGCCGGGAAGGGCTAGCAACGGAGGAGGGAGGGTCAGCCGGGGTCGCCGACCCCCGGCCGACTGGCGGCAAGGGCCCGCGAACCCTCACCAAATCTGGGCGAGGGCCGGTCGGCCGGCGTCACCGGCCCATAGCTAGGGCCTGGCGACCCTAGCCAATGCTCCCCCCACCGTCGCCGGCCCTTCCCGGCAAAGGCGAGGAGGCGGTGAGGGTTCGGTTGGCCGGGGTCCAACGACCCCGGCTGACCCTCCCCCCTCCGTCGCCAACCCTTCCCGGCGGCGGTGGCGAGGGCTCAGCCCTCAGCCGCCCCTTCAGCCACCCCTTTCCTTTTTTTATTTTAAATTTTTAGTTTTAAATTTTTTAGAATATTTTAAATAAAATTAATTTTAAATTTAATTTAATTAATTTTTATATTAATTATTTACACATCAGACACAAAACGACGTCATTTTTGCAATTTGTCGCCACGTTAGCGTGCAAAATGACGCCGTTTTGTACCCAACTCGTCGGAAAATTACCACGTCAGCAATTTGGTCGGATTTTAACCGGAGTGACCCTTAAGTAATCCATTTTACTCCGAAACTGGCACTTAAGTGTACCTTTCCGAAGTTTTGGCACTTAAGTGTCTCTCCGTGCCAAGTTTTAGCACTCCAGGTGTCCCAAACTCAATAGAAGTGAAAGGTGGAAGTGAGATATAAGAATAGTTCGTAGATTTTGAGTTTAGATTGGCAAATTATCTGGAATGGGAACCTTTGAGAACGTCACTGTTAGGGCATGATATAATATCAACACAGAAAAAGAAACCTCTCTTCGGTTTTCCTGGAAAACTCTTCCAACCTTCCTCGGTTCCATTTACGATGAGATCACTCAATACATATAGAAAAGTACAGCCTCTAAAATGGGAAAAAAATAATATTTAAAGGTTTTTTAACTTTATGACTTTTAAGTCTAAGAATAACTTTCCTAAAATATGGGAACTGTTCTCAAAGAGTTGCCAAAGCATTTTTTTTTTTCTAATAATCAATTGCCATTCGTTTTATAGATGAATGATTTGATAACTGTGGCGGACCAAAATAGGTCTTATGCTCTAGATGCAGCCGATTATCTATTTAGCTTTTATATTGTTTGTTTAACCAAATATAGCTTATCAACTGAAGTGTTCTCTTTATATTGTTTTTAGGATTTTTTAGTTGGGGGTTGGGATTAAATATGTTTGTCTTTCCAATTTTGCAGATTAAGCTCGATTATCCTCGAGAGTATTTGACCTCATTTTCTGGTCACTTCGGATCTTATTTCGGGTATACTATTGTTCGCTCACTCACATTTTTTAGCAATGAAAGAACTTATGGGCCATTTGGTGAGGAGGTCGGGGAGCACTTTCATTTTCCATCAATCGGTAAAAAGATCGTCGGATTTCATGGAAGGTCTGGAGTATTGCTTGATTCCCTTGGAGCATATTTTGAACCTTGACATGCTACGCTCCACCTTTATGTGCACCTTGCAGTTGATGTTTAAGTTTACATGTAAATATATATCATCTCAAATGTTGACATCTAAGGGACCAATTTAGCCTTAACAAAATGGATTTTCGCATCACGTAAGCACTATTGTTATTTGTATCAACTGAGCTTTATTTTTATTTTTAATTTTATTATTGCATTTCGGGTAAATATATAAAAGTTGTTATTCATTGAAAAAATTCTTTTACATGAACTGACACGAAATGGTCTCTCTCTCTTCGATCTTGTTCATATACATGAAAGAAGAGCAAGCGCTCTGCCCATGAAAAAAAAATAAAAGAGAAGGGGGGCTTGAGAAAGGACAAAATAATGAAAAAAGGACCAAAGAAGGAGAATAAAAAAGGGAAGAGGGAGGGGGGGAGTCATCTTCTTCGGCCCCCTCCCCTTTTCTCCTCCATCATCCCTTCCTCCCTTCCTCCTCTGTAACTCACGCACGCGCGAAGGAGAGCAGCAGCGCCGAGGCTGGCGAGAAACCCGGATGGATGGGACGCGTCTTCAATGCCGCGAAGCTACGGAGCAGGCGTGTTCAGTGCCGCGGAGCTAAGGAGCAAAGCAGAGCAGGTGGGGCGGTTGAGGGGACGCCAGTTCGGCTGCACCAAGGCCGGTCGGAGCCTCCGTTGAACGACCTCCTTGGCCTATATATAGGACGTCCGCAAGCCAAGGAAAAACACACGAAGAGAGAGAGAGAGAGAGAGAGAGAGAGAGAGAGAGAGAGAGAGAGAGAGAGAGAGAGAGAGAGAGAGATCTGAGGGGAGGCCCTTGGAGAGACATCCGAGAGGCCTCGAGGGAGAGAGATCTGAGAGAGCGAGCCCAACTAAAGGTCGAGGGTCGGTGAGTGCTCTCCGGTGACAAGACGCTCAAAGAAACAGCCGGACTCACCGGCGTCACCTCCCTTCCCGAGCCGACGTTTGGTGGGTGGTGCTCTGTTTTTTAATTTTGTTTTGTTCAAGTTCAGGGTCGGCTCCCCAAGGATCTCGACTCGGAGGTGCGCGAGGCGGACGGATGCAGTTCGACCCTCGAGCTCGTCCGCCGTCCAACACCGCGAGCCGCGTAGGGGATCCGCGGCCAACCACCCTGTCTACGTGCTCTGTTTGCCCTGTTTTGGGTGACGCTGGACCGGCGCTCGTAGCAATCTGGCCAGCGAGAGTTCCGGTCCACATCGTCCCTGCGTTTTGAACCTGTGATCTTGTATACCGATTGTTGAGAGTGCCGGCTCGAGTTCGAGTCTCGTTGGCGCCGAAAGCCTCCCGTTCGATATCGCACATCACCCGTTCGACAGGACGCTCCAACTAGATCTTGATTCCCTTTCCCTGTTGCGGCTGAAATTGAGCCAATGAAGGCGACGGACGGAGGCGCCCTCAACCAGATGGAGGCGAGCGGCGCTGCTCACCGTGGCTGTGTCCGTCGTGGCGAAGCTGCTGCGGACGAGAGGAGAGAGGCACGATGCCAGGTCGTGAACCGGGTCGGGCACGGGTCGTATTCGGGTAGCGTCTCGTTTGTCCGGGCCGGCGGGTCCGGGGTGTGCATGGGCTTGTAAGGTCATGGGCCTAGCTTTTCTTTCAAGTAAAATTTGGGCCTAAGAAGAATTAATTCAAACTGGGCTCTTGATGGAGCCTGGTTCGGCCAAACTCAAGACAAGGGCCCGGTTTGGTAGGCCACAGTCGATCCGGGTCGGGCCAAGCCAGATCGGGCTTGGTAGCCCGACTCGGATCCGTTTATTTTAAAATATAATAATTTTAATTTTAAAAAATATTTTCATAATAAAAAATCAAATCGAAAAATTCAAAAATGATTTACGTTTTCCAAAAAATCAGAAAAAAGCCTAAAAAGATGGTTTTTATTCTCCACAAATGCATGAAAAATCCTTTAAAATCCAAAAAAGCCTTTGGGTTTAAACATGATTATGTACCGGAGAGACATTAATCGTTAATTAGTTAGTGTAATCAAGTCCTCAACCCTAGTTTCTCTAGTTGCCCAAGAGTGAAACAATTCTCCCAATATGGGTTTTTAATCGATCTATCTTAAATCGATTAGTGGCGACTCTCAAATGAAAATAACTTGTAGGTTAAAAATTCAAATCATAAGTTGTAAATTGGTACGTTTAGGAGAGCTTGGATTAGACTTAATACTTAGCGAGCCATTAGCCTCGGGGGTGTAAGAGCACCAAAAAAAGAGGTCACGACATCGGATATCGTCAGAAATCTAGGGACATGAATAGTCTATTTGATGTATCCTCTAAGGATAAAGTGTGTTAAAGTATTTATTCCAATGAATCAAATCTTCATCAACTAACCTTGTAGCTTAGGGATGACGCCATCGACGGGAAGCAAGTTTTCATAGAAAAAGGATTTGTTTAAAAAATTTGTCATAAGTCGAACACTTCTTAAGTTTCGCATTTGAAAACGGTGGATAAAGGAGAGTGAATCAACTGTTCTTCTCCATCTATGGACTTTCTGCAGGTGGATTTTGGTCGGTAGGACCAAATCTAGTTATTCTCACTAGGCATAGTTGTTCCAACGATAAGTTTTTCCCTTGACAAAAGAGCGCTAGCAAGGACCCGCCCAAGATATACCGTTAGCAACCTTCAGTGCATTTCTATGGTGGCAAATTAATGATTTGGAAATGTTCATAAAATAAATTATTTATATCGCTTATAAAAATTAATCGAGGGATTTTTATTATCAATAATAATTTATTTTTAAATATTTTCATCGACTATAGAAATATTTTGTTTAGTCATCTTTGTAAGTGATACTCATGATCAATTTTAGGAAAATATTATTCGAATCATCGATTTACCACAAAATAAAAATTCATGGGTTGTCGTTTTTCTTATTTCATCTAATATATGTTGATATGATGCTGAAGTAGGCAAGATGATCTCCTGTTTTCCAGATCATGCACTATCATCTCAATCATCAAGAGAGTGGATCATACACTAAGCATCGTCATCTCTCATTTTTTCTTCTCTACTTATTAGCATTTCTTGACACGTATACAAAATGTACAGGGACAATGTATGCGGCGTGGAAAGCATCCTGAGGGAAATCAAAGCCATTCAAATGTACTGAAAGATTGAAGTTGTTTTTTGATTATTTAGGTTTCCTTCCTTAATTTTTTCTTATATAAGTGAACCGGTAATCCTAACACTTGTTGCTTTGAAAAGTATAATCAAGTCTAGATCTTGTCAATTAAGTATAATCAAGTCTCTTTGTTAGGGAAAGATCATCATTTTTCTATATGTAGTAAAAAATATGTACTATAATATTGTGATAGGGAAAAATCTTTTCTTTTCTCTCAAGAAACTTCAAGAGAAAACACTTAGAAAAATTAAATCATAAGTATCACTTATATATAGTAATAAGTTGTAAAAGTAAGCTCCATAAGAAAGAGAAAATAATTCTGCTTGTAAACATAAGTAAAATTGACATATTAGGTACGACATTTTATGTGGTAGAAAGAAAACAAATACGAATTAGGCACGGTATTTTATATGATGAAACAATGCAAGTTAGAGAAAAATTGATTTTGGGATGGTAAATGGAATTTGTAGTGAAACAAAACCGACGCTACATAAAACGATATATCAAGTATAGGAAAAAGAATTGATTATAATATAATTGATCATACCATACACATTATGTTATGTGAGAAAACATAGATAATTATTAGCATGAATCAATATTAAAACACAAAAATTACTTTGGTTCAAGATTATACAAAATGTAGAAAAATACAGTGTTAGAGTTAATTTTACTTAATTAAAGAATGATGATTGATTAAAAATGACAAAATAGTGGTGTCAAATTAAAAAGAAAAACAGGGCATGATAAATTCATTTTAGTAAAATAGGACATACAAGATAGTTGATAAGTGTAAAATGAATTTATATATGAGACAATACAACCTACAACATTTGAGCGTATTATAAATGATACATATTGATTTTGAATAATATAATTTTCAATTTTTAAAATTTGATGGCTACGGTCATTGCTATGGCATTGTAAAGATATTATATATTCATGCAAGTTGAATTTGTTTATGTGGAGAAGGAATTTTTGTAAATTTTCAGCAACCTCTGAAATATAGAACCTTGCAAACCATGTTTAGCCGCCATTGCTCCTGATGCAGCCACGGCGGAGACGGCCGAGGGTGCACCTTAGCGATGCCCTAGCTGCCACGAGCCGAAGCTCGAGCTCCACCTGGCCAGCCATTGTCACTAGCCCAGGCTTGGCTTGGCCATGACAGTAGTGGCTGAGGCGAGGTGGCGCAGCTTGTCCTAACCTGGCGATTTGTACGTCACGGTGTCGGACACCTAGACCAATAGCTCAACCCTCGCCTAGCCATCCACCGTCCATGGCTGGCCATTGCGACTCTCACCGCGACTGTTGAACACTTGAACCCAAGGGAACAAAAAGTAGATTTAGTTCGGGCATTTTCTCATACAGGTAAAGTGCACCACTGGAATGGGATCTCGTGGCTTGAAGAGGATCAAAATCGATGTCAGGACCCTCACGACGCGAACCGGGACAGGCATGGCGACCTTATAAGGACAACCAGTGGCCGGAGCTTGCGTGAGCTGGATGGCCACGAGCTTCGGTCCAATGCGCCCGAAAAGCAAGGGAGAAGATAGAGGAATTGGAGGCTCACAGTTTGGCTCAGGGACGCCGGCTAGAGCTCGCCAGACAAGGGTCGTCGCAGTCACGACGTCGGTTGAGGCTCACTCACTCTATCTAAACTCTCTCTCCCTCTCAAATCTAGCCATGTCTCTCTACCTCCGTAAAATCCCTACCTCCAACCGAGCTCACGGCTATCTTATTTATAGGCCAAGGAGGCCGGTTGATGGCGACTTCAGCCGCCGATCCTTGGCATGCCAACCGGCCTCCGCCTTGATTACATCGATGTCCAATCGGCCGCCCTATCCATGCAGCTGTCTGGGTTTCTCAACGCATTGAAGGCACATTGAAGGCGTCTGCGCCGTCGTCCCATCAGTCCAAGTTTCTCGTAGGATTTCATGCTGCTCCATCGAGCAGCATTGATGGCACGTCCCCTTCGTTGCGAGAAAATATTAGGTACGTCTCATTTGTCGGCGTGGCAAATAAGAAGGGTCTCTAGAACACGACATGTGTCGCGATGGGCCAAATTGCCAGACGAACTCTTCTCTCTCTCTCCTCTCTGCATGCGCTCTCTCTTCTACCTCCTACATGTTCTCTCTCCTCTGTCCCCATTTTTCTCTCTCTTCTCTTCTCTCTCTCTCTCTCTCTCTCTCTCTCTCTCTCTCTTGTGTCCTTGCATGCTCTCTCTCTCTCCTCTCTCTTCTCCTCTCTCTCTCTCTCTCTCTCTCTCTCTCTCTCTCGCCTCCTTGCATGCTCTCTCTCTCCTCTCTATTCTCTCTTCCCAGCACATTTTCTCTTCGTCGGACGACCAATCGACCACCTTAACCTCTACGGCAAACACCTCCTCTAGCATATCTGGGAAGGTGCACAAGTGCTCAATCTGCCACAAGAGCTTCCCCTCAGGCCAAGCTCTCGGCGGGCACAAGCGATGCCACAACAAGGCCCTCACTCCTGCCTCCTCGGGTACCGCCATCGCCGCCACCTCGGCTGCCAACGAGATGAGCATCTCAAAGGGCACGGGGTCCACTCATATGCAGAGCTAGAGGCAAGTTTGATCTGAATCTCTCGACACTCCCGGAGTTTTCCACCTGGTTCACAGTCTCCGGCAACTACAACCCTCTAAGAAGCCCCGATTCCTAGCGCCGGTGAAGACAAAAGTGGCCTAAAATGAATTGGATTGAAAATGCACAAAAACCCACCAAAAAAAACCAGCTATTGAAATCGAAACGAGAAATTGATTGAGTTTTAGATAGGAATAGAGACAATTGTTTTTGTTCATCTCTTCTTGTTTGTTGGGTGATGTTGGAGTTCTTTTTGATGGAGAGAGGGAGGTGAATAGGTGAGAGAGGAGAAAAATGAGAGAGAACGTGCATGAGGCAGGAGAGAGAAATGGGACAGAAGAAGAGAGAGAAGTGGGGCTAGAGAAGAGAGAGGAGAGAGAACGTGTAGGAGGCAGGAGAGAGAGAGCGCGTGCAGCGAGGAGAGAGAGAGGACAGAAGAGAGCAAAGAGTTCGTTTGACAATTTAGGCCCATCGTAACACGTGTTGTGTTCTTAAAGCTCTTCTTATTTACCACGCTGGCAAATAAGACGTACCTAATATTTTCTCTTTCATCGCCAATCTACCCTACTCTGCCTCGGTAGGGCATCCCTCACGCGAGTTAGTTGTCGAGGGAAGGAGGAGGATGAAGAAAGGGGGAGTGGGTCAGGCCAAAGGAGAACAAAATGGGAATGGCCTTGGGCTCGCATGGGGAAGAAAGAGGGGGGGCTGAGCGCAAAAGCCCAGCCTCGATGGGCTCTTTTTTTTAAATTTCCTTTTTATTTAAATAATTATCCCAAAATAGGGTAAATGGGGGAAAATACAATAGAATATAAAAATTAATAGATGCAAACAATATTAATACCTAGGAAATGCAAAAATCATTTTTGTTAGGGCCACATTGAATGCAATTTAATTTTAAATATTTAATCAAAATCTAGGTGTCAACGGCTTTCCCTTTTTGAAAGTGAGCTTGCAAAAGTTACAATCAAAGATGAAATGATACCTAAATTTTGTCCATGCATATGCAATAGATGATATCTTATTTGGGACCGGGTGTCCTATGCAAAAAATGGTACTATAGCATAATACATACTAAGACAGATAAGAAAATACTTATAGTTACGTATCAAAAAGGAGTCATATGGGATGTGAGCTTGAGTTTTTTGGCAAATATCAATGTATCATCTTATATGATGACGTGGGGAATCTGCTTTTCTAGGACTCGAACTTTTCTTTGGTCACCTATTAAAGCAATAAATTGTTTGTTTAGGACCCGAACTTTTCTTCGGTCACCTTGACAGGAAATTGCTTTTTGAGAACCTAAATCATTCCCCCATCACTTGTTAGAGCAACAAATTATTTTTGTCTATGACCCGAACCTTGCTTCGATTGCCTTGATGGGAAATTGTTTTCCTAGGACCCGAACCATTCTTCAGTCGCCTATTGGAGCAATAAATTATTTTTGTCTAGGACTTGAACCTTTCTTTGGTCGCCTTGATGGGAAATTGCCTTTCTAAAACTCAAATCATTCTTTGGTTGTCTGTTGTAGCAACAAGTTGTTTGTCTAGGATTCAAACATTTCTTCGGTTGCCTTGATGGGAAATAGTTGGACATTCGCAAGCATCGAAAGAGTACTTGGATGCTCACAAGCACTAGCCCTGGAGGATACCTAGACATTCACAGGCATTGAAAGAGTGCCTGGATAATCGTATATACTAGACTTGGAGGATACTTGGACATTCGTAGGTATGAAAAGAGTACTTGGATGCTCACAAGCACTAAACCTGGAGGATACTTGGACATTCACAGGTATTGAAAAAGTATGTGGATAATCGCAAGTACTAAACTTGGAGGATACCTGGACATTTGTAGGTATCGAAAGAATACTTGGATGCTCATACGCATTAACCTTGGAGGATACGTGGACATTAACAGGCACTCAAGTAATGGAATACTTGGTAGAAGTATTCGAAGATACAATTTGGGGATAACTTAGGCAGGCTGAGTGTCAATATAATAAGAGGGAATGCCTGGGTAATCATAGGCACGCAAAGTAGTAGAATACTTGGAAATCTACAAGTATCCAAAGGATGCAGTTTAGAGAATGCCTTGAGGACAACTCATACAGGTTGAGTGTTAATGAAATGCAATACCTAGACAGTGGCAAATGATCATAAATAATGGAATACTTGGACAATCACACATATTTATACTATGAGAACAACTCAAACGGGTCGAGTGTCGATAAGAGAGAGTATCTGGATAGTGGCAAATACTCAAAGATAATGTGATACTTAGACAATCACAAGTATCCATATCTTGAGGACAACTTGAACAGGTCGAGTGTCAATAAGAGAGAGTACTTGGACTATGTCAAGTACTAAAAAATAATGGGATACTTGAATAGTTGCAAGTCTCCATATCCCGAGGACAACTCAAATAGTTCAAATGTCAATAAGAGAGAGTACCTAGACAATGACAAGTACTCAAAGACAATGTGATACTTGGACAGTCACCAATATCCATATCTTGAGGACAACTTGAATGGGTTGAGTGTCGACAAGTCAGAGTACCTGGATGGGGGTAGGTACTCAAAGGAAGTAAAACACATGGTTAGACACAAGTTTCTTTTTTTTTTAGGAAGAGGGGGAGAGATATACTTACCTGATGATATCTCCGATATGTGAAAGTATGTCTCTTGTCAATACATGCAATACATACACATGGTGTAAATTCATGAATTCAAATGAGATTCATGTATGATAATTTTGTCAATTTTGCATCATCAAAGTTCGAATGGGGAAAATTTAGAGAGACAATGAATATTCAAAATGCGGATGTCTTAAATATGTCAATTGAAAGACTTTCAGTCCAAAAGGACTTTCCATTCACTCTCATTGACAAAGTTGTTTTATCTGGATCATCAATGCAAGATTTACAAAAACCACACCATCTCACTATCGTCCTGTCGACAAGGGTCCAAGTATTCTCGCAAGTGGTATAATTTTACCAATCTGAGAGGTCTTTGTCATGATCGTAATGTAGACTTGGTCAAAGACTTATCAAAGGGAACTATTCAAGTCAAGGCTATGAAAGAAATCATCCGCAATCATCTCTAAGTTTATAAGTCAAGAACCCCACGAAATGAGATAGAAATAATCTTGCTAGCACTTCTTCGAGCGATGCTTATAAACATATGAATTCCTACGTTAATTCGAGTGCCTTAGTCTAAAGAGATTTTTTCAAAGGGACGCAATGTAGCTTGGCTCATGGGTTGAGAAATGAAGGAATCTACAAGCTCAAAAATGTGTATAAGAGTTGGGGATTATCTTGGCATTGTCACCGGTCTTCCTTCTCACCGCAAGAAATTATCTTCGTGGAGGCTCCATTAATTGTACCACGACAATAGTTTTACTAGGGAATACAAATTACTGGAATTTACTTTTTTTGTCTAAGGGCATTGGCCTTATTTTTAATAGGTACACTGCTTTTTTGCGCCCCTAGTTTTTAACCTACTTTTCACATCTATGGGCATTGGCCTTGCTCTTACTAGGTATACTACCTTTTTATGCCTCCAGTTTTCATTTTTGTTTGCTGTTTTGGAACTGGCATGGACAAGTCTAAACAAAACATTGCTATTAGATTCATGAGTCTTCCTCTTCATTTGGAGCTTTGGATCATGTTGCTTTAATAGTAGCAAGCTCTAACTTGCCCTAATGTGAGGGGTGATTATCAGTTAGGTTTATACTAAATGAAATAACATACTCATTAGGGCTGTACAACGGATACAAGTGCATAGGGTAGAGAAAGAAATGCTCTTCATCCTTCTAGTTCACTTAAATTATCGTGAGTGTTCGTATAAACTAAAGACACCCAAAGATTGATGCAAGTGCAATCAAAAAAATTTCTATACATTTTCTCACCTTGTGATCCGCTCTCCCTCCAACCCCAATGTGAGGTGTTCTTAACAGGGGTAATATGAAAGAAACTTCACAAGTGTTTAGGCAAATAGGTTAAACAATGGATAATCTACATTATTTAGGATAGAGAAATGAAATGCCCCCATCACTTTGGTTATCGTACCATTCATAAGAGAACTCTTTACTTTACAGACATGAAACTACCTACACTCATCTCACAAGTATATAAATAGGGAACTGTGTTTGGGATATAGCTTGCATTTCATCATTCTGTCACATCTCGTTTAGCATAATCAATCCCACATCATTCATTGAATTGTCTATTTTGATAATTCTAAGTGGAATAAGTGATTTAGATAGATAAAAACGTCATGCAAAATTCCCTTTGAAAAGACATGGACCATTTTAAGTAGGAAGGAGTTTTTCATCAAAAGCATGGGGAAGGAAAATTGTCCCTACAGATGTGTTAAATTTCGAACATAGAGGGGATTATTCAAAAAATGGGTACCCACGAATTGCCCCTACTCAAGATCCTTGATTCGATGGATGTGTCTACTTTTGCCCCTACACAAGAGAGGATACATCAAGGCCCAAAAGATTCATGTCATCAACTTTGGCAATACCTAGGACGCTATTTCACTTGGGAGAGTTGATCTACTGCTGTCATCAGGGTTTAACATGCCTTTCCTTGGTTTTTTATTTGCACTTTTGGTGATCAGGCAATCCCTACACAAGATAGGAGGGGATGTGTTAATGTATGAATTCTTGGTAATTGAACAACTATGAGCAATACAACACTACCGTTCGTCGGTCAAACAACTGAATAGATTTGTAGTCCTAAGGCTTGAAGAGGGTATGAAGCCCTGCACTTTTGGTCCCATTAGGTCAAGCATTCTCTCGTTTTTTCTTTTTTTGGTAAAATTACTAGTGGAATCCAGCCATTGTAGCATTCTCTCGTTTTGACAAAAGAAAAAGACATAAAAATTCTTTATTAGTTTTTTAACATATGACAACCTTGTTGCCGGTTTTGGAGATTAAGCTGATCATTTTTGGACCATTTCATTCCCCATACCACTAGGCCAAGGCGCTAGTAGTACCTATGGGGTGCCTCTTTTTTTTTTTTTTTAATTTAATCGAACCGGCTCTGGGATGATTTGTATTTTCACATCAAGTTAGGTGAATTCAATATGTGTCATTCCCATGCACTTGCTTGGCCAATGTTAATTTGCTCAAATTAACCCCATTGAGTTTGTTCCTTGAATCCCGATGCTTTTTGTCAAATAGGGAAACTATGTCAAAAGCGAATTTAGAGGGGGAATATGGGAAACGATACCAAATTACCCTTCCCTAGAGTTTGTGTTCGATGACTTCTTGGAATATCTCAAATGTTGGTGATAGCCACTTTATCTTGTCATGGCTCAGCATTCTCTTTTGATTGACCCTTCTCAATTGTGGTTATGTGTGTGCGGCCGAGTTTGTTGATCCATCCTTGACGCATTCCTTTTGTGGAACCCTTTCTTGCCTCATCTTTGATCACATGAACATCAGCAGCATTGAGCAAAGTCATGTACCTCAGACTTCCATGAAATCTAAGATAGATAGTCAAAACCTCCAATTTACTGCTGGCAATCGTTTTTGGACAAAGTATGCGTCTAGAACAAGAAGTGAGGTTTCCGGATTCCAAATTCACGTCTGGAACAGAAGGCTAGAGATCATATCGACTGTTTAGATTTTCTTCCCGTCAACAGTAGCCAATTTAAAGAGAAAGTGAAGGAGTTCATTCTCTGTGCTTCCTAATTTATTGAAGCCAAATGTCCTATCAACGAAACTGCAATGCCTAGTCTCCCGGGGTATGTCTTGTTTTGGAAGACACTGCTCATGTCACGACCCCAACTCCATTCCCAAGGTCACGAGTAGCAAGGGTTATTTTCACGACGTCCCAAGCGCGTTGCCGTCCCATTTCTTTTTATTTCATGCAAAAGTGTACATACAACACCCAAATAATAACAAACAGCCAGGAAAACAACCATTTAAAAATATACAATTACATCGGTTACATTTACAAGCCCTTTTTGTCATGAGCCGTTATATTTATAACCATTACATGCTCTATACTAAAAAAGGCCGAGATAAATCTCAGCTCCTCTATCGAGACTACAACTCTTCCATACATATAATTTTGCAAAACAACGGGATGAGTCATGGACTCAGTAAATAAAATCCATAATTCTCTACTAGGAAGATATCTCATCATCAAAATCCAGTAGGTACAACACTCACAATGCAAAATCAATGACAGATCAATAGCAAACTTATTGCTATGCTCGACTACATGTAGATATCCATTACCGCATGCATGCTTACCTTCAACATATCAATAAACACATCAACATATCATGCTTATGCATATACCGGCACTCATGCAAATTTATTTACCATTGTCCTGGCTCGACTAGGCCCTTCTTGCTTAACCGAGGCATCCAACTTCAAATTAGGTATCCTGGCTCAACCAAGGCATAATGGCTCAACTGAGGTATCTTGGCGCTAGCTCACCAAGACATCCGGGCTCAACCCAAGCATCCTAGCACAACCAGGACATCCTAGGGCTAGCTTACTCGAGGCATTTGAGCTCAAACCTAGGCATCTTGGCTCAACCAAGGCATCATGTTCAATGAACGAGGCATTGCCGCCAACGCTATGTGGCGACGAACGCTTTTTCTTCTTTAGGTGCATCGTGTAAGTGCATCACATAAGCCGGTTCTTCATCTTTCATCTTAGTCGATGCATACAAGGTCTGAGAGCGTTCTCATTCAAGTGAGTGTATCATGGGTCTTAACATCATGCTATATAATATGTTGGGCATGATTTTTGGTTCGTGGATTGAGCCGTATGCCTAGGCTGATGTCTGCACCAAGCAAGACTTGGAATCGGCACACTTCAATATCAATCTAAGGTCTTGCGGCTTAGGCCATCACAGCTTGACATCAATTCCAAGCCGAGTGAACCTTGACCTTGTCCCGGAGCGTGAACACACTTAAGCATGCAAACATGAGCAAATCATACGAAAGAATATTACAATAAACACACGCTTACACGGGTGAGCACACCACTAAATTCGACGACGTAAGCTATTGCCCTAACAAAGAGTTAGAGATTCTATTTACCTTCCATAAACCTCGATAAACTATAGGTGATTTTACCAAGAGAGGGTCGTCTTGTGAGGTGGTGGGCAAGCAAGGCCAAGAGAGGGAGAGAACATGCAAGAAAGGAGGAGGAGAAGAAGTGAGCCAAAGGTCGGAGAGAATGGAGAGGGTGGTTCCCTATTTATAAGCCAAGCTTCATTTAATGACTCTAACAAATAGTCCAATGAGCTTTCTTGGAGTGGAACGGCTAGTTTGACGGTGTGACACCCTAAGGTTCTAGGAAAATGATTAAGGGCTTTTGTGTCTTCTTCTTATTGGTTCACCTATACCCATGAGTCATCATATAATGATGATTTGGCTTGGCTTTCTCTCTAAGAAAAATCTTGGTGTAATGATTACTAAATTTATCCTTTCATTTAATGCTCAAAATATGGTCATCATGAGACTTGGATTTTAGGCATATGTTTCATACATTTCCTTGCTCATTAAGCCAAACCCTTACTACATAAGAAATGAGAATGTTCTAGAGACATAAGGCACATTCTGTTCTCCTAGAATCCTTCCTACATAAGTTACCTAACATTTGATCATCAAGAAACTTGGACTTTGGACAACTTTCTCTCCAAGTTAACCACATGAGTGTGTGACTCATTAAGCTCATTAATTAGCTAGCTTTCAAAAGCATTTAATGTATTATTATCTTTAAGCCAATAAGACTCTAGATTGACTTCCTTCTCAAGTTAGGCATATAGCCCCTTTCCCCTCCAAGTTGGGCATATGATTCTCCCATTCTAAGGCAAAAACAATTTTGAGCAACTTTCGAAATCAGTACCATTACCTTATCAAACGGGCTCGAAAAATTATAAAATTTAATATATTGTAGAGAAGACCTTAGAAAACAATTTTTATGAAGGAATCCAAGAAAAATTCATTCGATGGAAAGAGAAAACAAATCATTGAACACAACCCAAAAATTTGTCCGCCGAGCAGATTCAACGATCAGAGAGAGAGACTCATTTTGAAATCCAAATCTTCATAAAACTATTTGAAATTTTAATATGTTATAGATATAGATGTTATTTAAAATTTTTGTAAAGAAAGTATGTCCACATTTGAAAGGGAAGATTTTATAAAAATTCGAGAAAGCAATTTGGTTACCATTTTCACTATACTGGACAGATTCTATACAGTAATTAATTAGGCCTTCGTCTCAACCATTTTACCTCATAAAAATCTGAAATCTAAAGAAGTTATAGATTAAGATATTTTGAACAACTCTTATGAATGAAGTTTCTCCAAATTCGAAGCATAAAGAGCTCTATAAACTTGTAAAGTAGGAAATGTCCAGCAGTTTCGAAAAAACTAGGAAATCAAAACCTATGAAACTCAAGGTGGCAAGTCTATGGGGGAGAGGTGACACCCTACTTGGCTTGCAAGATCACTTGTCATTATTCCCTTAGGCCATGAGTCATCCCCTTTCATTAATATATGGGATACATAAGCCTCCACACTCATTATCATCATTTAATGCATTTGACTCTTGTTCTTCAAGAAAATTGGCCTGTCTAGCTTAGCCTCTTTGTTGGGACCAAAATAAGGGTCGGAATCAAGGATTTATAGCTCAGACTTGAGACAGAGTTGTGCAGGTGCAAGGTGGAGCATGCAAATCTTTAGGGACAGCCTGTCGAGATAACTTGAAAATGGGGGAGACTAAGTAGCGTGGAGGAAGCTTCCCAGATTGCTTCTCCTTAAGTCATTATGATTTGCATGCTCCGAATTTAACCGTGTGCGTGTGCCTATTTTGTCCTGTCTTTCATCTCCTATAGATGGAAAAGAGAGCGAGTGTGCCATTCCCAAAATTATGTTCAGGGAACAAGACGCACCTTTTGTTTTTCTGAAACATGGTGATCTTTTTTGTTTGCCCCTGCTTTCTTGAAAGAGTGTTTCTGAATTCGACAAGTCCACATGATATGCCACTTTCAAATGCCCCATGTCATTCTAAGTCAAAGATACGAAATAAGTAAAAAAGAAAAAGAAAAAAACAAACAAACAAACAGAGTGAACTCTAACATGTGATCTGGGAAAAGTTTTTGATAATAAAATGTCTTTTATTTTCAAAAAGATGGTTTTTTGGGGAGGAGGAAACATGAGGAAGCCCAAGCCTCATAATTCTCTTTGGATGATATTGTCTTTTCATGGTTGGATATCATCATTGGATCGGTTTGGGGTTCCCCTCATGCCCTCAAAATGAAATATCGAAATTATACTTTCATTGGGTGAAACCAAATTACATTACTAGAATGGAAAATGTGACAATAACATACTAAATAGAATAAAAACAAGAAATCATAAAAACAACTGAAATTTGTGAAAAAGCCCTTGCTAAAGGGAGTATCCAGATAATCGATGGTGTCAGGCTCTTAAATCAAGCGCCCTTGAGTTTTTTGTTTTGGTAGACTCGAAGTGTTCATACGAGAGGACTACTTCATTAAAACTATGGAAGCACATTCTATGCAACCGGGAACGAAGGTTGCCGAGCAAGGTTTTTATGAACAGCTTTGTCATTTCTTCTTCAGTCAACTGAGGAATAGCTTGCATCATGAAAGCCTCCCACATTCCTACATATGCTCGAAAATCCTCCATTAGCCCTTTTCTGATGCGAACTAAATCATTGTTAGGCAATATAGTTTCAACCTTGGCTTGGTATTGATGTAGGAATGCGGAAGATAGATCACTCCAATCCTTCACAAGGTAGATCTTTGCCATGAAGAACCATTGCAATGCAGGCCCAATGAGACTCTCTTGGAAGGCTCGAATTATGAGTAGTGCTCGGTTGGCGTACCAACTCATTTTGGCATGACAGTATTACAAGTGTATCATGGGGCAAGTCATGCCATTATATTTATGGGGACTAGGTACCTCCATTCCTTCGGTAATCACAAACATGTTGAGGTAAGACGGACCTACCGTGTCTCAATTAGGAAACTAGCCCTCCCTCTACTTTACCATTCCCTTTATAGCGATAATGAATTCTACTATTTCAGGAAAGTTGGACTCTTCTAAGACCATTTCATCACTTTCTTTTGGGTCAAAGTTTCCAACCAAAGATGAGGCATCTACGCCTTCATGGTTGAGTGACAAATTTAGTGACTCATTAGGAGACAAGCCCTAAAAGGATAAATGTTCCCCATCTAGCAGGCTTGGACCCTGTACACGAGTGGGAGGCAATTATTCGATGAATAGCCAACCTCATCTGTATAATATTGGTAGCTCTCCATGGGACTACGGACGATGTTCAAAGCCTTGGCAAGGCTGCTCATAGGCTGCCAAATTTTTCCTACATTTAGTGGCAGGCGTTGGCTTGGATTGCTTAGGTTTTCCTTTCTTGACATGTGGTTTTGACCTCTTGAACATTGCCCCTCGCTTTGCTAATTTAAGGTGGTCAGGAAGACTAAGAGATAGTAGGGTCTCGTTCCTTGGATTGATGGTGGTCAGCACTCTTGGGGTCCTAACTCTTGCGGTAATCCTGGAAAGTTATATTGCCATGCTCCAATTCTAAATAGACTTTTATAGTGCTAACCTCATCCGCAAGCTTCTTGCCTTTCATAGTGGGAAGCTTCTTAGTAATGGAATACTGCTTGGTGGTCCCTTCATCATGCAAGACTGCATTGATATTTTCTCTCATCGATCCTTCTTTTGTTGGTTATGGGTCAAATTGGGTGGTTAGGCTCCTCCCTAACGTGGCATGTTCCGTTAAGAACTCATTATCCTTTATCTCCACGTCTACCGATTCTTCGCAAGGCAGGGTAATGTCGATGCAGACGTCAACATTATATTCTTTGCAGAAAGCATCGATCAATTCTTCCCATGTTTTAAGGAGACTAATCTTCCTTACAATGTACCATCATAGGGTGGGACCAATCAAATTCGATTGGTATGATTGAATCATCCTTTGGACTTGGTAGGCCTACAAATAGATCTCCGAGTAAGAAGCATTGGCATATTTCTCGCACTCAGGCACTTTGAGTTCTTCTGGAATTTTGACAGCGGCATAACTAGATAGATTAGTGGGGCCTTGATCATGCAGCTAGCTCAACTTTTCCATGTTCCTCGTAAAGTGTCCATCTTGTCTATCCTGCCCATCTTCCAGTGCACCTATGGGTGTTACAAGAGCATCCTCCCCAACAAAGATTGGATGCGGCTTGTTGGGTAAATTGGCGATTTCGCCATCAATAGCTAGCTTGGTACTATCTCATCTTGTGATAGAATGGCCATAGAGTTGAGCTTGGTTTGAAAAGACTCCACTTGTTTCGAGATTTGTTGGAGTGTACTAACAACTCATTTCATCTCGCCTTCCATGATCACAAGGTGGCTGGGCATATCTTTATCGGCCATTTTTGCACTTGCTCTCAAGGGGTTCGGATTGGTGATCGGTCCATGATTACCTAGTTATGAATAAACAAGCATGTGTAAACAAGAGGCATAAATAAGGAGTCAATCCATGACGACTGCCTAATCCCACCCCTTTTGTTTATTCATGAAAAGTTTGTTCATGGAGGGGTTTTCCTAAGGACAGACTAGGGAAATAAAGACATGTGACATGTTAACATGGATTAAAAATATATCAAATTTGAAATAGAAAAACTTGAAACAACAAAAGTATAATTGAAAACAAATTATCAAAAGTTTTCTTCCCTTTTCTTTACACCATTTTTCCTTTCGAAAGCACCGCAAATTCCTTGGGGAAAAAAATTAGCATGATTGAGACAACAAAGGCATGAACTGAAAGTAAATTTTTTTGCAGAAGTTTTCCCTCTTTTTTTCAAAAAGACTGCATGACAATTACTTCGAAATTGGAATGACCATGGTATTAAATTCATAACTAACCTAGTCAAATCATGGACCAACCGAGACATAAAGGGAAGTAAGTAAACTGTAAAGTGTAAGGATAAGAAACTTACTTAACCAGATATAATCGATGGCAATCACATAAACATGTGCATGATACATGTGGTTCGATTTCTAACTAAGAAGTCTTCGTAAAGTTAAGAAGTGATCTGACTGTAGCAGTCTCTCGTCAGTGTTAGGTCCTCCTAACCTTGGCTCTACCTAAAGAAATTTGGGAAAAAGAAAGGCAACCTCTACTTCGCGGTCTCGCATTCGAGGTAGTATCTTTCTTAACACCATCCTAAAATATTTTTGTGGTAGCCTAGGTCTGATGGTAGGGTTGTGTGTGCCATAGTGTAGTGCTAAAAAAGTCAAAGTGCGCACAATAATTTATAAGGAAAACATTGATACTAACATAATTAACAATTACCTCTAAGCCACTAACCTATACAACCAAGTTAGGGAAACATTTAAACAAGAAAAAAAAAGGCCTAAGTCCACAAAAATAATGAGTTCTCAATGGAGTCGCCAAGTTGTTGCGATCTCCCTTTTGACGCCCTTACACATGGGCATAAATGAAGGCTAATGGCTCGTTAAGTATTAGGCTTAGCTCGGGCTCTCTCAAGCCCACCAATTCACGACTTTTTTGCTAGCTTAAATTAATTTAAGTTTTAATGATAAAAGTTATAAATAGAAGTGCATAGTACCCAATAAGTTCGAGCAAACATATATCGATATTTTAGGTCTTATACAAAAGATAATCAGTTTAAGTAGTAATCCAATGAATAAAGTATTAAGAACAAATTATTATGATGATTTTAGAATCTGGAAACCTCACTTTTTGTTCCAAACACATACTCTCCCGAGAAGTGATTGCCATTAGAAAATCGGAGGTTTTAACTGTCCATCTCAGATTCCATGGAAGCTTGAGGTACATGACTTTACCCAATACTGCTAATGTTCATATGATCAAAGGCAGAAGAAAAAAAGTTCACAAAAGGAAGGCGTTGAAGATGGATCGATGACCATCAGCCGCACATACACGACCACAATGAGAAAGGTCAATCAAAAGGGATGTTGAATCATGATAAGACAAAATAGCTATCACTAGCATTCGAGATATTCTGAGAAGTCATCGAATACAAACTCTGAGGAAGAGTAATTTGTTATCTTTTCCAATATTCTCCCCTCTAACTTCGCTTTTGGCATAGTTTTTTTATTTGACAGAAAGCATTAGGATTCGAGGAACAAACTTAATGGGTTAATTTGAGAAAATCGATATAGGCCAAGCAAGCATGTGAGAGTGACCCATATTGAATTCACCTAACTTAGTGTGAAAAGACATGTCGTCTTAGAGCCAGTTTAGTTGGCCCTATGGACACTACTAGTGCCTTGGCTTGATGGTATGGGGGTAATTTTTTCTTAATAATTTATTCATCAAATTAATAATGTTACTAAATAGTTTCAATATCTCTTAGTATGTTTTCACATGTCAGCACAGTTTTGTAAGAATTGACGTCGGATAGGTTGAGAAATGAATTAGAATCTGCTTAAGTTGAGGCATCTTATACGTTGGACCGAAATGTGAATGCTTAAATAATCAATGAGGGCTAAAAGGTCATGTTTCCGGTCCTTTTACAGTCCCGTAGGAGAAAAACAGGAGCGATCCTACTTGGTTAATTGTAATTATCCTATGGCATTCGTAATTTTCCTTACTAAAAGTTATTTATTCGCTATCTATCATTTTGTAATTTTTCTTCACAAGACACAGTTTCCCATTTATCATCGTAAGTTTTATAGATCCTGTGAGTTGTTAAAATTCCATAAGAAATAGTAATTTGCCTAAGTGTATGGTGAGTTTCTTTTTCTATTTGTCAGTAAATTATTTGATGGATCGTAATTTTCCATTGACCTATGTAATTGCCATCTCATAAATTTATTCGGAAAGCGTAGTTTATCTATAAAGGCCATAAATTATTTAGTCCCTTGGTTTGTAATATTCCACCACAATCATAATATATACCCAAGTCATAATATATACCCAAGTCAAGGGCAAACTTCATTTGTGTTATTAATAGTAAAATGTCTAATCGATCGTGACTTGCACTTCGTTAAGATGTGCGTGAATAGTCTCCTTCTCCAATCATGACTTTTCTTAGTCGAAAACAAGTTTGATAACAAATGGTGTTTACGAAACAGATTGGACAGACCACTCTTTCCTCCTCTCTTTTCTTTCCAAAAATGACGGTCCATATTGAAAATGGGACCAGTCCTTAGAAACTTTCTTAATCTGGCTAAATTCAGTTGGCAGAACATTTAAGGTATGATGCACAATATAATTTTTAGAAAGGATAATTTCATGGGCCTTAAGTTTGGACTGAATATGGACCATTTTCATTATAAATTTTCTAACACCCATAGCAGCATCATACCTCATGTTCGTTAACTCACTCAGCAAATTCCCAACTTCAGCCTTATCTGAGACTCTATGTTTTTCTCTCACTACTTCAAAGAACTGTCTCGCATTCGTATCTTATGACAAACCACTAATGGAATGTTCAGTAATGGACCTCTTCATAGCAATGAGGCTTAGTCGGTTAGATTTTTTCCATCTAGCATAATAGGCCTTTTGATCTACAGTACTTTGATCATGGGGCTTGGGAGGTTCATCCTCACGTAGAGCCAAGTCTATATCCACAATGTCTAGAGCAAACTCTATATCTTACTTCCATCTTTTGAAATTTGATCCAGTTAACATTTCAACCATGACATTGTTATTATCTACAGCAAAGGTAACTGTTTGTCACACATAATGTAATAAGATCAATTGTGGGCAATAAACAATTCAACAAAAATAATTAGTACATTATAAACTCCCATTTGGGCAGAGTGTACAATGCACCATTATTTTCCACAGCATGAAGTTTATAAAGCAACAATAAAGAGAATTACATATAATTGTCAAGAATACATCCCCTTTGGGCAGACAAATCTTTTAAATTATACATCTTCATAATATCAATATAAAAGGGAATTACATATAATTTTCAAAACATATATCGCCTTTGAGTAGATAAATATTTTTCAATTATACATCTCATTTTTTAAATTTGGGAATTAATTTTCATGCTCTTTTCCAAGTTAACATACACAATAACCCCATTTGGGACGAGTTATTGTATATACTAATTTTTATCAATTGGGAACTCCAAAAAATTTATGCTCAAAATTCATCTAACAATATGAAGTACTTTACAACATGTGCTTCCCAAGATCATATTGCATTTATCAAGCAATAATTTTTGCCACATTTAGTTTATTTTATTTTTTAAAATTTTAATTTTTTAAATAATTTTATTATTATTTTACTGTTTCGAACCCTCCCGCAGGCCCTAACCCGCAAGCAGCCCAGATCAGACCGTAGGGCCAGACTCGCAAGGCCCAAAATTCTGGCCCAAACCCACAGGAGCCCATGGTCCTTTTAATTAACTTAGCCCACAAATTTGGGCTATAGGCCCACAGGAACAAGACTAAATAAAATGGACTTATGCCCATTATACATGAGCCCATGATTCTGGGCTTACACCGAGAATCATAATCCAATGGCCCAAGCCTGGCTGGAGGTCTTCTTCAACCTCCGGCCAGGTCTCAAAACCCTGCAAAATCGGGTCACACGACTCGGTTTTGACCTGGAACACAAAAAACACCCATTAAGTTGATTTTTCTTGAAATTTATTTATGGGCCTTGCTTCTAACATCATTATAAATTGATTAGAGTGAATTAAATGAAAAACAACTAGTAAATCTTCCACATACAAGCTTCAAAATTTCGGATCTAAGCCTCCCATGGCCGAATTTCGGATTTCTAATGTTTAAGCCAAAAAAAAACTTAGCTTAATGCAACAGAAGGATGCTAAAACATATATATATAACTATACCCATGCAATGATTTACAACGAATATCAATCAATTGCAAGTAATTTGAAAATTCTAGAACTTTTTCAAGGTATAAACCCTAGAATTTCAAATTCAAAATTCTCACTCAATTATCAACGAAAATTCTAGAACTTTTTCAAGGTATAAACCCTAATTAATAGCGTGTCAATTGGGTTCTTCCCATTATGGACTTCAGTTAAACACAATTGCCTACATTTTATTACTCAATTAGGTCCGTTATTAATAGATGCCAAAACCCAGTTCAATAAAATCACTTAAAGATTTAACAAATATTGGAATATCCATTTACCCGATTCTTTAAAATAGAAATTTAATTAATTAATATAAACCTATTTGTGTTCGCTTAGGCCACTGTGGCCTATCTGTCATCTTTGTATAGTTCGACGTGACAACTTAATTCAACAAATACTTCCTACTTCTGCAAGTTAACTTGGACTACCCTCTCAAGCCTAGTGAGGGGTGCATACTAGTCTAAGATATCCCCGTGGGCCGACTTTACTTTTGATATTCCCTTTGCTAAATTAATAATACTTATCGTATTTTTCATTCCACTGATAAAAATCTAGCCAATCATAAAAAAAAAAAAATCAATTTATTTTGTGAAACAATCCGAGTATCAAGAGGATTGCGAAGACACAATGAAACAAAATTTAAATTTCCATCTTCATTATACAAGTTTTTGTAAATTTAGGAAATTAAAAAGTTGGAAAATATTTTTCTAACTCCAAAGGGGGCATTATTATATATGTTTTCGTAAATTTAAGAAACTAAAAATCAAAAAATATTTTCCTAATTCCCAAGAGAGGGACAGGAATAAAATTTTGGTGGCCTCAAAAATTGGAGGAATTCACAAAAATTTCCCTCCAATACAAACGAAAAATATCATTTTCACCCAAAAAGAAAAAAGAAAAATATCAGACGGAAATAAATAAAAATGGGGAATAGAGTTCCGTTAGGTGACGAACTTCTCTCTCTCTCTCTCTCTCTCTCTCTCTCTCTCTCATACGAAACAGAATTCATTCACATGATGATCAGTAGTAGACTTTCATACAACACAGAAACAATCTTGCACATCATACGAAAGCCATATTTCTTTTTTTTTTTGGTCGGAATATGAAAATTATACGCGAATGTGAAGTTAATTTCATTAGAAATCTACAAATTATTTTTTAAGAACCCCTTAGAGCCGCACTCAGTCGATTTTCCCCTCCCCAAATCCTCCTTCTCGACCGTCGTCCTCCATTCGAATCCTCGTCCTCTCCGAAACCAGTCCGACCCTCCAATGGCGCTGAGAATCCACGCCCTTCCCCTGCACGCCCTGCCCCGACCCCCGAAATCCCGCCTCCGCCCCCTCCGTTTCGACCCCCGCAAGCCGCTCCCCGCCTCCGTGTGTCGTGCAGGGCCAAGGGGCCCACCGGCGACGCGGAGATCGCGTCCGCCTTGGCGGAGGAGGTCGCGAGGGTGCACGCCCAGAAGAAGCAGAAGGACGAGGCCCTGAGGAAGGGCCGGGCCCTCCTGTTCGCCGAGCTCTGCGGCTACTTCTCCCTGGGGGAGGACGAGCTGAGGAGGAGGTGGGAGAGGATGGAGGGCGGCGAGCGGAGGGATATGGCGGCGGAGTTCGTGTCGAATTGGAGCGCCGATTTCCATCCCCTGTCCGCGAGGTCCGTCGTGGAGATGGTCGAGGAGCACCTGCGGCGAGAAAAGAAGCCGTCTTCCTCGGACGATTCGGCGTTTTTTCCTAGTTTGAAGAGGTTGATGGGCTTGGGTGAGAGCAAGTGAATGTGCCTTGGGGTTGTAGTTTTGTTGGTGGTAAGTGCCTATTCGCTTTGCAATTTCTTCCTTCTTTTCTCGGATGGGAAGAGCAGAGTAGTGAGTGGTTACTGGAGTGCACGACGTCCGTTTGATCAATTGATTGTACATGTTTATGCAGAAACTATCATTCATGGCAACTTGAGTTCGGTTGATTTGTGTTTTCTCGGCTTTGCTCTCGCTTTCCCTTTTTTTTCTCTGACCCTCTTTAAAAGATGGAGTTTTGTTCGTTGAATTCAGTTGATTGGCAATGGTTATCGGTAAAACGAACCATAATTAGATTCGGCAATAAATTTTGTTTTTTGATTGGGTTCTATGCCTGTAGCGTTTGATGGGTATTGAATATGAAGCAAAATGAATCGATTGGAAACGTTCAAATGTTTAATGATCCCTCTGGCCCCTGGGAGGTCCGATTTGAGGAGCTGATAAGTGAAGCATTTGACCTCTGCTTTCTGTCATCTCTTGGATCATCGACGTGACATCTCAATCAACTTGAAGAAGACTTGTGGGAATGACCAGAAAGGTGCTCAGAGGAGGAATCCCCAGTTTGGCTGTTGTGGAAGTGGAGCTAACATCATACTAAAGCAATAATGGAACCAGGCGAAGAAGATCTCCACCTGCTTGACTGTGTCATCGTCAGTTGTACTTTCACTGTGTAATTCGCCATTTGGGCCGCTCGGTCTACATTCATCACAAATTGGCTTCAAAGCTATGTACTTCGGTAACCTCTAGCTTTCTTGATCGACGTGGATTTCCTGTATTTAATAATTTCAGTCATCTTCTCTGTCAATTTCTGGAACGACTTCTGCAAGAGAAGGACGATACAATCCGTTCGTGAAAATGCCAAATTGGATGCGCCACAAGTCAATAGCAACTTGTCTGTCATGCTTGTCCAAGTAAATAGCAATTTGTACGTCTCTGCTATACCAGGATATGATTATGAGGTTTTCTCAAGCTTGAGGGGATCAGATACTCACAAGGGGTTCCCTGATTTTCTTGATGATAGCCTTTCAGATGCCAATGTCAAGGTCTTCAAAGACAATGAGGGAGCTCCGTGAAGGAGAAGAGATTGCCCCTGATCTTTTAGAAGCCATCAAGAAAGGATCTTCGTATCCATTTTCTCTAAAGAGTAGAGAATATGTTCCAAGTAGAAAGTGCCTCAAGGAGGTGGAGCAAATGGTTGAATGTAGAGAAGAAAGAAAACAAATGATCTTTGCAATCTTCTATTACGCTTCATGAGTTCGGCACTGATATGGACCTTATGCAAAAGCCTTCTCACAACACGAGAAGCACTATGACTGTGAGACCATCCAAGGATGGAGAAATGATCTCGATATGGCTGGATCATTGAAAGTTGGGAACTGAAGAACATGGTCAATGGGTTTCATGAATTTGCATGACTTATGATGTTGTGGATTTCTTTCTTCTGCCTTGTGAATGCTTGCTTGGTTTGCTTGAATGTATTCAGGAAAGAAATCCTTGTCATTGTAAATTAGGAATGTTGATATGCATTTGACATGTCACTATTATGAAGTATGACTTAAGACATTTACACAGTGCATCATCGGTGGTTTATCATTGCTTTAACCACCACCACTAGCTAGCCAATCTAGCGTCTTGTACTGCCATTGCCTCTACAGCCACCACCAATCAGGTAAAACTAATGTTGCCAAGATCGTGTTACAACCTATTCTTGAACCATTTGCATACCATATCTTTGTCAGAGACATCTGAGAGCCATCACTGCAACACAAGGGTCTTAGAATATTTGCAGAGTTTACTGGTCTCTAACATCCTAAATGGTGATCATTCTGGTTTGCAAGTGTCGATTGGGCCCCCGCGCCCGCCCCGGGGGGGGGGGGGGTTCAAAGAGCTTGAGCAGAAATTGGAGAATGATAAAGTTCTCATTCTTCATTATGAAAAGCTGAAGGTATCTTGAAAGTTGCAGCAGTCTACATGAGATTGAGGGGTTTGAAGAAATGGAATCACTGGAGTTGCAGAACATTGCTTGGTGCATAGACGGTGAAAAACTTCCAAACCTTTCAAAACTGCAGAGGTTGCGATATCTAGAAATGCAAGCATGTGAGAAAGGGGGATTTAGGGTCTTGAGGTTCTTTAAGTCTCTATATTGTTGGGCATTATAGGATGTACACTTGTACAATGCTTGGAAATGCACCTAATCTGCCGAATGTTACAATTAAGCATTAGATGCAGTTATTTAGTAAAGATGGAGGTTACTTAATCTGCTAAATGTTACAATTAAGCATTAGGTGCAGTTATTTAGTACAGATGGGGATTCATATTTTTGTTCTACCTCATTGTAGATCGTGGGAGTCGAAACCCACTCCTGAAACTAAGAGCGCGCATGACAATCATTCTGTTCCAGAAATAGGTTCTGGAAGAGAAATAGATTTTTCTATTTCTATTTCTAGAAGAGTTTCTAAGCAAAAATAACCGTTTGATAACGACACAAAATTTCTACTCTAAAAATAGAAATTCGTTTGATAACGACATAAAATTTCTTCCTTTCCGATGGTGGCAGACTCACGGATGGTGGTGATGGAGGCAGACTGACGGATGGCGATGACGGACGACGCCTGTGGCGGCGGCGGCCGGTGACCGACGGACAGTGGTTGGCGGCAACGGATGAAGGACCCATTGACGAACAATAAGAAAATTTTTTATTTCTCATTTCTATTCCAGAAATAGAGAAGTAGAAAATTTCTACTTCTGATTTCTATTTAAAACTTATTTCCGGAATAGAAATCTATTTCAGAAATAGAAAAACATAATAAGTTTATCAAACGGATTTCTATTCCAGAAACAGGTCTGGAATAGAAAATTTGTTTCTGAAACAGAAATAGGCAGTTGTCATGCACCTCGCCCTTTCATGTTGGAATAGAGTAGGACTGACAAAAGAAAGAAGAAGTATGATGCGACAGCCATTTTGCGCAACTTCCAACAGGCATTTACCCCGATTGCTTGGTTTTTGTTCTATTCATTTTCGTGTTTCTGTCCGCATAATAATTGGAGAGATTGCTTAATCCAAAAACATCATTGTAAAATCAACAACCCTAACAAATAACACCTTGTTATTTCCCTACATGTTGAATTAGCAAATTGCTGTCATACTAACCACCTCATATTAATTCTTAAATATATGTCAAGCCTTTGAGAAGTGTACATTTCATACCTTTTTATCCTCATGCAAGCTGACAAAACAAATACCCATCCGGTTGGGAAAATATTTGACAAGAGTAGAATAATAAAGTCAGATTTTGAGGCTTGATATCACTTTAAAAAAAAATTATTTATGTAACATTAGAATTAGAGCCTGAGGAAGTATAAGCCTATGGTGGCTCACAATTAGGCAATCCTCGGGATGTCGTTTGTGGATTGCGGATCTTCCTCTTTTCTTCCCCCTCATGACTTGTCTTTCAAATAAAATACATTAAAGTAGAGTAGGTCAAGGATTTCTTCATTTGCTCCAAATTCTTAAAAAATCATTCTTTCTAAGGTTTTGCTATGGATAAAGATATATCTTTTTTTTTTTTGTGACCTAGGAAACCCCGAAAGTCGACAGCCGGCGGGTAGAACCTGGGGGCAACATGGGGAAACCACCACCCCATGCCACCAGGTAAGTCACCAAGTAACTCCACCAGCCCCCTTGCGTTGCAAGGGCTTCGAACCTCTCCCCTCCCTTGCAAAGGATCACTGAAGCCTACCCAGCGGAGCCACCACGGCCGGTGGTGATAAAGATATATCTTCATCTCTCTTATTATGAAAAATTATGAAGATAAAAAATCCTTGGTTTTGAATTTCCTCATTCGAGAATACGTTATCCATTTACAATTAATATCACAGCATGGTTTAGGGTCTCGTGATTTTTTTAGATTATTGAAAAGCATGATTTATGGATGAAGATTCATCAAATGATGTTGGCCTTTGTCATGTTTTTTGCGTGTTGTTGAAATTTTTTTGGAGAGGGCTGTCGAAAGAAATCTGAATGGTGGTCCGATGGAAATTGGGCCGAAAAACGGAGAAAATTGACAAAAAAGTGCGAAAGGGGAGAAGGCGCATGAATCCACGCACTCACATGTGTTCCACGTGCGCGCTGGATGTCATGTGTGTGGAATACACGTGCCCACGCACTTCACGTTGGAGGGTTGAGTGCATGGACTCCATGCGCCTCGCGCCAGAGAATAAAGGCGCGTGTGCTGCACGTGACTGCTACCCTCGTTGCTTATTTATGTTTATGCCATCTTCAATGATTATTTACGATCCTACCCTCCTTGCTAGATAATTACACTTTTACCTTGGCTAATTATTTATCATTTTGTCCCTGGATGTTAAATTTGTGGTTTTGCCCCTTTGAAATTATGAATTTATAGTTTTGCCCCCTATGCATTAATTTATGATTTTGCCCTTGCATGCAATTTGGTGAAGTGGATATTGTCTTGGATATTAAAGTTAAAAAACATAGTGGAGGTTATTCCTTGAGCCAAAGTGATTACACGGAAAAGATGTTAAATAAATTTAAACATTTTGGTTTCAAAGATATGAGTACTCATTTGATTTGTGACATAAGGTCTTTAATGTGAGTGCTATAGGGTCTTCAATATATGCAATGCATTGTACAAAACCCAATATTGCTTATTTCATTTGTAAATTGAGTACATATATTTGTAAGTCGAGTATAGAACATTAGAAAATTATTACCAAAATTTTTAGTTATCTTAAGAGAACTAAAAATTTAGGATTGTTTTATAATAATTATCTAGCCATATTAGAAGGATACACCTATGTTAGATGGATTAGAAATGTGGGATATAAACATTCCACTTCTAGATGGATTTCACACTAGGTGGATGTATTATATTTTGGGCGAGCAAGAAACAATCATGTATAACTCACTCAATGATGCAATCCGAATTCGTTACTTTAACAGCAATTAGGAAAGAGGCTAAATGGATTAGAAATTTATTGTTGGGTATCAAATTATGGCCTAGTGCTATGTCTCATGTTTCTATTCACTACGATAGTCAAGCTACTTTGGCAAGGGTTTATAGTAGCACATTTAATGGTAAATCTAGATATATTAGTCTAAGACATGAGTATGTGCGACAATTGATTAAATATGTTATCAACAATTGTTTATGTAAGGTCAAGCAATAATCTAGTTGATCCCTTAGCAAAAGCTTTACCAAGAGACATGATAAAAATGACCTTATGGGAAATGGGGCTGAAACCTTTTAATTAAAATTACCAATAATGGTAACTCGACTTTTTCCTAAAACATCACTGATTACAAGGTTTAATGAGTAATGACAAGTTACTCAATGTAATTGTTTGATGCTAACATTAGCCTTGATATAAGAAGTTAGTAACATTTGTTACGTTTTCTAGGTTGAATTAAATTCCTAATGAAGTATAGTACAAAGTTGTAATGTATTAATAGTAATGGAAATGCATGATAAATATTTCACCTATACGAGTTTAAAAGTGGTGCCACATGTTAAGAAAGTTAGAGTTGCTTTCTAGAGAACTCATGTAACAAACTCAAGTGTAAGGCCATAATAGTATATAGTAATATAGAACTTCTCGATGAAACAAGAGGTTAATATACATGCGGTATGTCCGATTCTATTATTTAAAAGTATAGGTTTAAAGCCGAGTTATTTGTCACTTTGATAGAGTTTTGAGATACTTGCACTAAATGAAGTTTAACTCAAAAGAGATCTTTATGTGTGTATATTAATCTTATGAAAATTTTGGTTATATATTTTTTGACATTTTATTTTTGTTTTGTTTTACAAAAAAAGTGATAAATTGTTGGTAGTTTATTTGTAAAACAAATCAAGAGGTGTCTTGTCCCACATTGAAAGAATGAGAGTGCGCACGTGGACAAGGTTTGTTACTAAACAACGATTATTATTTTTATTTATTAAAATTGGAATTAATAATTATAAAATAACCATTGTATCATATTGAAACAGTGTGGCTTTTCATAATAAAGTGACGGTTATTTTTTTAATTATTTAATTTTGAATTTATTATTTTTGCTTAATGGTTATTAGGCACTCTTATAACCTTTGGAAGGCTTTGTTTGTTCGGAAATAACTTCTTTATCTTTGAAAGGTTGTATTCGTTCAAATATAATTTATTCAACATTTGTTTTCAATTTTTTACACAACTTTTGATTCTCTTTTTCAAAATATACAACCATCCTTTTCTATTGTTTCCCTTGAGAGACCTTGAAAAAAAAAATACTAAAATTACTATATAGTATTCAAAATATACAACCATCCTTTTCTATTGTTTCCCTTGTTGTATTAAGCCTCAAAGTTTGACTTCATTGTTTTTTTCAATCGTTCATCACAAATCCCCAACACACCTATATTGAATATGCCATTTCCTTGCATGCTTCTGTTGGCAAGGAGAATATACTGTCGCTGTCCATCTGCTGAGGCGATGATCTCTTGAATTTTGGTTTCATACATAGCACTGAGTCATATGTCATGCTGAGTGAAGCAATTATCTCCTTTAATAGGAATACACGTTGCTTGCTGGCATGATATCAGCAATCTAAGGGACTTCTTAGTGATAAAGCTAATACTAACACCTAGAAAGGGTGAATAGGTATTTAAAAGAAATCTTAACAAATACATACGGAATAAAATAAGTTGCTAGTAAAGTCTAAATAAAAATTAGAGTCTGATAAACGAGTTACCAGATTTCTGGTAGATGTTTAGAATCTATTATACAATGGAATAGACTTCTGAAATAACCTATAAGTATGTAATAGACTTAAATAAGAAAAGTTAAGGGAAGAGAAGGTTGCACACGAAATTTATAGTGGTTCGGGTTAGATTAAGCCTACGTCGACTCTCTTACGTCGACAACTTAATGGCTGGATTCCATTATATGATTAACAAGAGATTACAACTTTGAGTGCAAACACTTAGTGATAGATCACACTATCTTACTAAGTCACTCTTTTGGTATTTCTCTCACGATCATAAATGTTTAAGCTCACAAAGGAGAAGTGTATGAAGTTCACTCAGACTTTGGAATTCTAGATTCTACGTTTCGTCTCTTACTTGCTTTTTGGTCATTGGTTTTCTTAAATATTCATTAAATACTCATACACTTCCAAACTAGCCATTGGACAGTATCTAGATGATCGTCTTTCAATTTACCCGTTGGATAGATCTGTATCAAGAAGATTAGGTTGCCATTGAGTGACAGAAGCAGAATCTCCAATTGATTCTGATTGCTCATACAAATAGAATCTTGATTTCCATAAGTAAAGCTTCTTTGTGTAGAAAGTTCTTGTATTTAAGATCAAATTATCAATCAATTAAATTGAGTCAATCAAATATATGTTGGTATGAAATCCAAATCAAATCACTAGCCATTATATGTTTTGGGCTTATGTCATGTTCTGTCAAGTTGTTTCGTTCTAAACTTAATTCATTCTGAATGTCCTACGTTCTGAACTTGCTTCTTTATGAACTTGTCATGTTCTGGATCATATTCTATACTTGTGTCGTTCTGGACATATCATGTTCTGGAACTTGTCACGTTCTGGACTTATGTCTTGTTCTATATGTAAAGTTTGAGTTTGTTTCGTTTGAAATAAACTTTACAATTTGAACGTAAGTCTGAACATATTTAGCTTTAAGGTTTGGATATAATCTGAATATATTGATCCAATCTCTAGACACAATCTAAATATATTCATCTAGTCTTCTGGCTCTTTCAATTATAATTTTTGACAATATCCTTCATACATTTTATCATATGTATAGTCTGTTACTCAATTATCGAACACGTTAGTAGCTTTTAATTTATTTTGTTATCTTCAAAATATCATGAGGGATTTCCCTAACACTTAGTGCAGGATGTTTTTGAAGATGAGAAACTTAAGTTAGTGCTCTCCATTTTTGGACAGATTGCTAGTGTTCTGGGAGGTAAAAAACGGGATATCGTCGCGTGTTGATAAAGAGAAGTTGGTAACTTCTCAAGTGCGTTGCTAACTGAAAAGCAAGTTGTTTCATCCACATATTGTTTTTGAAAAGTATGACATTTGTTTGTACTTAAAAAATTATGAACTGTTTTAGTAGTCAATCAAAAAATATTTGTATAACTTATAAACTATTTTACGAAACTATCAACTTTAATTCGACTAATTTCTCAATTTTTCTTCTACGGTGCTTTTATTTTGGGTGAAATGAATGATTTGAAAATGGTTTTCCTCAAAAAGATTGGTTATCACTTAGAATAATTAGTAAACAATTTTTGTTAATTATCAACAATAAATTATGCTTAAATATTTTCATGGAGGATAATAATATCTTTCATTCATTTAACTTTGTAATCAATATAATTGATCATTTTAAAAATATATTTTTTTTCAAATCATAGATTTAGTGTGAAAAAAAACACATCATAGGTTACGACTATTTTAACTTAACAAATATTATTTGAATCACTTGCCAAGTTTAGTCTAATTATTCTAAAACTACTAAAGGTTGTCATCATTTACCAATATTATTGTTGGAGCTTAGCAACGTATTAAAGTTACTCTCTTTTAAACAAAATTACCTATCTACAATTTGAGTGTTTTACCAATATATCTTCAATTAAGTTACTAACTAATTGAAGAAACACAAAACTCTTACCTGAGTCACCTAGCAACTTGTATTTAGTTGTTTTGGGAATTATTCCAACTATTTACCATTTTGTATTCACAGAGATTACCAACGTGTGTTAAAGTAACTTACTCTCATACAAATTTATGAGCTCCTATTAATTATTTCAATAATCTAACGATATATATTTCCAGAGCTTAGCAGTACTAATTCGTGAACTATACTAGATTTTATATAAAAAAAATACCAATTCTTATATAAACAACTTGTTTGGACGGTACAACTCTTACAATTTTTTGTACAACGTATTGTTAAGCTTACCAATGTGTTAAAATTGCTAATCGTTATATGGAATTTACAAACTTCTTTCAAAATAACCAGTTATTGCATTAATTTTTCAACTTTTATATGTGACAATTGAGTTACCAAATTTTATATGAAATTACCAACTCTTATTCTAGCTGGTTATCTATGTTTATTTGATAGTTTCGAAATTGCTAACCATTCCAATAATCTGCCAATATTTATTTGTACAACTCAATCAAAGTCATCAAATGTTATATGAAATTGCTAGCTCTTCTTTCAGTCCACTTACCAACTTTTGTTTGATTGTTTCAAAAGTACAAACTGTTTAATAAATTACCAACAATTATTTCATAGCATTCTAACATATTAATGACCACCTTCAACACGAAATTACTAACAAAAATCACTGACTATTCCAATAATTGACCAACATTGAAAGCGGAGCTTAAGTTATCATTTTTTTTTTTCATATAATCATCAACTCTTATTTGGGTTCCTATAATTTACCAATTGAAAGCGGAACTTAAGTGATCAATTTTTTAAGAAACCAACTCTAATTTGGGTAGTTATCATGTCCAAATTACCAATTGTTCCAATAATTTATATAAAATTGCTTGTGTAGTTTACCAACTTACAAAACTAGTACTTTTATACGAAATGATCAACTCCTATTTGAGTCCACTTACATTTGTTTATTTCATAGTTTAAAAAGCATAAATTGTTCAAATAATTTTACCTACATTTATTTGAGCTTAACAATGGATTAAAAGTTTCCAACTTGTATAAAATTTATCATCTCTTTTCAAAATTACCAACTATTCCAATATACAAATATCTATTTGTGGAAATCAATTTACCAACTGTTATATGAAACTGTCAACTATATTTGAGCAAGTTATTGACTTTATTTAATTTTTTAAATTACAAATTTATTTGCAATAATTTGCCAATATTTATTTGCATAGCTTACAAACATGTTAAAGTCACCAAATTTAATATGAAATTGCCAAATTTTGAGTTTATGTATCAACATTGATTAGATTGTTTCAAAAGTACGTATTGTTTCAATAGCTTACTAATATTTATTTGCGGAACTTACCAATTTGTTGAAATGACCAACCTTTTTACGAAATGTCACTAATCACATTCAAAAGTGGCTATACTTCTTCCTTTCTCGAGAAGAAAATTACTAGTCAATGTGAAAAGTTCAACTATCTAAAACATATCGAAACTTGGTCTTTTTCTTTTGTATAAAAGGTCATAGACTATATTAAGAGTTACTAACTTCTTCTAATTTTCAATATCCAAACTCACTACCAATCTGTCAGAGAACACACGGCAGAATCACTATTGATATTGAAAATTTACTTCCTTGAAAATTATTAAACTTTACATAAGTTGCTAATCACGTTTAAACCTAAAACCTAAGTAATAATTGAGAACAATTTGATAAACTTGCACCTATATATAATATTATAAAGTCGACAGATGTCGGGATACATGTAGTGGATATTTTATAAAGGTTTTGTGAAGTCACACACAGCCATGAATCTATCATTACGTCAAGAAACATCAACTAATTCAAATAATCCTTTTCTATCAACGCACGCCGTGCAGAACCTCTGTCTTATTATCTCACAAACCTATTATCCTAAGGACAATGTACAAAAACACACATTAAATGAGCCAACAACCATGAAGCAATAATAAAGTCCACAAAGTTAACAAAAGCACACAAATACAATAAATGCACATGGAGGTAAGCATAGCAATCTGTGGAGGGCTCTTCAATGATCTTTGTTAACATTCTTTATCTTCATGCTTAGCTCTGTCTTCTTTCTTTTTCATGTGCCTGCTAATATTTGATGGGGTCTTCGCATAGAGGCAGTCCACCATAAATCATCTCGGTTGATTTCTTTTTGTCAGAGAATTTTTCAACACATCAATCAATTTTATTAATACTAACACATTAATTGAATTCAAACCTGCCACCAGTCTTTTGCAGTTCTTCGCACAAATGAAATCCCACTCGTCAGCTTGTCCAAAGAGTCCAATGAAGAAGCAGAACGTGTCCAATGGAGAAGCATTTATTTGTGTTTCTTCTCGCTCCCCGCTTTGCGCCTTCTCTCTCTCTCTCTCTCTCTCTCTCTCTCTCTCTCTCTCATATACACGCTTCACCTGCGAAGAACAGTTCTGAGCTTTTTCGCGGTCGTTCATTCAATCACGGATCGTCCTTATGGCAAGCGAAACTCTCTCTCTCTCTCTCTCTCTCTCTCTCTCTCTCTCTCTCTTTCTCTCTCTCTCTCTCTCTCTCTCTCTCTCTCTCTCTCACATATATACACTTCACCTGCGAGGAAAAGTTCTGAGCTTTTTCGTAGTCTTTCATTCAAACACGCACCGTCCTTATGGGAAGCGAAAATTTCGAGGGACGCATTCCGTTTTCTTCTTCTTCGGTTCATCGATGGAAGTATGACGTGTTCGTAAGCTTCAGAGGTAAGGACATAAGGAAGACCTTCGCAGCCCACCTAATCCGCGCGCTGAAGCAGGCAGGGATCTAGTACTTCAAGGACAATGACAAAGCAGAGACCGGAATTTTCATCGTGCCCAAGCTGCTCAATGCGATTCACCATTCCAGGGTCTCTCTCATCGTGTTCACCACCAACTACGCGGAATCGTGGTGGTGCTTGAACGAGCTGGTGAAAATCCTGGAGTGCAACAGGACGTTCAGAGATCATCAGGGTCACGTGGTGGTGCCCATTTTCTATGACGTTGAGCCAAGCGATGTTCGGAAACAGAGCGGGCGATATGGGGATGGTTTTCAAAGGTGTTTGGCCACCCACACTGACGATTTGCTGTTGCAGAAGTGGGGGGGATGCGCTTAAAGAAGCGGGGAATCTATCGGGATGGCATTTGAATAATGATGATGATGGGTAATGCAAAACCTCATATCGGTGCTTGATTTGAACCTGTTAGAATCTGTTTGATTTTGGTGTAAGCGTTTGGAATGGATTTTGACGTGGAAGTTATCTCTGCTTGTGAGAGATAGTTGGTTCAGTTGTCTCTTTTATTTGCATCCTTTAACCATGAAAATCTATTAGCCACTAATCTTAAATATAGGAGCTTTTAGATTGTCATATTTTAGAAAAAAATATCTAGGAAACTCTACGAAGTGGATCGAGAATTTAACAGAACTCCACTGCTGATTGAACCTAGCTAATGTGCTTCTTGCTTATATGCTGATTGCCTCTCCATGCAGAGTTAGTCACGTTCGAACTTCCCATGCAACTACAGGGATCAAGCAGACTTGATCGAGCAAATTGTAGGACATCTCTTCAAGATTATTCCTAGAAGTGGCTCCCCCTACGCCATTGGGGTGGATTCCTTTGTAGACAATGTGATATCATCGCTGGAAATTGGGTCAGAGGATGATGTCTGTGTCGTTGGAATATGGGGAATGAAAGGAATTGGTAAGACAACTGTGGCCAAAGCCGTTTGTAGTTACCTTTTTAGGGAATTTGAAGGTGTTAGCTTACTTGAAAATGTTGGAGATGCAAACCGAGGTACTCTTTTACTTCTTCAGAAGAGACTTCTTCATGATGTTCTGCAGGTACAAGGTCTAGAAATGTATGATATTAATAGCAACATCAATGTGATAAAAAATAAACTCTCTCAAAAAAAGATCCTTCTAGTACTTGATGACGTCACTGAGAAGGACCAAATTGAGTATTTTGGTGCTGGAGATTGAGATTGGTTTCAACATGGGAGTAGAATTTTGATAACTACAAGAGAAGAGCGGCTTCTGGACAATCTTGAAGTAGATGACAAGTACATGCTCGCAGGACTGGGTTCTAAAGAATCACTTCAACTCATGTGTCGCCATGCCTTCTGCAAAGACCAACCTGAAGAAGGGTATGAAGAGTTATCTAAGAGTCTTGTCCACTATGCAGGTGGTCTGCCAATGGCTCTTAAGAGATTTGGTTCCTTTCTTTTAAGGAAGGAAAATCAGGGCAACGGATCTTGGAGACATTGGTAAGAGATCCTCCTCGTGATTCAGTTGGATTACCTTTAGATCCATCCTCCTCTCTTCGTCACTCTGTTGGGCCATTTGGAGGCCATGGTGGAGATTCTTTTGATGATCGAACATACGGTGACATAAGAAAAATAACAATTGTCGTGAGATCAGGGATCGAGTCCTTTACTATTGACTATGATCACAATGGGTGTTTGGTGCGGTCACCGAGACACGGTGGATTTTTTGGAGGCGTAGCATGGGAGGTGAGTCCATTATTACAGTTCTTTTAGTTGACTTGCAATATTTACTTGTGGTTATGCCATTCTCCATGAGTATATCAGCTATTGTTCGTTTATGGAATGGAGGTTGAGACAAGTAGTGTCACTGAGTCATAAAACATGGACTTGCTTGAAACAAATCAAATGGGTACTCCCACGATGCTTGATCAGCTCCCAATATGTTGATGGTTGTGTTGTACTTTGCTAAGATCTGTCTTTAGGGTACCGACACAAAAATAATTGCACTAGCATCATCTACTTACTCTGGTGTTACATTTCATCTGAGATTGTTTCGGTGCTAGTCATTGTCAATGTAGAGCATCAAGAATGCCATTTGGTTATGGAGGAAAGCATTGAGGGTTCTCGATGGACTTGTATAATTGTGATCTAACTAGTACTCCAGTCCTTCCAGGAATTAGCTATCTTTTCGTTTGGGAAAACTAAACCTAAATAATGCATCTAGAGAGCATAGAATCTTTTATTCTTCAAGGGTGATTGATAGTCACTTTGCTCTTCTGTAATTGTTGCAGTTTACTTTAAATTAGCCAGATGAATACTTGATTTCAGTCTCCGGCCACATTCGAGAAGATTCCTATCGTGTCATCAACTCTCTTACCTTCTACAGCAATATGAGGACACATGGGCCATTTGGAAATGAGAATGGGATGTTTTTCAGGTTTCCACAAGTTGATGGAAAGATCATTGGTTTCCATGGAAGGAGTGACCTTTCTCTGAATTCCACTGGAGCTCATTTTGGACCTGTCTCTCATCCATATCCCTTCAGACACGGAGGACCATTTGGAAATGGGAAAAACCGCTGGGATGATGGCAAGCATTCAGATGTCAGACAAATTGTTGTAGTCTCTGGTTCTGCAATTGAATCTATTAGTATTACCTATAAGGAGGGTCGTTCTTTTAGACACGGTGCAAATGATGGCGGCAAAATAAATACAGTACGCTCCTCTGGTAGGAACTCGGCGTCAGATAAACATTACCTTTTTTATTTTCGATGATGCAGCTCATATGCCATTGCTGAAGACTGTGTCTAGATGGAAATGACTGACAGTGTCTACTAATACTTTTCAGATCATGCATCATCATCCCAATCATCAAGAAAGGGGGTTATACACTAGTCATTCTCAGTTGACATGCTTTTATTTCTTGACTTGTTGCATTAACTTTCCTTTACCCTTTATATGGTTGTTGTAGATAAATCTAGACTGGTTGACTGAATATCTAACTTCAGTTTCGGGATATATTGCGAGTGATTTTGGTTCTACTATAATCCATTCTCTCACATTTCAAAGTAACAAAAGAACATACGGACCATTTGGCACTAAAACTGGAGGAAAATTTTCATTTCCTGCAACTGGAGGAAAGATCATTGGTTTTTATGGGATTTCTGGTTCCCATCTTCAATCTCTTGGAGCATATTTCGAACCAATATCTCATATATGTCTGATCAAGTGTAGTGGATCATTAGGAGGCCAAGGTGGACGCCCTTGGGACGATGGAAAATATAATGGTGTAAAGAAAATAAAGATGATATTGGAAAATGTTGTCAACTGCATCTTCTTCGAGTATGATGATAATGGTGAATCACTACACATGGTCACAGTGGCAATGGAGATATCCACATAATGGGTTCGTTAAATATTTTCCATTCATATTACCCTTCTCTCTCTCTCTCTCTCTCTCTCTCTCTCTCTCTCTCTCTCTCTCTCTCTCTCTCTCTCTATAGCCCGCATTTTCGATTCTATGACAATTTTGAGGGAAAATTATCACTTTATTCCTAAACCTAATTTATTGATGCCAATTCAAATTTTGAACTTTCCAAATTTGTAGTCCTAAACTTTTATGCAAAATTTCAATATTCTTATTCTGGCCAATTGATGCCGGAAGACGTTGATGTGGCGGTCCACGTATGATGTCAGTTCAAGTAAAGTTGTCCTCGTTAGTGTATCATCTAAGATGACGGGTGATAACTAGATGCCACATTAGCAATTTTGGATGGTAATTGGCTGAAAGAATTTCATTGGAATTTTGCATAAAGATTTAGAATTATACTGACAAAATTAGAAAGTTTAGGACCAAACTAACATCCGTGTAATATATTTAGGATTGATTTGATAATTACCTCGAATTTTTATGAAAGCCTTTCATTTGCTTTTCTTCCATGGAAGTTTTATTTTTTTAGAATGAATCCTAATTTTTGTTCTAATTCTTCCGATGATGATTAATTCAACCTTTGATAAAGAATATTTACTTTGATTATATATCATCTCTTCAACAAGTTCAAGTAGCTAGCATAACATTCCTATTGTTCTGATGACGGGAAGAATCTATGATTATCTTTTCGGGAGTATATTGAATGTATAAAATTGGCTATAACAGATTTTCTTTTATTCGTAGCTATTTTAGGAGGAATGGTTTTATACGGTGCAGTAAGGTTTTGGCAAAGGTCTTGGGCACCTACCAGCTACCACCGCAGTGTGCCACCATTATTATCAAGTATTACTGTTTTAATGAGCTTGAGTTGCTTTATAAAAGTAAACTATGTGTGATAGGGAAGCATCTTAGAGGGAAATGAAAGCCATCCAATTGTACTGAATGATTGAAAATGTCTTTTGATTATTTAAATTTCTTTGCTTAGTATTTATTTATACATCACACAAAGGTCAATTAGTATGCTTTGTACGAAATGGACTCCATGAGAGCAGCCTACTACCACAATTTTATTTTTTATTTTTATTTTTTTATCTTAATGGTCTATTGTCGTTTGTTGTCGATAAGATTAGTAGTCCATCCATATATTAAAATTCAGAAATTCTTGGACCTAGGATTAAATTATAGGTTGTACGTGGATGCAGTGTTTTCCTAGGCTACTGTGGTCTATCTATCATCTTCGATATTGATCAATGTGACAGCTCAATTCCATAGACGCTTGCCAATTCTGCAGGTTAACTTGGATTACCCTCGTGAGTTGTTAACCTTGGTATCAGGTTAGATCAGAGATAATAATCCGGTTATCCAATCGCTCACGTTCGAAAGCAATATGAGAAAGCATGGACCCTTTGGCAGGGAAGAAGGAAGGTTCTTCAGCTGTGCACTGACATGCGGCAAGATCATTGGCTTTCGCGGAAGGTCTGGCGCCCAGCTTGATGCCCTAGGAGTCCACTCTGAACCAATTTCTGATCTTCGACTCTTGAAATCCATTGGGCCATTTGGAGGTCAAGGGGGCAGTGCATGGGACGATGGAGATAGAACGGGTGTGAGAAATATTTGTAAAAGGTGGATTAGTTATTCTATCCATTACTGTTGAGTACGACAAGAATAGGTCTGTTCAGCGCTTTGAACGTGGTGGTGCGGATGGAGAATATCCAACACTTGAGGTATGGCCTTCTGACATTTACTTAATCTCGTAAACATGCTACTTCTGTGTTGCCGCTAAGGTTTGGTTTTAAGTGGTCTGGAGGTGTCGTATATGCACATGAGCGTGAAAGTATAGTCAGTACAGCGTAGAGGTAAAAGTAAGATATGAGAACAGTCTGGTATTTTTGAGTTTACATTTACAAATGATCTTTAATGATAATCAACCGCTGAGAAAGTCATTGTGTAGGCCTGATGGAATATCATCACAGAAAAGGGACTTTTCTACTGCCTACAAAAATAACATTAAAAATGTATTTTTACTTTATAAACTTAATTCTGATAACAATTTTTCCTTATTTAGTAAACTGTTCCCAAAGCGTTGCCAAAGCATTCTTGAAGCAATTGATATTCGTTTTGCAGACAAAGATTCGATAATTGTTGCGGGCCAAAATAGGTCGTATGCTCTAGATGCAGCAGCATTATCTATTTGGCTTGACATTGTTTGTCTAACAAATTACAGTTGTGGGGTTAGGACTAAATATGTTTGTCTTTCTAATTCTGCAGATTAAACTCGATTATCCTTGAGAGTACTTGACTTCGCTTTCTGGTTACTTTAAAGATTTCTTCAGGTATACTGTCATTCGCTCTCTCAGATTTCAGAGCAATGAAAGAACTTTTGGGCCAATTGGTGTAGAAGACGGGAAGTACTTTTCTTTTCCATTAACCGGTAAGAAGATTGTTAAGTTTCATGGGAGGTGTGGACGCTTCCTTGATTCACTTGGAGGACATTTTGAGACTTGACATGCTAAGCTCAATCTTTATGTGCGCCTACAGTCGTTGTTTGAGTTTAGAAGTAAATGTGTATCATTTCTGACATTTTCGAAAATACGAAATAGCTGAAAAGAAAGCCCTTATGTGTCCAAGGTTGTCAGTAGGTCGATTTGATGTATCCTCTAAAATCTGTTTGGTCCTTTGCCCCATGATCACGAAAACGGGAATATCTATGCGACTAGTTCATTTTCCATACATACTACCATTGATCCCCCCCCCGGCGCCACACCCCCCTGGCGGGCCCCCCTTCTCATTTATGTGCAACTAATATATCGAGTATTAGTTTCCTAATAAACTTGACAAGTTTTATCAGAGTAAGTTATGAGGGATGGTAACCCGTATACATAATGTACATTGATAATATACGGCGTGTGGAAAGCGTCTTGGAGAGAAATCAAAGCCATTCAAATTTGTTGAATGATTGAAGTTATATTTTTGATTATATATTCTCCTAATTTTTTGGAATAAGTGTATAGAAATCCTAAAACTTGTTGCTCAATGTAATCAAGTTCTAAAACTTTTAAAAAGCATTATCAATTCTAAATCTAGTTAAGTTAGAGCAATCTCCATTAGTTTAGTCCAATTAGGATAAGGCAAGATGGTGACGTATCTTTTTTTATTACTTTCTTAGGATATGTGGTACCCACAAAATGATGCATTAAAAGAAACGTGTAAATTTGAAAACAAAATGATCAAAAGATAAAACAAATTTCACAAAGAGAAAAAGAGAAGAGGATTAGAGAGTCATCTGGAACTATCTTTTCATCAAATTTAGTCGGCCAAAAGAAATCGCACTCTGAAGGACAGAGTGCTTTTTTTTTTTTTTTTTTGGGGTCAAGGATAATGCTCATTTCATCTAAAAGAAACCGTGGGGAATTAGACATAAATCCATTGTGTCATGCCCCGAATCCCGAGCGTGTGAACGTCCCACGACGGTCTATTAAAATTTGCGACATTTCAGGATGCGTCGCCGAGCCATTCTTTTTATCTTTTGATTAAACGCATGCGGAAACAACTCAAATAAACACCCAGTCAATCAACAACAACAGGGATAGTAAAACACAACAGACAATTTCCAAAAGCGGTGATTTATTTATCAATTTGTTAACACAAAGAGTTTAACATGTACATTGTAACTCCTATACGACCTATTAGCAAAAATGGTCGTGAAGGTCAGGGTTAACTTTAACGTCACTAACTTCAGGCACTGGCCTTAGTGTCTTGGTAGAGAGTTGGGCTTGTAGTCAGAAGGGAACTCCTCCACGGACTCATAGTTAGGATTGGATTCTGGGTTTGAAACGACACCATCAGAGATGTTGATATCCATGGGGTCCCACACTTGCCTTCTCACATTCCCAGAGGATGGTCCATCAAAACCCTGGAGTGGACTGGTCCAATCGCCATTCGCCTCCCTTATAAACCACGCCTTTGAATATGGGGCACTAAATCAGCCAACCCTTCATTTACTCACAGGGTCGTGACTACTCGTGGGTCCGATCGGTCCTCGAAATAGGAAACATAGTTGTCTCTACATCCATATCCCAAGGGACCCCAAAATGTACAAGGTGACGCTCCATACTAAGGATTTGAAAAGATTCAACAACAACAAGGTGAGAAAAATCTCAACGAGTCAACTTCCTAAATCTCGATTAAGAAGCTAATTCACCTCTGGGACAGCCTAAACACGCAACAATATATAATCTTATCTCGCCTTGGCATACCCTTGCATATTAGTATACCTCACATGATAATATTAGTGCAACACACATAAATAATAAATATGCCAAGCGCATTGCCAACACACGTGATCCAATTATTACAACTCCTCGGGCCACGACCAACATAAGAATCAGCGGTCGTCCGGCATAACCAGGCATCGTCCCATCCTATTGGGCATGTCATCGTTTAGAACCCTGCCTAGACAGAATTCCATAAGGAGTATCAGTTTGGCCCAACCGTGACTCGACATTCGGATCCTTGTCGGGCATCCGATAAAAATCAGGCATCGCCCCTAAACTCCTATTGAGTGACGAGTTCGATTAAATGATCACTCAAGCACATTAACAATCAAGCTGATTCGAATTACCATTAATTAGCCAAGAACAAAAGAGTTTATTTTCAAACAATCAACTTTGGCAGTTTATCATACTTAAAAATCCTAGTAAAATATTCATGCGTGGTTACATATTTGAAATCAACTCATCAAACTTTGTACGCTTCTATTTTAAAACTCTATCATTTTATTTAGCATATAAAAATTTGGCATCCAAACTCAACACCTCAAAATTTTCTATTTTCTTACCCCTAAAACCCTTTTTGAAAATAATAAATAAAATCTATAATTGGGTAATCAATAACATGGCATAACACGTGCAAATGGTTGGAATTATACACAAACTCATCCAGAAAAATGGACATAAAATTCTACTTAATGGTTGCTCCATCATTAATTACACTAATCACGATTAATTAAGCTAATCGTGATTAATTAGGCTAATTACGATTAATTAGGCCAATTAGAATTAATTAAACTAAAACCGATTAATTAACCTAATGATACTTAATTAAAATTAATCATCGTTAACTAAAATAATTATGATTAATTAAATAAATAAATCACAATTAATTAAACTCAATTAATTAGTCTAATGAAAATTAATTAATCTAATTGTAATTACTTAAACTAATCGCATTTAAATTTAATCTAAATTATCATTAATCACAATTAAGGCTAAACCAACATTAACTAATATTAAACATTATTATTCTTAAACTAATCTATCCCCTAAACATAATTAACATTCTAATCCACAAGTAGGAAGTTAACTCATGGATTTTCGATGATGGCAAGCTTGCAGCGACGGTGGCGCGATGGCGACGAAAACACGAGACTCGTGACTCGAATGGAAACTCAACGGCGGCAGTGGTGGCTCCTCAAACCCATGGCCAAGGGGGGCTCGGCTTGGTGGCGGCGGCGGCGGCGGTGATGACGGTGAAGCAATGGCGGCATGAACAACGCAAGTAGGCGGCGGCAAGAGGCGGTGATGGAGGTATGGCCAAGGAGAGTCAGGTGGCAACAACTGCGGTGAGGTAGGCGAACGGTAAAAAGAAAGAAAAAGGGGTGGGGTGGCCTCAGCTTGGAAGGGAAAGAAAAATGGGGAAGATGATGGTGGCGTGGTGGTGAGATGATGTTGGCGGAAGGGGTGGAGGTGTGGGCGGTGGTGTGGTGGTGGTGAAGTGGCGGCAAGCAAGAGAAAGGAAGAAGAAGAAGTTGTCCGCGGGGGGGGGGGTGGGGTGGGTGAAGTGGACGCATGAGAGGGAGATGGAGAGAGTGAGAAAAAGAAAGGGGAAATAAGGATTTTTGTCCAAAATCCTATCAATCTCACACCAACTCTTCCTCAATATCCTTTATGCCAAGTATTTTGTCTCCAAAATATCTTTTAAAATTTAATTTTCTTTTTAACAAAATTCTTGGCCCATAATTCACTATTTTGCCATTGGATTTGAATTTCCTTTTTCCAGTCCCCAAATTTTTGTCCGATAATTCATTTTTCGAAAATTTCGAACATGCTATAATTCAACGGACGATAAGACGATGTCAAAAAATTTAATTTCCAAATCCTCAAAAGTTCGATACCTAATCGAATTAATTTTTTGATTAAAAAGCGATTGAACGTGACTTTAGTACGATCTAATCTATCGAGTGGCTTTTAGGGGTTCTTGCGCTATTGACCCGCGGTCGATAATTTTCGATCCGTGTTTGTGCCTCTTCAAATCGCAGTTGACCCTCGGTTCTCATGTAATCGCAATGGTTCAATTACGTACCTTGAATATAAGATCAATAGAAAAATTAGTTTATCGTCATTCGATGTGAATATCATAATCATTTGGAATTACCTGCAAATCGACTACGCACTTCCATCGAATCGATTTATATACATTCGCTAATTGACTTATAACAATGTAGTATTGACCTTTATTGATTCTTATGATCGAGCGGTCGATCCTGATCGAATTCTCTGGTCTTTCGCGTTTTTAATCATTTACGGTCTTACTCAATATATTAGTTAACTTGTGAGTGATCAGTTCAAAGTAAAATAACCATAAGTGCGTCAATGAAATAACTACTTCATATATTTCGAAATAGGGCCAAATTTCCAAATACGACACCTTGAACTAACCTATGCACATAAATGCCCGTTAATAGGAAACGATCCATTGACGTTATCGCCATAAAAAAACTGAACACTTCCCATAGTTGTTGTAGAGACATAAGCAAAACACAGCATGATCCCCAGCACAATGCAGAAGAACTGCCAAGTCTCAATAGACAAACACGCAAACAAATTCATAAAATTGAAATTTAGCTTTCGAGCTCCACCAGGCTTGAGGGACCACGACTATAGAGCTCGACAAGGCTTGAGCGGCCATGGCCCAGCTCGAAGAAGCTTGAGCTGTAATGGCTATGAGCTCGAAGAAGCTGGAGCGATCATGACTGAGCTTATTGAGGCTCGATTAGCCACAAGCATGAGTTTGAAGAAACCTGAAAGCTGGAGCTGCCACGGCAGAACTCAATGAAACTCGAGCAGCTTGAAGAAGCTCGAGCAACTTGGGCCAAGCTCAACGAAGCTTGAAAGGCCATGGTCACATGCTCGAAATTCAGAACTTGATTGTACTAATTTGGCAAATATTTAGAATTTAATGGACATAGACTGTCACTGTGAGATAATGGACATAGACTTAATTTAAGCCAAACTACTATAAATTTCGTGTGCAATCTTTTCTTCCTTTAACTCATTTTATTTAAGCATGTTGCACTCTTGCGGGTTATCTCATTTGATGACTTACTTAACAGACTATGATTCTTATGTAGGCTTTGCTAGCAACTTATTTCATTCCGCGATCATTTGTCAAGATTTCTTTGAAACACCAATTCACCCCCTCTAGGTGTTCTTACTAACTTCATCAGTTGTGAGATCAGTGATCAAGTCCTTTTCCATTACATATTATCAGAATGGGTGCCTAGTCTAGTTATCAAGACATGGATGACCTTCAGAAGGCAAAATATGCACAGTGAGTCCATTATTATGGTATGCTAGGGCATGTATTTGGGCTTTTTAGATATATGCACCGTAGGCAGGATAAGTACACTAGAAGTGTCAAAAGTTGTGTACGGCGCTCACTTTAGTGTAAAAAATTTTCACCGGCTCACTTAAGGTGCGCATGACAAAATTTCTAGCTAGAAATTGATTTCTCAATTTCTATTCCATGAACGAGTTTCTGAGTAAAGAAATGTGTTTGATAACAATTAAAAATTTCTATTTCTAAAATAAAAATTCATTTGATAACAGAATAAAATTTGTATTTCTAGGAGCAGCAACAACTGGCGTTCGGTGGTCGAAGTTCGACGTTCAGCGACCGGTGTTCGGAGTCCGGTGACCGGCGGCAGGCGGCCAAACTCCGGAGTTCGATGTCTGACGATCGACATCCGGAGTCCAGCAACAAGAGGCCAGCGGCAGGTGGCCAGTGGCCGGAGTCTAGCGGCGGGTGGCGGGCAGCCGACATTTGGCGGCTAGTGGCGAGCGACGAACGGTCGATGGTGAACATCCAATGATTGGTGATGAGCCTCCGGCATCCAATGATTGATGATGAGCAGCCAACGACCAATGGGCATCCAGCATCCGGTGATTGGCGATTAGCGACTGGCGGCCGGAGTGTGGTGGCTGGCGGCTGATGTTCGATGGCTGGCGGTCAGTGGCTGGTGGCCGAGGTCGGTGGCGAGCGGCTAGCAACTAGCAGCGGGCGTCCAGCATCCCACAAGCGATAAGTGGGCGACGGGCGGTGACGAGAGTGAGCGATGAAAAAAATTTTGATTTCTCATTTCTGTTCTAGAAATTGAAAAGCTAAAAATTTTAATTTCTGATTCTGCTCCAAATTTATTTCTGGAACAGAAATCTGTTCCAGAAATAGAAAAATGAAATTGCGTTACCAAATGGAATTCTGTTCCAAACCTGTTCCGGGAAACAGAAAAAACAGAGAAATAGAGAAATAAAAATTTTGTCATGCGCGCCCTTAAATGCTAAATCGGAGGAAAAACGATCACTTTAGTGTCAATGGCGAGAAATTCCAGCCAAGCTGATTACGTGTCATTTATAATTAAAATTATAAGATGACTTGGCAAAATTTAAAAAAAATCCAATCCACGTGGCATGCTTGGCATTGAAGTGAGTTTTTTTAACAACGATTGGCATTGAAGTGATCACTTCAAATAAAATTTGGCACTCAAATGATCACTTTTAATAAAATTTGGCACTTAATGATCATTATTTACAACTTTTGGACGATGTCGTTTAAGGGTTATATGCTGACTAGGCACGCCGGTGCACCACGTAAGATTGAGAGATTAATAAAATATAGCAACGTCGGATTTCTGGCAATCCGGACCAAAGTTGACACTTAAATGATCGTTTTTTTTTTTAAAAAGTAGCACTTTAGTGATCCGGAAAAAACTTTTGCCACTAAAGTGAGCGCCATACACAACTTTTGGCACTTCTAATATACTTACCCCCATCGCAGGCTTTGCCTATTTATAAATGTTTATGTCTACTTATGTTACTCCCTATCAAAATATGAGCTATTGTTTGGTCATTATGTCATTAGACATAAATGTTTGCTCTGTCGCCCCCACCATCGTAGCTGAGTGGTCTCACTTACCTCTACCCTAAAAATGCTCAGATTTGGAACCTCAAGCTAGTAAGAACAAGATATCCCAACTCGCATGCCAAATTGAGCTCGAAGCCTAAGCTTCTAGTGTCTGTACACTAGTCCTGTGGGAAGATAAAGAGGAACAAGTGAAGGTCATGATTGAGCTCAAGGAAAGACACCGAGGCTTCAATAGGGACTACCAAGACTTGATCTAAAGGCTTCCTCAAGTTGATCTCTCTCTCTCTCTCTCTCTCTCTCTCTCTCTCTCTCTCTCTCTCTCTCTCCCCCCCTTTCTTAGCTTCAATTTGGCTCAGGCGTTCTTCAATCTCCCCCATTTCTTCTTTCTCTCTCTTTTTCCTTCTCTCTGCAAATTTTCCTGGAAAATGGAGGAGCGTATTGAATGATTATTTCTCATACAACATCATTTATGGAGAGTATAGCCACATTATAATCCATGTTTGACTTGTTTTTTAAATAAAAATGCCATGTAATATTTTGGGCGGAATTTATAGCCAGAGGCACTTAAGTGATCTTTTTTTCTCCAATTTGGCATTTATGTGAGCCAATGGAAACTTTTGGCATTAAAGTGAGTATCGTACACAACTTTTGGCATTTCTAGTGTACTTATCCCGTTTTCGGAGTGTTTATTTCTTGATAAAGGTAATGAATACTAGATTTGTGTTTTGCCTCAGGTAAACTTAGATTATCCAAATGAGTTCTTAACTCTAGTGTTAGGCTACATTAAAGAAGATTCAAGTCCTGTCATCATTCACTCACTTATCTTCCACAGCAATAAGAGAACATATGGTCCATTTGGCAATGAGAGGGAAATTTTTCAGTTTCCCACCGCTTGCTGGGAAGATCATCGGATTCTTTGGGAGGTGTGGTTGTTCTCTTGATTCCACTGGAGCATATTTCCTTTGAAATGGTAGGTGTTAGATTAAATATAAACTAAAATCTGACGATCTTGATTTATCAATCACAAATAAATTCATACAAAATTTGGGATCGATTTGCGGAAACGTAAATATCAACATACCTCCAGCCATTGATGAAATCTGCAAAAGCGGAAAACCTCAAAACCTCGGACGGATCCACGTAGCACGATCGATCTGCAATATGGGGAACATCAGATTTGTACGTCCTGTTCTACTAGCTAATACCCCTCAAACCTGAAAGTGTGTTTTTCTGTATTGATAGGGTTTGAACTAGACGACTTGACGTTTTATTCCGTTTCTTATGTTACCGATGTCTTCCATCAAGACCGTTATGGTAACATATTAACGGACAAATATCACGTAATAGATGTGGGTGATAAATTGGGTAATAAATCGGAACTAATTGAGAATACAATATTGGGATCATATTTAGAATAATAATAAATATATTACAATTTTACGACATTCTCCCACTTAGGAGTGTGCATGGTCCAGGTGGGCGGTTCCCGACCTAAAACCAAGAACTGCCCGCTAAGGATCGATTCCAAAAAATTGGAACCGGGAACCACCTATTGTTGCATGGATCCACCCGAGAACCGGACCACCGGTCTGGTCCGGTTCCCGGGTTGATCCATGGAATCAGTCTCACCAATAATAATATCATTTTCCAAATCTCACTGTGAGTACTTTTCATATCGAGTAATAGTTTTCTTTAAATCAAACCGGCTTAATTCAGAGTACCATTTTTCTTTATTTTATTGGAAAACACTACCAAAGAAGAGAAATAGGTTTTTTTTTTTCCTATTTTTGAATCATTTTAGTTTAAATCTAAAATATTTTTTAAGTTCAAGATTCTAGATGATTGTCATATGTAGATTATCTTTTCCTTTATCCTCTAATAATGCTCGATATCTTACAACATTTACTTTACTGAATTTTTTTTGTAGAAACTATTACACCGGTACTCCACATATTCTTGAACATAGTGTCATATGTGAGTCCCGAAAGTATTCTTTGAAGGAGTCATTTGTTGAATTTTTTTTGTAGAAATTTATATTTGCTAATTAGTAATTTCGAAATTTATTTTAATATTAAAAATCAATATATTATTATAATAAAATTGGTCTGGTCCAGGTGGGTGGATCCATCCATGGAACCGGGAACCGAACCGGTACCCACTGATTCCCATGAATTGGAACCGAGAACCGGACCGGTTTCCTCAAGAACCACCAGTTCCGATCTGGTTCTAGGCAGTCTGGGTGGGTCCCGGTTTTTTTGCACACCCATACTCCCACTTGATCCCAATATTCCATCAAATGAAATATTAACCCAAACCCACATAAACTTCATACTGAAATAAAACACATGAATCACGGCGATGAGTCCTCTTAGAGTGAGTACTATCTTCCGTGTATCACAATGCGTTTCATCAGCTCATATGTGATCAAATAACTTAATGAATAAACCTTATGTTTACTTCAGGTCAAACGTAATTATTTTTCTCAAAATAATTGAATGTATACAATTGTATTGAGAAAAACATTATAAATGAATAAAAGTCTCACAAATTCTTCCATATAAATAAAAATTTACATGATTAAGCCAATGCCCATTCTGATTACATGATCCTTATAACTCATTGGTGGCATGCCTTTAGTTAAAGAATCAGCTATCATCAATCCAATGCTTATGTGTTCTATGACCACTTTCTTCTCTTTAAAAAGTTCTCTAATGGCTAAATACTTGATGTCGATGTGCTTGCTTCGACTACCACTTTTGTGGTTCTTAGCCATGAAAACTGCAGCTGAATTGTCGCAAAATATTCTTAATGGCCTAGCAATGGAATCCATAACTCTAAGCCGTGATATGAAACTTTTCAACCAGACATCATGTGAGGTGGCCTCAAAACAGGAAACGAACTCTGCCTCCATAGTGGAAGTGGCAACCAAGGTCTATTTTGCACTCCTCCAAGATATAGCTCTGCCAGCAAACGTAAAAACATATCCCGATGTTGATTTACGGGAATCAATGCAGCCAGCAAATTCTGAGTTCGAGTAACCAACTACCTCCAAGCTGTCCGTCCATCTATACATAAGCATATGTCCCTTAGTTCCTTGAAGGTACCTCATCACTTTCTTTGCAGCTCTCCAGTGATCCATACCTGAATTACTTTGGTATCTTCCCAACATTCCCACAACAAAGGCAATGTCAGGTCGAGTGCAAACCTGAGCATACATCAAGCTTTCGACAGCAAAAGCATATGTAATGTTCTTCATTTGTTCCCTTTTAAAATTGTTCTTCGGGCATTGGTTTAAATTAAACTTATCACCCTTCATAATCGGTGCTATACTTGGTGAACAATCTTTCATCCGAAACCTCTATAAGACCTTATTGATATAGGTTTCTTGAGATAGTCCTAATATACCTCGAGATCTATCTCTTTGGATCTTAATGTCAATGACATAAGAGGCTTCATCCATATCCTTCATATCAAAACTCTTAGAGAGAAATTGTTTCACTTCATATAACAACCCCTTGTCATTAGTTGCAAGTAAAATGTCATCTATATATAGCACAAGGAAACAAATTTTGCTCCCACTAACCTTCTGGTATATAAATTGATCAATAACATTCTCTATAAAACCGAATGAAGAGATAACCTCATGGAATCTTAAGTACCATTGGCGGGATGCTTGTTTCAAGCCATATAGAGACCTTTTAAGCTTGCATACAAAATGCTCACTAGTACTAGAGAAGAATCCTTCTGGTTGTTTCATGTAAACCACTTCTTCCAATTTTCCATTGAGGAACGCCGTTTTCACATCCATTTGATGTAACTCCATATCAAAATGAGCAACCAATGCCAAAATAATACGAAGAGAATCTTTCTTGGATACAGGAGAAAATGTTTCCGTGTAATCGATTCCCTCCTTTTGAGTGAATCCCTTGGCAACGAGTCTAGCTTTGTATTTTTCAATATTACCTAATGAATCCTTCTTAGTTTTAAAGACCCATTTACAACCAATGGCCTTTGCACCATCAAGCAACTCAACTAAATCCTAGACTTCGTTTGATGCCATAGAATTCATCTCTTCCTTCATAGCATTGTACCATAAATTGGATTTATCACAACTCATGACTTGTGAAAACGTTTTGGGATCACTTTCAGCTCCAACATTATAGTCAGATTTTTGCAGATACACAATGTAGTCATTAGGGATTGCTGATTTATTTACTCTACTAGACCTTCTTATTGTTGCATCAACATCCTCTTGAGGAGTTTGAATTTCAACTGGAAGTTCAACAGTATCTGGTAATTGCTGAACAGTTGAGTCTACTAGATCAATATCAGCAGGTTATGGATTTTCAATGATTGGTTGCTCAACGACCGATTGAATTGAAGGGGTGTTGTAATCATCAACCAATCCAGTACCTGAGATGGAAGGTTGAGTATCTGAATGATTTTCTTCGGGAACAAAGTCCCTGAATTGATCGCTCCCACTAATCAGGTCATTCTCAAGAAATTTAGCATTTCTTGATTCCACAAACCTAGTGGTGTGAGATGGACAATAAAACCTGTATCCTTTGGACTTTTCGACATATACAACGAAATACTCACTTATAGTCCTTGAATCTAACTTCTTTTCCTATGGATTGTAGACTCTTACTTTAGATGAGCATCCCCAAACACGTACATGTTGCAAACTTGGTTTCCAACCTTTGAATAACTCAAAAGGCGTCTTTGGAATAGCCTTGGTTGGAACTTGGTTTAATATGTACACAGCCATTTTAAGAGCCTCAGTCCACAAAAACTTAGGAAGTTTGAAGCTGCTGAGCATACTTCGCACCATGTCCAATAATGTTCAGTTTCTTCTTCCTGCGACACCACTCCACACCATGTCCAATAATGTTCGGTTTCTTCTTCCTGCGACACCATTTTCGTCCGGTGAACCAAGCATAGGCATAGTGTATTGGGCAATAATCCAATGCTCTTCAAAAAACTTCGCAAATGGACCAGGTGCTTGTCTATCTTTAGTGCATCTACCATAGTATTCTTCACCTCTATCTGATCTCATGATCTTAATTTGCTTGCCGCATTGTTTCTCTACTTCAATTTTAAATACCTTAAAGGCATCTAGTGCTTCATGCTTATTACGAAGCAAGTAGATATACATAAATCGTGAATAATCGTCTATGAAAGAAATGAAGTATCTCTGACCATTTGAGTCCATATCCGGACTACAAATATTTGTATGTATGATTTCTAATATTCTTGTACTCCTCTTAGTACCTTTCATTGACTTGTTGGTCTGTTTTCCCTTTATACAGTCCACACAAGTGTCATAATCAGTAAAATCCAAAGTATTAAGTACTCCATCATTTACTAGTCGCTTAATTCTATCCATGGAGATATATCCCAACCTCCGATGCCACAACATAGAGGAATCCTCATTCACAACATATCGTTTTATACCAGCATTATCGTGAATGTGCATCGCATTATTAATGTCATTATCTTGTAAATTAATTCGAAGGAGACCGTCAGAAAAAATACCACTCCTAACAATTTCAGATTTATACAATAAATTGAATGTTGAATCTGAAAATTCAAAAGAGTATCCCAAAGGTACAAGTCTTGAAACTGAAATTAAATTCCTAGAAAAACTAGGAATATAAAAGGTCATTCCTAAAATTAAAACAAAACCACTACTGAGAACTAATCTGCATGTCCCAATAGTTCCCACACACGAGCACATCTTATTTCTTGAATAGATGTTTTGTTCACTTCCCACTAGTTTCCGCTGGTTTTGAAAACCCTGTAAGGAATTTGAAATATGGATTGTAGAACCATAATCAATCCACCAAGTGTTGTAACCAACATCGATCATATTAGATTCATAACAAACACATGAGAGTTGGTTACATTTCTTTTTGAGCTAGGCCTTAAATTTGGCGCAATCTTTCTTCATGTGCCCCTTCTTTTTACAGAAGAAGCACTTGGATTCCTTCTTAATGCCAGCTTGGGGAGGTAGAGGCATCTCACATTTTCCCTTCTGCTTGCCTTGCTCTTTATACTTATCCTGTGTTGCCATATGGGCACTTTCTCCTTTCTCCATTAGTAGCCTCTCTTCCTCTTGAACACACATGATCATGAGTTTATTGATTGACCATTTAGTTTTATGTGTGTTGTAAGAGATCTTGAAAGGGGCATATTCTTGTAAGAGAGTATTCAGGATATAGTATACAAGAAAGGAATTTGATATCCCAACCTCAAGATTCTTTAACAGAGCTGCAATGTCTCTCATCTTCATGATGTGCTCACGCACACTTTTTACACTAGTAAGTTTCAAGGATGAGAACTTCATAATCAAGGTCATGGCATACGCCTTCTCTGAAGACTCAGATTGTGCATCAATAGCCTTCAGCAATTTCTTGGCAATGTTATGCTGAATGACGGAACCACGAATACTAGTAGAGAGTTTTGTCTTTATGTAGATCACATTGTGCATAACGAGTATGCTCAGCATGAGTACTATTCTCAGTAGGTTCAGGTGGTTCGTCTGACCTCAGAGCATAATCAAGATCCATGCACCCCAATTGAAGAAGAATTAATTCGCTCCATTCTTTAAAGTTATTTCCATTAAACTCAGGAACAATTATACCAGAACTAATCGTAGGTGGTAAGACTACATCATAATTAAAATAAAAAACTTATGTATCAATATATTTGAGGCAAATAGACTTAAATCATATTTTACCAATGTAAAACATGTTATAAAATATGAATCACATAACATCAAAAACTACCTCGTGAGCTAAGTTTCTAATTTAAATTGATTCATAATTATTTCATGATGAAACTATCAAATTATATTCCCTTCCTTAATCCCTATTGGTAAATTAAGAAAGATAAAATAATATTTCATCCTAATTAATCACATTAATATATTGAAAATTCCCTGTGGGATAAAATTCATAATATTAATGTGACTAATCACAATTATTATATTAAATATATGATGTACATAATTTAATATAATTAAAGATGATGTGGCTAATCCTTAATTAATTAAATATATACGGATCACTAAACATTTAATTTTATGAAAAATATTCATAAAATTGCACATAAGGGTAGAACAGTAAAATCACGTGCAAAAGGGGTAAAACTGGAATTTTGCATGCAATGCCAGAATTGGAATTTTTTAAGGGGTAAAATAGGAATTTTACTCCCAAAAAGGGCAAAATCGTACAATTTCTACAGCTAAGGGACAAAATCGGAAAACTACAAGCGTGCGTGCAACGCACGCGATTGCTTTAGCCAGTCGGGCGCGTACGACGACTCACACGCCCGCTGCAGCCCTTCGAGCGCGCACGACACACGCGCCCGCTGCAGCCCTTTGGGCGCGTGTGTCAACTTCTTTTCGGGCCTTTTTTTTTTCGCCATTCTTCCGCCGCGACCAGCTTCGTTCCGCCGCCTAGGTCTCCTCCCACAGCCCATATCCGACCAAATTGATTTATGGGTTTCGAAGAGAATATTTGGATGAATGAATAATTTCAAGATCTGGCAAAAACGACCAACATATTGATCGGAATTAAGCCTAAAACAATCTATCCTAAAAACCCTAAGCATTAAAATTTCACCGCTCGATTAACCTCCAACGATCAGTAATATGCCGAAAAATTTAAGGGTTTTTCTTCCTAATGGCGGTGTGATCATGCAGATGCATTATCACGTGGTGGGTCGCCTGAATTTGGGCGGAATTTTAAATTCCGTTCCAAGCCATAAAAATCCGAATTTACCCATACATAATTCAATGAAAATAAATAGAAATTCCAAAAATTTCACCAAGATAGAGATTGTAAACATGCTCTGATACCAACTGTTAGATTAAATATAAACTAAAACCTGACAATCCCGATTTATCAATCACAGATAAATTCATATAGAATTCGGGATCGATTTGCGAAAACATAAAGATCAACATACCTTTAGCCATTGATGAAATCTGCAAAAACGGACAACCTCATTGGATGGATCCACGTAGCACGATCGATCTGCAATATAGGGAACACCAGATCTATACGTCCTGTTCTACTGGCCAATTCCCCTCAAACCTAATGGTGTGTTTTTCTGTAATGATAAGGTTTGAACTAAACAACCTGACGTTTTATTCTATTTCTTATGTTACCGACATCTTCCATCAAGACCGTTATGGTAACATATTAACGGGCAAATATCACGTAATAGATGTGGGTGATAAATTGGACAATAAATCAGAACTAATTGAGAATACAATATTGGAATCATATTTAGAATAATAATAAATATATTACAATATTACAACAGTAGGCCCATTTGGAAATAGGAACGGTGAAGGCCTATGGGATGACGGCAAGGATACGGATGTTAGATAAATTGATGTTGTTTCTGGTTCTGCAATTCAGTCGATTACTGTCACTTATGAGCAAGGTCGTTCTTTTGCACATGGTACAAGCGGTGGAGGCACAGCAAACAAGGTACTGGTGCTGTTAGAGTGATGAACTGTTGATCTTGCTGGTAGATAAAAGATACTCTTTATTTCTGATTCATGTAGCTTATTATGACATTTGCTAAATACATGATATGTAAATGGAAGTCATAACTTTTAATGTCTAAAAGATGGCCAGTCGGACCCCCGTAATTCTAACTCATCTTACAGAGACCTGTACAAAATAATAAAATTGAAAAAAAAAAAATCTCGACCACAATTTATTTGGTTTTAGAAATTATGAGTTGTTTCCATAATGACTTATTGGAATAACTAACTGTCTCTCTCGGATGTCTTTATTCGAATAATGAGTTATTTTTCTGAAACCCAAATGATGAGTCAATCTCAAAATCGCACAAGAGTACCATGATATCTCTTTGCAACTCAGTTGGACAGGAATCTGCTTTCTATACGAGAGATACGACGTGATACCGAAGTAGGTAAGATAATCTATTTTTATCAGCTCATGCACATTTACTTAACTAACCAGAAGTTAACAAGTGCTAGTTACTGTCATGCATAATATTTTTGCTTAACAAGTCATTGCATTAACTATTCCTTACATTCTAATGCCTGTTACAGATAATCTGGACTGATTAATTGAGTATCTAACTTCAGTTTAGGATTATATTACGAGTGATTTTGGCTCACTGTTATCAATTCACTCAAACTCCAAAGCAACAGAGAAAAATATGGACCATTCGGTACTGAAAGGGGAAGATAATTTACATTTCCAGCCAGCAGGGAGAAGATGATTGGATTTTTTGGAAGTTCTGGTAGGTATTTGGATTCTGTTGGAGCGTACCTAGAACCGATATCTCATATCTATCCAATCAAGTATATTGGACCATTTGGAGGCCAAGGTGGACAGCCTTGGGATGATGGAAAATACAATGACATGAAGAAAATAAAGATACTGTCGGAAATCATTGTCAACTACATCGTCATTGAGTATGACAAAGATGGTGAGTCCCTTTGGTCTTCCACACATGGTAGAAGTGGCAAAGGTGAAGTTCATTTGGTGATTTATCTAGTATTAGGGGTAGGGATATCTTTCTTACTAATCTTTTCTTTTACTTTGCTACCACCAAAGCAAGTTCATTGACTTTCAAGTCTGTGTATATCGTCATCTTTGCTGCAACGATTTAATATAGAAGGAAAAACCTGAAAAGAGAAAAGAAATGAGGAGCTTAGGATAAATGTGATTAGGTTTAGCATTTATTTATTTTCTTTTCCTCCACCAAACTTGATTTCCTATAGTACCTAAGCATAGTAATTGCAAAATTTGAAGGTCGATTTGGACTACCAACATGAATACTTAACCTTAGTCTCAAATTATGTCAGACATGATTTTGGCTCAATTGTCATTCAATCGCTGACATTTCTAACTAATACGAAAAGCTGTGGACCGTTTGGTGAGGAAAAAGGTTCTTTTGCTGTCCATTGATATGTAGCAAGATAATTGGCTTTTATGGAAGATTAGGTGTCCATCTTGATTCAATAGGAGTGCACTCAGAACCAATTTCTTGTTCTGATCCCTTCAAATCCATCGAGACTTTTGGAGGTCGAGGCGGCAAACCTTGGGATGATGGTATCCTCACAGATGTGAGAGAACTAAACGTGGTCGCCAGATCAGTTATTGACTCCATTACTTTCGAGTTTGAAAACAATGGGTCTATAGTCCAAACTTCAAAGCCCTAAACATGGTGGAAATGAAGGAGATAAAGATTTACATGGGTATGACTTTTAATGACTTGTTCTTGTATTGTCATGTCAATTAATTTTAGGGATAAATTAACTAGAAGTCATAAAACTTATCGCGAAAGTGCGATTGAGTCATAAAACTTGTCAAATTGATACAATCAAGTCATTTCATTTGATGGCGAAAGAATAGTCCAAGTGTCAAAACTTGACATAATGGAACATTTAAGTGTCAAAAGTTAGGAGAATGACATTCAAATGCCACTTTTTTGAAAAATGGACATTTGAGTGTCAACTCCAACAAACTCTGCCGGAAATCCTACGTGGCAATTAAATATTAATATTTCTTGGATATGTGACTCACTGGAGAACTGACTTAACTCTGACTCACCCAAAACAACGTCGTTTCCTTAGTTGGCCAAAATAAAAGTCCTAAATTGGTCAAAACGATGTCGTCTCCCTAATTGTTCCAAATCTAAAGCCCTAAATAAGCCAAAATCTCCATTGAAGCGCTCAAACCCTAATGTGGAACCCTAATTTTGATTTGCCCCAAATTTCACCGTCAAATATTGGAAATGGAGATCAAGATTTTCAACAATGACTCAAATTCTTCTCACCAAAGTGAAGGAGAAGGTGAGCATTTATGTTTTTATGGGTTACAGAGTCCAAGAAAAACATCATAGATTTGAATGAATCTCAAGAGAAGATTCTATGGTCACGCCCCAAATAGAGAATGGCTGAAGTGCAAATACTTCAAATGGGTCGATGCGGAATTATCTCACGAGTCACAGAGATGATATTGGACCAACTTGATAAACGACATCAACCGCCATCTATGCTCATGGACAACTTGGACGATGTTGACTCAATGCAAGCTCAAGCATTTTCGGCTAACCATTTGAAGGATAAAGTTTCAAGAATGAAAATTGAATGGAAGTGTTACCAAGTATTTATTATGGTGTTGTTTTGTTGTTTATACTACTTTATGATGAAATGTCAAGCACTTGAAGATGAAAAAAAGTTTTTCCGGCTGCTATAGTTGAAAATGAGTGGACAAATGTAATTGTTTTGGATTAAATGTACAGTTTTTTTTTTTTTTTGGAGGTTGAGAAGAAGTTTGTGTTGTCCACAAGATCGTCATGGCTTTATTGTTGTTTGTGCTATCATATGTATTATGGGTTACTTGTGCTTGTGAGGAGGTCAAGGAAAGGGAATGAGTGAATGTGATGCTGTTTGTATTATGTTTTCGCTTGTTCTTGAATATAAACTAGCAATGATAAATGTGTATTGGGTCAATGTGCTGTGGTGACTTCTTTACTTGAACTAAATATAAACCAGCAGCTTCTCTAGTTTGATGCAAAGCAACATATAAATAGGGCATACGCGAGTGATTACTCGAGCCATAAGTTATATTTAGTGATCAATTAAGTGCTAGTTGCGATGAAAAAAGATCATTTAAGTGTCGAGTTATTATTAAAAGTAATAACTTAAGTATCACTCGTGGTTAAAGTGAATACTTAAGTGTCAAGTTTTTTACAATGTGATCAGTTAAGTGTCAATTTTGTGTAGCTTTCCTCTAAAAATTGTACTAGCCACCAGCTGCCACCACCGCCCACCACTGACAACCACCGACCACCACCACCACCAGCCACATTAGATACCTCAGCCACCACTTCGAGCCACCACTAGTCACCATTGTGCTAGTGGTGTGCTACTGCAGGTGGTGTTGGTGTAAGCTTGCACTAGCACTGCCTAGTGTAAGATGTGCACACTACATACTTGCAGTAAGTGTAACATGAGCCCTCAACCCCACCATAGACCCTCCACTAGCCACCACAAGCTACCATGTGACATCCGGAATTTCCATACTTATAATTATGTAATATTCGAAAATTCGTGTTATGATAATGATATTTAGATTTTGAGCGAAGTATTATTTACCTTAGTATTCAAACAAGCATGGAGACTTTATTCAAATTTGTAAATTTTGTGGGACGCGGCCAGCAATTTTTGTAAACGCAAATCATCTTGAGCTCGACATGTGAATCGAATTATGTATACGCTAATAATAGAACTGTATTAATTAAATTACTATCATCTTACTAGTTAACAGTTATTATTAATTGTGTAATTTTTGTCAATTAATAATAATAGTGAATAATTTGTGTTAATTATGCTAGAAGAGGATGATTTCGTTCTGCCCACTACATTTCCTTTGCAAGGTTTATTAATTAAAAATTTAAGTGCCACTTGTCCTCATATTATGAATTTCATGGCCATGTGTTCTTACAACATAATATTTTGTGGTTAATTTTTTTTTACATTTAAACTAAATAATGATTCATTTAAGATGACTCATTTTTCCCTTGCATTTTCCTTGGCCATGTGCAAGGGCTTGCCTTGCATTTGTGCCGGATCAAGCTAAAGATCTACATGCAATTTTACACCTTTACACCTAACAATGAGAGAAAATCAAATTATCTGAATTAATTTTAACAAAACTTATTTTACCTCGTTAAAGAACCCATTTTTGTTCATTAAACAGAAGCTTCAAGTGTTATTTTCCACTTTTCAATCCAAGAATTTGGAGAGCAAAGCTTCATATTCAAGAGTGACTAGGGTGGTGAAAGAAATTAGTGGTTTGTGGTTTGCGTTTATTCGAGATAAGTGTAATTTCTAGTATTAAGTTAGCTTGAATCTACTTAGTTACTTCTATCTTGATTGGTTGGATGAGAGGTGAAGTCTTGATGTGAGTATGGTGGTTGTTAAGTGGCTTGATAATTTTTTGCAAGTTCATTCTGCCTTACTTTGGTTCATTCTGGTTCATTCTGTGTGATTCTAGATATTTACAACTTGCTCATTTTGCTATATTTGTCTTGATAACCTATTGCATGCTTGTTCGGTATCTTTCTACCTCATTTTAGGTAGTTAGAATCTGACTGTTATGCTATCTTTGTCTTGGTAACCCATTACATGTTCGTTCTGCTTCTTTCTACCTCATGTTGGGTAGTTAGAATATGGTCATTCTGTTATCTTTACCTTGATGACTTATTACATGTTCGTTTTACTTATTTCTACCTCATTCTAGGTAGTTAGAATCTGGTCAGTATGTTGTATTTGTCTTGATAATCCATCGCATGTTCATTCTGCCTCTTCTATCTTATTCTAGGTAGTTGAAATTTGGCCGTTCTGCCATCTTTGTCTTGGTAACCCATTGCGTAGCGTTCAACTAGGATAAGAAAAAGGCATGTGAAGATAATGGCAGATAGCACTAGTTCTTTTGCGTCATAAGATTTGATTTGAGCGGTTTGGCTAGCTTTTGAATAATAAGTAACCAGAAAAAAAGGATAGATTGTTGTCACCCTATCAAACAACAACGGTTGGTGGAGTATCAATTCATTGAATTATTGAAAGGAAAATTTGAGATCGAAAGTTCAGATGTATAAAGAATACTGCTACTTGGACATCTAAAACTACAGGTGACCTGTCCTAGGATGTGTCAATTCCATGGCAGAAACCTAGTACCAACCATGGAGGTCTCAGTTACAATTGATCTACAACTGGCCTGGACATGAGCAATGGAAAATAACATACAATATCTATGATTTGATTTCCACAAAAGTTCTTTTTGGGAATTGGGCAATTCATTTCTAAGGCTGGAATCAAGAACTGAATCAATTACACTTGGCCAATGCCTCTGCAACAAACCATGGCCCAAGAGTTGAACCTCCGATTCCAACTTAAAGTACTTGAGTAAAGCGATCCACGGGAGAAGTAGGAGGGGGCTTAATCTGCAAATTAAGTGTCAAACAGAATCAAGTCAATCAATCCATCCGTGTCCAATGCAATCAACTAAGCACACTAAAAGAAAACCGACGATCAAAAACCGAATTTCATGCTGACATTAATCAGAAAACTTGAAGAAAATTTTGAAATTACTGCATCTCAAAGTCGAAAATTTCCATACATGGTCATTTCAAGTGAATAATACATAAACGAGCTCTCAATCTCTTCGACCAGAAACCAATTCAATTTATCCTTGGCTCGTGCTTCCTCGAGTGACTAAGACAATGCTGGCATTTACTAAAAAATTGACTGCATTCTTTGTGCAGGGAACTATAGACTCTCTTACCACATGGAGAGCAACAATGACCGAAATTCCAAAACTGACCTTACCGCTGACCACGTCGGCAGCGAAATTGCAGATGGCGTCAAGCGTGCTCTCAATCTGTGCCTTCAAGAATCGGGCCGACACGAGTTTCGACTTCCTCAACCAGTAGTGCTCGACCATGTGGCCCTTGTCTAGGCTGGGTTCGCGATCGCGCCCTTCCCCAGCTCCTCCATTGCCTTGAACGCGGCCTAGAACCGAGGCTCTATCTCCTCCACGAACTCGTCCGTGAACTCGATTCGGCTCATGTCCAAGGAAAAGCCCTAGCTTCGGTGCTGGTGTAGCCAGTCCATGTACCTCGTCCATAGCGAGCAAGAATCCTTCTCCAGCCCTCTAGCCCGCGCCTCTCCTTCTTCGCCACATCATCGGCCCTTCCCAGGTCCACCGAGATCTCCCTCGCGACCGATTGGGCCAGTGACAGGGACAACACCCGGTCGACGGCGGGGAGCCTGGAGCCGCTCGAGAACGAGACCGAGGCCGCCTCCCTCTTGTCGAAGGCCGACGGCTTCGTGGCAGAGGACGGCGGTGTCTTTGGCTTGAGGGAGGGGGAGGACGAGTAGATGCTAGAGACGGAGGATGCAATTGGCGACGGCGACTCAGAGTCGGAGTTGATGACGAGTTCGTCGGAGGGAGGTAATCAGACGAAGGCCCAGAAGTTGCCGAGAGACCAATACAAGCACAAACCTTATGCTCGATCTCCGCGTTCGAAACAGTCGAAGGTGAAGGGGGTCAGGAACCAGCTGTGACTGGCGAAGCTCTTGGAGGAGGCGACGTGCTAGAGGTAGATGACTGGCGAGTCTTTTTGGGGAGGCGGAGGCGGAGGCAGAGGCGAAATGGGTGGGATGCACTGAGAAGGAAACAAAGGAAGTGCAGCTCGTTCTCTGTCTGCTCTTCCATGAGGAGAGAGAGAGACAGACAGACAGACAGAGAGAACCCAGAAAATTCAAGTGAGGAGAGAGAAATTTTAAGCGGGAGTGTTGCGCATTTATTATCCATTGACTCGTCCTTTCTTCTGCCAGCCAAGCTGAGCCATTAGCGAAGAGTTATTTGGGAGAGAGTGAGAAGAGAGAGGAGAGAGAAAGAAGCGCTGAGTTGAAGAGCAGAAGATGGAGAGAAGGGAGAGCAGACGTGGTGGGCCCGGACGATAGGTGTCGAAGTGTGAATGGATCAGAACACAGATGATGTAACACTATTAAGGTATGCAATATTTTCTCCTGCAAAGCAGTGCAGTGCAATGCAAAGTAACAAGGAAAGTCAAATATGAAGTACCCAATATCCTTTTCACCAAGGGTATCTCTATTGATATCCCACTGGACCGGACAAGCAAGTCATTCAATGTCCTTCACAAAATGCATGGACAAGCAAGTCATTCAATGTCCTTGACAAAATGCATGGAAAAGTGACTGTGCGGTCAGCTTATCGTTTTTTAAAAAGGTATCCTTTTCACCAAGTGTATCTCTATTGATATCCCACTGGACCGGACAAGCAATTCATTCAATGTCCTTGACAAAATGCATGGAAAAGTGACGGTGTGGTTAGCTTATCGTTTTTCAAAAAGGTATCATTTTCACCAAGGGTATCTCTGTTGATATCCTACTGGACCGGACAAACAAGTCATTCAATGTCCTTGACAAAATGCATGGACAAGCAAGTTATTCAATGTCCTTGACAAAATGCATGGACAAGCAAGTTATTCAATGTCCTTGACAAAATGCATGGAAAAGTGACGGTGCGGTTAGCTTATCGTTTTTTAAAAAGGGAATTAAATATGTACACGCAGCCGTGTAGATTGCACTTACGTCCACTGTCACGGGGACCGAGGTCAAGCTTTCAAGAGAGTACCAACCATGGAGGTTCACACCTAGTTGTCCTCGAGCGACCAAGGAGAAAATATTGGCTGGGTTTTACACTCCACGTAGGCATAGGGTAAGACCATTCAGAAATCGACACGTGGCTCCACGTAGGCGACGGGGTCAGAGGTTCAAAATTTGCGCGCGCCCTCCTCTGCTCTCTCTCCTGTAGACGTGGGGCCCACCACTCTGACGCGCTCTCCTCTGCAGACCGTGTCGACTCGTCCTCTCTCTCTCTCTCTCTCTCTCTCTCTCTCTCTCTCCCTCCCCGTTCTCCGTTTTGTTGCAGGGAGAACAAAACTCGCAGGTGCGCTTCCATTTGCTCTTCCTCTGCTCTCTCTCCTCCGCTGGTTGCTTCCATCCCCCCACCCTGACGCCGACGCTATCCCAAAGTTCTTGGCGAACAAGGAATCCGGCCGCCATTCAATTCGCGATTTTTACAAGACATCTTTACAAGACATCTAAAGCATAGAAGAAACCAAACCTATCTCTCTCATCACCTTTTTCTTTATTCCCAAACCCCTCCTTATCATATCACCGGAAAGCGAGGCATCTTTTAAAAATGATTATACCTTTTTTTTGGCATCAATGATGCAATGGTATAAATAATACCCATTTTCCCAAATGAAGAGGTTGCGGATGGATAGTCATAAATAATACTTTTTTTTTCCAAATGAAGAGGTTATGGATCTTTTTAAAGTATGGCACAATAAAATTGTCAAATTATATTGGATGTCATGCCATAACTCTTATCTTCTTGATGCAAGAGACAAAATCTTAGCCGACCTAACTTGTACTATCGTTAAAAAAAAAAAAAAAAACTTGTATTATCGTACGAGTAAAAAAATGTATTATTATTATTTTTTTTTGGTAAGGTAAGAATATATTGAGCTTTAACCGAACTATACAAAAGGTCCGGCACCAAAAACTTACACTCATAATGACAAACTAGTCAAAACTAGTGGAAGGGTGCTGACAGAAAACACCAACAGCCTTTAACACAAAGCAGCAGAACAGCCAAACAGAAGCTAGAACAGCCTAAACAACGGCCGCAAACCAACTAATCACCAAAAAGGATCCTCCACCCAGAGGCAGCTACAAGGAGGAAGAGAGGACCCAGACATCAGCCCGCAGGAGCCCCCACACCAGCGACAGCAACCTCCAAGGACTGAACTGGCCCCCCATTCGTACCAAAGCCACAACAGCAAGACCTCCCAGGAAAGGCAATAACAACCACACCTTCGCCTCAAGAGATATACAAGCCACAAGAGAGGATGGTGCCCAACTCAAGAAGAGCGGAACGAAGAAGACTCCTGCAGCAGCATCAACAGCCAAGAAGCAAAGCGTTAAAGAGGAGGCTCCGGGACCCTGAAGAGAAAATGGACGGGTCAATTCCCCAACTGCGCTGAAACCTCCTATTTCTTTATTATTATAAAAAATGTATTATTAATTATTATAAAAACGGCAAATAAAACGCCTTAATTATGAAGGATCAGAATGTATTAGTTTGTACTGGTTTGAGCATTTTTAGGTACGTCCCTTGCTTTTAAGCTAACAAACAGTCAAGATAAAAGCTCTCCGACATTTTTTTTGTTCCTATTTTCTAGTTGGAATCGGGCTCAATTGTCTCAATCATGAAGAGAAAATCCACTGTCTTTATCAATTTTGTTTGAATTTGAATTGGTGCTTTTTAGCTGGTCTTAGGCATTAGAATCTACAAAAAGCGGACTGGAGAAGATCGGAACAATTTACCATTTTTGGGCAGGCAATAGAGGACAAGGGACTACCGCAGAAGTATGACTAGCTATTTTGCAAACTTGTCGTGGCTGAGTTGATCAATCTGAAATCTAAGCAATGGAATGTACGTAAGCTATCAATAATTTTTTAAGAGAATCTAGTGCACGAAATTCTCAGTGTTCCACTTAGCCCGATTGCAGGAACTGATAAGCAGGTATGGACTATGAATAAATCGGGATCTTACTTAGTCAAAAGTGGATATAACAAAATTTATACAGCAGACACCCACAACAACAAAAACCAGGCCTCCACATTATACCAGCCTCTAAAAACACTATAAAATGTGGCATATCCATACTCACCCGAAGATCAGATTTTTCATGTGGAGTTGATGCAAACCCGATCTGCCCCGTATGCCATCGAGCGTTGGAAACTCTAGAGCATCTCTTCATCTTGTGCAACTAGATGAAAGATATATGATCAGATCCAAGACTTAAAATTGATTCCTCCCCTCAGCATCAAACTAGAATCGACAAATGGATACTAGATATTCTCATCGAAGGCTGTGACCCATCGTCAAAGGAGCTGCTTGCTAGGACCCTTTGGTTAATCTGGAAGGAGCGAAATACCATGGTCTTCCAAAACCGGCCACCGAATCCAAGGGATATAATAGAAGCGGCACGTGTAGAAAACAAACTATTCAGAAGGTGGAACCCAAAAACGAGAAATCAAAGAATAAAGGTAACCGAGCTACCTTTGTGATGGGTTCCACCCGAGAAGGGAATCCTGAAATACAATGCCGATGGCTCATGGTCCGGCGACTCACTTGAGGGATCCGTAGTTGGAATCTGCAGGAACTCCGAAGGCATTGTCACCGATGGGTTGGCCATGAAAGCTCACGCCTCTTCAGCACATGCAATCGAAACCCTAGCCCTCCGTGCGGTTTTGTCGAGGTCGGCAGAGACACACAAACTGAAGACTTTAGTTGACTTGTGCGTGAAAGTGGAAGTGGTTATCGATAGCTTATCAACCATGGAGTGCTTATCAGGCCAGATTCAAAGCCAATGGACCGTGCGGACGATTATTAAAGACTGAAAATTTATTTTGGCCCGACTCGATAGAATTTCAATTAGGTGCGAGCCCCGCGAATCTAATCTGACTATGTATCGGGTAGTCAAAGCCCATCGGAAAAAATCAACTCCACGTTAATTGGCTAACTAAGCCCCCTCGCCAACTGTGGGATTTATCACCGACCAAAAAAAAAAAAAAAAAAAAACTGTGGGATTTATTATGTATTGATTCCGAACTTTGTTGCGCGCTTCTTTCGTTGTTCAGTAATGAAAGTTATTTCTTTGACAACAAAAAAGAAAAAAATCAAAGAGTTTAGAGTGATGTTTTGCTATTGCACAAGGCAGAATAATGGTTACGCGTGGGATTTGAACTTCAAATAGTCATCTGAGGTCTCGTGATCGTAAATTCAACCCTAGAAGTAGTAGAGTTAAGGGAAAAAAGACAAAAACTAGTTTATGTTCATAGTTTTCATCTGTTCGTGTGTAGAAGTTTTGTAAATGTGATTTTATTCTTTTGTAGAAGTTTGAGCATTTGTCATCAAAGAAGAGAGTGTTAAGTGTTGTGGGGATTCCTTATAAGTTTAGAAGCAAAGGTACAAGTAGAAGGAAGCGTCTTCAAACACTGTAACATCTCAAGATGTTAGTTTATGTCGATTTATACGTGGGATTTGATGAAATGGTTATTTAATTGGTTTTTGCAAAGGGACAGCTTGGTGGAATAGTTGGGGAGTGAAGGGACTAGTATTAGGGGAAGTGACTTCCCAAGACTTTGTGGGAAGAGATTTTTATTATCGATGGGTGTTACAAAGGGAATGAGGGATTCTGTTATAAGGGAGATAGGAAGTTCATTAAGCTGCTCATTTCATGAAAAAATAACTTTTAAAAAAATATTTTTCAAATTTTCCAACAGTCATCTTACAAAAAATGAATTAATTACGGAAAACATTTTCCGTCGACGACTCAACGGACAAAGTCTTCTAAAACAAAGGAAAATGACTTTTACTTTTCAAGTTCTCACTCACTGTTTTTTATTCAACGCTCTTGTGCAGTCCAGGCAACTCCCTATTTCTTTTTTGGTCTTTTAAAAAAGTCGACTTTTCTTTTTTTTTCTTTTTTTTTCTTTCTTTCTCGACGAGTCATTGGCTGCGGCAAATATTGACTATCATCCTTTCTCACTGCTCCCGACGACAGGCCACTCTTCTCTTCTGGACCATCCGCCGATTCCGCCGCCTCAGACTTTCACAGCTGCCATTTCTTACTTCCCACCCATGACGAGAGACTTCAACACTATTTCTAGAAACTTAAAACTCTTTTACAATTCGTCGGTAGAAAATATTTTTTAATGCATCCGTAAGATTGAACAGCACCAGCTCATATTCTACGCACTCTGCATTATTTATTAAGGAGAAAGCTTCGCGTGGCTTTGACCAACGAATTGAAGGAGTCAAGTATTCTTTCAGCCCTTTCCTTGATAATAGTCAGACTCGGTGTTCCTATCCTGCATCCTAATGGTGCCTGAGTCTATATACGGTTATAGACATATGCTCGGAAACAAACACGTTAGCCGGCTTCACTATAACTCTGCAATCTCCATAGAGACGAGCAAAGCCTGGATCATTCTTTTTCCTGCTCTATGGAGAACGAAAGTAACCAACTTCATATATCCTTTCTGCCAGTACCGGCTCAAGGCCACATGATACCCATGATGGACATCGCCAAAGCCTTTGCGACTCGGGGAGCAAAAATCACCGATCACCTCCCCTGCTTTTGTGGCCATTTTTTCGAAGCAGATCGAAAGAGCCAATCAGTTGGGTTTGGAATTCCACGTCCAAACCGTCAAATTCCCATCGACTGAGGTAGGGATGCCAGAAGGTTGGGAGAATACTGATGCGGTCGCTTACAGCCAAAATCTGCCCAAATTCTCTGAGGCCCTGAGCTTGCTCCGGGAACCGGTCTTGCATATCCTGAGCGACTTCCCCTGCAAGGTCCTAAGTACCAGGAAGATAGATGTGAGAAAAAGCACTCGCAATAATGAAAGAAAACTCTAATTGCCCAATAATATAAACTATTATACTTGGGCTTAAAGTATATCACAATTTGATCATCTTTCGTCACATTTTAGCTAGGCCATCTCAAAGCACAGAGTCTATGGACCATGCTATCTTAAATATATTCAACTAAGTAACATAATTTCTCTCTTCGCTTGGAGTAGCTATTTATCTATCGAATAGAGATCAAGACTTAATTCTCTCCCGTTTTTTGTGACTATGCTTCTGCAGAGATTTAGGTGGAACTCACAGCATACAAAGTGCAACTCATGTCGATTTTATCATTCATCCAACATCACTTGAGATGCTAATTATATCTCATAAGCAACTTAACTGATCATTGGTTGTGATCTTTATTTAAGATGAGAAGCATTTCATTCGAATAGACACAAAGCAAATGGACTAACCCTACTACAAGCATATTATTATATCAATTAACTAGATTAAAACATCAGAATGTCTATACAGACTCTGACATTCTCGGTCAAAATATGACAATTCATTGGGGTCAAATGCACTCACTATAACAAATCAGAATGCCTCTGAACTGCAACAGTAGGTAGGGAGCCAGTCCTTCAACCCAGTCATTCCGTGTACTCTTCTCACATGCTTTACAATAACAATTTACAAGCCTCAGAAACAACCATAGAAAGACAAAAAAGGACTTAGAGGTTTCATTATCATTTTGAGAAAAAGCGTGATGCAAAAAATTTCATTTTCATAAACAAATTGCTTTTTGTTGAAGGCAAATTCTCAAGACCTCATGGTTTTCCATCAGTAATATTCACTTCCCTGCTCAATAATCTCCCTTGCAAGCATCAAATAGAAAAACTTGATTTTTGCTTACTGTAAAGGTTACGCAGGAAACACTATAACGACTATCACACGCTTGCAACTAAAACAATTCATCCCCACCTCAATGTAGCTCTCAATTCGTGAAATGTCATTGCCTCAATTTTGGCCGGGTCATTATTAGGCAACACGACTTCACCAATGCTTGCACCAGAATTTTTCTGCAGAAAAAATGAATGCTAAATGGTCAAGTCCCCAAAACAGGGGTGGAACGATAGGTTCGATTAAAAGACAATACCTTGACATGATTTTTGGTAGAACTAGGAACTGAAGCCACCATTCCTTTCGATTTCTTCCCTTTCTTGTCCTGAGAAAGTCACCGCCGACTCAGGTTCGACATGTCCCTTTTGGAAACCATTTCGCTTGCTCCGAGCAAGACGATAGAACGACCAACCCAGAATCTCGGAGCAGCCGCGAAGCTACAACGTGCGAAAAAGTCGGCAACTTTTTAAGGAACCAAAGCAAGGCTTAGAATCACAGAGCGAAACCCAGGATTCGAAATTGCCGTTGCATTGTCGCTTAGCAGTCGCTTTTGCTGAAGGACCGATCAAAGTGAAAAGGGTAGTCATGTGTAATGAAAGACTATAAAATTCATGCTGGGTTCATGCAAAAAAGAGAGGTACCCAGACGAAACTCAAAGAAGGGGTGGCGAAACCCCTGAACCCTAGTCGAAATGCTTGCCTCATGGATGAAAGAATGCACAGAGAGAGACACTCAGAGAGAGAGAGAGGCAGTACGGTGTTGCTGAGCAAGGAAGAAGAGACGCAGCACGAAGGCATACCCAAGACCTCACCGAACCGCGAAGGCAGAGGCAACCGGCTTGAGGGGCGTCGGAGTCGGAGGCGATGGAGGCAACCAGCGGAGGGGCGTCGGTGTCGCGGTTCACTCGCGACTTCGAGGAGGAAAGAGAGAGAGAGCGGACTGGAGGTCGCGAGAGGGAGGCAGGGGCGTCGGCGGCGTCGGCGTCGGCGTCGGAGTCGGGGGCGATGGAGGCAACCTGCGGAGGCGGAGGTGGAGGTGGAGGGGCGTCGGCGTCGTGCGGAGGAGCGTCGACAGCGTCAGCGTCAGGGTGGTGGGGGGATGGAAGCAACCAGTGGAGGAGAGAGAGCAGAGGAAGAGCAAATGGAAGCGCACTTGCGAGTTTTGTTCTCCCCGCAACAGACCGGAGAACAGGGAGGGAGAGAGAGAGAGGACGAGTCGACACGGTCTGCAGAGGAGAGCGCCTCAAAGTGGTGGGCCCCACGTTTACAGGAGAGAGAGTAGAGGAGGGCGCGCGTAAATTTTGAACCTTGACCCCGTCGCCTACGTGAACTTCTGAATAGTCTTACCCTATGCCTAGGAGTGTAAAACCCAGCCAAAATTTTATCAGCGACCAAGTCTTCCTTCAGTCCTTTGAACGAATCGAGTCTCGCTCGGCGGCTGGTGCGAGGATTCAATTGGAGAAGCAGAGCCTGTCCTCTCTGTCTCTCCCTCTCTCTCTCTCTCTCTCTCTCTCTCCGTGATACATGCGAGAAAAGTTTGCAGCCTATTCTCCGTTCTCTCACTCAATCACGTACTGTCCCCATGGGAACCGAAGAGATCGAGCGACACATTTCGTCTTCTGCTTCGATCCATCAATGGAAGTATGACGTTTTCGTGAGCTTCAGAGGTGAGGACATAAGGAAGAACTTCGCGTCCCGCCTCTTCCGTGGGCTGAGGCAGGCGGGTATCTACTATTTCAGGGACAATGACAAAGTGGAGACTGGGATTCTTATCGAGCCCAAGCTGTTTGACGCGATTCGCAATTCTAGGGTTGCCGTCGTCGTGTTCACCACCAAATACGCCGACTCGCGGTGGTGCTTGAACCAGCTGGTGGAGATCCTGGAGTGCAACAGGAGGTACAGAGATCATCAGGGTCACGTGGTTCTGCCCATTTTCTTTGATGTCGAGCCAGGGGACGTTCGGAAACAAAGCGGGCAATTCGGGGATGGTTTCGAAAATTTGGCCACCCACACTGACGATTTGCTTGTGCAGAAGTGGAGGGATGCGCTTAAAGAAGCTGGGAATTTGTCAGGATGGCACTTGAATAATGATGCTACCGGGTAAAGCATTTAATAAGTTCACTCTTGGAAAAAGCTCATATTAGTGGTCGATTTGAAATATGCTGTTGATCGAGTCTGGTTCATGGGTTTACCGCTCATCTGCTGATAGCCTTTCTATGCTATAGTTACTCATGTTGGGCTTGTTCTTCCCATGTAACTACAGGGTTCAATCAAACTTCATCGAGCAAATCGTAGGACATCTCCTCACGGTCACTCCTAGAGCAATATCCCCCTATTTGGTCAAAAATGTTATCGGGGTAGATTCCTTTGTAGAGGATGTGATATCGTCGCTGGAAATTTGGTCAGAGGATGATGTCCGTGTGATTGGAATATGGGGAATGAAAGGAATTGGCAAGACAACGGTGGCCAAAGTCGTCTGCAATCGTGTTATTAGGGAATTTGAAGGTGTTAGCTTACTTGAAAATGTCGGAGATGCCAACCAAGATACGGCTTTACTTCTTCAGAAGAGACTTCTCCACGATGTTCTGAAGGTACAAGGTCTAGAAATGTTTGATCTTCACAGCAACATCAACGAGATAAAAGCTAAGCTCTGCCATAAAAGGATCCTTCTAGTCCTCGATAACATCACAAAGAAGGACCAAATTGAGTATTTCGGAGCTGGAGATCGAGATTGGTTCCAACATGGGAGCAGAATTTTGATAACTACAAGAGATGAGCGGTTGCTGGAAGATATCCAAGTAGATAACAAGCACATGCTTCCAGGATTGACTGATAAACAATCGCTCGAACTCTTGAGTCACCATGCCTTCCGCAAAGACCACCCTAAAGAAGGCTATGAAGAGTTGTCAAAGAGGCTTGTCCACTACACGGGTGGACTTCCGATAGCTCTGAAAAGATTTGGTTCCTTCCTTTCTAAGAAGAGAGAAAATCAGTGGCATGAGATATTGGAGAAGTTGGTGAGAGACCCTCATCTTGACTCGGTTGGATTACCTTTAGAACCGTTCTCCTCTGTTCTTCCCTTTCAATCAGTGGGGCCAATTGGAGGTCCCGGTGGGAGTCCTTATGATGATAAAACATACACTGATGTTAGAAAAATAACTGTAGTCGTAATGTCAGGGATTGTGTCCATTTCTATTGAGTATGAACAGGATGGGTGTTTGGTCCGCTCGCCAAGACATGGTGGACCTACAGAAGGCAGAATATGCACGGTGAGTCCACCGTTATGGTATGCTATGGCATATATTTGTAAATATTTTTGCCAAGACATGGTGGACCTTTGCCTGTATATAAATATTTATTTCTACTAATGCTGTGCTCCACATCAAAATATGAGGTACTGTTCGGTCATTAGAAAATAAGAGTCTACATCGAAGGTAAATTGCTTAAAAGGATTCAACGAGGTTGGTCCACAATGCTTCATGATCTCCCAAATTCTCGATGTTTGTAAAAAAAGAAAAAGAAAGAGTTGTGTTGGTTTTATATAGTTGTCTTGATGTTAGATTTATCAAAGATTTTGATTTCGCTTCGATGTTCCCAACATAGAGTGTCATGAACTCCATCTGTTTATGCAAACATCAGGGCTAAGATGGAGTTGAATGAGTTGAATGAGTTTAGTGAGACTAACAAATTGATTTTCTCAGTGCTCATGCAATATCCTCTTCTTGAAGTACTTTTTAAGTCCTCAAAAGTATCCACTATCCTTAGTTTTGGTAATATCCATTTCTTGAAGGTGATGGATGCAAGATTTGTGCTGCTGCCTGCAGGTAAAACTAGATTATCCAAATGAGTTCTTGACTTCAGTATCAGGCTACTTTACGGACGATCCCAGATTTGTCGCCATTCAATCACTTACCTTCCACAGCAATAGGAGAACATATGGTCCATTTGGCTATCAGCGGGGAAATTTTTCAGTTTCCCACCGGCTGCTGGGAAGATCATCGGATTCTTTGGGATGTGTGGCAGTTGTCTTAATTCCATTGGAGCATATGTTTTACCAATCTCTCGTGCATATCCCTTTGAAATCGTAGGCCCATTTGGAAATAGTAATTATGAAGACCGATGGGATGACGGGAAGCATACAGACGTTAGACAAATTGATGTTGTCTCTGGCTCTGCAATTGAGTCGATAACTATTACTTATGAGCGAGGTCGTTCATTTGCACACGGTACAGGTGGGGGAGGCACAACGAACAAGGTACCGGTTCTACTCGAGTAATGAATTGTTGATCTTGGTGTTAGATGAAAGCTACTCTTTTTTATTTCTCATTCGTGCAGCCCATAATGACACGTGCTGAAGACGTGATGCAAGGATAGAAATCATTAGTCGCTATTCGCTAATGTTTAAAACTTGGCCAAGTTGAACCGCCATAATTATAACTCATCTGGGAAATATAAAAGCAGGATGCATAACATAATAAAATTGAAAAACTATTTGAATGTTATAAAATATTGTGTTGCGAATATATAATAGAGAAGAGATTGAGAAGAGAAAGCAAGTGAACACCAGAAATAGTAGAGAAAGCAAGAGGAGAGAGTTTTATTTCTAGTATCTCACTGTTGTGTTTCTGTTGTTATTGTATGTCAAAACTAAACTCCTATTTATAGGGAAACAAGAATGTACTTATCATTAATATTAATGTATCGAATGATACATGTACTGGATAGGGGAGATAAACATTCATTGTATAGGGAGATATATTTAGAATGTATGATATAAATGTGCCATAATAAGTACATTAGATAAGATGAATATAATGAATATTCATTCATGTATTTCATAACACTCCCCCTTGAATATTCATCGTATTCATTACGAATATGTATCGAATGATACTGCCTCATTAAAAACCTTAAGCCGGAAAAACCTAGTGGGATAAAAACTGGACAAAAGGGAAAAAGAGTGCATAGCACAAATGTTATGATCTCTCCCTTTTATGGATGCATTAATTGCCTTGTTAAAAACTTTAAGCCGGAAAAACCCTGTGGAAAAAACCGGACAAAAAGAAAAAAGAGTGCAATGCATATATAGCCACTGCTGGGGTTAATCATTCTTGCATCTTGTGAACTCGCCGAATATCAATGCTGCAATGCATAGTTCATAATATCTCCCCCTCAATTGAGCCATATAGCCACTTGTGGGGCTAATCAATCTTGCATCTTGTGAACTCGCCGCATACCAATGCCATATACTAATTTCTCAAAAATTGATGTTGGCAATGATTTGGTAAAAAGATCTGCAAGATTATTTATGGATCGAATCTGTTTAACATCAATTTGTCGACTTTCTTGGAGTTCATGAGTATAGAAAAATTTCGGCGAGATATGCTTAGTCTTATCACCTTTGATATATCCTCCCCTGACTTGTGCAACACAAGCAGCATTATCTTCATAAATTATAGTGGGAGAATTTGTAACCGATATTAAGCAACAAGAATTATGAATATGTGTTATAACGGATCTTAACCAAACACACTCTCTTCCAGCTACATATAAAGCAATAATCTCAGAATGGTTAGAAGATGTAGCTACTAGCGATTGCTTTGTAGAACGCCAAGAAATAGCGGTACCGTTATAACAAAATAAATACCCAGTTTGAGAGCGAGCCTTATGTGGATCAGATCTATATCCAGCATCAGCATATCTAACTAAACCAGAGTTAGTGGAATCCTTGAAATAATATAATCCCAAATCTATGGTTCCTCGGAGATAACGGAAAATATGTTTAACTCCATTCCAATGTCTCCAGGTTGGCTCAGAACTAAAACGTGCCAATAAATTTACCGTAAAAGCGATATCTGGTCTCGTACATTGTGCCAAGTACATCAAAGCCCCAATTGCATTGAGATATGGTACTTCAAGACCAAGTATCTCTTCATTAGATTCTCTAGGACGAAATGAGTCCTTTTGGGGATCTAGAGACCTTACAACCATAGGGGTGCTCAATGGGTGAGCTTTGTCCATGTTGAAACGTTTAAGCAATCTTTCAACGTATGCTGATTGATGGACGATTATTCCATTTGCTTTATGCTCAAGCTCTAGACCAAGACAAAGTTTGGTTTTACCCAAATCTTTAACTTCAAACTCCATTTTCGAATATTCAGCAGTTTCGGTTAACTATTTTGGAGTTCCAATTAAATTTATATCGTCGACATAAACTACTATAATAGCAAATCCGGTTTCTGATTTCTTAATAAACATGCATGGGCAGATAGGATCATTCTTGTACATTTCCTTAATTATGTACTCACTTAGGCGTTGATACCACATGCCACCGGATTGCTTTAACCCGTACAAGGATCTTTGCAATTTTATTGAGAATAAATTGCGGGGAGTGCATGCTTCGGGCATTTTGAATCCCTCAGCAATTTTCATATAAATATCAGAGTCTAATGAGCCATATAGATATGCCATCACAACGTCCATAAGACGCATTTCCAATCTTTCAAAGATTGCTAGGCTAATGAAAAAACGAAATGTAATCATATCCATCATAGGTGAATATGTCTCATTATAATCAATCCCAGGTCTCTAGGAGAATCCTTGGGCAACGAGTCGAGCTTTATACCTGACAATCTCGTTTTTCTCATTTCATTTTTGGATAAATATCCATTTATATCTAACGGGCTTTACATTATCGGGGATACGAGTTACAGGTCCAAAAACCTCTCGTTTAGTTAGAGAAGCTAATTCAGCTTTAATTGCTTCCTCCCACTTAGGCCAATCTTGCCTTTGACGACATTCAATAATATATTACGGCTCACAGTCATCATCCATAATTTTATGAGCAACTAAGAATGCAAAAGCATCATCAATGATGATTTCATTTCGATTCCAAATTTCATTACAATATGTAATGGAATTCTCGGTATTTCCGGGACTAGTGTTCCTTTCATGGGTTTGCGCCTCTTCAGGGGCAATAAGCTCTCTGGGAGTGAGCACAACGCTAGGCTCTTCTGGAGCGGATTCCTGATTCTTTCTCTTTCGTTTTCGAGGAGTAGTATCTTTTGATCCTATCAGTCTACCACACTTCAAGTGCGGGGGATTTTGATCCATTTTAGTCTGTCCTTCGGGAACAGCTATCCTAGCCGGAGCATTTGCAAATGGAATATGATAATAGTGCAAATAAACATGCAAATGTGACATTGCGCGTAGATAATAGGCAAACATGGGACCATCTACAGGATGCGTCCACTAGTACCATAAAATATCGAAATGGTCCACTTGGTGGTTGTATTGGTCTACAAATATCACCCTGAATTCTTTTCAAGAATAAAGGAGATTCAAGATTAACCTTTGTTATAGAAAGTTTGATAATGAGCTTTCCTTGTGAGCAAGCCTCACAATTATAATCTTTGGACAACAATACCTTTATATCCTTTAAAGGGTGCCCTTTTGTATTTTGAATTATCCTACGCATCATTGAAGCGCCAGGATGACCAAGGCGATCATGCCACAATCCAAACTGATCAGGGCTTACCAATCTTTAGGATGTGGTGGCGTAGGTTTCAACAACCTTAATCATGACACAATACAAACCCATAGAAGAAACTTCTAGCTTCTCATGGATGGTCTTCAAGCCCATCTTATAAGAGGAAATGCCAATATATTACTTATCTTGTTCATAAATAGTCTCAACACGGTACCCATTACGGCGTACTTCTTTGAAACTGAGCAGATTCCTTTTTGATCTAATGCTCATAAATGCATTCTCAATATGTAGGATTATGCCATTTGGCAAAATAATTGTGGCATTCCCAAAACCATCAATAATCGGAACAAGATTCGATATTGTATGGATTTGTGCCTTACGCAATGTCATACTCGAGAAAAAGTGTCTATTACGAAATATAGTATGTGTTGTTGCACTATCAAGCAAACAAACATCTTTCTTTTTCTCGGTATTTTCCATTTGCATTTATATTGACAACTTCAGATGTCAAGTATCATAAAAGTTGCATATTAGTTATATAGTCGAATAAAATTTCAAAAATAAATATTATATAAGGTTCATAAGCATTTCATAACCATATTAAAGAACAATAAAAAGTAATATATTTAAAGCGAAACAACATAAAATTTGAAGTTCAAATTATCATCCACCAATCTGATTCCTTATCAAAGTAATCAGAGGTCCTTGCATTTGCTACTTCAGGAGCAAGAGGAGTCCCACCAACGGAAATATTGTTGGTCTCAATAGTGGTTATAACGGTAGGATTGATTTCAATGGCATGAGATTCACCACGCTTGCCCGTATTTTTTAAAGATGCCTGGTATAAGTCAACAAAGTGTCTTAGCGTACGACAGGTACGTGACCAGTGCCTAGTCATGCCACAATGATGACAAATACTTTCATTAATCACCTTCTTCGGCTTCTTTTCTTTGCCATGATTTAGGCCAAAGTTTGATTTCATAGGGCAGTTAAATTTCCTACCATACCTTCTAGGATTATGATCTTGCCTGCGCTTATAGCCCTTAAAATGGCCAGTATTTTTCTCAAAGTTAGCATGTGCTTCAGGCAATGCTTTTGAGCCAGCAAGTCTAAGATCATGATTTTTGAGCAGCAATTCATTAGTTTGCTCGGCAGTAAGAAGCACAAAAATTAATTCAGAGTATGTGGCAAACTGACGCTACCGGTATTGCTGTTGCAATACAATATTTGAAGCATGGAAGGTGGAGAAAGTTTTCTCTAACAATTCCGCATTAGCGAGTTTGATACCGCATAACTCAAGCCGAGAAACGATATCAAATAAAGCGGAATTATAGTCAGACACTGATTTAAAATCTTGCAGTTTGAGATTTTGCCAGTCATATTGTGCTTGAGGGAGAATAACAGTCTTGGTATGATCATACCTATCCTTCAACCTCCTCCACAAGATATGAGGGTCTCGAACGGATAAATATTGAGTCTGCAGGCTCTCATGCAAATGACGGCGGATAAAAATCAGCGCATTTGCTTTATCCTTTTCATTAGAGGTTCCATCATCTGTAATTGTATTAGCGAGACCTTGCCCTTTGAGGTGCATTTCCATGTCAAGGCACCAGGATGGATAATTCTTTCCACTCACTTCCAGGATGTGGAATTTGAGCTTTTCAATATTTGCCATAATCCTTGCAAAAATAAATCCTTATTAATTAAAAGGATTTCCAAATATCCACCACCACTTCAGGAGCAGAAGGATACTTTTAGATTTGAAATTTGGCTTCGGGCCAAGAAAAATAAAAATGAAGAGTTGATAGAAGAAGATGAAGTATAAGTTGATTAATAAAAAAAATACCCACTTTGCAAAAATTATTTACTCTGTCGGTAGATTCTTGTGCTTGCAAAAATTACTTACTCAGTCGGTAGATCCTCGTGCTGATAACGTGTTGTAAAATATTGCGTTGCAAATATATAATAGAGAAGAGATTGAGAAGAGAAAGCAAGAGGAAAGAATTTTATTTCTAGTATCTCACTGTTGTGTTTCTCTTGTTATTGTATATCAAAACTAAACTCCTATTTATAAGAGAACAAGAATGTACTTATCATTAATATCAATGTATCGAATGATACATGTACTGGATAGGGGATATGAACATTCATTGTATAGGGAGATGTACTTAGAATGTATGATACAAAGGTACCATAATAAGTACATTAGATAAGATGAATATAATGAATATTCATTCATGTATTTCATAACACACGATTTATTTGTTTTTGAAAATTGGTGATTTCTATGCCTGTAAATGTTGTTTTGCGTCAATGAGTTGTTTCCATAATGACTTATGGAATAATTAACTGTCCCTCCCGTATATCTTTATTCTAATCAGTTGTTTTATGAAACTCAAGTGATGAGTTAATCTCATAATTACATAATATTACCAATGATATATGATGTGCAATTCAAAGAGTGTCTACTTTTTATATGAGATATACGACATTACGGTGAATTACGAAAGATCATCTATTTTATATTTTTCCACTCATGCACATTTACCTACTATTTAGAAGTTGGTGTCACGTGCTTGTTACTATCATGCATAATGTTTTTGTTTTACAAGTTACTGCATTGACTATTCCTTACATTCTAATGATTATTACAGATAATTCTAGACTGGTTAAGTGAGTATCTAACTTCAGTTTCGGGCTATATAACAAGTGGTTTTGGCTCTACTATCATCCATTCACTCACGTTTCAAAGCAATAAAAGAAGATATGGGCCATTTGGCGCTAAAACCGGAAGGAAATTTTCATTCCCCGCCACTGGGGGAAAGATCATTGGGTTTTTTGGGAGTTCCGATTCCCATCTTGAATCTCTTGGAGCATATTTCAAACGAATCTCTCATCTATATCCGATCGAGTTTATTGGACCATTTGGAGGCCAAGGTGGACGTTGTTGGGACGATGGAAAATTTAATGGTGTAAAGAAAATAAAGATGATGTTGGAAGATGTTGTCAGCTGCATCTCATTTGAGTATGACAATAATGGCGAATCTATTTGGTCCTCTATCCATGGTCACAGTGGTAGCGGAGATATCCATATGGTGAGTTCATTGCATATTTTTTATTCATATTACAGTTCCCCTTCTCTCTCTCGTGTGTGCCTACCCAAACCTCCTTATCGATTCTAGGAGAACTTCTGTGAAAGCCCTTCATTTGCTTATCTTCAATTGGAAGTTTTTTTTCCCTAGAATATATCCTAATTTTTGCCTAATCCTTCCTCTGATGATCGATCCAACCTCTGAGGGAAAAAAGAAGAAAAGAAATACCTTGATTATATTTGATCTCTTCTATAAGTTTAGTAACAAGCATAACAGTCCAATTGTTCCGATGGAAAGACGAACTTATGATTATCCTTTTATAAAATTTGCAAATGAATAATTTCAACGAAATTTTTCAATTTCTTATTTGCTACGTTCACGTTATGTATTCCTCTATAAGCACATTGAATATACTGAAATGACAATAATGGAGTTTTTCTTATTGATATTAATAGCTACTTTAGAAGGAATGTTTTTATGTGGTTCGGTAAGGTACGGTGAAGGTCTTAGGCACCTCTCACTGCCCTACGCCACCATTAGATCGAGTATTAGTTTTCTAATAAACTTAAAATCTTTATCAAACTAAATTGTGAGTGATAGTAACCTGCATACATGATGGACAATGATAAAGTATGGGTTGTGGACAGTTTCTTAAAGGGAAATGAAAACCGTCCAAATGTACTGAATGATTGAAATCTTCTTTTGATCGTTTGAATTTTTTCCGGTGATTTTTGTTTTCTACATTAGACAAAGTTCCATTAATATGTTTTATGCGAGATGGACTCCATGAAAGTGACCTTGTACTATTAGTTTTTCTAATACTAAAGAAAGCGAATTGGCAAAGTGCGCTAGAGAACCCAATGGTCTATCATCTTCAATTGCTGAACCTGAAAGTATGACGTAAGAATAGTAGTCCATCCATACATTAGTTTTAAGAAATTCTTGGGTCTAAGTCTTAAACTTCTACATTGTTCGTGGATGAGATGTTTGCTTAGGCCACTGCAGTCTATTATCTTTGATATTGATCAATATGACAATTAATTGCTAATTCTACAGGTTAACTTGGACTACCCTCATGAGTTCTTGACCTCAGTGTCAGGTTATATCAAACATGATAATTCTGTTATTCAATCACTCACGTTCGAAAGCAATATAAGAAGGCATGGACCCTTTGGTAAGGAAGAAGGAAGGTTCTTTAGCTGTGCACTAGCATGCAGCAAGATAATTGGCTTTCACGGAAGGTCTGGCATTCAACTTGATGCGCTAGGAGTCTACTCTGAACCAATTTCTGATCTTCATCTCTTGAAATCCATTGGGCCATTTGGAGGACAAGGTGGCAATCCATGGCACAACAGAGATAGCACAGGTGTGAGAAAAATAATTGTAAAATGTGGATCAGCTATTGACTCCATTACTGTTGAGTATGACAAGAACAGTTCTGTGGTTCAAGGCCCTAAACATGGTGGAGATGGAGGACATCTAACATTCGAGGTATGGCCTTTAACATTTACTTAATCTTATGAACGTGCAACTTCTATGTCATTGCTAAGGTTTGGTGTTTAAGTGGTTTGGAGGTCACGTTTATGCACAAGTGTGATAGTATCTTCTAAATAGAAGTTAAAGGTGGAAGTGAGATATAAGAACAGTCCGTAGATTTTGAGTTTAGATTGACAAATTATCTGGAATGGGAACTTCTGAGAACGTCACTGTTGGGGCATGATATAATATCATCACAGAAAAGGGACCTCTCTTCGGTTTTCCTAGAAAACTCTTACAACCTTCCTTGGTTCCATTTACGATGAGATCACTCAATACATACAGAAAAGTACAACCTCTGAAAAAGGAAAAAAAAAGAATATTAAAAGGTTTTTTAACTTTATGACTTTTAAGTCTAAGAAAAACTTTCCTAAAATATGGAAACTTTTCTCAAAGAGTTGCGAACGCATTTTTTTTTTTTTAATAATCAATTGCCTTTCATTTTATAGATGAATGATTTGATAACTGTGGCGGACCAAAATAGGTCTTATGCTCTAGATGTAGCCGATTATCTATTTAGCTTTTACATTGTTTGTTTAACCAAATATAACTTATCAACTGAAGTGTTCTCTTTACGTTGTTTTAAAGATTATTTAGTTGTGGGGTTGGGATTAAATATGTTTGTCTTTCCAATTTTGCAGATTAAGCTCAATTATCCTCGAGAGTATTTGACCTCATTTTCTGGTCACTTTGGATCTTTTTTCGGGTATACTATTGTTCGCTCACTCACATTTTTGAGCAATGAAAGAACTTATGGGCCATATGGTGAGGAGGTCGGGGAGCACTTTCATTTTCCATCAATCGGTAAAAAGATCACCGGGTTTCATGGAAGTTCTGGAGTATGGCTTGATTCACTTGGAGCATATTTTGAACCTTGACATGCTAAGCTCCACCTTTATGTGCACCTTGCAGTTGATGTTTAAGTTTACATGTAAATATGTATCATCTCGAATGTTGACATCTAAGTTTTTGCTAAATATTTGATAAAAAATTATGGACCAATTTAGCCTTAACAAAATGGATTTTCGCATCACGTAAGCACTATTGTTATTTGTATCAACTAAGCTTTATTTTTATTTTTAATTTTATTATTGCATTTCGGGTAAATATATAAAAGTTATTATTCATTGAAAAAATTCTTTTACATGAAGTGACACGAAATGGTCTCTCTCTCTTCGATCTTGTTCATATACACGAAAGAAGAGCAAGCGCTCTGCCCATGAAAGAAAAAATAAAAGAGAAGGGGGCTTGAGAAAGGACAAAATAATGAAAAAAGGACCAAAGAAGGAGAATAAAAAAGGGGAGAGAGAGGGGGGGAGTCATCTTCTTCGGCCCCCTACCCTTTTCTCCTCCATCCTCCCTTCCTCCATTCCTCCTCTGTAACTCACGCACGCGCGAAGGAGAGGAGCAGCGCCGAGGCTGGCGAGAAACCCGGATGGATGGGACGCGTCTTCAATGCCGCGAAGCTACGGAGCAGGCGCCTTCAGTGCCGCGGAGCTAAGGAGCAAAGCAGAGCAGGTGGGGCGGTTGAGGGGACGCCAGTTCGGCCGCACCAAGGCCGGCCGGAGCCTCCGTCGACCGACCTCCTCGGCCTATATATGGGACGTCCGCGAGCCAAGGAAAAACACACGAAGAGAGAGAGAGAGAGAGAGATCTGAGGGGAGGCCTTTGGAGAGACATCCGAGAGGCCCCGAGGGAGAGAGACCTGAGAGAGCGAGCCCAACTAAAGGTCGAGGGTCGGTGGGTGCTCTCCGGTGACGACACGCTCAAAGAAACAGCCGGACTCACCGGCGTCACCTACCTTCCCGAGCCGACGTTTGGTGGGTGGTGCTCTGTTTTTTAATTTTGTTTTGTTCAAGTTCAGGGTCGGCTCCCCAAGGATCTCGACTCGGAGGTGCGCGAGGCGGACGGATGCAGTTCGACCCTCGAGCTCGTCCGCCGTCCAACACCGCGAGCCGCGTAGGGGATCCGCGGCCGACCACCCTGTCTACGTGCTCTGTTTGCCCTGTTTTGGGTGACGCTGGACCGGCGCTCGTAGCAATCTGGCCAGCGAGAGTTCCGGTCCACATCGTCCCTGCGTTTTGAACCTGTGATCTTGTATACCGATTGTTGAGAGTGCCGGCTCGAGTTCGAGTCTCGTTGGCGCCGAAAGCCTCCCGTTCGATATCGCACATCACCCGTTCGACAGGACGCTCCAACTAGATCTTGATTCCCTTTCCCTGTTGCGGCTGAAATTGAGCCAATGAAGGCGACGGCTGGAGGCGCCCTCAACCAGATGGAGGCGAGCGGCGCTGCTCACCGTGGCTGTGTCCGTCGCGGCGAAGCTGCTGCGGACGAGAGGAGAGAGGCACGATGCCAGGTCGTGAACCGGGTCGGGCACGGGTCGTATTCGGGTAGCGTCTCGTTTGTCCGGGCCGACTGGGTCTGGGTGTGCATGGGCTTGTAAGGTCATGGGCCTGGCTTTTCTTTCAAGTAAAATTTGGGCCTAAGAAGAATTAATTCGAACTGGGCTCTTGATGGAGCCTGGTCCGGCCAAACTCAAGACAAGGGCCCAGTTTGGTAGGCCCTGGTCAGTCCGTGTCGGGCCGAGCCAGATCGGGCTTGGTAGCCCGACCCGGAACCGTTTATTTTATAATTTAATAATTTTAATATTAAAAAATTTCAATAAAAAAATAAAAAATCCAAAAATGATTTACATTTTCCAAAAAATCAGAAAAAAGCCTGAAAGATGGTTTTTATTCTCCACAAATGCATGGAAAATCCTTCAAAATTCAAAAAACTTCACGATTTAAACAAGATTCAGTATAGGAGAGCATTAGTTATTAACTAGTATAATCAAATCTCTGATCTTAATTTCTCCATTATCACAAGAGTGATTCACTTGGGTTTCTAATCGACCCATCACAAATAGATTAGTGGCGACTCCTAAATAAAATTGACTTGCAAATTAAAAACTCGAACCATAAGATGTAAATTGATGGGCTTGAGAGAGCTCGGGCTAAACCTAACATTTAGCAAGCAATTAGCCTCCACACACACCTGTGCATAAGGGTGTTGAAAAGAGAGGTTGCGATAGTGGACATCCTCAAAAATTTAGGGACATGAATTGATGTATTCTCTACAAATAAAGTGTGTTAAAGCATTTATTCCAGTGAATCAAATCTTCATCAACTAACCTTGTGGCTTAGGGATGGCGCCATTAATGGGAAGCAAGTTTTTATAGAAAAAGGATTTGTTTAAAAAATTCGTCATAAATCGAACACTTTTTAAGTTTTGCATTTGAAACGATGGATAAAGGAGAGTGAATCAACTGTTTTTCTCCATCTACGGACTTTCTGCAGGTGGATTTTGGTCGGTAGGACCAAATCTAGTTATTCTCTCTGGGCATAATTGTTCCAACAATGAGTTCTTCCCTTGACAAAAGAGCACTTACAAGGGCTCGCCCAAGATTTTCCGTTAGCAACCTGAGTGCGTTTCTGTCGTGGCAAATTAATGATTTGGAAGACATGTTCATAAAATAAATTATTTATATCACTTATAAAAATTAATCGACAGATTTTATTATCCATAAAAAATTATTTCTAAATATTTTTATTGATGATGAAAATCTTTTTGTTAATTCATCTTTGTAAGGGATATTCTTGATCAATTTTAGGAAGATATTTTTCGAATTATTGATTTGTCACAAAATAAAGATACGCGGGTTGTCGTTTTTCTTATTTCATCTAATATATGTTGATATGATGCTGAAGTAGGCAAGACAATCTACTGTTTTCCAGATCATGCACTATCATCTCAATCATCAAGAGAGTGGACCATACACTCAGCATTGTCATATCTCATTTTTGCTTCTCGACTTGTTGCATTAACATTTCTTGACACGTATACATAATGGACAAGGACAACGTTTGGGGCATGGAAAGCATCTTGAGAGAAATCAAAGCCATTCAAATGTACTGAAAGATTGAAGTTGTTTTTTGATTATTTAAAATTTCCTTCCTTAATTTTTTCTTATATTAGTGAACCGGTGATCCTACCACTTGTTGTAAATGCAATCGAATTTTAGAGTGTTTGAAAAGTGTAATCAAGTCCAGATCTTGTCAAATAAGTATAATCAAGTCTCTTTGTTAGGGAAAGATCATGTGATGAGGAAAAATCTCATCATTATTCTATATGTAGTAAAAAATATGTACTATAATATTGTGATAGGGAAAAATCTTTTCTTTTCTTTCAAGAAACTTCAAGAGAAAAAAACTTAGAAAAATTAAATCATAAGTATCACTTATATATAGTAATAAGTTGTAAAAGTAAGTTCCATAAGACAGAGAAAATAATTTTGCTTGTAAACATACGTAAAATTGGCATATTAGGCACGGCATTTTATGTGGTAGAAAGAAAACAAATACGAATTAGGCACGGTATTTTATGTGATAAAACAATGCAAGTTAGAGAAAAATTGATTTCGGGATGGTAATGGAATTTGTAGCGAAACAAAACTGACGCTACATGAAACGATATATCAAATATAGGAAAAAGAATGGATTATAATATAATTGATCATACCATACACATTATGTTATGTAAGAAAACATAGATAATTATTAGCATGAATCAATATTAAAACACAAAAATTACTTTGGTTCAAGATTATACAAAATGTAGTAAAATACAGTGTTAGAGTTAATTTTACTTAATTAAAGAATGATGATTGATTAAAAATGACAAAATAGTGGTGTCAAATTAAAAAGAAAAACGGGGCATGATAACTTCATTTTAGTAAAATAGGACATACAGGACAGTTGATAAGTGTGAAATGAATGTATATATGAGACAATACAACCTATAACATTTGATCGTATTATAAATGATACATATTGATTTCAAATAATATAATTTTCAATTTTTAAAATTTGATGGCTTCAGTGATCGCTGTGGCATTGTAAAGATATTATATATTCATGCAAGTTGAATTTGTTTATGTGGAGAAGGAATTTTGGTAAATTTTCAGCAAACTCTGAAATATAGAACTTTGCAAACCATGTGCAGCCGCCATTGCTCCTGATGCAGCCACGGCGGAGACGGCTGAGGATACACCCACGAGCCGAAGGCTCAAGCTCCACCTGGCCAGCCACCCTCACTAGCCGAGGCTTAGCTTGGCCATGACAGTAGTGGCTGAGGCAAGTGGCGCAACTTGTCCTAGCCCGGCGATGTGTACGTCATTGTGTCGCTTCGAACGCCTAGACAGACAGCTCAACCCTTGCCTAGCCATCCACCGTCCACGGCTGGCCATTGCGGCTCCGCCGCGGCTGCTGAACACTCGAACCCAAGGGAATAAAAAGCAGATTTAGTTCGGGCATTTTCTCAAATAGGTGAAGTGCACCACTGGAACGGGATCTCTTGGCTCGAACAGGATCGGAATCGGCGTTAGGACCCTCGTGAAGCGAACCAGGACAGGCATGGCGACCTTACAAGGACAACTGGTGGCTGGAGCTTGTGTGAGCTGGATGGCCACGAGCTCCGGCCCAACGCGCTCGAAAAGCAGGGTAGAAGATAGAGGAATCGGAGGCTCACAATTCGGCCGGGGACGCCGGCTAGAACTCGCCAGACAAGGGTCGTCACAGTCGCGACGTCGGTTGAGCCTGGCTCACTCTGTCTAAACTCTCTCTACCTCTCAAATCTGGCCATGTCTCTCTTCCTCCGTAAAATCCCCACCTCCAACCGAGATCGCGGCTATCCTATATATAGGCCAAGGAGGCCGGTCGATGGCGGCTTCGGCCGCCGATCCTTGGCATGCCAACTGGCCTTCGCCTCGGTTGAACCGGCATCCAATCGGCCGCCCTATCCACGCAGGCCCACCGTCTGGGTTTCTCAACGCATTGAAGGCACATTGAAGGCGTCTGCGCCATCGTCCCATCAGTTCGGGTTTCTCGTAGGATTTCACGTTGATCCATCCAGTAGCATTGATGGCACGTCCCCTTCGTCGCCGGTCTACCCTACTCTGCCTCGGTAGGGCATCCTTCACACACGTTAGTTGTCGAGGGAAGGAGGAGGATGAAGAAAGGGGGAGGGGATCGGGCCAAAGGAGAACAAAATGGGAATGGCCTTAGGCCCACGTGGGGAAGAAAGAAGAAAGGGCAGAAAGAGGGGGCGCAAAAGCCCAGCCCCGATGGGCTCTTTTTCTTTTTTCTTTTTTGAAAATTTCCTTTTTATTTATATAATTATCCCAAAATAGGGTAAATGGGGGAAAATAAATAGAAAATAAAATAGAAAATAAAAATTAATAGATGCAAATATTAATACCTAGGTAATGCGGAAATCATTTTTGTTAGGGCTAAATTGGATGCAATTTAATTTTAAAGATTTAGCCAAAATTTATGTGTCAACGGCTTTCCTTTTTAAAAAATGAGCTTACAAAGGTTGCATTTAAAGACAAAATGATACCCAAATTTTGTCCATGCATATGCAGTAGATGATATATTGTTTGGAACCAGGTGTCCTATGCAAAAAAGGGCACTATAACATGATACATACTAAGACAGATAAAAAGATACTTGTAGTTACTTATACAAAAGGAGTGATATGGGATGTGAGCCTAAGTTTTTTGGCAAGTATCAAGGTATCATCTTATATGATTGTGTGAGGAAGCTGCTTTTCCAAGACTCGAATCTTTTTTCGATCACCTATTAGAGCAATAAATTGTTTGTTTAGGATTTGAACTTTTCTTCGGTCACTTTGATGGGAAATTGTTTTTTGAGAACCTAAATCATTCCCCGATCACCTGTTAGAGCAACGAATTATTTTTGTCTAGGACCCAAACTTTCTTCGATCGCCTTCGATCACTTGTTAGAGCAATAAATTATTTTTGTTTATGACCTGAACCTTTTTTTTGGTCTCATTAACGAGAAATTGCCTTTCCAAAACTCAAATCATTCTTTGGTCACCTATTATAGCAGAAAGCTATTTGTCTAGGACTCAAACCTTTCTTGGGTTGCCTTAATGGGAAATATTTGGACATTCGCAGGCATCGAAAGAATACTTGGATGCTCACAAGCACTAGCCCTAGAGGATACCTAGATATTCAGAAGCATTGAAAGAGTGCTTGGATAATCCTAAATATTAGATTTGGAGGATACTTGGACATTCGCAGATCAAAAGAGTACTTGGATGCTCACAAGCACTAAACTTGAAGGATACTTGGACATTCACAAGCATCGAAAGAGTACGTGGATAATCGCAAGTACTAAACTTGGAGGATACATGGACATTTGCAAATATTGAAAGAGTACTTGGATGCTCACACGCACTAACCCTGGAGGATACCTAGACATTAACAAGCATTCAAGTAATGGAACACTTGGACAATTAGAAGTATCTGAAGATGCAATTTGGAGACAACTTAGGCAGGCCGAGTGTCAATATAATAAGAGGGAATACCTAGGTAATCACAAGCGCGCAAAGTAGTGGAATACTTGGAAATCTACAAGTATCCAAGGATGCGGTTTAGAGAATGCCTTGAGGACAACTCATATAGGTCGAGTGTTGATGAAAGGGAGTACCTAGATAGTGGCAGATGCTCGTAAATAATGGGATACTTGGACAATCGCACGTATTCATACTCTGAGAACAACTCAAATGGGTCGAGTGTCGATAAGAGAAAGTACCTGGATAGTAGCAGATACTCAAAGAAAATGAGATACTTGGACAATCGCAAGTATCCATATCTTGAGGACAACTTGAACATGTCAAGTGTTAATAAGAGAGAGTACATGGACTATGGCAGGTACTCAAAGATAATTGGATACCTGGATAGTTGCAAGTATTCATATCCCGAGGACAACTCGAATAGGTTGAATGTCAATAAGAGAAAGTACCTAGATAGTGACAAGTACTCAAAGACAATGGAGTATTTGGACAGTCACCAGTATTCATATCTTAAGGACAACTCGAATGGGTCGTGTGTCAATAAGTGAGAGTACTTGGATAGTGGCAAGTACTCAAAGGAAGTAAAACACATGGTTAGACACAAGTTTCTTTCTTTCTCTCTTTTTTTTTTTGGGGGGGGGGGGGGAGGGGAAGAGGGGGAAATATATACTTACCTGATGATATCTCCGATATGTCAAAGTATGTCTCCTATCAATACATGCAATACGAACACATGGTGTAAATTCATGAATTCAAATGAGGTTCATGTATGATAATTTTGTCAATTTTGCATCATCAAAGTTCCGATGGCGAAAATATAGAAAGACAATGCATATTCAAAATGCAGATGTCTTAACCATGTCAATTGAAGGACTTTCAGTCCGAAAGGGCTTTCCACTCACTCTCATTGAAAAAGTTGTTTTATCTCGATCATTAATGCAAGATTTACAAAACCCACACCATCTCACTATCGTCATGTCAACAGGGGTCCAAGTATTCTCGCAAAGTGGTATGACTTTACCAATCTGAGAGGTCTTTGTCAGGATCGTAATGTAGACATGGTCAAAGGCTTATCAAAGGGGACTGTCCAAGTCAAGGCTATGAAAGAAATCATCTGCAATCATCTCCGAGTTTATAGGTCAAGAACCCTGCAAAATAACATAGAGATAATCTTGCTAGCACTTCTTCGAGCGATACTTATAAACATATGAAGTCTACGTTAATTCGAGTGCCTTAGTCTAAAGAGAATTTTACAAAGGGACGCAACATAGCTTGGTTCGTGGGTTAAGAAATGAAGGAATTCATAGGCTCAAAAATGTGTATAAGAGTAGGTGATTATCTTGGCATTGTCACCGATCTTCCCTCTCATCGCCAAGAATTATTGTGGCACCCCCCCCCGACGGCCTCCGATCCGTTAGGGTCGCCACAGCTTGCTTACCTTTCACTTTCCCTAATAACATGTCACTCTGATACCATTTCTTGCAGCGGGTCCGTACAACCTGGGGGTTTACATCTTTTAGATAGGTCCCTTGCGCAATTCATATGACGGAAGCATAACCAACAATTCCCTTCCCTAAATTCAGAAAACAGTGCACACCAACTAAACATCTTTTATAAGTTAAAGCCGAACACTTTTATTTACATAAAAGCAGATGGATATCTTTAGTCGGTACATCGAAATGCCATGGTTTTCTACACTTGGCTATACTTCAAAAGATGATCGACATCTCCTCCAACAGTCGTATACTTAAAGTCCATTGATCAGTGTCGGCGTCCAAAAGTTCCTTCCTTTGCTATCCTCCTCCTCACGATCATATCCGACCACTTGATCCATCTACCGGTGGCAGTAGCAGCAGATGTATCTTATCTAGTCTGAAATGTTGGTCCCCAGAGGGGTGAGTACAGCCACTCAGCAGGTAAAAGATCCATTAAACTACTCAATGCATCACACAATACAATCATAACACCATAGCATAGTACATATCAATTCATGCATCCAAACATAACTTACCTCGCAGCCATGCATATGTCATCATACCATATGTACATACACCATCATGCACTCATCATCAAGTATTCATACATATACATACCTCATGTGCACATACCACAATGCACTCACACACATCATATCATACAGCCATGCATATGTCATCATACCATATGTACATGCATCCTCATGTACTCATCACCATCATGTCATACATATACCATGCCTCATGTACACATACCATCGTGCCATAGGTGCACATACAACCATGCACTCATCATCATCATGTCATACATATACCATGCCTCATGTACACATACCATCGTACCATAGGTGCACATACAACCATGCACTCATCATCATCATGTCATACATGTATCATCATGCCATAGGTGCACACACAACCATACACTCATCATCATCATGTCATAGTCATGTACCATCATGCCATATGTGCATGATTCAATTTCCACTTTTATCTTTCAATTTGATCAGACATCTTTCATTCCGGGATTAGTAATTGCATCCCATATTTTATCACTCGCACCCCAACCTGGCATCGCGAGAAAACCTCCGGCACTCACCACCGGGCATCCGGCACCCCCACATTCCGGGCATCTCGCATCCCAAACTGGCATCACGAGGCATTCCCCGGGCACAAACCTCCGAGGCTTCCGGCACCCAACCATTCCGGGCATCTCGAAACTCCCGAGGACATCCGGGCATGTATCTCAATACAACCAGGCATCCGGCACCCAACCATTCCGGGCATCCTAACACTCCCAGGGCATTATCAACTCTCCTCCAATAGTTTCCTCATTCATCACAATTCATATTTGCCAATATATGGCTCACAATCAACATGGCACATGATGTATGGCAACAAAGTCAAATTCAACATTTGATTCTATATACAATGCCAATTTTCATCACATGCTCAGCAAGGTTCAATCACTTCAATCAATATAAATAATAGGGCTCATTCAAAACAGGAACAATCATAAACTTCAGCATTCGAAATTCGCACAATCCAGCTTGCGCAGTTTTAGAAAATAATTCCATTAAATACCCGAATGGTCTCTAAAAATTATGAAATTTGAACACGTGATAGTCAAGACATAATGGCAGATATTTCATGAAGAACACTTTGCCAAAAGAGCTTCATATAAAATGATATGGTCCATGCATTGAAACTGATTAAGTCCAAACGCGTCAGATTATAGGGCTTTAGAAATATTTCCGATTAAATACCCTAATAACCTTCAAAATTCATGAAATTCGACTATGTGGTAGTCAAGACCCTAAGGTAGATTTTTCATGAAGACATCGAAGTCAGATTCGTCCTAGAAAATCAATTATATACGGTTGAAACCCCTGTTTCTAAAACCGAACATTCCAGGTTTAGCCGTCTCCGAAAAATCACGATTTCGCCTACTTATCTTCCATATTTTCCTCTGAATTTTTTATATGTTTTGGCTCAGGAGGTCTACTACAACTTTCATTAAGGGATCAAGGTGATATTTTAACAATAAAGTTACTTTACAGACCACGAAACCACTGAAAGTCATCACGACGAATTCCAGATCTAGTCTCTCCAAAGGAAAATCGTTTCACCAAGAAATACTTGTTATTTTTATCTAAAATTTCAGTACGTTATTCTTAAAGATGTTCTCTACAACTTTCATGAAGAATTCGAAGTGAAATTCCAAATAAAAAGTCACATGCAACACACGAAATCACCAAGAGGTCAACAAAACAGTTTCCAGATCTAATGTTTTCGTAGAAAAGGGTTTCACCCCTCAATACTTGTCCATTTTGTCTCAAATTTTAGTATGTTATACTTCAAGATGTTCTCTACAACTTTCATGAAGAAATCGAAGCAAGATTCCGACTAAAAGGTCATATGCAACACACAAATTCGCGGACAGTCGGACTGGTCTTTCCGAAATCAGCATGCATGACCAACGAATCTCTCTTCAAAGCTCCGAAATCTCATCCCATCTACCACAACCAAGACTTACCATCTACTACACATACACACAGCAATGCAAAGAGTAGGTTTTAGGACTTCACTTGCCTTTGATTCAAGCACAAAACAGCAGCAAACAGAGGCAAAGCAGCGACGAACGGCGGACGAACTCTCTTCCTTCTTCCTCTCTTTCTCTCGTTTGGACGGTACTCTCTCTCTCTCTCTCTCTCTCTCTCGTTTGGACGGTACTCTCTCTCTCTCTCTCTCTCTCTCTTCTGGTCGAAATCCTCTCCCTCTCCTCCTTTTCTTCCTTTCATCCTCATGATTAGCAAGTAATCATGAGGTTTGCATGGCAATGGACACTTGGTAAGTCCCTCTTGCCACTTGTAGCACCCCTTACACCACTTGGTGATCTTCATGCAAGGCTAATGGGGTTCAATGGGCCAGGCTTGGGCCAGCTTGGTCGACCACTTCATGGGCTCCTTGGGCCGGGCCTCTTGGCCCACTTTAGGCCAACACTCTTGGGCCTAAAGTCCAAACTTAAATGGCCCATATTTATTTTTGGTAATCCATCTTAATCCCACTTATACAAGGTACCAAATTACAAATTTAAATGGCCATAATACTTTGTAACATAGTTTAATAAAATCCAACTTATAAAATTCATGGCTAAAAACATAATCTCCTCATCAAATAAAATCCTTGGTCTCACATGGACATAGGACGCGTTTCCAACAAAAATAATTATCCATTTATATAAATACCAGATCATTCTTATTCACTTGGCCATAAATCTTGAAATCATAATTCAATAAACTCCTACTTATAAAACACATGGCCATGAGTTATTTTTGGGATGCCACAATTCTCCCCTCCTTAGAGAATTTCGTCCTCGAAATTAGACATCACTTATGTCTCCTTAAACAAGTAGGGGTACTTTTCCTTACTCGATTTCTCACTTTCTCATGTGGCTTCCTCCATACCGTGATGTTGCCATAATATCTTAACCAATGGAATTCTCTTGGTCCTGAGAATTTGTTCCTTTCGATCCAGTACTTGCACAGGCTCCTCAATGTACCTCACTTTCTCATTCACTTTGATGGCTTCATGATCGAGTATGTGACCAGGATCCGGTCGATACCTCCTCAACATTGACACATGGAGCATATCATGCAAATTTCCTAATTTAGGGGGGCAGCGCCAAACGATAAGCTATGTCTCCCATTCTTTCGAGTATCTCAAAAAGTCGAACAAAGCTAGGGTTCAGCTTGCCTTTTATTCCAAATCGAGATATTCCTTTCATAAGGGATACCTTAAGAAACACATGATCTCCCACATTAAACTCTAAAGGTCTTCTACGCCTATCTGCGTAGTCTTTCTGCCTACTCTGGTCTGTTTTAAGTCTCCTTGATAATTTCAACAGCCTCAGTAGTAATCTGTACCAATTTAGGTCCTGTCAATTTCCTCTCACCTACTTCGTTCCAACAGACAGGAGTCCTACACCTTCTTCCATACAATGCTTCATAGGGAGCCATGCCTATACTTTTCTGAAAACTATTGTTATAGGCGAATTCTACTAGATGCAACTTCTCATCCCAACTCGCTCTAAAGTCAAGGATGCAAGCTCTTAACATATCTTAATTTATCTCACACCAAAAAAACAGTTTTAAAACAACAACTACCTCTGAAATTCCTTTTGAACGCTTGAAAATCTTCCTTCATGAAATCAAACAATGCAAACTGAGGTTTTCAAAAGCATTCAACAACAATAGCAAGCTTTGAAATCATATGTCATTTCCATGTCAAAACGTTTTCGAATCACCAATGTGGAGAATCCTTTGGGTTCTCGAAAATCCCACTTTATGATATCAAATAATGCAAAATAGGGATTTCAAAGACAACAATATAACAATAATAGTCTTTGAAAATAGGTAAATCTCATATCGTTGAAACCAATTTATAAAATCAAAAGCATGATACCAAATCCATAAAATCCATTTTCAAGTTTAAATTTCAAATACTTTTCGAAATCCACATAAATAGCCTCAAGTCGCACTTGCATCACGGCTCGAAATAATTTATCAAAACCATTAGTAATTTGAAATCGGCATATTGGCAAATTCAAATCTCAATCCCAACTCTAATGGTTTGGGATGTTTTCTATAAAAAGTTCAGAAATCTTTAAAACATTTCTTAAAACACTTGGGTACGGTGTCAAGTACCCATAAATTTTGATGCAATTCAAGAGATTTTTCTAAAACAGTTCATAATCAAAATTTGCTTTTCGATTGAGGTTCAAAAACTTGGAATGTACAGGTGATGTTTTTCACCAAAAGCATAAGCATTTCTTGAAGTATTGGAAACCATAGTTTGGCATGTCGATAATATCGGTCCCATCGTAAAGATTTTTGAAACTAAAAACTTTGAAATACCAAAATCCTAAGCCTTTCTTGAAATACCGAAATCAACGCATCGGCGAGTCATCAAACTCGGTCCCGACCTTAAGATTTTCGAAGTAGTTTGCATGTAAAATCTTAGAGCTTTTAAAACATCCAAACTCAAGTATTTCCAATCTAACTGCACTACATCAGACAACAACGGCAATGCATTATATAGGTTGGTAGACTTTCACTTGCTGGCATGTTAAACACTAGGAAACGTGTTTAGCTACATCCGCCTTCATGCCATTCCACCAAAACTGTTGGCGTAAATTTCTGTACATCTTTGTACTACCTAGATGAACACTATAATTACTCCTATGTGCCTCCGACAAAATTTCCCTCTTTACTTCTTCACTGTCGAGAACACAAAGTCGTCATTGGTATCTTACCACTCCATCTTCAGAGACTTGGAACTCTGGTCTTTTCCCTAAAGACACAGCATTTCGTATCTTCACAATTTCCGGATCAAATTCTTGCAGAATCTTAACTTTCTGAATATTTTCGGGTTCAATCCTTAATGTAGTAAGCATACTGATGAGGTGGTCTATATTCCAACTTAAAGTCTGAATTTGCTACTGACTTTAACAGATTCCACTCTGTTATCTTTAAATTAACCATGTTCATAACTGACTTTCAACTAAGGCATCTGCCACCTTATTCGCCTTTCCTGAGTGGTATCGTATCTCACAATCATAATCCTTTAACAACTCCATCCACCTCCTTTGTCTCATGTTCAATTCCTTTTGTGAAAACATATATTTCAAGCTCTATCCTAAGTGCAACGATCAATCAAATTCAAATTTAAAGAATTCCACCTCTTGGCTCAATCGAACACACCATTTAGCCGAATTATTCCTATACCTTTGTCACCATCAATTCAAGCCTAGAACCATTAGAATTGACACCACCAATAACTCATCTGGTACAGTCCAACAGAGACATTCACTACGCTTTCACTACAACATAGATTCAAGCCTAAAATATAGCATCATTCATTTGGTTCAAATATCGATAGTCCACCAAGACTTATTCAATTCAAAGATCGACAATTCACCAAAATAAAACTTGTCTAGTTTCCATCGAGTATGTCTCATGTCTCATCCTAAAGGATCATCACTTGGACTAATCACTCATCAAATCCACAACTTGAATTTTCACCTTTTCACCTTAGAAAGACTATAACCACAATTGATCATATCCACTAATTCCACCAAACCTTTTCAAACTGAGATCATCACCTAAAATTAAAAGTTGACCACCATCGATTAAACCTATTATTCCGACACATAAACCACAAATAATTTCATGTCTCATATGACCACTCAACTCATGACTTCCAAGATTAATCTTTACATACTAAAAGCTTCCATGTAACGCATCAAGACTTCCAAGGAGATTCTCTAATATGAAGTCACTACTTAGCTCAAATGATTATAACTTAATCCTCAAATTCATAACTCACTCTCCATAATTCACTTCTTAAGCCTTGTTTGCAGCACTACGCTTAGATGCTACGCATGTTCTTCAGGTCCTTTAGAATATATCAGGATATCATCAAATGAAGACAATCACAATCAGATCCAAATAAGGCTTAAATATCCTATTCATTAAATTCATGAATGCAGCTAAGGCATTCGTCAATCCAAATAGCATAACTAGGAACTCATAGTGTCCATAGCGAGTCCTAAATGCAGTCTTAGGAATGCCTTCCTTCTTGATCCTTAGTTGGTGATATCCCGACCTTAAGTCAATCTTGGAATAGACCGAACTTCCTTGCAGCTGATCAAATAAATCATCAATTCTAGGTAATGAGTACTTACTCTTAACAATTACATGATTCAATTGCCTATTATCAATGCACAAACGCATCAACCTGTCCTTCTTTTTCATAAACAAGAGTTCTACAAGCTTAACCATGTTTTCGATGCGCCGCTCTGATAGAATTATCCCAGAAACATTGTCTTCCCAGTTCAGTTCATGGTTCGGTTCATTCCTGCCCCCTTTTTGCCATCCTAGAAGCTTGCCAGGAGCCGCTCCTTGTTCAGGTCCTCTGACCTCGGCGTCCACTCCCCGCCCTCATCAGATCGGGTCGTTACAAGTACACCAGCTTTCGCTTGGTTCGAACCCAAACTACACATTCATTGGAGAGTCTTGTTTCGATAGGGACTAACTTACAGAGATATTATCCGCTTTGGCCTATTCCATTCTTAGCCTCACAGTTTTATCCTTAGCGCACGGGTAAGTACTATCTCAGGAGATCATTCATCCTAGTCCATTGCTTACGGAGCTAGTCCATTCACATGATGACATCGAGGTCATACATAACCATCACTACCAAGTCCATTTCCAGACTCCGTCTCCTTAGGGTTATCTTACACTTCTCACACTAACTACTAGGGATCTACGAGTGAATATTCATCACCCGTTATTCAAAGTTAATATCCTATGGTGTGCATTGTCATCATATTCCTCAATTTCCAAATGAGGCTCATTATTACTCCAAATAGACCATAGCTCCGATACCAACAAAGGCTGTGGCACCCCCCGACGGCCCCGATCCGTTAGGGTCGCCACAGTTTGCTTACCTTTCACTTTCCCTAATAACATGTCACTCTGATACCATTTCTTGTAGCGGGTCCATACAACCTGGGGGTTTACATCTTTTAGATCGGTCCCTTGCGCAATTCATATGACGGAAGCATAACCAACAATTCCCTTCCCTAAATTCAGAAAACAGTGCACACCAACTAAACATCTTTTATAAGTTAAAGCCGAACACTTTTATTTACATAAAGCATATGGATATCTTTAGTCGGTACATCGAAATGCCATGGTTTTCTACACTTGGCTATACTTCAAAAGATGATCGACATCTCCTCCAACAGTCGTATACTTAAAGTCCATTGATCAGTGTCGGCGTCCAAAAGTTCCTTCCTTTGCTATCCTCCTCCTCGCGATCATATCCGACCACTTGATCCATCTACCGGTGGCAGTAGCAGCAGATGTATCTTATCTAGTCTGAAATGTTGGTCCCCAGAGGGGTGAGTACAGCCACTCGGCAGGTAAAAGATCCATTAAACTACTCAATGCATCACACAATACAATCATAACACCATAGCATAGTACATATCAATTCATGCATCCAACCATAACTTACCTCGCAGCCATGCATATGTCATCATACCATATGTACATACACCATCATGCACTCATCATCAAGTATTCATACATATACATACCTCATGTGCACATACCACAATGCACTCACACACATCATATCATACAGCCATGCATATGTCATCATACCATATGTACATACATCCTCATGTACTCATCACCATCATGTCATACATATACCATGCCTCATGTACACATACCATCGTGCCATAGGTGCACATACAACCATGCACTCATCATCATCATGTCATACATATACCATGCCTCATGTACACATACCATCGTACCATAGGTGCACATACAACCATGCACTCATCATCATCATGTCATACATGTATCATCATGCCATAGGTGCACACACAACCATACACTCATCATCATCATGTCATAGTCATGTACCATCATGCCATATGTGCATGATTCAATTTCCACTTTTATCTTTCAATTTGATCAAGACATCTTTCATTCCGGGATTAGTAATTGCATCCCATATTTTATCACTCGCACCCCAACCTGGCATCGCGAGAAAACCTCCGGCACTCACCACCGGGCATCCGGCACCCCACATTCCGGGCATCTCGCATCCCAAACTAGCATCACGAGGCATTCCCCGGGCACAAACCTCCGAGGCTTCCGGCACCCAACCATTCCGGGCATCTCGAAACTCCCGAGGACATCCGGGCATGTATCTCAATACAACCAGGCATCCGGCACCCAACCATTCGGGCATCCTAACACTCCCAGGGCATTATCAACTCTCCTCCAATAGTTTCCTCATTCATCACAATTCATATTTGCCAATATATGGCTCACAATCAACATGGCACATGATGTATGGCAACAAAGTCAAATTCAACATTTGATTCTATATACAATGCCAATTTTCATCACATGCTCAGCAAGGTTCAATCACTTCAATCAATATAATTAATAGGGCTCATTCAAAACAGGAACAATCATAAACTTCAGCATTAGAAATTCGCACAATCCAGCTTGCACAGTTTTAGAAAATAATTCCATTAAATACGCGAATGATCTCTAAAAATTATGAAATTTGAACACGTGATAGTCAAGACATAATGGCAGATATTTCATGAAGAACACTTTGCCAAAATAGCTTCATATAAAATGATATGGTCCATGCATTGAAACTGATTAAGTCCAAACGCGTCAGATTATAGGGCTTTAGAAATATTTCCGATTAAATACCCTAATAACCTTCAAAATTCATGAAATTCGAATATGTGGTAGTCAAGACCCTAAGGTAGATTTTTCATGAAGACATCGAAGTCAGATTCGTCCTAGAAAATCAATTATATACGGTTGAAACCCCTGTTTCTAACACCGAACATTCCAGGTTTAGCCGTCTCCGAAAAATCACGATTTCGCCTACTTATCTTCCATATTTTCCTCTGAATTTTTTATATGTTTTGGATCAGGAGGTCTACTACAACTTTCATTAAGGGATCAAGGTGAGATTTTAACAATAAAGTTACTTTACAGACCACGAAACCACTGAAAGTCATCACGACGAATTCCAGATCTAGTCTCTCCAAAGGAAAATCGTTTCACCAAGAAATACTTGTTAGTTTTATCTAAAATTTCAGTACGTTATTCTTAAAGATGTTCTCTACAAATTTCATGAAGAAGTCGAAGTGAAATTCCAAATAAAAAGTCACATGCAACACACGAAATCACCAAGAGGTCAACAAAACAGTTTCCAGATCTAATGTTTTCGTAGAAAAGGGTTTCACCCCTCAATACTTGTCCATTTTGTCTCAAATTTTATTATGTTATACTTCAAGATGTTCTCTACAACTTTCATGAAGAAATCGAAGCAAGATTCCGACTAAAAAGTCATATACAACACACAAATTCGCGGACAGTCGGACTGGTCTTTCCGAAATCAGCATGCATGACCAACGAATCTCTCTTCAAAGCTCCGAAATCTCATCCCATCTACCACAACCAAGACTTACCATCTACTACACATACACACAGCAATGCAAAGAGTAGGTTTTAGGACTTCACTTGCCTTAGATTCAAGCACAAAACAGCAGCAAACAGAGGCAAAGCAGCGACGAACGGCGGACAAACTCTCTTCCTTCTTCCTCTCTTTCTCTCGTTTGGACGGTACTCTCTCTCTCTCTCTCTCTCTCTCTCTCTCTCTCTCTCTCTCTCTCTCTCTCTCGTTTGGACGGTCTCTCTCTCTCTCTCTCTCTCTCTCTCTCTCTCTCTTCTAGTCGAAATCCTGTCTCTCTCCTCCTTTTCTTCCTTTCATCCTCATGATTAGCAAGTAATCATGAGGTTTGCATGGCAATGGACACTTGGTAAGTCCCTCTTGCCACTTGTAGCACCCCTTATACCACTTGGTGATCTTCATGCAAGGCTAATGGGGTTCAATGGGCCAGGCTTGGGCCAGCTTGGTCGACCACTTCATGGGCTCCTTGGGCCGGGCCTCTTGGCCCACTTTAGGCCAACACTCTTGGGCCTAAAGTCCAAACTTAAATGGCCCATATTTATTTTTGGTAATCCATCTTAATCCCACTTATACAAGGTACCAAATTACAAATTTAAATGGCCATAATACTTTGTAACATAGTTTAATAAAATCCAACTTATAAAATTCATGGCTAAAAACATAATCTCCTCATCAAATAAAATCCTTGGTCTCACATGGACATAGGACGCGTTTCCAACAAAAATAATTATCCATTTATATAAATACCAGATCATTCTTATTCACTTGGCCATAAATCTTGAAATCATAATTCAATAAACTCCTACTTATAAAACACATGGCCATGAGTTATTTTTGGGATGCCACAATTATCTTCATGGAGGCTCCATTAATTGTACCATGACAATAGCTTTATTAGGGATACGAATGGCTGAAATTTACTTTTTTTGTTTGAGGGCATTGGCTTTATTTTTATCAGATACATTGCTTTTTTATGCCCCTAGTTTTTAACCTACTCTTCACATCTATGGGCATTGGCCTTGCTCTTACTAGGTACACTACTTTTTTATGTCACTAGTTTTCATTTTTGTTTGTTGTTTTGGAACTGGCCTAGACAAGTTTAAACAAAACATTGCTATTAGATTCATGAGTCTTCCTCTTCATTTGGCGCTTTGGATCATGTTGTTTGAATAGTAGCGACCTCTAACTTGCCCCAATGTGAGGGGTGATTATCAGTTAGGTTTATACTAAACAAAATTACATACTTATTGGGGCTGTACAACGGATACAAGTGCATAAGATAGAGAAATGAATGCTCTTCATCCTTCTAAGGCACTTAAATTATCGTGACTGTTCGTATGTGCTAAAGACACCTAAAGATTGATGCAAGTGCGATCAAAAAAATTTCTGTACATTTTCTCACCTTGTGACGCCGCTCTCCTTCCAACCCCAATGTGGGGTGGTTCTTGATAGGGATAATATGAAAGAAAATTCACAAGTGTTTGGGCCTAAATAGGTTAAGCAATGGATAATCTACATTGTTTAGGATAGAGAAAGGGAATGCCCTCATCACTTTGGTCATTGTACCATTCGTAAGAGAACTCTTTACTTTACAGACATGAAACTACCTACACTCATCTCACAAGTGTATAAATAGGGAATTGTGTATGAGATATACATTGCCTTTTATCATTCTGACACCTCTCGCTTAGCATAATCAATCCCACATCATTCATTGAATTGTCTATTTTGATAATTCTCAGTGGAATTAATGATTTAGATAGATAAAAACATCATGCAAAATTCCCTTTGGAAAGACATGGACAATTTTAAGCAAGAGGGAGTTTTTCATCAAAAGCATGGGGAAGGAAAACTGTCCCTATAGATGTGTTAAATTTTGAACATAGAGGGGATTATTCAAAAAATGGGCAAGGCGCTAGTAGTACCTATGGGGCACCTCTCTCTCTCTCTCTCTCTCTCTCTCTCTCTCTCTCTCTCTCTCTCTTTATTTAATCGAACCGGCTCTAGGGTGATATGTCTTTTCACATCAAGTTAGGTGAATTCGATATGGGTCATTCCCATGCACTTGCTTGGCCAATATTAATTTGCTCAAATTAACCCATTGAGTTTGTTCCTTGAATCCCGATACTTCTTGTCAAATTGGGAAATTATATCAAAAGCGAATTTAGAGGGGGGATATGGGAAACAACACCAAATTACCTTTCCCCAGAGTTTGTATTCGATGACTTCTCGGACTATCTCGAATGTTGTTGATAGCCACTTTATCTTGTCATGGCTCAGCATTTTCTTTTCATTGGCCCTTCTCAATTGTGGCTATGTGTGTGCGGTCGATGGTTGTTGATTCATCCTTGACGCATTCTTTTTGTGGAACCCTTTCCTGCCTCATCTTTGATCACAGGAATATCAACAGCATTGAGCAAAGTCATGTACCTCAGACTTCCATGAAATCTAAGATAGATAGTCAAAACCTCGAATTTACTACTGGCAACCACTTTTGGACAAAGTATGTGTCTGGAACAAGAAGTGAGGTTTCCGGATTCCAAAGTCACGTTTGGAACAGGAGGCTAGAGATCATCTGGACTATCTAGATTTTCTCCTTGTTAACAGTAGTCAATTTAAAGAGAAAGTGGAGGAGTTCATTGTTTGTGCTTCCTAACTTATTGAAGCCAAATGTCCTATAAATGAAACTACAATGCCTAGTCTCTCGAGGTATGTCTTGTTTAGAAGACACTGCTCAGACTTGAGATAGAGTCATGTAGGTGTAAGGTGAAGCATGTAGATCTTCAGGGATGGCTTGTCAAGATAACTTGAAAATGGGGGAGGCTAAGACCAGCGTGGAGGAAGCTTCCTAGATTGCTTCTCCTTAAGTCATTATGATCGCATGCTCCGAGTTTAATTGTGTGCATTTGCCTATTTTGTCTTGTCTTTCGTCTCTTGTAGATGGAAAAGAGAGCAAGTATGCCATTCCCAAAATTATGTTTAGGGAACAAGACGCATCTTTTGTTTTTCTGCAACATGGAGATCTTTTTTGTTCACCCATGCTTTCTTGAAAGAATATTTTTGAATTCAACAAGTCCACATGATGTGCCAATTTCAAATGCCCCTTGTCATGCTAAGTCAAAGATACAAAATAAGCAAATAAAAAATAAAAAATAAAAACACACAAACAAAGTTAAATCTAACACGTGATTTGGGAAAAGTTTTTAGTAATGAATGTCTTTTATTTTCTAAAAGATTTTTTTTTTTCTTTTTGGGGGAGGAAGCATGAGGAAGCCCAAGCCTCATAATTTTCTTTGGATGATATTGTCTTTTCATGATTGGATATCATCATGATGGGGTACCACTCATGCCCTTAGAATGAAATATCGAAATTATACTTTCATTGGGTGAAACCAAATTACATTATTGGAAAGGAAAATGTGACAGTAACATACATATTAGACAGAATAAAAAAACAGGATATTATAAAAACAACTTAAATTCGTGAAAAAGCCCTTGCAAAAGGGAGTATCCCGATAATCGATGGTGTTAGGCCCTTGAATCAAGCGCCCTTGAGTTCTTCGCCTTTGGTAGATTTGAAGTGTTCATACGAGAGGCCCACTTCATTAAAACAATGGAAGTGCATTCCATGCAACCAGGAACATAGGTTGCTAGGCAAGGTTTTTATGAACAGCTTTATCATTTATTCTTCAATCAACTAAGGTATAGCTTGCATCATGAAAGCCTCCCACCTTCCTACATATGCTCAAAAATCTTCCATTGGTCCTCTTCTGATGCGAACTAAATGCTCGTTAGGCAATATAGTTCCAACCTTGGCTTCGTATTAATGCAGGAATGCGAAAGATAGCTCACTCCAATCCTTCACAAGGTAGATCTTTGCCATGAAGAACTATTGCAATGTAGGCCCAGTGACACTCTCGGGAGGCTTGAATTATGAGCAGTGCCTGGTTGACGTACCAACTCATTTTGGCATGATAGTATTGCAAGTGTATCATGGGGCAAGTTGTGCCATTATATTTATGGGGACTAGGCACCTCCATTCCTTTGGGAATTACAAACATGTTGAGGCAAGACGGACCTACCGTGTCTCAATTAGGGAACTAGCCCTCCCTCTGCATTACCATTCCCTTTATTGCGAAAATGAATTCTACTACTTCAGGGAAGTTGGACTCTTCTGAGACCATTTCATCGCTTTCTTCTAGGTCAAAATTTCCAATTGAAGATGATGCATCTATGTCACCCTCATGGTTGGGTGATAAATTTAGTGACTCATTGGGAGACAAGCCCTAAAAGGGTAAATGTTCCCCCATCTAAAAGGCTTGGACCTTGTGCATGAGTAAGAGGCAATTATTCGATGAATAACCGACCTCATCTGTATAATATTGGTAGCTCTCCATGGGACTGTACCACGGGCGATGTTCGAAGCCTTGGCGTGGCTGTTCATAGGCTATCAAATTTTGCCTACATTTAGCAGCAGACGTTGGCTTGGATTGCTTGGAATTTCCTTTCTTGACATGTGGTCTTGACCTCTTGAACATTGCCCCTCGCTTCGCCAATTTGAGGTGGTCAGGAAGACTGGGAGATAGTAAGGTCTCGTTCCTTGGATTGATGGCAGTCAACACTCTTTAGGTCCTAACTCTTGCAATAAGCCTGGAAAGTTGTGTTGCCATACTCCGAACTTGAATAGACTTTTATAATGTTGACCTCATCCGCAGGGTTTTTGCCTTTCCTAGTGGGAAGCTTCTCCGTAATGGAATACTGCTCGGTGGTCCCTTCATCATGCAAGAATGTATTGATATTTTCTCTCATTGATCCTTCTTTTGTTGGCTGTAGGTCAAACTGGGTGGTTAGGCTCCTCCCTAACATGGCATGTTCCCTTAAGAACTCATTATCCTTTATCTCCATGCCTACCGATTCTTCGCAAGGCAGGGTAATGTCGATGCCGACGTCAACATTATATTCTTTGTAGAAAACATCAGTCAATTCTTCCCATGTCTTAAGGAGACTAACTTTCCTTACAATGTACCACCATAGGTTGGAGCCAGTCAAATTCAATTGGTATGATTGAATCACCCTTTGAACTTGGTAGGCTTGCAAATGGATCTCTGAGTAAGAAGCGTTGGGATATTTCTCGCACCCAGGCACTTTGAATTCTTCTAGAATTTTGATGGCGGCATAACTAGATAGATTAGTGGGGCCTTGATAATGCAACTAGCTCAACTTTTCTATGTTCCTCGTAAAGTGTCCATCTTGTCTGTTCTGCCCATTTTCTGGTGCACCTATGGGTGTGACAAGAGCATCCTCCCCAACAAAGATTGGATGCAGCTCATCGGGTAAATTGGTGATTTCGCTATCAATAGCTAGATTGGTACTATCTCATCTCGTGATAGAATGGCCATAGAGTTGAACTTGGTTTGAAAAGACTCCACTTGTTTCGAGAGTTGTTGGAGTGTACTAACAACCCGTTTCATCTTGCTTTCCATGATCGCAAGGTGGCTAGGCATATCTTTATCGGCCATTTTTGCAATTGCTCTCAAGGGGTTCAGATTGGTGATCGGTCCATGATTACCTAGTCATGAATAAACAAGCATGTATAAACAAGAGGCATAAATAAAGAGTTAGTCCATGACGACTACCTAATCCCACCCCTTTTATATTCACGAACAGTTTGTTCATGGAGGAGTTTTCCTTAAGGACGGACTAGGGAAAAAAGACATGTGACATGTTAACATGGATTAAAAAGATATCGAATTTGAAATAGAAAAACTCGAAATGACAAAAGTATAATTGAAAACAAATTATCAAAAGTTTTCTTCCCTTTTCTTTACACCATTTTTCCTTTCGAAAGCACCTGAAAATTCCTTGGGAAAAATAAAATTTAGCATGCTTGAGACAATAGAGGCATGAACTAATAGTAATTTTTTTTCCAAAAGTTTTGCATCTTTTTTTCAAATAGACTCCATGACAATTACTTCGAAATTGGAATGACCATGGTATTAAATTCATGACTAACCTAGTCAAATCATGGACTAGCCGAAACATAAAGGGAACTAAGTAAATTGCAAAGTGTAAAGATAGGAAACTTAACCAGAGAAAATCGATGGCGATCACATAAACATGCGCATGATATGTGTGGTTCGATTTCTAACTAAGAAGGCTTAGTGAAGTTAAGAAGTGATCTGACTGTCGTAGTCTCATGTCATTGTTAGGTCCTCCTAACCTTGGCTCTACCTAAAGAAATTTGGGAAAAAGAAAGGCAACCCTTACATCGCAGTCTCACATTCGAGGTAGTATCTTCCTTAAATCCATCCTAAAATATTTTATGGCAGCCTAGGTCCGGCGGCAGGGTTGTGTGTGCCAAGTGTAGTGCTAAAAAAGTCAAAGTGCGCACAATAATTTATAAGGAAAACATTGATATTAACATAATTAACATTTACCTCTAAGCAACTAACCTATACAACCAAGTTAGGGAAACATTTAAACAAGACAAAAAGGCCTTAGTCTACAAAAATAATGAGTTCTCAGTGGAGTCGCCAAGCTATCGTGATCTCCCTTTGGACGCCCTTACACGCGGGCACGGATGAAGGCTAATAGCTCGCTAAGTATCAGGCTTAACTCAGGCTCTCTCAAGCCCATCAATTTACGACTTTTTTGCTAGCTTAACTTAATTTAAGTTTTAATGATAAAAGTTATAAATAGAAGTGCATAGTAGCCGATAAGTCCGGGCAAACAAATATCAATATTTTAGGTCTTAGACAAAAGATAACCAGTTTAAGTAGTAATCCGATGAATAAATTATCAAGAAGAAATTATTACTTTAAAAAAGGTAGTAATTTCTTCTTAATAATTTGTTCATCAGATTAATAATGTTACTAAATAGTTTTAATACCTCTTAGTATGTTTTCACATGTCACTACAGTTTTGTAAGAATTGAGGCTGGATAGGTTGAGAAATGAATTAGAATCTGCTTAAGTTGAGGCATCTTATACGTTGGACCGAAATGGGAATGCTTAAATAATCAATAAGAGCCAAAAGGTCATGTTTCCGGTCCTTTTACAGTCCCGTAGGAGAAAAACAGGAGCGATCCTACTTGATTAATTGTAATAATCCTATGGCATTTGTAATTTTCCTTACTAAAAGTTATTTATTCGCTATCTATCATTTCGTAATTTTTCTTCACAAGATGCAGTTTCCCATTAATCGTCATATTTTTTTTTAGGTCCTGTGAGTTGTTAAAATTCCTTAAGAAATAGTAATTTGCCTAAGTGTATGGTGAGTTTCTTTTTCTATTTGTTAGTAAATTATTTGATGGATTGTAATTTTCCATTGACCTATGTAATTGTCATCTCATAAATTTATTCGGAAAGCGTAATTTATCTTTAGTGGCCATAAATTCTTTAGTCCCTTGGTTCGTAATATTCCACCACAATCATAATATATACCCAAGTCAAGAGCAAACTTCATTTGTGTTTTTTTTTTTTTGAACAGAAACTTCATTTGTGTTATTAATAGTAAAATGTCTAATCGATCGTGACTTGCACTTCGTTAAGACGTGCGTCAATAGTCTTCTTCCCCAATCATGAATCGCGCACTAACCACGGAATATTTTCTCTAGTGGAGAGGAGTGAGAAGTCTCCCTCACCAGCTGGTCTCGACGCTCCATTAAAGAAGCAGAGCGCGTACCGGTGGCGAAGCATTGAACTTTCGTCCCTTCTTCTCATTCGTACGCCTTCGCCTGCGGGGAAAAGTTTCGAGCTGTTTCGCGGTCTCTCGCTCGATCCCGGATTGTCCTCATGGAAATCGAAGAAATCGGGGGACTCGTTCCATCTTCTTCCGCTTCGGTTCATAGGTGGAAGTACGACGTGTTCGTGAGCTTCAGGGGCGGGGACATAAGGAAGAATTTCGCGGCCCACCTCTTCCGCGCGCTGAAGCAGGCGGAGATCTACTACTTCAGGGACAATGAAAAAGAGGAGACAGGGATTCTCATTGAGGGCAAGCTGCTCGACGCGATTCGCCATTCGAGGGTTTCTCTCGTCGTGTTCACTGCCAACTACGCCGACTCGCGGTGGTGCTTGAACGAGCTGGTGGAGATCCTGAAGTGCAACATAAAGTTCAGAGATCATCAGGGTCATGTGGTTCTGCCCATTTTCTACGATGCTGAGCCAGGCGACGTTCGGAAACAGAGCGGGCAATTCGGGGATGGTTTTGAAAGGTGTTTGGCCACCCACAAGGACGATTCGCTGGTGCAGAAGTGGAGGGATTCGCTTAAAGAAGCTGGGAATTTGTCAGGATTGCATTTGAATAATGATGCTAATGGGTAATGCACCATCTTCCCCAAGAAAATTATGTTTTCGTTAGTTGTATTCCCAGTTGCACTTGATGGATAAATTCACTCACCGCAAAAGCTCATATTGGTGCTTGATTTGAACTCTACCGTTGATTGAATTTAGTTAATGTGTTTCTAGCTTATATGCTGATGGTCTCTTCAGGCTGTAGTTAGTCATATTTGAATTTGTTCTTCCCATACAACTGCAGGGATCAAGCGTATTTCATCGAGCAAATTGTAGAACGTCTCTTAAAGATTATTCCCAGAACAAGCTCCCCCGATGCTATCGGGGTAGATTCCTTTGTAGATGATGTGATATCGTTGCTGAAGATTGGGTCAGAGGATGATGTCCGTGTGGTCGGACTATGGGGAATGAAAGGAATTGGTAAGACAACGGTGGCCCAAGCCGTCTGCCATCGCGTTTCTAGGGAATTTGACGGGGTTAGCTTTCTTGAAAATGTTGGAGTTGCAAACCAAGATACGCTTTTACTTCTTCAGAAGAGACTTCTCCACGATGTTCTGAAGGGACAAGATCTAGAAATTTATGATCTTAACAGCAACATCAACGAGATAAAAGCTAAGCTCTGGCGGCAAAGGATCCTTATAGTTCTTGATAACATCACTGAGAAGCACCAAATTGAGTATTTTGGCGCTGGAGATCGAGGATGGTTCAAATATGGGAGTAGAATCTTGATAACTACAAGAGAAGAATGGCTTCTGAAAGATCTCAAAGTGGATGATAACTACATGCTCCCTGGACTGGGTTCTGAAGAATCGATCCAACTCATGAGTCTCCACGCCTTTGGCAAGGACCAACCTAAAGAAGGGTATGAGGAGTTGTTCAAGAGTCTTGTCCACTATGCAGGTGGTCTGCCAGTGCTTCTTAAGAGATTTGGTTCCTTTCTTTCTAGTAGGAAAAATCAGTGGCATGAGATATTGGAGAAGTTGGTAAGGGATCCTCATCTTTATTCAATTGGATTACCTTTAGATCCATTCTCCTCTCTTCGTCAGTCTGTAGGGCCATTCGGAGGCCATGGTGGAGATTCTTTTGATGATCAAACATACGATGGTATAAGAAATATAGCGGTTGTCTTTGGAATAGTGATCAACTCCATTACTATTGACTATATTCAGAATGGGTGTTTTGTGCGCTCGCCAAGACATGGTGGATCTTTGGGAGACCACACATATGATGTGAGTCCATCATTACATTACAGTTCGCTTTGTTAATTTGCAATATTTACGTCTAATTCTGTTGTTCTCTAAGAAATTGTCAGTTACCGTTCATTTGTGGAATGGGGGTTAAGAAAAAGTGGTGTCACAAAGTCATAAAAGACGGACTTGCCTGATAAATTTCAACTGGGTACTTCTTCAATGCTTGATCATCTCTCAATATGTTGATGGCTTTGTTGTACCTTGCTAAGATTATTATTATTATTTTTTAGGGTGCCAAAAAGAAAAAAAATTACACTAGCGTCATCTGCCTACTCTGATGTTACAGTTAATCAAAGATTACTCCAATGCTTGTCATTGTCAATATAGAGCATCAAGAATGCCATTTAATTATGGAGCAAACATTGGGAATCTAGATGGAGTTAAATCGTTATGGCACAAGACTAGTGAACAAGGCAAACTGTGCTACACAATAAGAGAAAAAATCCAGTCGTCCCAATAATTAGATATCTTTTGTTTTGGGAAAAGTTAACCTAAATAATGCATCTGGAGAGCATAGAATTTTCCCCCCTTCAAAGGTGATCGATACTCACTTTGCTCTTCTGCAATTGTTACAGGTACATTTAGATTATCCAACTGAATACTTGACTTCGGTGTCAGGCTACACTAGAGAAGATTCTTGTCATGTCATCAACTCTCTTACCTTCCACAGCAATAAGAGGCCACATGGGCCAATTGGCGAGGAGAAAGGGAGGTTTTTCAGTTTTCCACAAGTTAATGGAAAGATCATTGGTTTTCATGGAAGGTGTGGCTCTTTTCTGGATTCCATTGGAGCTCATTTTGGCCCTGTCTCTCATCCATATCCCTTCGAAGTGGTAGGGCCATTTGGAAATGGGAAAAACCGCTGGGATGACGGCAAGCATGCAGATGTCAGACAAATTGTTGTAGTCTCTGGTTCTGCAATTGAATCTGTTAGTTTTACCTATGAGGAGGGTCCTCCTTTCAGACACGGTACAACTCATGGTGGCAAAAGAAATACGGTACACTACTCTAGTAGGAACTCGATGTTTGATAAACATTACCCCTTATTTTCAATGATTCTTATCTTGCCATTGCTGAAGATGGCGTTTGGGTGAAAGTGATAGACTGTTAACTTTGGAACTTAGGTATGACACCATCAACAGGAGGCAAGTTTCTATTGGAAAAAGATTTGTTAAAACAATTCGTCATAAAATTGAACACTTTTTTTAAAAAAAAATTATTTTAAAACAGTCGATGAGGGATATCTATGGACCTTCTGCATATAGATTTTGGTTGGTAGGATAACATCTAGTTATTCTCTCTAGGCATGGTTGTTCGAAAGATGAGTTTTTTTTCCCTGACAAAGAGCACTGAAGAGATAATGTTTGCAATAATGGTGCATTTGTTTCATGGAAAATCAATGAATTGAAAAATATGTTTCCAAAAATAATTGTTTGTATCACATAAAAACATTAGTTAATATTATCACCAACAAGAATTTATTCCTAACATTTTCTTTAATGATGAAAATTCGTTTGTTAATTCATTTTTGTAAGTGATACACTCAACCGATTCTAGGAAAGTGTTTTCCAAATCCTTGTTTTTTAGCAAAATAAATGCACCCTGGTTGTTGTCTTCCTTATCACATCTATTATAGTTAACATGATATTGAAGTAGGCAAGATAATCTACTATTTTCCAGATCATAAATTATCATCTCAATCATCAAGAGCATCACACACTAGTCGTTGTCATCTACCATGCTTTTGCTTCTCAACTTGTTGCTTTGACATTTCTTTACCGTTCATGTGTTTGGTATAGATAAATCTGGACTGGCTAACTGAAGTTCTTATTTCGGTGTCGGGATATATTGTGAATGATTTTGGTTCTACTGTCATCCAATCACTCACATTCCAAAGCAATAAAAGGACATATGGACCATTCGGCACTGAAACCGGAAGGAAGTTTTCATTTCCAGCAACTGGTGGAAAGATTATTGGATTCTATGGGAGTTCTGGTTCCCATCTTGAATCTCTAGGAGCATATTTGGAACCAATCTCTCATCTATACCCGATCAAGTGTGTTGGACCATTGGGGGGCCAAGGTGGACACTCTTGGGATGATGGAAAATTCAATGGAGTAAAGAAAATAAAGATGATGTTAGAAGATGATGTCAACTGCATCTCATTTGAGTATGATGATAATGGTGAATCTATTTGGTCCTCTGCACATGGTAACGAAAACGGAAGTATCCATACGGTCAGTTCATTGAATATTCTCCATTCATACTACCTTTGATCTCTCTCTCTCTCTCTCTCTCTCTCTCTCTCTCTCTCTCTCTTGTATGGGGTGTGGAAAGCATCCTAGAGGGAAATCAAAGCTGTTCAAATGTAATGAAAAATTGAAGTTGTCTTTTTGATTATATAAATTTCTTTCTTTCTTTCTTTTTGGATAAGTGTATCAAAATATTAAAACTTATTGCTAAATGCAATCGAGTGATAAAGTTTTTAAAAAGTGCAATCAAGTCTAAATTTTATTAAATTGGTGTAATTTCAATAGTTTTGTCCAATTAGGCTATGGCCAAATGCTGACCCCTTTTTTTTATTATTACTTTCTTAAGACATGGGGCACCCACAAAGTACCACATTAGAAAGAAACTTGAAAATTTTAAAAAATAAAATAAAATCAAAAGATATAAAAATCAAAAAAAGAAAAAGAAAAGAGGATCAGAGATTCCTTTGGAACTATCTTTTTATCAAATTCACAGTCAGCCAAAAGCAATCGCACTTTGAAGGACAAAGCTGAAAATTACCCAATTTATAATCGAAAAACATATAAATATCCATTGAAATAACCTAGCATATAAATGCCTGTTAATAGGAAACGATCCAATGAATTTGTTGCCATAAAATACTGAACACTTCCCATAGTTATGATAGAGACATAAGCAAAAGACAACATGATCCCTAGCACAATGCAAAAGATCTGCCAAGTTTCAATAGAAAAACACGCAAAAAATTTCATAATACTGGAATTTGGTTTCCGAGCTCGACGAGGTTCAAGCAGCCATGGCCAAACTCGACGTAGCTCAAGTCGTCATGGCTGTGAGCTCGAAGAAGCTCAAGCGGTCATGGCTGAGCTATTTGAAGCTCAATTAGCCCTGGGCATGAGTTTGAAGAAGCCTAGAAGCTGGAGCTGCCACGGCCGAATTCAATGAAACTTGGGCAGCTTAAAGAAGCTCGAGTGGCCAGGGCCAAGCTTGATGAAGATCGAAAGGCCAGGGTCACAAGCTCGAATTTCAGAACTTGATTGCAGTAGCTCAATAAGTTTTAGAATTTTATTGTATATTTTGAAAACTTTAGGATCCAATTATATATCTTAACAAGTTTTAGAACTTCTAATATAGTCGTCCCTTTTTATTTTATAAATTACACAAAGGTCAATAATATGATTTATGCGAGATGGATTCCATGAGAGCAACCCGGTACCATAAGCTTTTGGTCAATTAATATGCTTTATGCAGGATGGATTCCATGTGAATAACCTGGTATAATAAGTTTTTTTCTTTTATGCAAGGGCGTCAGTGAACCCTAATGATCTATCATCTTATTGTTGACCCTAGAAGTTTGATGTAAGAATATTAGTCTTTAGAAATTCTCGGGTCTAGGTTGCACGTGGATCCAGTGTTTTCTTAGGCCACTATAATCTATCTATCATCTTTGATATGGATCAATATAACAGTTAAATGCAATAAGTACTTTTCAATTCTGCAGGTTAACTTGAATTACCCTCATGAGTTGTTGACCTCGGTATCAGGATATATCAGACATGACTGTTCTGTTATTCAATCACTCACGTTCGAAAGCAATACAAGAAGGCTTGGACCCTTTGGTAAGGAAGAAGGGAACTTCTTTCGCTGTGCATTGACATGCAACAAGATAATTGGCTTTCACGGAAGGTCTGGTATCCAGCTTGGTGCGCTGGGAGTCTACTTTGAACCAATTTCTGATCTTCGTCTCTTGAAATCCATTGGGCCATTTGGAGGAGAAGGTGGCGATCCATGGGACGATGGACATAGCACAGGTGTGAGAAAAATAATTGTAAAATATGGATTAGTTATTGACTCCATTGCTGTTGAGTACGACAAGAATGGGTTTGTGGTTCGGGGCCCTAGACATGGTGGAGATGGAGGACCTCTAACGGACGAGGTATGGCCCTTTAGACATTTGCTTAATCTTACGAACGTGCAGCTTATGGGTTGTTGCTAAGGTTTTGGTTTTAAGTGGTCTGGAGGTCACGTTTATGCACATGAGCAAAGTATTCTAAACAGAGCGTGGAGGTAAAAGTAAGATGATGAGAACAATCTGGATTTTGAGTTTGACAAATGATCTCGAATGAGAAAGTCATTGTTGGGGCATGATGTTATATCATTATTGAACAGGGACTTCCCTTTGGTTTTCCAACCTTCCTCGGTTCCATTTACGATGAAAGCACTCAATACATTCAGAAAAGTACCACCTCCGAAAAAGGGGGAAAAAGAATATCGAAAGCTATTTTTACTTTATGACTTTTAAGTCTGAGAACAATTTTCCTAAATTTTAATAGTTGTTCTCAAAGAGTTGCAAAAGCATTTTTTAAGCAATTGCCTTTTGATTTTACTAATGAATGATTCGATAATTGTGGCGGACCAAAATAGGTTTACGCTCTAGATGCAGTGGAATTATTTATTTGGCTATTACATTGTTTGTTTAAATAGATGCAACTTATCAACCGGAGTGTTCTGTTTATGCTGATTTTCCAGATTCTATGGTTGGGGGTTTGGGATTAATTACGCTTGTCTTTCTAATTTTGCAGATTAAACTCGATTATCCTCGAGAGTACTTGACTTCATTTTCTGGTCATTTTGAATCTTATGGGGGCAATATTGTTGTTCACTCCCTCACATTTCAGAGCAATGACAGAACTTATGGGCCAATTGGTCAGGAGATCGGGAACTACTTTTATTTTCCATCAATCGGTAAAAAGATCGTCGGGTTTCATGGGCGGTCTGGATGTTGGGTTGATTCACTTGGAGCACATTTTGAGCCTTGACATGTTAAGCTCTGCCTTTATATGTGCCATACGGTCAATGTTGAGTTTACCCATATACATAATGTAGAATTGGGAAATCAAAGCCATTTAAATGTACTGAACGATTGAAGTTGTCTTTTTGATTATTTAAATTTCCTTCCTTAATTTTTCTTATATAAGTGCATTAGTAATTCTAAAACTTGTTGCAAAGTGAATCTAGTTCTAGAGTCTTTAAAAAGTGCAATCAAGTCTAAATTTTATCAAATTAGTACGATCAAGTCTCAAATCATGTGATAGGGAGAAATCTCATGATATTTTATATATGTAGTAAAAAAATATGTACTTCAATAATGTGATAGGGAGAAATCTTTTCTTTTCTCTCAAGAAAACTTTAAGAGAAAAAATATTCTATAAATATTAAATCATAAGTATCATATATATATATAGTAATAAGTCGTAAAAGGAAGCTTCATGAGAATGAGGAAATAATTATGCTTGAGCCTTGTAAACATAAGTAAAATTGACTTATTAGGCACGACATTTTATGTGTTAGAAAGAAAATAAATACGAATTAGGCACAGCATTTATGTGGTAAAAAAATATATTTAAGTTAGAGGAAAATTGATTTTGGGATTGTAATGGAATTTGTACAAAAAAAAACCGACGCTATGTGAAACGATATGTCAAGTATAGGAAAAAGAATCGATTATAGTATAATGGATTATACTATACACATTATGTTATGTGAGAAAATTTATTTATCAGCATGAATCAATATTATAACACAGAATTACTTTGGTTCAAGCATATACAAAATGTAGTAAAATACAATGTTAAGAGTTAATTTTACTTGAGTAAAGAATGATGATTGCTCATAAATGACAGGATAGTGGTGTCAAATTAAAAAGAAAAATAGGGCATGATAAATTCATGTTAGTAAAATAGGACATATAGGATATTTGATAAGTATAATGAATTTATAAATGAGACAATTGAACCTACAACATTTGATCGTATTATAAATTATACATATTGATTTCGCATATTATATTTTTCGCTTGTTTAAATTTCATGGTTCGTAATTTTCCTCACTAAAAGTTATTTAATCATTATATAACATTTCGTAATATTTCTTCACAAGACGCAAGTTTCCCTTTTATCTTGCAAGTTCTATAAGTCCTGTGATTTATTAAAATTCCATAAAAAAAATAGTAAATTGCCTAAGTGTATGGTATGCTTCTTTTTCTATTTTCAGTATATTATCTGATGGATCGTAAGTTTCCATTAGCCTATGTAATTGCTATCTCGTAAATTATCTTGATAGGCCGGAAAATCTCTAGTCCCGTGATTCGTAATATTCCACCAAAATCATAACATGTGCCCAAGTCAATAGCAAGCTTCATTTGTGTTATTATTAATAAAATATTTGATCGATGGTGACTTGCACTTTGTAAAGACGTGCGTGAATAGTCTTCTTCACCAATCATGACTTTTCTTAATCGAAAACAAGTTTGATATCAAATAGGTTTTACAAAAAGACCGGACAGACCACTCTTTCCTCTCTTTTTTTCTTTTCAACAATGACGATCTAATTTTGTTTCTGCCTCTCGTGTCTTCGCTTTCCAGAGCCAAAAAAAAGAACACGCAAGTAGAAGTTCTCGATGAAATAAAAAAATATTAATATTTGAATGCAGCCATGGACAATGATTCCACTTACGTCTCCACAGATTAACTGTTTCGAAGCATCTTCTTCTACCAACGCATGTGCTATGAAGTTTCAAATCCATGTCTGCGTCTTCAGACATGTCTCTGTCACGTGAAACAAAGCTCTTTTAGCTTGACTTGACGAATTCAAACCAAATTGTCCTCAAGCGCGCAAGTTGCTTCTTCAGTTCTTGGAACCAAACCAACTCCACTCCGCAACTTGTCTGAACATTCACTTGAATAAGCAGTCTGTCCTGATGGCGGAGCTTTCATTCATCCCCTTTTCTCATTCGCAACTTGCGTCTCCTGTTTACAAATACACCTTACCGGCGGAAGAGTTGCGACCCTTTTTGCAGTCTCTCACTCAATCACGTATTGTGCTGATGGGAAGCGAAGAGATCAAGCGACGCATTTCGTCTTCTGCTTCAATCCACCAATGGAAGTACGATGTGTTCGTGAGCTTCAAAGGCGAGGACATAAGACAAAACTTCGCAGCCCACCTCTTCCATGCGCTGAAGCAAGCGGGATCCACTGTTTCAAGGACAATGACAAAGCAGAGACCGGAATTTTCATCGAGCCCAAGCTGCTCAATGCGATTCACCATTCCGGGGTCTCTCTTGTCGTGTTCACCACCAACTACGCAGACTCACGGTGGTGCTTGAACGAGCTGGTGAAAATCATGGAGTGCAACAGGACGTTCAGAGATCATCAGGGTCATGTGGTTGTGCCCATTTTCTATGATATTGAGCCAAGCGATTTTCGGAAACAGAGCGGGCGATTTGGGAATGGTTTTTGAAGGTAATTGGCCACCCGTATGGTCGATTTGCTGGTACAGAAGTGGAGGGATGCGCTTAGAGAAGCCGGGAATTATAGGGATGGCATTTGAATAATGATGCTAATGGGTAATGCAAAACCTCATATCGGTGCTCTTGATTGATTTGCTCAATCACCACAAAAGATCATATCGGTGCTTGATTTGAACTTGTTAGAATCTGTTTGATTATGGTGTGAGTTTTTGGAATAGATTTTGATGTGAAAGTTATCTCTGCTTCTGAGAGTTATTTGGTTTAATTGTGTCTTTTATTTGCATCCTTCAACCATGGAAAATTTGTTAGCCACTAATCTTAACTACCACAAGAGTTCTAGGATCTTTTAGATTGTCCAAGTTTAGAAAAATATCTTAGAAACTCTAGGAAATGGATCATCAATTTAGAACTGCACTGCTGATTTAATTTAGCTCATGCACTTCTTGCTTATATGCTGATCGCCTCCCTACGCTATAGTTAGTCACGTTTGAACTTGTTTTTTCCATGCAACTACAAGGATCAAGCGGACTCCATCGAGCAAATTGTAGGACAGATCTTCAAGATTATTCCCAGAGCTAGCTCCCCCCGCGCCATTGGAGTGGATTCCTTTGTAGACGATGTGAAATCATCACTGGAGATCGGGTCGGAGGATGATGTCCGTGTCATTGGAATATGGGAAATGGAAGAAATTGGTAAGATAACTGTGGCCAAAGCCGTTTGTGATCGCCTTCTCAGGGAATTTGAAGGTCTTACCTTACTTGAAAATGTTGGAGATACTAACCGAGGTACTCTTTTACTTCTTCAGAAGAGACTTCTCCATGATGTTCTGCAGCTACAAAGTCTAGAAATGTATGATCTTAATAGCAACATCAATGTGAAAAAAAAAAAAAAACTCCGTCGAAAAAAGATCCTTCTGGTTCTTGATGACATCACTAAGAAGGACCGATTGAGTATTTTGGTGCTGGAGATCGAGATTGGTTTCAACAGGGGAGTAGAATTTTGATAACTATAAGAGAAGAACTGTAATAATAGCCCACCACCAGCCGTGGTGGCTCTGCTGGGTAGGCTCCTGCCTTTGAAGGGAAAGGTTAGGTGTTTGAAGCCCCTACAACTTGTAGGGAGGCTGGTAGACCATTAGGTGTATTACGCGTGGCGCCCTGGTGGTGGATCCTGGGCTAGCGTCACCTGGGGGTTTACGTGGCGGCTGTCGGCCAAAGCGGTTCCTCCGGCACAAAAAAAAAAAAAACTGTAATAATAGCCCATTAAACCCAGCCCATCTCTCTCTTAGGCCCAAGCCCATCTTCTTTCTTCTCTTCTCTAGGTATTTCACATGAGGCAGCAACGGACAAAAATAAGAAATGAAGAGAAGAGAGGGGGCTCGTCCGTGAGAAGGAGAAAGGGGGAAGAGAGAGATTTTCCACGCGTTCTTGATCCAGACAACTCGACTAGCCGAATCAACTATGGTTCGCAATGCCTGGTAAGCATTCGAGCCGATATTTCGTCTAATTAAAGTAATTTTGGGAATTAGGGCACAAACTTTAAGCTATGTAGATCTTGAAATATGACCATTGAATGAGGAGATTTTGAGCTGCAACTTTGTGGAAATGATAGTCTAAGACGTTATGGAGTTTTGGGGTTTGACGAAACCCGCTTTCAAAGTATGGCTTGTTCATAACGAAATTCTGAAATTTTGCATGCGGGTTATGCGTAATAGCTAAAGACAAACACACACCATAAACAAGCTTCTTCATAGTGCTTAGGAGTCATTATGTTGACAGTTGAATGTGGCTTAGTTGAATTGTTCGTTAGAGTTGTGTAGTATCTACTTTTTAATATTGTTTTTTGACAAGTTGATAAGAATGTGAGTGCATCGACTCAAGGAACTATTGTAAGTCGGTTTTCGGTTTTTCCTAGGTGAGTGATACTATTTATTATCTGTGTTTTGAACTCATGTTTTGAAAAACATTATGGATTAAGCATACTATGACTTAATAATAGAATATTTTATTGTATAAAACATGATCGAGCCGTTACTATTGTTTTGTTGTTTGAAAGAGGGAGTTATTGTTTGACTTCAACTTAAATGATTGCCTATAAATGGTTTGTGAAACCTTTCATAAAAGAATCTTGAAAAGTTTAAGATTTATGAATGTGGTTTTGAAAGGCGCTTTGATAACTATATATTGAATGCCGAAGTTGTGAATTGGTTTGTGAAATGGATTCTGAATTGGTTTGGGAAACTCATTGCATATTTGAAATGATTTTTGGATTTGGTTGTGGATTATTGGAGATTGAGTTGCGAAAGCTTTTCATGATTGATTTGTGAAATGTACTATGATATTTAAGATTGTTTATGGATTAGAGGATGAGGTTGGATGCTCAATATCACTGTAAGCCTAGGAGGGGTTTTGTGAGTATACGTATACTAGTCTAAGATATCCTCGTGGGCCGACTTTACTTTCGATATTTCCTTTGCTATATCTCTTTGCTAAATTGATAACACTTATCGTATTTTTCATTCCATTGATAAAAATCTAGCCAATCATAAAATAAAAAAAAATCAATTTATTTTTGTGAAACAATCTGAGTATCAAGAGGATTGCGAAGACACAATAAAACAAAATTTGAATTTCCATCTTCATTATACAAGTTTTTGTAAATTTAGGAAATTAAACGTTGGAAAATATTTTTCTAACTCCAAAGGGGGCATTATTATATATGTTTTCGTAAATTTAAGAAACTAAAAATCAAAAAATATTTTCCTAATTCCCAAGAGAGGGACGGCAATAAAATTTTGGTGGCCTCAAAAAATGGAGGAATTCACAAAATTTTCCCTCCAATACAAACGAAAAATATCATTTTCACCCAAAAAGAAAAAAGAAAAATATCAGACGGAAATAAATAAAATGGGGAATAGAGTTCCGTTAGGTGACGAACTTCTCTCTCTCTCTCTCTCTCTCTCTCTCTCTCTCTCTGTTAAGAACATAAGAACACAAACTCAGAATGATTATTATGCTGCTATGGAGTTAACGAAGGAAGAGAATGAAAGCATTGCAGAGACAAAGACTGCTGTCATTGAAAAAAGGATAAAAGAAGCGAAGTGCACAAGTCAGGGCCAGGGATGTTATCAGCCGTGTATCTACACAATGCGATGGAAATAAGTCGGTAAAAACAACACGTGCCATGTGCTCAAAAGGAGAAGAGAAGTTTGTTATTAGTTCAGTTTTTTGATGTATAACAGAATAGATGAGTTTTTCGGTTGTTCTGTTATTTCTTTCTTTTTAGCTTCCGAGGTATAAAAGAAGAGCTTCATCTTCTTCTTCTTCTTCGAGTCAATGTAACAGAAAAGTAAGAAACAGAGGTAGAGCACACCATTGAAATGTGCTCTGTATTGTATTACAGATTCTGAGAAAATACAAACAAGAAGAAAGTTTCATAATCTTTCTTCAAGTATTCGTTCATCTTGTTCATCTTCACATGGTATCAGAGCATGGTCGATCATCTATACTGAATAGTTTTCATGAATACAAGATCGTTTGTGAAAGCAAATCGAAGGTGTTAAAGATGTAGAAGATCGAAGTGGCTTCTAAACTTCAATGATCGCAGCAGATCAAAGTAGCTGAACGTCATCTTGTAAGATCAATAGGTAATCTTGATTTCAGTCACAGAATCGTCCTTCTTCATCATCAAACCTCTGCGAACATAGAAATGGCAGCAAGAACACAGAAGTATCCCTTTCCAATACATGTTAACATCTCCAATTTTGTTACAATCAAACTTGCTGAAGATAATTTCCTGTTGTGGCAAGCTCAGTTTCACATATTTCTTCGAAGTCAAGAACTTTTTGGTTTCATTAATGGTGAAACTTCTTCACCTCCTCGAACATTACAAGCTGAAACTGAAGACTGTGAAACTGAAGTCATAAATCCAGATTACACAGATTGGACAAGAACTGATCAGCTTGTATCATCATGGATTAGTGGAGCTGTATCTGAAAATATTCTGAGCTTGATCATTGGCTTAGAAACTTCCTACGAGGTATGGCAAACACTCCTCAATCGCTTTACTCAGAAATCAGTTGCTCGAGAGTTTGAACTGAGAGGAAAGTTGCAAGCATGTCAGAAACGAGATCGAGTCCTTTCTGTTTATCTAAGAGAGTATAAGTCCATCTGTGATCAGTTGAATGCGATTGGAAAACCTATAGATGAGATAACCAAAATGTTTGGTGTTCTTGAAGGACTAGGCTCTGAATATGAGAATTTTCGAACTACTATCTACCGCCTGAAACCCCAGCCAGATTATGATGAAGTGATAGCACAGCTTGAACGATTTGAAACAAGGCTAAAGACATATTCGATGAATCAATTTAACCCTAATCTAGCCTATTTTGGACAAAGAAATTCTGAGACACAACAGAAAGGGAACTCTGAAAGAGAATATAGCTTTCAGAATTCTGGTTTTGGAGGTCAAAGAGGTAGTAACAGAGGAGGACGTAATTTTGGTCGAGGTCGTGCAATGAACAATATAGGTCGTAGTTATGGCTATTTAGGAAGAAATCAGTACTATAGACCAAACAACTTGAATCAGGATCGAGTAGATCCACAATTCAGACAGAAGATTGATTACTCCAGTCCTGGACAGGGGTTTCGACCATATGCAAGTTATTCACAAAGGTATCAAGACACCAAATCTTATCCAACTTCAATCTTAATGCCTCAGAAACACTTGCAGGATGAGAAAACAACAGAAAACACTCGGTTAGAGTGTCAAATTTGTAGGCGACCAGGACATGATGCTCTTCGTTGTTGGTATCGATTTGATAATTCATATCAGGCTAAAGAAATTCCAACAGCTTTGGCAGCAGTACATCTAGAGGATCCAAGAGGAAGTGAGTGGTACCCTGATACTGGAGCAACCGCACATATCAGTGCTGATTCTGGTATTCTTCTCAACTCTACTCAATATACTGGAACTGATACAGTCATGATAGGTAATGGCTCATGTCTACCTATTACTTATATTGGTGATACTCAGTTGAATACAGAAAACAACACATTACCTTTAAACGATGTCTTGATTGTTCCTGAAATCAAAAAGAACCTTCTCTCTGTTTCAAAACTGACAGATGACTATCCTTGTTCGTTTGTTTTTGATAAAATTGGGGTTTATATAAAGGACAACCAAACCAACAAAACAGAGATGCTCGGAAGGAAAATTAGAGGACTTTACTGTGTGGATCCACAAACTACAGCAGCATACTTTACTCGAAGACACAGAGTGACAGCAGTAGATGTGTGGCATCAGAGACTAGCTCACACAAACTTGAAAATAGTGAAAAATTTACGAAGTCAAAATTTGATTTCCTGTAATGCACAATCTGAACCCATATGTAGCAGTTGTCAAGTAGCAAAAAGTACAACTCTACCTTTTCCATTATCAGATTCTACATCTACCATACCCTTAGAAAAGATACACTGTGACATTTGGGGTCCTTCACCAGTGAGATCTTTTCAGAACTTTCAATACTATGTCATCTTTGTAGACAATTTCTCTCGCTATAGCTGGATCTATCCGATGAAGCTGAAGTCAGACTTTTATGATATCTTTATCATATTTCATAAACTAGTCGAGAAGCAATTTGATCATCAAATCAAAATGTTTCACTGTGATGGTGGAGGAGAGTTCACAAGTAACAAATTTCAGAATCATTTGCGAAATTGTGGTATAAAGCAGAGTATGTCTTGCCCTCATACACCAGAACAGAATGGAATCTCCGAAAGGAAACATTGCCATATAGTTGAATTGGGATTAGCTATGATGTATCATTCTAGAGTTCCATTGAAATTCTAGATAGATGCTTTCATAACAGCTAACTATATTGTCAACATTCTTCCTACACCGAAGTTACAAATGGTATCTCCCTATCACAGACTTCATAATCAGCAACCCAGCTATGACCATCTCAGGGTATTTGGATGTGCCTGCTATCCCTGTCTTCGATCTTATGCACAACATAAGTTCGACCCCAGATCTCTTACATGTGTATTTCTAGGCTATAGTGAACGACATAAAGGGTATCGTTGTCTTGTACCTATTGATGGTCGTATCTATATTAGTCGCCATGTGGTCTTTGATGAAACTTCCTTTCCCTTTACAAAGAAGGTAACATCTGACTATGATCAGTACACAAATCTGTATAAACAATGGGCGAAGGAGTTAATCTTCTCGATTCCACAAACACAATCTCGTGGGATGAGTCACTCCAATAACCATACAACAGATTTTCAGTTACCTCCTCCTTTAGAAGTTGATCACATCCATACATCACAGTCTGAAAGTGTGTCATATATTTCATCTTTCCCACAGCAAAAATCTGACTCTGTTGCCATAGAGCAACAAGATCCTCTGTCTACAACTGTCGAACCAGCTGAACTTGACATTGATCAAGAGCAACCAAACTTAACAGCTCCTTCCTCAGGTACTTCCTCTGCTCATCATATGCAAACTCGACTGAGATCTGGCATCATCAAACCAAACCCCAAGTATGCATATTTGGCTGACTATAAAATTCCTTTGGAACCAAAGTCGATAAAAACAGCCTTAGCTAATAAAGGATGGTACAAAGCCATGCAGGATGAGATGGATGCTCTGCATGAAAATCAGACCTGGTTATTAGTTCCTAGAACTCTACAGATGAATGTTATAGGCTGTAAATGGGTGTTTAAAACCAAACTAACACCTGATGGCAGTCTAGATAGATTAAAAGCTCGCTTAGTTGTGAAAGGGTTTCATCAAGAAGCAGGGGTCGATTTTACTGAAACGTTTAGTCCTGTCATTAAGCATGCCACTATTCGGATAGTTCTTTCTATTGCAATGATGAAGAATTGGACCATACATCAGCTTGATGTTAAAAATGCTTTCCTCCATGGTACATTAAACGAGACAGTATACATGGAGCAACCTCCTGGATTTGTCGATCCTCAACAGTCTCACTGTGTGTGTCTTCTTAAGAAGTCTCTATATGGGCTTCGCCAAGCGCCACGAGCATGGTTTGATAAATTTAGCAACTTTCTTCTGGAGAATGGATTCTTCTGTAGTACTACTGATCCTTCTCTCTTTGTTCTTCACACTGGTTCTGACACAGTATTATTACTACTGTATGTCGATGATATAGTGCTGACAGGTAGCTCAGCTCAGCTACTAACTACTTTGATCAACTTACTAAGTCGCCATTTCCACATGAAAGATCTGGGCCATCTTCATTACTTTCTCGGCATTAAAGTCAAACGTTCTTCTCATGACTTATTTCTCTGTCAAACTAAGTATGCCATTGATCTTCTGACCAGAGCTCATATGACCAATTGCAAACCTGTGTCAACTCCTCTTCAACTACGATCAGTTGCTATGACAGATGATACTGCTCTGCTCTCTAATCCACTTGAGTATAGAAGTCTCGTGGGTGGTCTTCAATATTTAACAATTACCCGTCCTGATCTTGCTTATGCAACAAATACTCTGTGTCAGAAACTACAACATCCCACAGTTGCAGACCTTCATCGATTGAAACGGGTACTTCGATATGTTAAAGGCACCACTCATCTTGGCCTTTTTCTCCATTCTAATAGCTCGATAACTCTTTATGGCTTCTCAGATGCTGACTGGGCTGGGTGTACTGACACCAGGCGATCCACAACTGGCTATTGTGCATATCTTGGCTCAAACTTCTCTCGTGGTCAGCTAAGAAGCAACCAACTGTCTCTCGCTCTTCCACCGAAGCTGAATATCGAGCTCTTGCCTCCATTACTGCTGATCTCACTTGGATCAGTTTTGTCTTGCGAGATATTGGTATATCTCTTCCGTCTCCAACTCTCTTATTTTGTGACAATAAGTCTGCTATCTCACTTATAGCTAATCCAATTCTACATGCCCGTACCAAACATATCGAAGTTGATTTTCACTTTGTTAGGGAGAAAGTCTCCTCAGGATCACTCAGTGTTCGCTATGTTCCTAGTCATCTTCAACTTGCAGATATTTTTACAAAGTCTTTGTCACGCTTTGCTCATTCTACTCTTCGCACCAAATTGGGTATGGGATTTTTATCCCCTCCCAATTTGAGGGGGGATGTTAAGAACATAAGAACACAAACTCAGAATGATTATTATGCTGCTATGGAGTTAACGAAGGAAGAGAATGAAAGCATTGCAGAGACAAAGACTGCTGTCATTGAAAAAAGGATAAAAGAAGCGAAGTGCACAAGTCAGGGCCAGGGATGTTATCAGCCGTGTATCTACACAATGCGATGGAAATAAGTCGGTAAAAACAACACGTGCCATGTGCTCAAAAGGAGAAGAGAAGTTTGTTATTAGTTCAGTTTTTTGATGTATAACAGAATAGATGAGTTTTTCGGTTGTTCTGTTATTTCTTTCTTTTTAGCTTCCGAGGTATAAAAGAAGAGCTTCATCTTCTTCTTCTTCTTCGAGTCAATGTAACAGAAAAGTAAGAAACAGAGGTAGAGCACACCATTGAAATGTGCTCTGTATTGTATTACAGATTCTGAGAAAATACAAACAAGAAGAAAGTTTCATAATCTTTCTTCAAGTATTCGTTCATCTTGTTCATCTTCACATCTCTCTCTCATACGAAACAGAATTCATTCACATGATGATCAGTAGTAGACTTTCATACAACACAGAAACAATCTTGCACATCATACGAAAGCCATATTTCTTTTTTTTTTTTGGTCGGAATATGAAAATTATACGCGAATGTGAAGTTAATTTCATTAGAAATCTACAAATTATTTTTTAAGAACCCCTTAGAACCGCACTCAGTCGATTTTCCCCTCCCCAAATCCTCCTTCCCGACCGTCGTCCTTCATTCGAATCCTCGTCCTCTCCGAAACCAGTCCGACCCTCCAATGGCGCGAGAATCCACGCCCTTCCCCGCACGCCCGCCCCGACCCCCGAAATCCCGCCTCCACCCCCTCCGTTTCGACCCCCGCAAGCCGCTCCCCGCCTCCGTGTCGTGCAGGGCCAAGGGGCCCACCGGCGACGCCGAGATCGCGTCCGCCTTGGCGGAGGAGGTCGCGAGGGTGCACGCCCAGAAGAAGCAGAAGGACGAGGCCCTGAGGAAGGGCCGGGCCCTCCTGTTCGCCAAGCTCTGCGGCTACTTCTCCCTAGGGGAGGACGAGCTGAGGAGGAGGTGGGAGAGGATGGAGGGCGGCGAGCGGAGGAATATGGCGGCGGAGTTCGTGTCGAATTGGAGCGCCGATTTCCATCCCCTGTCCGCGAGGTCCGTCGTGGAGATGGTCGAGGAGCACCTGCGGCGAGAAAAGAAGCCGTCTTTCTCGGACGATTCGGCGTTCTTTCCTAGCTTGAAGAGATTGATGGGCTTGGGCGAGAACAAGTGAACGTGTCTTGGGAGGGTACGGTTTTGTCGGGGGTAAGTGCTTATTCGCTTTGCATTTTCTTCCTTCTTGTTCGGATGGGAGGAGCAAAGTAGTGAGTTTTGATCAATTGACTGTACATGTTTATACAGGAATTATCATGGCAACTTGAGTTCGGTTAATTTGTGTTTTCTCTGCTTTGCTCTCGCTTTCCCTTCCTTTTTATCTGACCCTCTTTAAAAAATGGAGTTTTGCTCGTTGAATTCTGTTGATTGGCAATCGTCATTGGTAAAACGAACCATAATTAGATTCGGCAATAAATTTTGTTTTTTGATCGGGTCCTATGCCAATAGCGTTTGATGGGTATTGAATATGAAGCAGAATGAATCAACTGGAAACGGTTCAAATGTTTAACGATCCCCCTGGCCCCTGGGAGGTTTGATTGAGCGGCTGATAAGTGAAGCATTTGACCTCTGCTTCCTGTCATGTCTTGGATTATCGAGCCAACAACTCAATCAACTTGAAGAAGACTTGTGGGAACGACCGGAAAGGTGCTCAGAGGAGGAATCCCCAGTTTGGCTGTTGTGAAAGTGAAGCTAACATCGTACTGAAGCAATAATGGAACCAGGCAAAGAAGATCTCCACCTCATTGACTGTGTCGTCGTCGGTCGTACTTTCACTCTGTAATTTGCCATTTGGGCCCGTGCAGTCTACATCCATCGCGAATCGACTTCAAAGCAATGTACTTCGGTGGTGACCTCTTGCTTTCTTGGTCAACGTGGATTTCCTGTGTTGCGATGGTAATTTCGATCATCTTCTCCGTCAATTTCTCGAATGACTTCTGCAAGAGAAGAAGGGCACAATCCGTTTGTAAAAATGCCAAATTGGATGCGCCACAAGTCAATAGCGACTTGTCTGTCATGCTTGTCCAAGTAAATAGTAATTTCTACGTCTCTGCTATACTGGGATATGATTATGAGGTTTGCTTGAGCTTGAGGGGATCGGATACTCACAAGGGGTTCCCTGATTTTCTCTATGATGGCCTTTTAGATGCCGGTGTCCAGGTCTTCAAAGACAATGAGGGAGCTCCGTGAAGGAGAAGAGATTGCCCCTGATCTTTTAGAAGCCATCAAGAAAGGATCTTTGCACCCATTTTCTCTGAAGAGTAGAGAATATGTTTCTAGTAGAAAGTGCCTCAAGTAGGTGGCGCAAATGGTTGAATATAGGGAAGAAAGGAAACGAATGATCTTTGCAATCTTCTATTACGCTCCACGATTTCAGCGCTGATCTAGACCTTTTGCAAAAGCCTTCTCACAGCACGAGAAGCACTATGACTGTGAGACCATCCAAGGATGGAGAAATGATCTCGATGTGGTTAGATCATTGAAAGGTGGGCACTGAAGAACATGGTCGATGGGTTATTTGTTAACTCATGAATTTGCGTGACTTATGATGCTGTGGATATCTATCTTCTGGCCTCGTGAATGCTTGTTTGGTTTGCTTGAATGTATTCAGGAAAGAGATCCTCGTCATTGTAAATTAGTAATCAGGTAATATGGTATAGAATCTCATCCCATTCAACTCTTAAGCAATACAAGAACGTTGATCTGCATTTGACATGTCACTACTATGAAGTATGACTAAGACATTTACGCAGCGCATCATCGGTGGTTTATCACTGCTTTAACCACCACCACTAGCTAGCCAATGTAGCGTGTTGTACTGCCATTGCCTCTGCAACCACCACCAATCAGGTAAGACTAATGTTGTGAAGGTCGTGTTACGACCAATTCTTGAACCATTGGCATACCATATCTTTCTCAGAGACATCTGAGAGCCATCACTGCAACACAAGGGTCTTAGAATATTTGCAAAGTTGACTGGTCTCTAACACCCTAAATGGTGATCATTCTGATTTGCAAGTCTCGATGGGGGGATCAAAGAGCTTGAGCAGAAATTGGAGAATGATAAAGTTCTCATTCTTCGTTATGAAAAGCTGAAGGTATCTTGAAAGTTGCAGAAGTCTACGTGAGATTGAAGGGTTTGAAGCGATGGAATCACTGGAGTTGCGGAACATTTCTTGGTGCATAGACATTGAAAAACTTCCAAACTTTTCGAAACTGCAGAGGTTGAGATACCTAGAAATGCGAGCATGTGAGAAAGGGAGATTTAGGGTCTTGAGGTGCTTAAGTCTCTGTACTGTTGGACATTACAGGATGTACACTTGTACAGTGCTTGGAAATGCACCTGATCTGCCGAATGTTACAATTAAGTATCAGATGCAGTTATTTAGTAAAGATGGACGTTACTTGATCTACCGAATGTTACAATTAAGCATCAGATGCAGTTATTTAGTAAAGATGGACGTTACTTGATCTACCGAATGTTACAAAACACCTTTCGCCAGAAGTTTGAGGCAACAGCCATTCCGCACAACTTCCAACAAGTATTTACCCTGATTGCTTGGTTTTGTTCTATTCAATTTCATGTTTTGTTTGCATAATCATTGGCGAAATTGCTTTATCCTGATGAATTTTTTTCCCAACATTCAAAAACATCACTGTGAAATCAACAACTCTAACAGAAAAAACCCCGACATTTCCGTGCACGTTGAATTAGCAAATAGCGGACATACTAAGCACACTAGATAAGTTGATAAATATATGTCAAGCCTTTAAGAAGTGTACTTTTTTTTAACAACTTTAAGAAGTGTACTTTACTTGCCTTTTTGTCCTCATGCAGGTTGACGAAACAAATACCCTCCCTATTGGGAAAATATTTGATGAACGATTAGGTAAAATAATGAAGTCAGATTTTAAGACGTGATATCACTTTTTTAAAGAATTATATATATAACAATGTAATCAAAGCCAAAGGAAGTATAGGCTTGTGGTGGCTCACGATCAGGCAGTCATCGAGATGTCGTTTGTGGATCACAAATCTTCCCCTTCTCTTCCCCATCACAACATGCCTTTCAGATAAAATACATTAAAAAGAGTAGGTCAAGGGAGAGAAATTGAATTTCTTCATTTGCTTCAAATTGTTCTCATTCCCCAATTGGCTACATATTTTTTTTAACGTTCTATTTATATTTTGTTTTACAAACAAAGTGAGGGATTGTTGGTAGTTTGTTCGTAAAACAAACTAACAGGTGTCTTATTCCACATGAAAAGGATGAGAGTGCGTGCATGGACGATGTTTAACATTAATCAACGATCATTATTTTTATTTATTAAAATTTGAATTAATAATTATAAAATAACCATTGTATCCTATTGAAATAGTGTGATTGTTCATAATGTAGTACAATTACTTTTTAATTATTTAATTTCGAATTCATTATTTTTGCCTAATGCTTATTAGGCACTCTTACAACCTTTGGAAGGTTGTGTTTGTTCGGAAATAACGTCTTCATCTTTGAAAGGTTCTATCCATTTAAATATATTTATTCACCATTAGTGTTCAATTCTTTGCACAACTTTCGGTTCTCTTTCCTAAAATATACAGCCATGATATCAGCAATCTAAGGGACTTCTTAGTGCAGGGTGTTTCTAAAGATGAGAAACTTAAGTTAGTGCTCCACATTTTTGGACAGATTGCTAGTGTTCCGGGAGGGAAAAAAGGGGATATCGTCCCGTGCTGATAAAGAGAAGTCGCTAACTTCTCAAATGCGTTTCTAACTGAATAGCAACTTGTTTTACCCGAATATTGTGTTTGGAAAGTATGATATTTGTTTATACTTAAAAAATTATGAACTGTTTTAGTAATCTATCAAAAGATATTTGTGGAACTTATAAAGTATTGTACGAAATTATTAACTTTAATTTGACTGATTTGTCAATTTTTCTCCCACAGTGTTTTTATTTTGGAGAAATGAATGATTTGAAAACTGTTTTCCTTAAAAAGATTGGTTATCACTTAGAATAATTAGTAAATGATTTTTGTTTATTATCAACAATAAATTATACTAAAATATTTTTATGAATGATAAAAACATTTTTCATTCATTTAACTTTGTAATCACTATAAGTGATCATTTTCAAGTTTTTTTTTTCAAATCATAGATTTAGTGTGAAAAAAAAAACACATCATAAGTTACAACTATTTTGACTTAACAAATATTATTTGAATCGCTTGCCAAGTTTAGTCTAATTATTCTAAAATTACTAAAGGTTGTCATAATTGATCAATATTATTGTTGGAGCTTACCAACTTACCAAAGTTACTATCTTTAACAAAATTACCAATTTATAATTTGAGTGTTTTACCAATATATCTCCGATTAAGTTACTAACTAATTGAAGAAACACGAACTCTTATCTGAGTCACTTAGTAACTTGTATTTAGTTGTTTTGGGAATTATTCCAACCATTTACTATTTTGTACTCACAGAGAATACCAACATGTGTTAAAGTAACTGACTCTCATACAAATTTACTAGCTCTTATTAATTATTTCAATAATCTACCAATATATATTTACGGAGCTTGGCAGTACTAATTCGTGAACTATACTAGATTTTATATAAAAATTACAAATTCTTATATGAACAACTTTTTTTTTTTTTGGGTGCTGAAGGAATCGCTTTGGCTGACAGCCGCCACGTAAACCCCCAGGTGATGCTAGCGGGAAAACCACCACCCCGGCACCACGTGTCAATCACCTAATAGCCCGCCACCCCCCTTGCCACTTGCGTCGCAAGGGCTTCGAACTCCTGACCTTCCCTCAAAGGACTAAAGCCTACCCAGCGGAGCCACCACGGCTGGTGGTTATATATGAACAACTTGTTTGGACAGTACAACTCGTACAATTTTTTGTACATAGTATTGTCAAGTTTACCAATGTGTTAAAATTGCTAATTGTTATATGAAATTTACAAACTTCTTTCAAAATAACCAATTATTCTATTAATTTGTCGACTTTTATATGTGAAACTTGAGTTACCAAATTTTACATGAAATTACCTACTCTTATTCTAGCTAGTTCTCTATGTTTACTTGATAGTTTCGGAATTGCTAACTATTCCAATAATCTACCAATATTTATTTGTACAACTCAATCAAAGTCATCAAATGTTATATGAACTCACCAGCTCTTTTTTTAGTCAACTTACTAACTTTTGTTTGATTGTTGCAAAAGTACAAATTGTTCCATAAATTATCAACAATTATTTCATAGCATTCCAACATATTAATGACCAACTTCGACATGAAATTACTAACAAAAATCACTTACTATTCCAATAGTTTACCAACATTGAAAGCAGAGCTTAAGTTATCATTTTTTTCATATAATTATCATTTCTTATTTGGGTTCCTATAATTTACCAATTGAAAGTAGAGCTTAAGTGATCAATCTTTTATGAAATTACCAACTCTAATTTGGGTAGTTACCGGCATTTATGTGATCATGTCCAAATTACCAATTATTCCAATAATTTATATAAAATTGCTTGTGTAGTTTCCCAACTTACAAAACTAGTACTCTTATACGAAATGACCAACTCCTATTTGAGTCCACTTGCAAATGTTTATTTCATAGTTTAAAAAGTACCAATTGTTCAAATAATTTTACCTACATTTATTTGAGCTTAACAATGGATTAAAATTTCCAACTTGTATAAAATTTGTCATCTCTTTTCAAAATTACCAACTATGCCAATATACCAATATCTATTTGTGGAACTTAATTTACCAACTCTTATATGAAACTGCCAGCTATATTTGAGCTGGTTATTGACGTTTATTTAATTTTTTTTTTAAATTATAAATTTTTGCAATAATTTACCAATCTTTATTTGCATAGCTTACCAACATGTTAAAGTCACCACATATAATATAGAATTGCCAAAATCTGAGTATATGTACCAACATTGATTAGATTGTTTCAAAAGTATTGATTGTTTCAATAGCTTACTAATTTTTATTTGTGGAACTTACCAATTGGTTGAAATGACCAACTTTTTTATGAGATGTCACTAATCACGTTCAAAAGTTGCTATCCTTCTTTCTTTCTCGAGAAGAAAATTAATAGTCAATGTGAAAAGTTCAACTTTCTAAAACATATCAAAACTCGGTCTTTTCCTTTTGTATGAGAGGTCATTGACTATATTAAGAGGTAATAACCATATTAAGAGGTACTAACTTCTGATAATTTTAAATATCCAAACCCACTACCGATTCATTAGAAAACACATGGCAAAACCACTATGATATTGAAAATTTACTTTCTTGCAAATTATTAAACTTTACATAAGTTACTAATCATGTTTAAACCTAAAACCCAAGTAATAATTGAGAACGATTTGATAAACTTGCACCTATGTATAATATCATAAAGTCAACAGATGTTAGGATACGTGTAGTGGATATTTTATAAAGGTTTTGTGAAGTCACACGCATCCATGAATCTCGCATTACGTCAAGAAACATCAACTAATTTGAAGAATCTTCTTCTACCATTTAACGCAAGCGTGTAGGACAATCATCTTATTATCTCACGCTTATTATCCTAAGGACAAAATGTCGACACAAAAGCACACATTAAATGAGCCAATAGCCATGAAGCAACGAGAAAGTCCACAAAGTTAACAAAAGCACACAAATACAATAAATGCACATGAAGGCAAGCGTGGCAATCAATGGAGGGCTCTTCAATGACCTTTGTTAACATTCTCTATCTTCATACTCAGCTCTCTGTCTTTTTTTTTTCTTTTTTTTATGTGTCTGCTAATATTTAACGAGGTCTTCGTATAGAGACAGTTTACCATAAATCACGTCCGTTGATTTCTTTTTGTTAGAGGATTTGTCTAACACATCAATCAATTTTATTAATACTTAAATACGTTGATTGAATTTAAACCTCAAGCCACCCAGTCTTCTTTAGTCCTTTGCACAAATGAAATCCTACTCGTCAGCTTGTCCAAACGGTCCCATGAAGAAGCACAACGTGTCCGATGGCGAAGTTTTTATCTGTGTTTCTTCTCATTCTCCGATTTGCTACTTCCCTCTATCTCTCTCTCTCTCTCTTTCATAGATACACTTCACCTGCGAGGAAAAGTTTTGAGCTTTTTCGCAGTCTCTCAAATTTTGCAGAGTTTATTGGTCTCTAACATCCTAAATGGTGATTGCAAGTGTCGATGGGGGGATCAAAGAGCTTGAGCAGAAAGTGGAGATGATAAAGTTCTCATTCTTCGTTATGAAAAGCTGAAGGTATCTTGAAAGTTGCAGAAGTCTACGTGAGATTGAAGGGTTTGAAGAGATGGAATCACTAGAGTTGCGGAACATTTCTTGGTGCATAGACATTGAAAAACTTCCAAACCTTTTGAAACTGTAGAGGTTGCGATATCTAGAAATGCGAGCATGTGAGAAAAGGGAGATTCATAGTCTTGAGTTACTTAAGTCGCTATACCGTTGGACATTACAGGATGTACACTTGTACGATGCTCAGAAATGCACCTGATCTGTCGAATGTTACAATTAACCATCAAATGTAGTTATTTAGTAAAGATGGAGGTTACTTGATCTGTCAGATGTTACAACACACCTTTTGCACGAAGTTCGGTGCGATAGCCATTCCACGCAACTTCCAACAGGTATTTACCCTGATTGCTTGCTTGTGTTCTATTCAATTTCATGTTTCTCTCTGCATAATCATTGGACAAATTGCTTATTGCTTAATCCTGATGAATTTTTTTCCCAACATCCAAAAACATCATTGTGAAATCAACAACTCTAATAAATAACACCGACATTTCCCTGCATGTTGGATTAGCAAATAGCTGTCGTACTAACTATACTAAGTTCTTAAATATATGTCAAGCCTTTAAGAAGCGTACTTTCCTTACCTTTTTGTCCTCATGCAGGCTGACAAAACAAATACCCACCCTGTTGGGAAAATATTTGAGGAACAATTGAGTAGAACAATGAACTCAGATTTTAAGGCGTAATATCGTTTTTTTGAAGAAATTACGTGTAACAATAGAATCAAAGCCGGAGAAAGTATAGTATCAGGCAGTCCTCGAGATGTCATTTGTGGATCTTCCTCTTCTCTTCCCCATTGTGATGTGCCTTTCAAATAAGATAAAATACGTTAAAGAAGAGTTGGTCAAGGGAGAGAAATTTGATTTCTTCCTTTGCTTCAAATTCTTCAAAAATCATTCTTTTTAAAGTTTTGTTATGGATAAAGGTATGTCTTTATCTCTCTTATTGTGAAAAATCTTGAAGATTAAAAACCCCTGGCTTTAAATTTCTGCATTTAAGAATATGTTATCCGCTTACAATTAGTATCAGAGTATGGTTTAGAATCTCATGATTTTTTTATGATTATTGAAAATTATGGTTTATGGATGGACATTCATCAAACGATATTGGTCTTTTTCATGGCAATTGCATGTTGTTGAAATATTTTTGGAGAGGGTTGTTGGAGGAAATCCAAATGTGATATGATGGAAAATGGGGCGAAAAACAGAGAAAATTGACGAACATGTGCTAAAAGAGAGAAGACGCGTGAATCCACGCCCCCACATGTGCACTCCATGCATATGGAATACACATGTGTCACAGGCCGATTGATTGGGATCGTGATCAAGCGGTGACTCAGGCTCTTTTGGATCGCCTAAGCCAAGCCTTGCTCGATCGAATGCTCACTCACTCGCTCACCCGGATCGTAGAGAGAGAAAGTCTCTAGAGAGAGAAGCTCTAGAAAGAAAGAAGCTTTATATTGCTGAAAGGATTGGATGGATACAAATGAGGGGGAGGGCGCCCCTTCTTATATTTGAGGGCCTCTCATTACATCCGTTGATCTAGAATTCATCCAGCGGACGAAATCACACCGCCTCAACTACCGACACTAATGACAACTACCAGCTATCGACATAAATAGATAGAGATTTCTAGAACTTGATGGCTCAATTACCGTATCGCCCGCCCTTGGAAGGTTCAGCAAGGAGACTTGTCGGGAATCCAAGCATTCGCAGGAGGTCCTCCGCATCAAGGCACGGCCCTTTAGCTACCGAAACCTCTTGGCCGTGACATTCTCCCCCACTCAATCGAGCAATGCTCTCGTCGCTCATAGCTCGACGGGCGGCCTTCCTCACACGAGCACGGGCTCTCTTCTTTTGATTTTGCTTCGCTCGAACGCTCATGAACTATGGACCACACCCTTCCATCTTCAGCTCGGGCATGGCACACGGCTCCATCTTCAGCTTGGGCATAGCACGCGGTGAGTACTCAACCTCGGGGAAGAGTGCTTGGATCGGCATGGCATGAGTTGGAGTAGGATCCAACTCTTCCTTCAGCTTTTCCACAGATGGCTCGTTCATGCTCTTCACGGCCTTCAAACTCTTGTCGAGACGCCAGATCGTCACGATGGTCTTGGTGTCGACCACCCCTTCTATCATGGGGATCGCCGTTGGGTATTTCGAATCAAGGATCACAATGTACTTGGTCCTCATGTTGATCATGGATCTCACACTATGGAAGAATTGCATACCAAGAATGAGATCATAATCATCGAGAGGGATTACCTCGAATGCCATCTTGCCCTTCCATCCATCGATTTGGACGTCCATGTCGGGAGTCGATCCTATGCCTTTGAGCCCATCCGAGTTGATGGCTTTGAACGAATTCCCGATCGGCTCCACGTGAAGTCGCAAGGCTTTCGCCACCTCGGTCGACATGAACATGTTTGATGCACCCGTGTCGACCAAAGCGTAAAGCGTTTGGCCGCACACTTCAACCTCCACGAAGAACATGTCCGAGTTTGAGGCAGCTTCTTCTTCTTTGGACGGCGACCGAGCTTGGACGGTGTTGACAACCTTCACGGCTCCAAGTCGGATTTGCTGCTTGTCTTCTTTGGGCTCCTCCTCCTCCTCTTCAATGGCAAGGAGGGCGTTGATCCTTCCCTTCTTCGGGCACTTTTGGGTCCAATGCGGACCTTTGCAAATGAAGCAATGAGAAGGCGGGGGTTGATCGAACTTACTCGTCGTGTAGTCCGTCGGTGGTTGACCCATTTGGAAGGACGGCTTGGAAGTTCCTTCTCCCCATGTCTTGACTCGACCGCATTGATCTTTTGGCGCACGGGGAGCGTCTCCAGCTTCATCCTCGGAGGATCGATCCAACCTCCAATCTCTTACTCTACTCCTTGGTTTGGCTTTGGTGAAGTTGACGAGAGACTCGGCCACACTTAGCACTCTCACAAGAGTACTCACATCCCTTCGCTTGAGCTCGAGTTGTGCCCACGGCTTCAATCCATCCACAAACGCTCCAAGAGCCTCCTCCTCACTTAGGTTGCGGATTTGGAGTTTGAGCTCCGTGAATTCCTTCACGTACTCTCAGATTGCGCCCCTTTGTTCAAGGCAATGGAGCTTGCTACGGGCTTCTTGTTGAGCAAACTCAGGGAAGAAGTAGTCGCGGAACTCCCTCACGAAGTCATCCCATGTGTCCACGGGATCGGTGCCGCGTTTCGTCTCGTCGCACCTATTGCGCCACCAAAGCATTACGGTATCGAAAAGGAACATCGAAGCAGTTCTTACCTTGATCGACTCATCTTGTATGTTGACGGTGCCAAAGTATTGCTCCTTGCTCCACACGACATTGTCCACCTCCTTGGCGGATCGGTCGCCTTTGAACTCTTTAGGCTTCAGCACCTCAAGCTTGGGCACCGCTTGTGTGGGCATCACTCCATTGGTGATGCTCAGTTTGCATAGGGCGAGCTCGGTCTTGAGCTCTTGGATCTCCGCCTTCATGGCTTCGACCTTGTCCCTACAAGGGCTTACTTCCTCGATCACTTGGACGCGCTCCTTCAACACATCGATCGATGCTTCAAGGGCTTCGTCCTTGTCGTGCAACGAGGCTGTAGCTTCATTGAGGCCGGTCGTGAAGTCCTCACGGAGCAAGGTCTCAACCTCCATGATCCGGTCTCGCACATCGTCAAGACCTTTCATGAACTCGACCATGACACTCCGGACCTTCACGAGCTTCTCATCCAACGCAGCTACGGCGTCCATCGAGGCTTCCCTTTTCTTTGCTTTGCCGCGAGTCTCCTTGATTTGAACGGCCTCTCCATCCATGACAGCATCTTGGCTCGACATTCTCTCGAACAGTTGGTGCTCATCGATCTCTCGAAACGGATCTCTCCTTTGCTTTGATACCACTTGTCATGAGCCGATCGATTGGGATCGTGACCGCGTGGCGGCTTAGGCTCTTTTGGATTGCCTAAGCCAAGCCTTACTCAATTGAACCCTCACTCGCTCGCTCACCCGGATCGTAGAGAGAGAAAGTCTCTAGAGAGAGAAGCTCTAGAAAGAAAGAAGCTTTATATTGCTGAAAGGATTAGATGGATACAAATGAGGGGGAGGGCACCCCTTCTTATACTCGAGGCCCTCTGATTACATCCGTTGATCTATAATTCATCCGGCGAACGAGATCGCATCGCCTCAACTACTGACACTAATGACAACTACCAGCTACAGACATAAATAGATAGAGACTTCTAGAACTTGGCGGCTCAATTACCGTATTGCCCACCCTTGGAAAGTTCAGCGTGGAGACTTGTCGGGAATCCAAGCGATCGCAGGAGGTCTTCCGCATCAAGGCACAGCCCTTTAGCTACCGAAACCTCTTGGCCATAACACATGCCTATGCGCTTCATGCGCACTAGAGGGTTGAGCATGTGGAGTCTACGCGCCTCAGACCAGTGGGAATAACGGAGCATGCATTACACGTTCCCTTGCCGCAGTCAAGGCACATTCGCAGCACGCACCTGTTGCCATCACTCCTTATTTATGTTTCTACCCACTCTAATGATTATTTATGATCCTACACTCCTTGCTGGATAATTACTATTCTGCCTTGGTTGATTATTTACCCTTTTTTCCCTTGGATGTTAAATTTATGGTTTTGCCCTTTTGGAATTATGATTTTACAGTTTTGCCCTTACGCATTAATTTATAGTTTTGCTCTTGCGTGCAATTTGGTGAAGTGGATACTATATTGGGTATTAAAGTTAAAAAAAAAAAATAGCAAGGGTTATTCTTTGAGCCAAAGTGACTATATAGAGAAGATGTTAAATAAATTTAAACATCTTAGTTTCAAAGATATGAGTATTCATTTGATTCCTGGTAGAGTCTTTAATGTGAGTGCTATAGGGTCTTCAATGTATACAATGCATTGTATTAGATCCGATATTGCTTATTCCGTGTGTAAGTGGAGTACATATATTTGTAATCCAAATATAGAATATTGAAAAGCCGTTACCAGAATTTTTTGTTTTCTTAAGAGAACTAAAAATTTAATATTGTTCTATAATAATTATCCAGACGTATTAGAAGGATACACCTATACTAGTTGGATTATAAGTGTAAAAGATAAACATTCCACTTCTGGATGGATTTTTACACTAGGTAGATGTGCTGTATCTTAGGCGAGCAAGAAATAGACATGTATAACTCATTCAACGATGAAATTTGAATTCGTTGCTTTAGCAGCAATTAGGAAATATGCTAAATCTATTAGGAATTTGTTGTTCAATATGAAATTATGGCCTAGCCCTATGTCTCCTATTTCTATCTATTGCGATAGTCAAGCCATTTTGGCAAGAGCTTATAGTAACACCTATAATGTTAAGTCTAGACATATTAGTCTAAGACATGAGAATGTATGACAATTGATTAAATACGATACTATAACAATTGTCTACGTGGGGTCAAGAAATAACCTAGTTGATCTCTTGGCAAAAGCTTTACCAAGAGACATGGTAAAAATGACCTTACGAGAAATGGGGTTGAAACCTTTTAATTAAAATCACCAATAATGGCAATCCCACATTTTTCCAGAACATTACTAGTTACAAGGTTTAATGGGTAAGAACAAGTTACTGAATGCGATTGCTTGATATTGACGTTAGCTCTAATATGAGAAGTCAGTATTGTCCGTTACATTTTGTAGGTTAAATTGAATTCTTTATGAAGTATAGTACAAATTTGTAATATGTTAATAATAACATAAATACATGGTAAATACTCCACTTATATAAGCTTAGAAGTGATGCTACTTCTTATGAATGTTAGGGTTCCTTTCTAGAGGACTCATGAAACAGGTTAAGCACAAGACCATAATAGTGTGAAGTAATATAGAATTTCTTACTGAAACAAGAGTTTAGTATATGTGCGGCATGTCTGATTCAATTATTCAAAAGTACAAATTTAAAGCCGAGCTACTTGTCACTTTGATAGAGTTTTGAGATACTTATACTAAGTAAATATTTAACTCGAAAGAAACCTTTATGTATGTCTATTAATCTCATGAAAATTTTTAATGTATATTTTTTAATGTTTTATTTTTGTTTTGTTTTACAAATAAAGTGAGGGATTGTTGGGAGTTTGTTTTACAAACAAACTAGGTGGTATCTTGTCCCACATCAAAAGGTTATGAGTGTGCAAGTGGACGAGCCTTGGTTCTAATTAAGGATCATTATATTTATTTATTAAAATTCGAATGAATAATTATAAAATAACCATTGTACCTATTGAAATGGCATGACTATTCATAATAGAGTGACGGTTATTTTTTACTTATTTAATTTTGAATTTATTATTCTTGCCTAGCAATTATTAGGCACTCTTACAACCTTTGGAAGGTTGTGCTTGTTCAGAAATAACTTCTTCATCTTTGAAAGGTAGTATCCGTTCAAAATATTTATTCAACATTTGTGTTCAATTCTTCACACAACTTTCAATTCTCTTTCCTAAGATATACAACCATCTTTTTCAACTGTTTCCCTTAAGAGACCCTAGAGAAATACTAGAATTGCTATCTAGTATACTCAATCGAGACTTTGTTATATCTTGGAGGAAATTTGCTGATGACTATTAGCAATGTTGTAGAGTAAATAATTCTTTAAAGAAAATGGTATCACGCCTCAAAATCTGATTTTGTTGTTTATCCGGATTGTTCGTCATATTTCCTCAACGCACTAGAGTTGAATGTGCCATTTCCATGCATGCTCCCGTTGGCAAGGAGGATATACCGTCACTGTCCATTTGTGGCAGGTGATGATCTCCTGAATTTTGGCTTCATACATTGCGCTGAGTCATATGTCATGCTGAGTGAAGTAATTATCTCCTTTAGTAGGAACACATGTCGCTTGCTGGCATGATATCGGCAATCTTAGGGACTTCTTAGTGCAGGGTGTTTCTGAAGATGAGAAACTTAAGTTAGTGCTCCATTTTTTTGAATAGATTGCTAGTGTTCCGAGAGGGAAAAAGGGGGATATGGTTCCGTGCTAATAAAGAGAAGTAAGGTAACTTCTCAAATGCGTTGCCAACTGAATGGCAACTTGTTTTGCCCGTATATTGTTTTTGGAAAATATAACATTTGTTTATACTTAAAAAATTATGAACTATTTTCGTAATCTATCAAAAGATATTTGTGGAACTTATAAACTATTGTACGAAATTATCAACTTTAATTTGACTGATTTGTCAATTTTTAATTATTCTAAAATTACTAAAGGTTGTCATAATTGACCAATATTATTGTTGGAGCTTACCAACATATTAAAGTTACCATCTTTTAAACAAAATTACCAATTTATAATTCAAGTGTTTTACCAATATATCTCAGATTAAGTTACTAACTAATTGAAGAAACATGAACTCTTATATGAGTCACTTAGCCACTTGTATTTAGTTGTTTTGGGAATCATTCCAACCATTTACCATTTTGTATTCACAAAGATTACCAACATGTGTTAAGGTAACTGACTCTCATACAATTTACCAGCTCCTATTAATTATTTCAATAATCTACCGATATATATTTCTAGAGCTTAGCAGTACTAATTCGTGAACTATATATATATACCAATTCTTATATTAACAACTTGTTTGGACAGTACATGTCGCGACCCCAACTCCATCTCTAGGGTCTTGAGCAGCAAGAGTTATTTTCACGATGTCCCAGACTCGTCGCCACCTCGATTCTTTTTATCTTATTATCATGCACATGCGAAAACGTGAATAAATAACTCCCCAGACAAACAACAGCTGAAAGACTGGGACATACATCACATAGAACACATTACTTTATATTACAACAGTCTTTTTATAAGCCCTTTTTCTCTACGAGCCATTTTTCCCTTTTACATCACACCATAATTTTCCACATAAGTTAGGGGAATTCCTATCTCCTCTATTATGACTACAGCTTCCAAAACTGACGTGAGACTTCCATACCTACAAGATTGAAAGATGAGGGAGTCAGTCTTGGGAACTTAGTAAGTAAAATTCCTAATTCTCTACTAGGAAAACATCTCATCATCAAAGTCTAGCAAGTACAATACTCGCATACAGTATCAATGACAGATCAATAGCAAATTACTTGTCATGCCTTGACTTAATACATGATGTTGGTAAGATACCTTCAACTTAACAATGAACACATCACGTATCATGTGGATTCATTTACTCGTCGTGCTGGCTCAACTAGGCCCTCTTGGCTCAACTGGGGCTTCTAGCTTTTGGCTGGGCTCCTGGCTCGACCAGGGCATCTCAACTCGACCGAGGCTTCTCAAAACTAGCTTTCTGAGGCTTCCAAGTTCAAGACCCAGGCATCCTAGCTCAATTAGGGCATTCTGGCTCAACCGAGACACCTTGGTCAATGAACGAGGCATCGCTACCAACGTTGTGTGGTGATGGGCGCTTTTCCTCTTTAAGTACGCACATATATGCATCATACAAGCTGATTCTTATCTTTTCTCTTAGCTGATACATATATGGCCCAAAGGCGTGCTCATCCATACGTGTGTGCCATGAATTTTTGTACTATACTAATAAACATGTCAAGAACGATCTTTAGTCCGTGAATTGAACCAATCATCTAGCGTCGATCCCCGCACTAGATAAGGCTTAGAAACGACACACCTCAATGCCGATCCAAGACCATGAGGCTTGGGTACACCTCGCTTTAGTGAAGATCCTAAGCTTGACAAACCTCGGTTTTGACCCGATGTGAACACTTGTGCCGTGAATGACCCTCAGCTCGTGGTTTGATTCAACACTAAGCGCAAAGTCCCCATACCAAATTAAAATATGGAACTGGCACACTTTAATGCCTGACCAAGACCTTGTCAATTTGAGTGATCCCCGTATCGATCAAGGCTTAAAATTGACATGCCTTAATTTCGATTAAAGATCTCGCGGCCTTGGGCGATCCCAACACCAAGCGAGCTTGGACTTGGCATCCTATTTATGCTGATCCAAGGCCTTATGGCTTGGGCGACTTTGCCTTGCAATGAATTCAACTCGAGCGAACCTTGGCTTCATTCTGAATGTGAACGACTCAAGCACATGACCAAGCACAATTGCAAGCAAAATCAAATAAAATATATCACATACTACCCACAGCTTGATGGGTAAACATTTAGCTAGTCTTAACAATGAGATCTACCTTTCTAGAGGAGAAAGAGGAACCTTACTTACCTTGGCAAATCTCAAGAACTAGCTTGGATAGCTTGATGGGTTGGTGGTGCAAGGCTAAGAGAAATGAAAATGAGGAGGACGATAGGCATGAATGACAAGAGGGCTTAAAGTGATGGAAATGAACGAGAGGCTCCTCCTATTTATAGGCTTCCCCATCCTCAATTATTGGTGCAAACTCATGATTAGGCCTAAGATACAAGTTGGCCTATCTAACCTCCTTAGTTGGTGCCTATACTTATTTATGTTTATTTATGATTGATCCATCTATTTGCTTATCCTCCAAGGCTCACTTTAGGCTCATTATTGCCTAAGGTGCCTAGAGGACACATAAGTCCCTGTGATACCTAATGTCCTCTCTTAATTAGTTGGTTCTTGCCTTGTTCTCCAAGGCTATACTTTAGGCTCATCATAACCTAATATTCTAAAGTGACATCTAAGCTTCTGAGTCACTGACTTCTTCTCCAAGGCAAATCTCAAGCTATCATTACCAAATCTTTGAGTGGAGACCTATGCTTATGAGGTGGAGATCTAATAGCCTAATGTAATCATTTGAAGGCTTGTTTGTCTCCCTTTTTATTGGGCCACATGAGCACTTAACTCATTATTAAGGGACAAGTCATCATGAATAAGTGGCACCTTAAAAAGATGAGGTAGCATCAAGGACAGAGGCTAGTCATAATGTGCTCCAAGGTGTCTCATTTTCATTGGGACGTTTCACCTAGATTCTTTGCTTAATCCCCGAGGTGAATCATTGGTAATCATGGCCAAATCTAGAAAAATCTAGGTGCAATGGTGAGTCACATTCCTTCATGAAAAAGCTAGGGTGTTCTAGAGATTTCTCTTTTGTCCATATCCAAGTAATATGACAACCATGGGAAATAAGTCATTGGAAGTGCAATCGGGACCGAGCAAAGGCTTTTCGTGTATATCCCCTAACGACCGTTCCCACACACCCGAGGTTCGTGGCAAAGCCATCCTCGATGTGGTTGTCGTAGGCAAAGTTGGCCTTCTTGGCTAGATCGGTGGCCTAGGGCATGAGTTCAATGACCGGCCCTTGGATCGACTTTGGCCGAGCGAATCGGATCCTGGATTGGCTTTAGGCTTCATCCAGGCCGACTCATGATTGTCATATGGTCGTTCAAGATCGGTCAGATCTGTACCTGACACACGGTCATATCGAGTTGAATCATGGTCATCACAATTGGTACAAGATTGTTTGGGACTGATTCATGATCATCGATTGATTCATGGTGGACGTGACCATTCCTCGATCAATCTTTATGGTTGGGTAGTCGTCTATCGATCGAACTACTTGGGTCCATTAACGTAGTCATTAGATTGGTCCGCAACCATTCCCTTAATTGATCCGTGATCGATAATGGCTGATTCTTGGAATGATCCACGACCTATCTTTGCCACTGGCACACCAGATTCATAGCCATTTCTCGTAGGTCGAAAATTGGGATGTTACGATACAACTCTTACAATTTTTTGTACATAGTATTGTCAAGCTTACCCATGTGTTAAAATTGCTAACTGTTATATGAAATTTACAAACTTCTTTCAAAATAACCAACTCTTCCATTAATTTGTCGACTTTTATATGTAAAACTTGAGTTACCAAATTTTATATGAAATTAGTGACTCTTATTACTGGTTCTCTATGTTTATTTGATGGTTTCGAAATTGCTAACCATTCCAATAATCTACCAATATTTATTTGCACGACTTAATCAAAGTCATCAAAAGTTATATGAAATTACCAGCTCTTTTTTTAGCCCACTTACTAACTTTTGTTTGATTGCTTCAAAAGTACAAACTGTTCAACAATTTACCAACAATTATTTCATAGCATTCCCACATATTAATGACCAACTTCAGCATGAAATTACTAACAAAAATCACTGACTATTTCAATAATTTACCAACATTGAAAGCGGAGCTAAAGTTATCATTTTTTTCATATAATTATCAACTCTTATTTGGGTTCCTATAATTTACCAATTGAAAGCGGAGCTTAAGTGATCAAGTTTTTGTGAAATTACCTACTCTAATTTGGGCAGTTACCGGCATTTATGTGATCATGTCCAAATTACCAATTTTTCCAATAATTTATATAAAATTGCTTGTGTAGTTTACCAACTTACAAACTAGTACTCTTATACAAAATGATCAACTCCTATTTGAGTTCACTTACAAATGTTTATTTCATAGTTCAAAGAGTACCGATTGTTCAAATAATTTTACCTACATTTATTTGAGCTTAACAATGGATTAAAATTTTCCAACTTGTATAAATTTATCATCTCTTTTCAAAATTACAACTATTCCAATATACCAATAACTATTTGCGGAACTTAATTTACCAATTCTTATATGAAACTACCAACTATATTTGAGCAAGTTATTAACATTTATTTTTTTTTTTTTTAAATTACAAACTTTTGCAATAATTTACCAGTATTTATTTGCATAGCTTACCAACATGTTAAAGTCACCAAATATAATATGAAATTGCCAAATTTTGAGTTTGTGTACCAACATTGATTAGATTGTTTCAAAAGTACTGATTGTTTCCATAGCTTGCTAATATTTATTTGTGGAACTTACCAATTGGTTGAAATGACCAACTTTTTTACGAAATATCACTAATCAAGTTGCTATCCTTCTTTCTTTCTCGAGAAGAAAATTACTAGTCAACGTGAAAAGTTCAACCTTTTAAAGCATATCAAAACTTGGTCTTTTCCTTTTGTATGAAAGGTCATCGACTATATTAAGAGTTACTAACTTCTGATAATTTTAAATATCCAAACTCACTACCGATTCGTTAGAGAACACATGGGAAAATCGCTATTGATATTGAAAATTTACTTTCTTGCAAATTACTAAACTTTACATAAGTTACTAATCACGTTTAAACCTGAAACCTAAGTAATAATTGAGAACAATTTGATAAACTTGCACCTATATATAATATCATAAAGTTGACAGCAAGATACATGTGGTGGATATTTTATAAAGGTTTTGTGAAGTCACGTATGGCCATGAATTTCTCATTACATCAAGAAACATCAATTAATTCGAAGAATCATCTTCTACCAACTAACGCAAGCTTGTAGAACCTCCATCTTGTTATCTCACACACTTATTATCCTAAGGACAAAATGTCTACACAAAAACACACATTAAATGAGCCAATAGCCATGAAGCGATGATAAAGTCCACATTAAGGGCGTGGGTTTCGACTCCCACGCCCTTCAAGGCAGCAGGGCAAAAAAGTCTGAGAGTAAGAGTTAGAATAAGAATAGAATAAGACCGACTAAAAAAAAGCACACAAATAAAATAAATGCACATGAAGGCAGGCGTAGCAATCCTTGTCATAGAATTTGTCAACACAACAATCAATTGTATTAATACTTTTAGCACATTGATGGTATTGTTCTGATTGAATTCAAACCTTTAGGTACCCAGTCTTCTTCAGTTCTTTACAAAAATGAAATTCCCCTCGACAGCTTGTCCAAACAGTCCAATGAATAAGCAAAACGTGTCCGATGGCGAAGCTTTTATTTGCGTTTCTTCTCGTTCCCCGACTTGCGCCTTCTCTCTCTCTCTCTCTCTCTCTCTCTCTCTCTCTCTCTCATATATATATATATACACTTCACCTGCGAGGAAAAGTTCTGAGCTTTTTCGCAGTCTCTCATTCATTCACGCATCGTCCTTATGGGAAGCGAAGATTTCGAGGGACGCATTCCATTTTCTTCCTCTTCGGTTCATCGATGGAAGTATGACGTGTTCGTAAGCTTCAGAGGGAAGGACATAAGGAAGAATTTCGCAGCCCACCTATTCCGCGCGCTGAAGCAGGCAGGGATCTATTACTTCAAGGACAACGACAAAGCAGAGACTGGAATTTTCATCGAGCCCAAGCTGCTCAATGCGATTCACCATTCCAGGGTCTCTCTCATCGTGTTCACCACCAACTATGCGGAATCGCGGTGGTGCCTGAACGAGCTGGTGAAAATCGTGGAGTGCTACAGGACGTTCAGAGATCATCAGGGTCACGTGGTTGTGCCCATTTTCTATGATGTTGAGCCAAGCGACGTTCGGAAACAGAGCGGGCGATTTGGGGATGGTTTTCAAAGGTGTTTGGCCACCCACACGGACGATTTGCTGGTGCAGAAGTGGACGGATGCGCTTAAAGAAGCCGGGAATTTATCGGGATGGCATTTGAATAATGATGCTAACGGGTAATGTACCGTCTTCCACAAGAAACTTATGTTCATTTTAGGCGTATAAAGCTCATATTGGTGCTCGATTTGAACTCTTCTGCTGATTGAATCTAGTTCATGGGTTTCTTGCTTATGTGTTGATGGCCTCTCCAGGCTATAGTTATTGATATTTGAACTTGGTCTTCCCATACAACTACAGGGATCAAGCGGATTTCACCGAGCAAATTGTAGGACGTCTCTTGAAGATTATTCCGCGAACAAGCTCGCCCTATGCTATTGGGGTAGATTCCTTTGTAGATGATGTGATATCGTTGCTGGAGATTGGGTCAGAGGATGATGTCCGTGTGGTTGGGATCTGGGGAATAAAAGGAATTGGTAAGACAACGGTGGCCAAAGCCATCTGCCATCGTGTTTCTAGGGAATTTGACGGGGTTAGCTTTCTCGAAAATGTTGGAGTTGCAAACCACGATACTCTTTTACGTCTTCAGAAGAGACTTCTCGATGATGTTCTGAAGGTACAAAGTCTAGAAATGTATGATCTTGACAGCAACATCAACGAGATAAAAACTAAGCTCTGTCGGGAAAGGATCCTTCTAGTTCTTGATAACATTACTGAGACGCACCAAGTTCAGTATTTTGGCGCTGGAAATCGAGAATGGTTCAAATTTGGGAGTAGAATCTTGATAACTACAAGAGAAGAATGGCTTCTGAATGATCTCAAAGTGGATGATAGGTACATGCTCCCCGGACTGGGTTCTAAAGAATCGCTCCAACTCATGAGTCTCCATGCCTTTGGGAAAGAACGACCTAAAGAAGGGTATGAGGAGTTGTTCAAGAGTCTTGTCCACTATGTAGGTGGCCTGCCAGCGTTTCTTAAGAAATTTGGTTCCTTTCTTTCTAGTAGGAAAAATCAGTGGCATGACATATTGGAGAAGTTGGTAAGGGATCCTCATCTTGATTCAATTGGATTACCTTTAGATCCATTCTCCTCTCTTCGTCCGTCTGTAGGGCCATTCGGAGGCCATGGTGGAGATTCTTTTGATGATCAAACATACAATGGCATCGGAAATATAGCGGTTGTCTTTGGAACAGTGATCGAGTCCATTACTATTGACTATGTTCAGAATGAGTGTTTTGTGCGCTCGCCAAGACATGGTGGATCTTTGGGAGGCCACACATATGATGTGAGTCCATCATTACGGTTCGCTTTGTTAATTTGCAATATTTACGTCTAATTATGTTATTCTCTATGAAATTGTCTGTTACCGTTCGTTTGTGGAATGGGGGTTGAGAAAAAGTGGTGTCACGGAGTCATAAAAGACGGACTTGCTTGAAAATTTTCAATTGGGTATTTCCACGATGCTTGATTGTCTCTCAATATGTTGATGGCTTTGTTGTACCTTGCTAAGATTATTATTATTATTTTTAGGGCACCAAAAAGAAAAAAATTACACTAGCGTCGTCTACCTATTCTGATGTTACAGTTAATCAAAGATTACTCTGGTGCTTGTCATTGTCAATATAGAGCATCAAGAATGCCATTTAATTATGGAGCAAAGCATTGGGAATCTAGAGGGAGTTCAATCGTTATGGCACAAGACTAGTGAACAAGGCAAACTGTGCTACAAAATAAGAGAAGGAATCCAGTCGTCCCAATAATTAGATATATTTTGTTTTGGGAAAAGTTAACCTAAATAATGTATCTGGAGAGCATAGAATTTTCCCCCTTCAAAGGTGATCGATACTCACTTTGCTCTTCTGCAATTGTTACAGGTACATTTAGATTATCCAACTGAATACTTGACTTCGGTGTCAGGCTACACTAGAGAAGATTCTTGTCATGTCATCAACTCTCTTACCTTCCACAGCAATAAGAGGGCACATGGGCCAATTGGCGAGGAGAAAGGGAAGTCTTTCAGTTTTCCACAAGTTAATGGAAAGATCATTGGTTTTCATGGAAGGTGTGGCTATTTTCTGGATTCTATTGGAGCTCATTTTGGCCCTGCCTTTTATTCATATCCCTTCGAAGTCGTAGGGCCATTTGGAAATGAGAAAAACCGATGGGATGATGGCAAGCATGCAGATATCAGACAAATTGTTGTAGTCTCTGGTTCTGCAATTGAATCTGTTAGTTTTACCTATGAGGAGGGTCCTCCTTTCAGACACGGTACAACTCATGGTGGCTAAAGAAATACGGTACACTACTCTAGTAGGAACTCGATGTTTGATAAACATTACCCCTTATTTTCAATGATTCTTATCTTGCCATTGCTGAAGATGGCGTCTGGGTGAAAGTGATAGACTGTTAACTTTGGAACTTAGGTTGACACCATCAACAGGAAGCAAGTTTCTATTGGAAAAAGATTTGTTAAAACAATTCGTCATAAAATTGAACACTTTTTTAAATTTTTGTATTTTGAAACAGTCAATAAGGGATATCTATGGACCTTCTGCATATAGATTTTGGTTGGTAGGATAACATCTAGTTATTCTCTCTAGGCATGGTTGTTCGAAAGATGAGTTTTTTTCCTGACAAAGAGCACTGAAGAGATAATGTTTGCAATAGTGGTGCATTTGTTTCATGGAAAATCAATGAATTGAAAAATATTTTTCTGAAAATAATTGTTTGTATCACATAGAAACATTAATTAATATGTATCACCAACAACAATTTATTCCTAACATTTTCTTTAATGACGAAAATTCGTTTGTTAATTCATTTTTGTAAGTGATACACTCATCGATTCTAGGAAAGTGTTTTCCAAATCCTTGTTTTTTCGCAAAATAAATGCACCCTGGTTGTTGTCTTCCTTATTACATCTATTATAGTTAACATGATATTGAAGTAGGCAAGATAATCTACTATTTTCCAGATTATAAATTATCATCTTGATCATTAAGAGCATCACACACTAGTCGTTGTCATCTACCATGCTTTTGCTTCTCAACTTGTTGCATTGACATTTCTTTACCGTTTATGTGTTTGGTACAGATAAATCTAGACTGGCTAACTGAAGTTCTTATTTCGGTTTCGGGATATATTGTGAATGATTTTGGTTCTATTGTCATCCATTCACTCACATTCCAAAGCAATAAAAGGACATATGGACCATTCGGCACTGAAACCGGAAGGAAGTTTTCATTTCCAGCAACTGGTGGAAAGATTATTGGATTCTATGGGAGTTCTGGTTCCCATCTTGAATCTCTAGGAGCATATTTGGAACCAATCTCTCATCTATACCCGATCAAGTGTGTTGGACCATTCGGGGGCCAAGGTGGACACTCTTGGGATGATGGAAAATTCATTGGAGTAAAGAAAATAAAGATGATGTTAGAAGATGATGTCAACTGCATCTCGTTTGAGTACGACGATAATGGTGAATCTATTTGGTCCTCTGCACATGGTAACGAAAACGGAAGTATCCATATGGTTAGTTCATTGAATATTCTCCATTCATACTACCTTTGATCCTCTCTCTCTCTCTCTCTCTCTCTCTCTCTCTCTCTCTCTCTCTCTCTCTCTCTCTCTCTCTCTCTCTCTCTCTCACGCGCCACACACTCGCGCACACGCCCATTTTTGTGCAACTATTATATCAAGTTTTAGTTTTTCAAAATTACTTGAAAAGTTTTATCAAAGTAAGTTATGAGTGATTGTCACCCGCATACACCATGCACACTGATAATCTATGGGGTGTGGAAAGCACCCTAGAGGGAAATCAAAGCTGTTCAAATGTAATGAAAAATTAAAGCTGTCTTTTTTATTATATAAATTTCTTTCTTTCTTTCTTTTTTGATAAGTGTATCAAAAATATTAAAACTTATTGCTAAATGCAATCGAGTTATAAAGTTTTTAAAAAGTGCAATCAAGTCTAAATTGTATTAAATTGGTGTAATTTCAATAGATTCGTCCAATTAGGCTATGGCCAAATGCTGACCCCTTTTTTTTTATTATTACTTTCTTAAGAAATGGGGCACCCACAAAGTACCACATTAGAAAGAAACTTGAAAATAATAAATAAATAAAATCAAAAAATATAAAAAAGAAAAAAAGAATAGAGGATCAGAGATTCCTTTGGAACTATCTTTTTATCAAATTCATAGTCAGCCAAAAGCAATCGCACTTTGAAGGACAAAGCTGAAAATTGCCCAATTTATAATCGAAAAACATATAAATATCCATTGAAATAACCTAAGCATATAAATGCCTGTTAATAGGAAACGATCCAATGAATTTGTTGCCATAAAATACTGAACACTTCCCATAGTTATGATAGAGACATAAGCAAAAGACAACATGATCCCTAGCACAATGCAGAAGATCTGCCAAGTTTCAATAGAAAAACACGCAAAAAATTTCATAATACTGGAATTTGGTTTCCGAGCTCTACGAGGTTCAAGCAGCCATGGCCAAACTCGACGTAGCTCAAGTCGTCATGGCTGTAAGCTCGAAGAAGCTCAAGCGGTCATGGCTGAGCTATTTGAAGCTCAATTAGCCCTGGGCATGAGTTTGAAGAAGCCTAGAAGCTGGAGCTGCCACGGCCGAATTCAATGAAACTTGGGCAGCTTAAAGAAGCTCGAGTGGCCAGGGCCAAGCTCGATGAAGATCGAAAGGCCAGGGTCACAAGCTCGAATTTCAGAACTTGATTGTAGTAGCTCAATAAGTTTTAGAATTTTATTGTATATTTTGAAAACTTTAAGACTCAATTATATTTTCTTAACAAGTTTTAGAACTTCTAATATAGTCATCCCTTTTTATTTTATAAATTACACGAAGGTGAATAATATGATTTACGCAAGATGGATTCCATGAGAGCAACCCGGTACCATAAGCTTTTGGTCAATTAATATGCTTTATGCAGGATGGATTCCATGTGAATAACCTGGTATGATAAGTTTTTTTCTTTTATGCTAAATGAAGCAAATCAGCAAAGGGCCCCAGTGAACCCTAATGATCTATCATCTTATTGTTGACCCTAGAAGTTTGATGTAAGAATATTAGTCTTTAGAAATTCTCGGGTCTAGGTTGCACGTGGATCCAGTGTTTTCTTAAGCCACTATAATCTATCTATCATCTTTGATATGGATCAATATAAAAGTTAAATGCAATAAATATGTTTCAATTCTGCAGGTTAACTTGAATTACCCTCATGAGTTCTTGACCTCGGTATCAGGATATATCAAACATAACTGTTCTGTTATTCAATCACTCACGTTCGAAAGTAATAAACGAAGGCTTGGACCCTTTGGTAAGGAAGAAGGGAACTTCTTTCGCTGTGCATTGACATGCAACAAGATAATTGGCTTTCACGGAAGGTCTGGTATCCAGCTTGATGCACTAGGAGTCTACTTTGAACCAATTTCTGATCTTCGTCTCTTGAAATCCATTGGACCATTTGGAGGACAAGGTGGCGGTCCATGGGACGATGAGATAGCACGGGTGTGAGAAAAATATTGGTAAAATGTGGATTAGTGATTGACTCCATTACTGTTGAGTACGACAAGAACGGATATGTGGTTCAGGGCCCTAGACATGGTGGAGGTGGGGGACATCTAACGCTCGAGGTATGGCCCTCTAGACGTTTGCTTAATCTTATGAACGTGCAGCTTATGGGTTGTTGCTAAGGTTTTAGTTTTAAGTGGTTTAGAGGTCACGTTTATGCAGATGAGCAAAGTGTTCTAAAGAGAGCGTGGAGGTAAAAGTAAGATGATGAGAACAATCTGGATTTTGAGTTTGACAAATGATCTCGAATGAGAAAGTCATTGTTGGGGCATGATGTTATATCATTATTGAACAGGGACTTCTCTTTGGTTTTCCAACCTTCCTCGGTTCCATTTACGATGAAAGCACTCAATACATTCACTAAAGTACTGCCTCCGAAAAAGGGGGAAAAAAGAATATCGAAAGCTATTTTCATTTGATGACTTTTAAGTCCGAGAACAATTTTCCCAAATTTTAGTAGCTGTTCTCAAAGAGTTGCCAAAGCATTTTTTAAGCAATTGCCTAATTGTGGCGGACCAAAATAGGTTTACGCTCTAGATGCAGCGGAATTATTTAGTTAGCTATTACATTGTTTGTTTAAACAGATACAACTTATCAACCGGAGTTTTCTGTTTTTACTGATTTTCAAGATTCTGTGGTTGGGGGTTGGGATTAATTATGCTTGTCTTTCTAATTTTGCAGATTAAACTTAATTATCCTGGAGAGTACTTGACATCATTTTCTGGTCACTTTGAATCTTTTTGCGGGCATATTGTTGTTCGCTCCCTCACATTTCAGAGCAATGATAGAACTTATGGGCCAGTCGGTCAGGAGACCGGGAACTACTTTTATTTTCCATCAATCGGTAAAAAGATCGTCGGGTTATATGGGTGGTCTGGATTATGGCTTGATTCACTTGGAGCACACTTTGAGCCTTGACATGCTAAGTTCCACCTTTATGTGCGCCATACGGTCAATGTTGAGTTTACCCGTATACATAATGTAGAATTGAGAAATCAAAACCATTCAAATGTACTGAACGATTGAAGTTGTCTTTTTGATTATTTAAATTTCCTTCCTTAATTTTTCTTATGTAAGTGCATTAGTAATTCTAAAACTTGTTGCAAAGTGCAATCTAGTTCTAAAGTCTTTAAAAAGTGCAATCAAGTCTAAATTTTATCAAATTAGTATGATCAAGTCTCAAATCATGTAATAGGGAGAAATCTCATGACATTTTATATACGTAGTAAAAGATATGTACTACAATAATGTGATAGGGAGAAATCTTTTCTTTTCTCTCAAGAAGACTTTAAGAGAAAAAATATTCTATAAATATTAAATCATAAGTAATCATATATATATAGTAATGTCATAAAAGGAAGCTTCATGAGAATGAGAAAATAATTATGCTTGAGCCTTGTAAACATAAGTAAAATTGACTTATTAGGCACGACATTTTATGTGTTAGAAAGAAAATAAATATGAATAGGCACAGCATTTATGTGGTAAAAATATATATTTAAGTTAGAGGAAAATTGATTTTGGGATTGTAATGGAATTTGTACAAAGCAAAACCAACGCTATGTGAAACGATATGTCAAGTATAGGAAAAAGAATCAATTATAGTATAATTGATTATACTATACACATTATGTTATGTTAGAAAATTTATTTATCTGCATGAATCAATATTATAACACAAAATTACTTTGGTTCAAGCATATACAAAATGTAGTAAAATACAATGTTAGAGTTAATTTTACTTGAGTAAAGAATGATGATTGCTCATAAATGACAGGATAGTGGTGTCAAATTAAAAAGAAAAATAGGGCATGATAAATTCATGTTAGTAAAATAGGACATATAGGATATTCGATAAGTATAATGAATTTATAAATGAGGCAATTGAACCTATAACATTTGATCGTATTATAAATGATACATATTGATTTCACATATTATATTTTTCGCTTGTTTAAATTTCATGGTTCGTAATTTTCCTCACTAAAAGTTATTTAATCATTATATAACATTTCGTAATATTTCTTCACAAGATGCAAGTTTCCCTTTTATCTTGCAAGTTCTATAAGTCCTGTGATTTATTAAAATTCCATAAAAAAATAGTAAATTGCCTAGTGTATGGTATGCTTCTTTTTCTATTTTTAGTATATTATCTGATAGATTGTAAGTTTCCATTAGCCTATGTAATTGCTATATCGTTATCTTGAGAGGCCGTAAAATCTCTAGTCCCGTGATTCGTAATATTCCACCAAAATCATAACATATGCCCAAGTCAATAGCAAGCTTCATTTGTGTTATTATTAATAAAATATTTGATCGATCGTGACTTACACTTTGTAAAGACGTGCGTGAATAGTCTTCTTCACCAATCATGACTTTTCTTAATCGAAAACAAGTTTGATATCAAATAGGTTTTACAAAAAGACCGGACAGACCACTCTTTCCTCTCTCTTTTTTTCTTTTTCAACAATGACGATCTAATTTTGTTTCTGCCTCTCAGGTTTCGCTTTCCAGAGAAAAAAAAAAGAACACGCAAGCGGAAGTTCTCGATGAAATAAAAAATATTAATATTTGAATGCAGCCATGGACAACGATTCCACTTGCGTCTCCACAGATTAACTGTTTCGAAGCATCTTCTTCTACCAACACATGTGCTATGACGCTTCAAATCCATGTCTGCGTCTTCAGCCATGTCTCTGCCACGTGAAACAAAGCTCTTTTAGCTTGACTTGACGAATTCAAACCAAATTGTCCTCAAGCGCGCAAGTTGCTTCTTCAGTTCTTGGAACCAAACCAACTCCACTCCGCACCTTGTCTGAACATTTACTTGAATAAGCAGTCTTGTCCTGATGGCGGAGCTTTCATTCATTCCCTTTTCTCATTCGCAACTTGCATCTCCTGTTTACAAATACACCTTACCGGCGGAAGAGTTGCGACCCTTTTCGCAGTCTCTCACTCAATCACGTATTGTGCTGATGGGAAGCGAAGAGATCAAGCAACGCATTTCGTCTTCTACTTCAATCCACCAATGGAAGTACGATGTGTTCGTGAGCTTCAAAGGCAAGGACATAAGGAAAACCTTCGCAGCCCACCTCTTCCATGCGCTGAAGCAGGCGGGATCCACTATTTCAAGGACAATGACAAAGCAGAGACCGGAATTTTCATCGAGCCCAATCTGCTCAATGCGATTCACCATTCCAGGGTCTCTCTTGTCGTGTTCACCACCAACTACGCAGACTCACGGTGGTGCTTGAACGAGCTGGTGAAAATCATGGAGTGCAACAGGACGTTCAGAGATCATCAGGGTCATGTGGCTGTGCCCATTTTCTATGATATTGAGCCAAGCGATGTTCGGAAACAGAGCGGGCGATTTGGGATGGTTTTTGAAGGTAATTGGCCACCCATATGGTCGATTTGCTGGTACAGAAGTGGAGGGATGCGCTTAGAGAAGCCGAGAATTTATTGGGATGGCATTTGAATAATGATGCTAATGGGTAATGCAAAACCTCATATCGGTGCTCTTGATTGATTTGCTCAATCACCACAAAAGATCATATCGGTGCTTGATTTGAACTTGTTAGAATCTGTTTGATTATGGTATAAGTGTTTGGAATAGATTTTGATGTGAAAGTTATCTCTGCTTGTGAGAGTTATTTGGTTTAATTGTGTTTTTTATTTGCATCCTTCAACCATGGAAAATTTATTAGCCACTAATCTTAACTACCACAGAGTTCTGGGATCTTTTAGATTGTCCGAGTTTAGAAAAAATATCTTAGAAACTCTAAGAAATGGATCATCAATTTAACAGAACTCCACTGCTGATTTAATTTAGCTCATGCGCTTCTTGCTTATATGCCGATCGCCTCCCTACGCTATAGTTAGTCACGTTTGAACTTGTTCTTCCCATGCAACTACAGGGATCAAGCGGACTCCATCAAGCAAATTGTAGGACATCTCTTCAAGATTATTCCCAGAGCTAGCTCCCCCTGCCCCATTGGAGTGGATTCCTTTGTAGACGATGTGATATCATCGCTGGAAATCAGGTCAGAGGATGATGTCCGTGTCATTGGAATATGGGAAATGGAAGGAATTGGCAAGACAACTTTGGCCAAAGTCATTTGTGATCGCCTTCTCAGGGAATTTGAAGATGTTACCTTACTTGAAAATGTTGGAGATACAAACCGAGGTACTCTTTTACTTCTTCAGGAGCGACTTCTCCATGATGTTCTGCAGCTACAAGTCTAGAAATGTATGATCTTAATAGCAACATCAATGTGATTAAAAAGAAAAAACTCCGTCGAAAAAAGATCCTTCTGGTCCTTGATGACATCACTAAGAAGGTCCAGATTGAGTATTTTGGTGCTGGAGATCGAGATTGGTTTCAGCATGGGAGTAGAATTTTGACAACTACAAGAGAAGAATTGTAATAATAGCCCATTAAACCCAGCCCATCTCTCTCTTAAGCCCAAGCCCATCTTCTTTCTTCTCTTCTCTAGGTATTTCACATGAGGCAGCAATGGACAAAAATAAGAAATGAAGAGGAGAGGGGGCTCGTCCGTGAGAAGGAGAAAGGGGGAAGAGAGAGATTTTCCACGCGTTCTTGATCTAGACACCTTGACTAGCCGAATCAACTATGGATCGCGACGCCTAGTAAGTATTCAAGCCGATAATTTATCTAATTAGAGTAAGTTTGGAAATTAGGGCACAAACTTTGAGCTATGTAGATCCTGAAATATGAGCATTGAATGAGGAGGTTTTGAGCTGTGATTTTTGTGGAAATGATAATCTAAGACATTATGGAGCTTTGGGGTTCAATGAAACTCGATTTCAAAGTATGTTTGTTCAGAACAAAATTTCGAAATTTTGCATGTGGGTTATGCATAATAGCTAAAGACAAACACACACCATAAACGAGCTTTTTCATACTCAATCTAGAATATCCTTGTAGGTCGAACCACCGATTAATAATAGGTGGAAACCTTGCTAGGGGGGAATTTTGATCACCTTGTCATTGGGTATTGTGTCATGACCATAATTAGATATTGAGCAAAAGATTGATCGATGAATGGATTATCGATGTGTGATTTCATATAAGATGAATCAATGATATAGATCATTAATGTGTGGCATGAGTTTAGTCGATAGAATAGACCATCAACATGTGTTTTTATGAGATTGGCCAATGGGCTAGACCATTGATGTTTGTTCTATTATTATCTTGAGTTATCATGTTAAACAATCCATAAACAATCTCAAATATCAAAATACATTTCACAAATCAATCACCAAAAGCTTTCGCAACTCAATCTCTAGTAATCCATAACCAAATCCAAAAATCATTTCAAATATCGCAATGAGTTTCCCAAACTAATTTAGAATCCATTCATAAACCAATTCACAACTTAGGCATTCAATATATAGATATCAAAAGCGCATTTCAAAACCACATTCATAAATCTTAAAATTTTCAAGATTATTTAATGAAAGGTTTCACAAACCATTTATAGGCAATCATTCAAGTTGAAGTCAAACAATGACTTCCCCTTTCAAACAACAAAACAGAAGAATTATTTCGATCCTATTTTATATAATAAAATATTCTATTATTAACTCATAGTATGCTTAATTCATAATGTTTTTCAAAACATGAGTTTAAAACATAGAGAATAAATAATATCACTCACCTAGGAAAAATCAAAACCCCACTTACAATAGTTCCTTGAGTCGAAGCACTCACATTCCTATCAATTTGTCAAAAAAACAACATTAAAAACCGTATGCTACACAACTCTAATGAGCAATTCAACTAAGCCACATTCAATCGTCAACTATTAGGAGCTGGATATTTGAGGTATAGTTAAAGGCTGCGTCCTTGGAGAAAAGATGGCCATGTCACTCCTTCATCCTTATAGGATTTGGGGTGTGACAAGAACGCCTTCCGAATGATCTCGAAGTAGATGACAAGTACATGCTTCCAGGATTGGGTTCTAAAGAATCACTTCAACTCATGTTTCGCTATGCCTTCTGCAAAAACCAATGTGGAGAAGGGTATGAAGTGTTGTCTAAGAGTCTTGTCCACTATGTAGGCGGTCTGCCAGTGCCTCTTAAGAGACTTGGTTCCTTTCTTCCTAGGAGGAAAAATCGGTGGCAAGAGATATAGAAGAAGTTGGTAAGAGATACTCATCTTGATTCAATCGGAATACCTTTAGATCCATCCTCCTCTCTTCGTCACTCTGTAGGGCCATTTGGAGGCCATGGTGGAATTTTTTATGATGATCAAACATACCATGACATAAGGAAAATAATAATTGTCACGAGATCAAAGATCGAGTCCATTACCGTTGACTATGATCAGAATGGGGGTTTGGTGTGCTCGCTAAGACAAGGTGGATCTTTAGGAGGCGAAACACAAGAGGTGAGTCCATTATTATAGTTTGTTCAGTTGATTTGCAATATTTACTTCTAGTTATGCCATTCTCCATGAGTATAGCAGCTATTATTCGATAATTGAATGGAGATTTAGAATAAGTAGAGTCACGGAGTCATGAAAGATGGACTTGCTTGAAACAAATCAAATGGGTACACTCCCAATATGTTGATGGTTTTATCGTACTTTGTCATCTTTCATCTTTACTCTATAGGGTGCCTATTAACACATAAATTTTACCTATTTATTTAGGACTTAATTGCATAAAAATTAGGAATAAATTTCTAATCCCTAAATAAATAATAATAATTTTTATTTAAATCGCATAGCATAAAGGGATTAAGAGTATTTGCATAGAATCCATTAATATTTTTTTAATAAAATATTATTAATTTTAAATTTAAAAAAATAATTTTAAAAAACCGCAGCAGGGCCGGGCTAGGGCCAGCCTTAGGCCGGCCCCTTCTTCTTTTCCGTTTTCCTTCTCCCCGTCTGGGCTGGCCCAGCCCATGTCCATTTCTCCTTCCCTGGCCCGGCCCCCCCTCACCCCCGGGGACGTTGGCCGAACGACAGAGAGGAGGAGGACACTCGTACAGCAGAGACAACATGGTGGCAGCGGCGATCGTCGAATGAGAATTTTGGTCAGGGAAGGGACCAACAGAGAGAACGGGGGCGTCGTCCTTGAAGTGAAGGAATGGCTGGTTGCTTGCTTTTGGAAAAAAGAGAGAGAGAGAGAGAGAGAGAGAGAGAGAGAGATAGGCGCCGAGAGAGAGTGTGATTGAGAGAGAGCGAGGGAGCCTTGGCCACGCGTGAACCCCGTCCGACGATCTCCGGTCGACGTCCTCAGGCTGAACCAGTAAGCCATTTTATTTGCCCTGTTCGGACCCTGTCTTGGTCACGCCGGGCCGGAGCTTGCGGCAGTCCGGCCCTGGCGGTTCCCCGTCGAGCTGCTATGTCTTCTGGTTTGCTTTTCGAAAGTTCCGCTCCGGATCTGAGTCTCGGTCGAGCCGGAATCTCTCGTTCCCCTAGCGGATTCCATCTGTTCGATAGAATGCCACAACGAGATCTAGTCTTTGTGCCTTCGTCTTTAGCCGAAATCGAGTCGTCCGTGCGCGTCACGCTCTATTGTGATGTTCCAGTGGTGTTGGACGACCTTGGGCGTCGGCCGTGTAGTCGTTCGCCACGTTCCCATCGTCGCCGTTGTTTTTCCCGTGTTTGACCGAGGAGGGTATGCTCGGCCGACGGCGGGGAGGTTGGCCGACGAGTGGCGGTCGTAGTGAACGACCGACGAAAGGTGGTGGCTCGGCGGCGGGCTTGAGTTTTGGCCGAGGCTTGTCAAAAAAATGTAGGAGCTTCGGGGAAGGACGTCGCTTGGGAAGGGGACGTCGTGAAGAAGACGACGTGGAGAGTTGGGGGGAAAAAATAGAAAATTTATAAAAAAAAAAAAGACAAAATGGGGAGGAGTAAATTAGTACGGGCTTAATTGGTTTAATCAGGTTTGGGCTCGTCATGGTTTTTAAGTGGGCTATGGCGTGCTTGGGCTCTGGTAGATGTGACCTTAATGTTGGATTGATAGGTTGGGGCTTAGATTGAGAATTTTCAGATATAGGCTTGGTCTGGTTAAAGTCGGATTGGGCTCCAATAACTACGCCCGTTTTTTCCTCGGCTTCTCATGTTTTAACTTCCTGGTCCAAGGCCGAGAGTCCAATCTCAGCCCATATTCGGACTGGGCTCAATAGCCCAGCCCGGACCCCTGTTTTCGGAATAAAATATTTTAAATTTTTTTTAAAAAAAATTTTAACAAATTCTGAAAAAAATATTCTTTTAGGAATTAGGAAAAAGGATTAAAAATTAATTTTTGAGTAGTTTTCTCTTAAAATGTGCAAAAATACATGATGAAAAATTGGGCTCAAAATTAAATAAACTCCTAGGGCTTTATAATAAGATTTGAATGCTTCTTTTTTTAAGACGAATGTTCTTAATTGTGCACTTTCACTATATTAATCATTTTTTTCCTTTAGTCTGGCTAGAAATGGTACTTTTCTTAGTGTTAGACCCTTGCTTTGCCTTGTAATTTATTTAACATTTTTCTTAATTGTTGATTGTTATTTTAATAATTGTGTACTCGCACGATTACCTTGCATGTTAGTTGATAGGATTAAAATCAATCCAGAACCTAGCAAAAATCATTTTATAATAAACAAGATTAAGTATCGAAATGACACTAATTAATTAATTAGTATAATCAAGTGCTCAACCTTAGATTCTCTGATTATGTAGAAAGTGAGATACATTTTCATGCCTCATATTATATCTAGCAAACCCCAATAAATTAATGACGACTCGTCATTAGAAAATTCTTATAGTGTAAATTTAATATCCCAGCATCACATAGGGCTTGGGAAAGACCACATCCAAAATTAGGGCCGTAGGCCTGCCTTTTAGGTAATACCTTAAACTTATGTCATTTTCCTTTCTAGATGGCAAGGTAGATCATGACAATGCCAAAACAAAAATAATTGCACTAGCGTCATCTACTTACGTTGGTGTTCCATTTCATTAGAGATATAGAGCATCAAGAAAGCCATTTTGGTTTTGGAGCAAAGCATTGGGGGTTCTAGATGGACTTGTATAATTATGATAAAAAGACTAGTGAAAACCGCAACGTGTGCTCCATGATAAAAGAAGGAATACAAGCACACGTGACGTATCCTCTAACTAGTACTCTAGTCCTTCCAGGAATTAAGTATTTTATCTTTTGGGAAATCTTAACCTAAATAATGCATCTAGAGAGCATAGAAATTTCTGTTCTTCAAGGTTGATTTGATACTCACTTTGCTCTTCTGCAAATGTTGCGGTTAACTTTGGATTATCCAAATGAATACTCGATTTCAGTGTCCGGCTACATTCGAGAATAATCTTATCGTATCATCAACTCTCTTACCTTCCATAGCACTAGGAGGCCATATGGGCCATTTGGCAACGCGAAAGGGGAGTTTTTTAGGTTTCCACAAGTTGATGGAAAGATCATTGGTTTTCATAGAAAGTGCGGCCTTTCTCTGGATTCAACTGGAGCTCATTTTGGACCTGTCTCTCGTCCATATCCCTTTGAAGTCGTAGGACCATTTGGAAATGGAGGAAACTGCTGGGATGATGGCAAGCATTCAGGGGTCGGACAAATTGTTGTTCCGATGAACAGAAGAATCTATAATTATCTTTTCAGAAAATTTTCAAACGAACAATTTAAAAGGGTGTATTGAATTTATAGAATTGGCCATAATATAGTTTTTTTTGTTCGTAGCTACATTAGGAGGAATGGTTTTGTGCGTTGCAGTAAGGGTTTGGCGAAGGTCTGAGGCACCTACCAGCTACCACCGCCCAGTGCCACCATTATATCAAGTATTAGTTTTCTGATAAACTTGAATTGTTTTATCAAAGTGAACTATGAGTGGTAGGAGCCTGTATCCATAAGGATCAATGATAAAGTATGGGTTGTGGGAAGCATCCTAGAGGGAAATCAAAGCCATCCAAATGTACTGACTGATTGAAAATGTCTTTTGATTTCTTAAATTTCTTCACTTAGTATTTATTTATACATAATGTAACGGTCAATTAGTACGCTTTGCACGAATGGACTCCATGAGAGCAACCTACTAAAATTGAGTTTTTTTTTTTTTTTTAAACTAAATGAAGCGAATAAGGAAATTGAGGCATCTTAAAGGTTGTACGTGGATGCGGTGTTTGCCTAGGCCGCAGTGGTCTATCTAGCACAACGAACAATGTATTGGTGCCTTTCGAGTAATGAACTGTTGATCTTGATGTTAGATAAAAGCTACTCTTTTTTCTTTCTGATTCATGCAAGCTCATAATGGCGTGTGCTGAAGACATAATGCGTAGATAGAAATCATTAGTTGCTAATGTTTGAAACATGGCCAAGTTAAACCACCATAATTATAACTCATCCGGGAAATAAAACAGTGGAATGTATAACATAATAAAACTGCAAATTATTCGATCACGATTTATTTGCTTTTGAAATTTGGTGATTTGTATGCCTGTGAATGTTGCTTTGCATACATGAGTTAAAGTGACCAATTTTTATATGAAATGTCACTAATCACATGCAAAATTAGGGGTCAGCAATTCTAGAGTAGGTTCAGGTTTTATCCGGAACTTATCCTATGAAAATTGATTTTCAATTTTTGGAACCTAAAATCTATCCTATGTACTATACAACTAATAGGGTTGAGTTTATGGTTTTCTCGGGGACTAGCAATTTTTTTTTTTTTCGTTTTTAGTCAAGCAAAATAAAACTAATAGTAACAACATAAATTTCCCTTTAGATAGATAGAGTTCCATTAACAAGACTACCTATCCCAAACAAAACCATTTGTAAGTAAAATAATCTATGAAACCACACAAAAAAGTTGTATTACGTTGTCATGTAAAAGTAAATAAATGGGATTGATACAAGAGTAAATTAGAAAAACGTGTTAAAGATTAGTGATTAGTTAATTTGAGGTTTCTAAAGTGCATGACATACTGGTTTCTCCTATAATGAGTATAGTTGCAGGTGGATTTTAATGGGTACATATCTTCCACCTAGACTAGAGCAAGTTTAAAACTTATACTAGCAATGGAACAACATGTTGAATAACATTGTAATGAAAAGATGTTCCGAATTTTGAAAATTCAATATTACTAATATGAAGATTGGTAAAGATCCATAATTACAACTAGTTCTAAGGTTATCTCAATTCGGTTTGATTCTCCGCTTCCCCATCTGATTTCCCGGTTCTACTGTTCCCAATCTAGTTTCTACTTAGGAACCTAACCGCACAGTATACATTCCAAAAATTATGGATCTACGAATCAGATAAAGGAGTCTAGGAATTAGGAACCAGACCAATTTATAGGGTATGTTCGGTCCAATTTCTAGTTCTGCTCAGGGCTCATGCTCGCCCCTAAGAAAAGTCATTATCATCTTCCTTTTCCGTAACGAGTATAATTAATTAACATGAAAGCTTCAACTTTCTAAAATATATTGAAACTTACTCCATTTTTTTCTTTTGCATGAAAAGTTAACAACAATATTTGAGAGTTATTATCTTATGATAATTATAGAGTTCCAAATTTTAAGTTTGAACTTATATTTGAAAATCATGGGTCAATGTAGAGGAAATTCAATTCTATGAAAGAGAAAGTTACTAATCGATGTGGGAAATTTACTCCGTTGCAACTTACTAGTTTTAAATAATTAAGGGAAATTTTCAAATAAAAACCTGAAGTGAGACTCTTCTTTAAAAAAAACAGTTCAAAGTGGATTTTGTCTCGATTAAGGACTTGTCTCAAATAATGGCCTAAGCTTCCATGTGCATCTCACATGTCACCCTTCGCCTACGATTAGGGGCATTTTCATCCAAGTGCATTGTTTTTTCTTTTTCTTTTTATTGCATCTTATACTCGATTGTTTTGAAACTAAGAAAAAAAAGTACACCTTGTGCGAGCTTGGAAAAATAAATACCTTGGAGAAAAAAAAGATGGTGGCCTCAACCTCATGAAATGTAAGTCTCGGAATCTAAAGACAAAAGTCCAAAACCCTAATACCCAAATGGCAAATCCCTTGTTGGTCTCCCAAGAAAACAGAACAATTGACAAAGAAATGTATACACCCTGCGGCAATCCAACGCGCAGAACCGCCAAACATAAGTCATATAACGACGTTAAACAAAAGGGCAAATCTGTTTTGTTTTGTTTTTGGGGTTTGGGGATTCTTGAAGCTGTGGAATTGACCAAAGAAGAAGGGGGAGCGGAAGTGGAGACGGGGAGGCCCAAGGCAAGGCAGAGACGGAGAAAAGAGCCATCACTATGATTGGGTCACGCCCTTTCCCGTATAAATTCACCGTCGCCCATTGCCTCGTCCATAATCAGCAGTAGAATGGGAATGCCATCATCTGCTTCTTGAGACGAAGAAGATGAACAAAAAATTAAAAAAAAAAAAAAAAGATGCTCTTGAACATAAATGCCTCCAAACATGACTTGAAAAGTGATAGGCGAGAAGCATATGTGAGATGGAGTCCTTATTTGAGATTAAGCTGACCACTTTATATTCTTATTTGAAATAAGATTCATTTTAAGTATTTTTTTTTAGAAAATAATTTTAATTCGAGTACTTATTTGAAATTTTCCTTATAATTTACTCACCACATTTAAAATTATAAAACTAGCTAATGAAATTTTGCTTTTTTAAGTTTTTGTTTTGTTTTTTTTTTTGGAAAATGCTTTTTCAAGTTTAAGAAGTGACTAAACATGCAGCAGAGGATTTTTTTATAAGTATCTTCCTACAAAGGTGGGAGACGAAATAAAAAAAACTAGTATTTACATGCAGCCATGTAAGATTGCGTTTACGTCAGCAAATGTGGACTGATTCTTCGCAGAATCTTCTTCCCACCAATCGACGCGGGTCGTTCCGAAGCTTCGAATCCCCGTGCGCGATTTTTCAGACATGTCTCTGTCGCGCAGACCCAGCTCAAGCTTTTAACCGACATCGGTCCATGGTCTGGTTTGACGATTCAAATCGAGGAAGTTCTCTCTAGTTCTTTGAACCCATGAAGTCGTCTCCCTCGCCAGCTGGTCCCGACCCTCCATGGGAGAAGCGGAGCGCGTAACGGTGGCGAAGCTTTGAACTTTCGTCCCTTTTTCTCATTCGCCACTTGCGCCTTCTTTCTGTCTCTCTCTCATTCGTACGCCTTCGCCTGCGGGGAAGACTTCCGAGCTTTTTCGCGGTCTCTCCCTCGATCACGGATTTGTCCTCATGGGAATCGAAGGAATCGGGGGAGTCGTTCCATCTTCTTCCGCTTCGGTAGAGAGGTGGAAGTACGACGTGCTTGTGAGCTTCACGAAAGATCGTTTATTTATTTTTTTTTTCCACTCATGCACATTTACCTTGGATCTGAGTATGTCCTAAAACTACTTCGTCTTAACTCTAGATCGTAAAATTCGGGAGTATTCTTAGGGGTGATTTTTTTTTTTCTTTTAGTTGGGATGGGGAGGGGAACAGAGCGTGTGAGCACCATCACATTAAAATAAGAAACGCATTCAGGTTAGACATTAGGATAGTGAACTACAGCTGAAAGCCCCTGTCGAAAGCTTGCTTCCTACTAGTTAGACACGTGCTTCGCACAGTGTCTAGAATCGGCATGTCTAATCAGTATTCCCTGGTTCTAGACACTATGCAAACATGTCGTATATCTCATATAAAAAGCAAATGCTTTGAGTTGCACATGAGATATCATTAGTAATATTATGTAATTTCGAGATTAATTGATCGCTTTGAGTTTCATAAAATAACTCATTACAATAAAGACATCTGAGAAAGACAGTTAATTATTCCAACAAGTCATTATGGAAACAACTCATGTACTCAAAACAGTATTCATGGGCACAGAAATCACCAATTTTCAAAAACAAAAAAATCGCATTCGAATAATTTTTCAATTTTATCATGTTATACATCCTGCTGTTATATTTCAAGGGTGAGTTATAATTATGGTGGTTCAACTTGGCCATGTTTTAAACATCATTGACTAATGATTTCTATCTATGTATTACGTCTTCAGCACGAAAGATCGTCTATTTTATTTTTTTGCGCTCATGCACATTTACCTCCTATCTAGAAGTCGGTGTCACGTGGTAGTTACTATCATGCATAATGTTTTTGTTTTTCAAGTTGTTGCATTAACTATTCCTTTCATTCTAATGATTTTATAGATAAATTTGGACTACTTAAGTGAGTATCTAACTTCAATTTCAGGCTATATTACGAGTAATTTTGGCTTTACTATCATCCATTCACTCATGTTTCGAACATACGGACCATTCGGCACTAAAATGAGAAGGAAGTTTTCATTTCCAGCCACTAGTGGAAGGATCAATGGATTTTATGGGAGTTCCGGTTCCATGGATTTTATGGGAGTTCCGGTTCCATCTTGAACCTCTTGGAGCATATTTCGAACCATTCTCTCATCTATATCTGATTGAGCTTATTGGACCATTTGGAGGCCAAGGTGGACTCCATCGGGATGACGGAAAATTTAGTGGTGTATAGAAAATAGAGATGATGTTAGAAGATGTTGTCAGCTGCATCTCCTTTGAGTATGACGATAATGGCAAGTCTATTTGGTCCTCTGCACATGGTCACAGTGGCAACAGAGATACCCATATGGTGGGTTCGTCGCACATTTTCTGTTCATATTATGGTTGATCCTCTTGCTCTTTGCCTCTCTCGTGCGTGCACACTTGCACAAATCTCCTTATCAATTCTACAAGAACTTTTGTGAAAGCCTTTCATTTGCTTCTCTTCGATTGAGAGTCTAATTTTCCAAAATGTTGTCCTAATCCAATGATCGACGCAACCTCTAAGAAAGAAAAAAGATATACCTTAGTTATATTTCGTCTCTTCGATAAGTATAGTAACAAGCAAAACAAATCTATTGTTCCAATTGAAAGAAGAACCGATGATTATCTTTTCAGGAAATTTGCAAACAAACAATTTGAGTGAAATTTTTCAACTTCTTATTTACTACATTCACTTTATGTATTCCTCTATTTGTAGAGCACATTAAATGTACTGAAAAGACGTTCGAGCGTGTCACGATTTATTTTTAGGACCTCGTCTCATCTTTCGGAAAATTTCCGTCGAGCCCGGAAATTTGCGGAAAAATCAAATTCGGCAAAAAGAAATAGAGGAAATTCGTATGGGCTGCTGCCATGGGATTTTTGGCCACCAAAAAAGAGTTTGTTTGTGAAGAATTGAGAAGAAAATGCCCATTGGACGGTCTCTTGACTATATGGCTGAAGACTTTTATGGCATTTTGATCATTTCTTTGATATTTTGCTTGGCCTTGGATTGGCTAAAGCCTTGACCTTCATGGCTTCTTCTTCTCTCTCCAATTTCCCGACATTCCCCACGCGTGAGCCCCCTTCCTCAGCCGCCCACCTTTCTTCTTCCTCTTCTTCTATTGCATTTCTTTTCATGCTCATTTCCCTCCATTTCCTTGCTACCGCCTGCACCTCACGCATCCTCCAGCACCATCTTCTTTAGCTGCCCCATCATCCACTGCCCACACTCAACCTCACGCCCAGCAACATCACCAACTCCAACCGCCAACCTCCTCCACCTTCACGCCATCACCAGCACCTCACCATCTCCACGCCACCGCCAACAAACTCCCATCAAACAGCCAGTAACCGCCTGTCCCGGCTCAGCCCGTCCAACTGTCCGCCCACTCCTCTGGCCACCAGCAACAACCGCGGCCACCCCCAGCAGTCCCGACTAGCAGCTCACAGAACCGGATTCCCTTTTGGCCAAGAGCCCTTGTAGGGTTGTTTCCTTCACCGTTTGAGCTCCGTTGGAGACGCAATAGTCTTGAGTCTTCACCGCCTTCACGTCGCCATTGCCGTGAACTCGCCGCCGCCCTAATCTGGTGAGTTAACTCCCTAATCCTTGATTATGTTGTTAATTTCGCTTAGGGGGTTAGATTAATGTTAATTAGCTTGATTAGATTAGTCTTAAGATAGATTAGTGTTAATCTAGTTGGTTAGATTAACACTAATGAGGGTGGTTCAGCTTAATCTAGTGAATTTCTTTGTAGATCAGTTTACTGGACCCTTGTTGGTTGCAATTTTCGTAGGTCAAAATATGCTGTGATTTTGAGGTTACTTCATTCTTGGAAAATGTTCTAAACATCTTCAGCTATGACATATATTTTATTGAAGATTTTATAGATTTAAAAGAACAAGATTTAAGTTTTGTTACATGCAAAACAGAATCTCGGTTTGTGTAAAAACCAGTGACCTTTTGGTGTTTAATGGATTTTTATCAACTCTTAGGGTTCAATTTTTGAAATAGTTTCTTCATAAAAGTTGTTCATCACATCTTGTAGTTTAACATAATCAAATTTCAGATCAAACGAACAAACTATGGACCTCGAACTGATTTTGGAAAATGTAATTTCTGGACACAGACACAGTTTTTGTAACGGTTTGGGTGATTTATTGCTCTCATTCTAGAAAGATTTGGGTCAAGGTGTATCATGAAAATTGTTCGTTTAAGTGTCCTTTATAACATATTCAAATTTGAGAATTTTCCGAACTTGTTTGGTTATGTTTTTGGAATTAATCCCTTAGACGCGCAAGTGGACCTGGTTTTTGCCGGTTAAGGCCGGTTGTGGTTTTGTAGTTGTTCTTGGTATTTTACTTGCTGGGAAATAAATATGTTGTGATTTGGTTGATGTTTAACATGCTGAGAACTCATGTGTGATATCATGAGGTTGATTGCTCTATGTTGGTTGTTTATTACTATTGCAAAATGTGACCTTATGGGCTATTAAATAGAAAGTAAATGAGGTGTCGGGTCCGGACACCAAAAATTATTTGTTTGATAAAACAATGAGATTTTAAACTAGGTGTATGCAAAGTTTGACGGATTAATTTTGAGTACGTGAGCACCTACAAATTTATTTTAAAAAGTTTTGAACAAAAAAAAAGGGGTTACTAAAGTTTAGTTCCAAAAAGGGGTGGTTGGAAAAGAAAATAGAAAATAAATAAGGTGTCGGATTTGGATGTCGAAATTGATGTGCTCAATAAAACGAGGATGTTTTATACCAGATGCGTGCAAAGTTTGGCGGGTTAATTTCAAATACGTAACCCCGTATGAATTTATTTCGGAAAGCTTTGAACAAAAAAAAAAAAAAAGAGTTGCAAGGTTTATTGTTTTAAAAGGAATTTTGGTGTTTTGGGCTAATTGACGGAAGATAAGAAATGAGTTTGATTGAGGACGTGCATGCATGGTCACTAAAGGCGCGCATGACAACCATTCTATTCCAGAAATAGTTTCTGGAACAGAAATAGATTTTTCTATTTTTATTTCTAGAAGAGTTTCTAAGCAAAAATAACCGTTTGATAACGATACAAAATTTCTACTCTAAAAATGGAAATTCGTTTGATAATGACACAAAATTTCTTCCTTTCGGACGGCGGCGGATTGGCGGATAGCGGTGACGGACAACGGCGGATAGCGGTGACGAATAGCGGCGGCTACGGTGGCGACGGGGGCAGCAGCCGTCAACCGGTGGCGGCGGCGACCGGCGGTGGCGGTGGTGGCGGCGGTGGCGGCGGGCGCGGTAGCGGCCGGGCGGCGGCGGCGGCGGCGACCGGCGGCAGCGGTGGCGGCGGGCGATCGGTGGCGGCGAAGGCGGCAGCGGCGGCAGTGGGTGACTAACGGACGGTGGTTGACGGCAACAGATGAAGAATCGTTGACGAATGATGAGAAAATTTTTTATTTCTCATTTCTATTTTAGAAATAGAGAAGTAGAAAATTTCTACTTTTGATTTCTATTCCAAACATATTTCGGAATAGAAATCTATTCCAGAAAATAGAAAAACGGAATAAGTTTATCAAACGGATTTCTATTCCAGAAACAGGTTTGAAATAGAAAAATTGTTTCTGGAACAAAAATAGGCAGTTATCATGCACCCCCTAAGTAGAACTCGCCACCCAACAGGAGTTTGGGGACGATACCCGATTTTTATCAAATGCCTGGCAGGGGTTCGGAAGCCGAGTCATGGTGGAGGCCGAACTGATGCTCCTTTATGGAATGCCGTCTAAGTAGGGGTTCTAGACGTTGCCATGCCCGACGGAGCGGGACGATGCCCAGTTACGCCGGATGACTGCCGACTTTTGAGTTGGTTGTGGCCATTGGGTCGTAATAACTTGAACATGTCTGAGTGGTTGTGATAGCTGCGCTTGATTATGGGAGCACGGTATGTGACGTGTCACAACGGTTTGACCTTATAATCACGACCAATGTGATTAACATGATGTCTTCCAGTTGTTAAACCGCGCTTGCTGCATTGATGATGGTATATATGTTGAGCTAACGTGCAGGTACACGCCGAGGTGGGGTAAGTTATGTATGATGCGTGTTTAGGACCGCATTCGAGTCGAATTTACGTCCTAATCGGGGCGTAGGGTTTTAACTCGCTAAGATTTTATTTCACCCCGTCGTGGGCTAACCTTTTTCAGGGCCGTAGCATGGAGATTTACTGAGTGCGGATGTGGTGAGCGCAAGATGCGACACCTTTTGGTTGGCCCTGCTGTTAGCGAAGTTTAGGGTGATCTTAGTCCCTGAAGGTTTTTGGGAGGGCCGGTTGGAAGTTGCCAATGTAAGGACTTGTAAATCATTAAATTTCCTAAGGACAATAGTAGTTAAATGAATAAGTTGTTTTTAGCAACTTTTGTTTTGATTAACTATCCTTATTGTTTGTTTGTTAGCTGGGTGTTTATTTAATTCGTTTCCACATGTGCTTAATTGAAAGATAAAATGAATGGATCAACGATGCGTCTTGGGATGTCGCATAATTTTAATCGACCGCCGGGGCATGTGCGCGTGCTCGGAGTTCGGGGCGTAACACTCTTGGACGAAATTGCCCCCGAGCATGACTTGAAAAGTGACATGTGAGAAACACATGTGAGTTGGGACCCTAATTTAATATTAAACTAATCACTTTAGATCCTTATTTGGAACAATGTTTACTTTAGACCTTAAAAAAAAAAAAGGATTTCACTTTAAACCCCTATTTGACATTTTCTCTATAATTTACTCATTAGGTTTAAAAATTTAAAATTAGGTAATGAAATAGCTTTTTTAAGTTTTATTTTTTTTTGGAAAATGCTTTTTTAAGTTAAAAAGTGACTAAACATGCAGATGAATTTTTAATATGTATCTTCCTAGAAAGGGGGGAAGAGATCATGAAGAGAAGTTTTGGATGAAATGAAAAACTGGTATTTGAGTGCAGCCATGTGAGATTGCGTGCTCGTTAGCAAATGTGAATCTCTTCTTCGTAGAATCTTCTTTCCGCCAATCAACGCGCGTCGTTCTGGAGCTTCAAATCCACTTGCGCGATTTCAGACATATCCCTGTCACGTAGCCATCGGTCCATGCTTTGGTTTTGACGATTCAAGCCTCTTCGGTTCTTTGAACCCATAAGTAGTCTCCCTCACCAGCTGGTCTCGACGCTCCATTAAAGAAGCAGAGCGCGTACCGGTGGCGAAGTGTTGAACTTTCGTTCCTTCTTCTCATTCGCCACTTGCGCCTTCTCTCTCTCTCTCACTCTCTCTCTCTCATTCGTACGCCTTCGCCTGCGGGGAAAAGTTTCGAGCTTTTTCGCGGTCTCTCGCTCGATCCCGGATTGTCCTCATGGAAATCGAAGAAATCGGGGGACTCGATCCATATTCTTCCGCTTCGGTTCATAGGTGGAAGTACGACGTGTTCGTGAGCTTCAGGGGCGGGGACATAAGGAAGAATTTCGCGGCCCACCTCTTCCGCGCGCTGAAGCAGGCAAGGATCTACTACTTCAGGGACAATGAAAAAGAGGAGACAGGGATTCTCATTGAGGGCAAGCTGCTCGACGCGATTCGCCATTCGAGGGTTTCTCTCGTCGTGTTCACTGCCAACTACGCAGACTCGCGGTGGTGCTTGAACGAGCTGGTGGAGATCCTGGAGTGCAACAGGAGGTTCAGAGATCATCAGGGTCATGTGGTTCTGCCCATTTTCTATGATGTCGAGCCACGCGACGTTCGGAAACAGAACGGGCAATTCGGGGATGGTTTTGAAAAGTGTTTGGCCACCCACACGGACGATTTGCTGGTGCAGAAGTGGAGGAATTCGCTTAAAGAAGCTGGGAATTTGTCAGGATTGCATTTGAATAATGATGCTAATGGGTAATGCACTATCTTCCCCAAGAAAATTATGTTTTCGTTAGTTGTATTCCCAGTTGCACTTGATGGATAAATTCACTCACCGCAAAAGCTCATATTGGTGCTTGATTTGAACTCTACTGTTGATTGAATTTAGTTAATGTGTTTCTTGCTTATATGCTGATGGTCTCTTCAGGCTGTAGTTAGTGATATTTGAATTTGTTCTTCCCATACAACTACAGGGATCAAGCGTATTTCATCGAGCAAATTGTAGGACGTCTCTTAAAGATTATTCCCAGAACAAGCTCCCCCGATGCTATTGGGGTAGATTCCTTTGTAGATGATGTGATATCGTTGCTGAAGATTAGGTCAGAGGATGATGTCCGTGTGGTCGGACTATGGGGAATGAAAGGAATTGGTAAGACAATGGTGGCCCAAGCCGTCTACCATCGCGTTTCTAGGGAATTTGACGGGGTTAGCTTTCTTGAAAATGTTGGAGTTGCTAACCAAGATACGCTTTTACTTCTTCAGAAGAGACTTCTCCACGATGTTCTGAAGGTACAAGATCTAGAAATTTATGATCTTAACAGCAACATCAACGAGATAAAAGCTAAGCTCTGTCGGCAAAGGATCCTTCTAGTTCTTGATAACATCACTGAGAAGCACCAAATTGAGTATTTTGGCGCTGGAGATCGAGAATGGTTCAAATATGGGAGTAGAATCTTGATAACTACGAGAGAAGAATGGCTTCTGAAAGATCTCCAAGTGGATGATAACTACATGCTCCCTGGACTGGGTTCTGAAGAATCGCTCCAACTCATGAGTCTCCACGCCTTTGGCAAAGACCAACCTAAAGAAGGGTATGAGGAGTTGTTCAAGAGTCTTGTCCACTATGCAGGTGGTCTGCCAGTGTTTCTTAAGAGATTTGGTTCCTTTCTTTCTAGTAGGAAAAATCAGTGGCATGACATATTGGAGAAGTTGGTAAGGGATCCTCATCTTGATTCAATTGGAATAACTTTAGATCCATTCTCCTCTCTTTATCCCTCTATAGGGCCATTTGGAGGCCATGGTGGAGATTCTTTTGATGATCAAACATACAGTGACATAAGAAAAATAGTGGTGGTCATAGGAGCAGCAATTGAGTCCATTACTATTGAGTATGTTCAGAATGGTTGTTTCGTGCGCTCGCCAAGACATGGTGGATCTTTGGGAGGCCACACACATGATGTGAGTCCATTATGGTTCGCTTTGTTGATTTGCGATATTTATGTCTAGTTATGTTGTTCTCCATGAAAGTTTGAGTTACTGTTCGTTTGTGGAATGGGGGTTGAGAAAAAGTGGAGTCACAGAGTCATCAAAGATGGACTTGCTTGAAACATATCAACTGGGTACTTCCACGATGCTTGATCGTCTCTCAATATGTTGATGGCTTTGTTGCACCTTGCTAAGAATTTTTCTTTTTCTTTTCAGGGTGCTAAAAGGAAAAAATTGCACTAGCGTCATCTACCTACTCTGACGTTACAGTTAATCAGAGATTAGTTTAGTGCTTGTCATTGTCAATACAGAGCATCAAGAATGTCATTTAATTATGGAGCAAAGCATTGGGGATTCTAAATGGAGTTCAATCTTTATGGCACAAGACTAGTGAAAAAGGCAAATTGTGCTCCAAAATAAGAGAACAATTTCAGTTGTCCCAATAATTAGATATCTTTTTTTTTGGGAAAACTTAAACTAAATAATGCATGTAGAGAGCATAGCCTAAATAATGCATCTAGAGAGCATAGAATTTTCCCTTCTTCAAGTTGATCGATACTCACTTTGCTCTTCTGCAATTGTTGCAGGTATATATAGATTATCCAACTGAATACTTGACTTCGGTGTCAGGCTACATTAGAGAAGATTCTTGTCATGTCATCAACTCTCTTACCTTCGACAGTAATAAGAGGAAACATGGGCCAATTGGCGAGGAGAAAGGGAAGTTTTTCAGTTTTCCACAAGTTAACGGAAAGATCATTGGTTTTCATGGAAGGTGTGACTCTTTTCTGGATTCCCTTGGAGCTCATTTTGGCCCTGTCTCTCATCCATATCCCTTTGAAGTGGTAGGGCCATTTGGAAATGGGAAAAACCGCTGGGATGATGGCAAGCATGCAGATGTCAGACAAATTGTTGTGGTCTCTGGTTCTGCAATTGAATCTGTTAGTTTTACCTATGAGGAGGGTCCTTCTTTCAGACACGGTACAACTCATGGTGGCAAAAAAAATACGGTACACTACTTTAGTAGGAACTCGATGTTTGATAAACATTGCCCCTTATTTTCAATGATGCTTATCATGCCATTGCTGAAGATGGTGTCTGGGTGAAAGTGATAAACTGTTAACTTGGGAACTTAGGTATGACACCATCAACAGGAAGCAAGTTTTTCTTGGAAAAAGATTTGTCAAAACAATTCGTCATAAAATTGAACACTTCTTTTAAATTTTTGTATTTTAAAACAGTCGATAAGGGAGAGTGAATCAACTATTCTCCATCTGTGGACTTTCTGCAGATAAATTTTTGTTGGTAGGATAACATCTAGTTATTCTCTCTGGGCATAGTTGTTCGAAAGATTAGTTTTTTTTTTTCCTGACAAAGAGCACTGAAGAGATAATGTTTGCAACAATGGTGCATTTGTTTTGTGGAAAATCAATGAGTTGAAAAATATTTTCCTGAGAATAATTGTTTGTATTGCATAGAAACATTAATTAATAGGTTTTTATCATCAACAACAATCTATTCCTAACATTTTCGTTAATGATGAAAATTCGCTTGTTAATTCATCTTCGTAAGTGATACACTCAATCGATTCTAGATAAGTGTTTTCCAAGTCGTTGATTTTTTGCAAAATAAATGCACCTTGGTTGTTGTTTTCCTTATCACATCTATTATAGTTAACATGATATTGAAGTAGGCAAGATAATCTACTATTTTCCAGATCATAAATTATCATCAATCATCAAGAGCATCACACCCCAGTCGTTGTCATCTACCATGCTTTTGCTTCTTAACTTGCTGCATTAACATTTCTTTACCCTCTATATGTTTGGTACAGATAAATCTGGACTGGCTAACTGAAGTTCTTATTTCGGTTTCGGGATATACTGTGAATGATTTTGGTTCTACTCTCATCCATTCACTCACATTCCAAAGCAATAAAAGAACATATGGACCATTTGGCACTGAAACCGGAAGGAAGTTTTCATTTCCAGCAACTGGTGGAAAGATTATTGGATTTTATGGGAGTTCTGGTTCCCATCTTGAATCACTAGGAGCATATTTGAAACCAATCTCTCATCTACACCCGATCAAGTGTGTTGGACCATTGGGGGGCCAAGGTGGACACTCTTGGGATGATGGAAAATTCAATGGAGTAAAGAAAATAAAGATGATGTTAGAAGATGATGTCAACTGCGTCTCGTTTGAGTATGATGATAATGGTGAATCTATTTGGTCCTCTGCACATGGCAACGAAAATGGAAGTATCCATGTGGTCAGTTCATTGAATATTCTCCATTCATACTACCTTTGATCCTCTCTCTCTCTCTCTTGCACGCGCGCATACACACACCCATTTCTGTGCAACTACTATATCAAGTATTGGTTTTTCAAAAATACTTGAAAAGCTTTGTCAAAGTTATGAGTGATTGTCACCCGTATACACCATGTACAATGATAATGTATGGGGTGTAGAAAGCATCTTAGAGGGAAATCAAAGCTGTTAAATTGTACTGAAAATTTGAAGTTGTCTTTTTGATTATATAAATTTCTTTCTTGCTTTATTTTTGGATAAGGGTATCAAAAATCTTAAAACTTATTGTTAAGTGCAATCAAATTCTAAAGTTTTTAAAAAGTGCAATCAAGTATATATCATGTTAAATTGGTGTAATTTCAATAGTTTCGTCCAATTAGGCTAAGGCAAAATGCTGACCTTTTTTTTATTACTTTCTTAAGACATGTTACCCACAAAGCACCACATTAGAAAGATACTTGAAAATTCAAAAAAATAAAATAAAAGATATAAAAAAAAAGAAAAAGAAAAGAGGATCAGAGAGTCCTTTGGAATTATCTTTTTATCAAATTCATAGTCAGCCAAAAGCAATCGCACTTTAAGGACAAAGCTGAAAACTGCCCAATTTATAATCAAAAAACACATAAATATCCATTGAAATAACCTAAGCATGTAAATGCCTGTTAATAGGAAACGATCCATTGAATTTGTTGCCATAGAATACTGAACACTTCCCATAGTTATGATAGAGACATAGGCAAAAGACAACATGATCCCTAGCACAATGCAGAAGATCTGCCAAGTTTCAATAGAAAAACATGCAAAAGATTTCGTAAAACCGAAATTTAGTTTCCAAGCTCGATGAGGTTCGAGCAGCCATGGCCAAGCTTGCGTAGCTCAAGTTGTTATGGCTGTGAGCTTGAAGAAGCTCAAGCGGTCATGGCTGAGCTCGTTGAAGCTCAATTAGCCCTGGACATGAGTTTGAAGAAGCCTAGAAGCTGGAGCTACCACGGCCGAAGTCGATGAAACTTGGGCAGCTTAAACAAGCTCGAGTGGCCAGGGCCAAGCTTGACGAAGGTTGAAAGGCCAGGGTCACAAGCTCAAATTTCAGAATTTGATTGTACTGGGCTTTAGGCTTGACAAGATTTAGAACTTCTGATATAATCATCCCTTTTTATGTTATGCATTACACGAAGGTCGATAATGTGGTTTATGCGAGATGGACTCCATGAGAGCAACCCAATACCATAAGCTTTTGGTCAATTAATATGCTTTATGCAGGATGGATTCCATGTGAATAACCTAGTATGATAAGTTTTTTTTTTCTTTTATGCTAAATGAAGCGAATCAGCGAAGCGCGCCAGTGAACCCTACTGATCTATCATCTTATTGTTGACCCTAGAAGTTTGATGTAAGAATATTAGTCGTTAGAAATTCTCGGGTCTAGGTTGCACGTGGATCCAGTGTTTTCTGAGGCCACTATAATCTATCTATCATCCTAGATATGTATCAATATGACAGTCAAATGAAATAAATTCTTGTCAATTCAGCAGGTTCACTTGGATTACCCTCGTGAGTTCTTGACCTCGGTATCAGGATATATCAGACATAACTGTTCTGTTATTCAATCAGTCACGTTCGAAAGCAATATAAGAAGGCTTGGACCCTTTGGTAAGGAAGAAGGGAACTTCTTTCGCTGTGCATTGACATGCAACAAGATAATTGGCTTTCACGGAAGGTCTGGTATCCAGCTTAATGCGCTAGGAGTCTACTTTGAACCAATTTCTGATCTTCGTCTCTTAAAATCCATTGGGCCATTTGGAGGACGAGGTGGCGGTCCATGGGACGATGGAGATAGCACGGGTGTGAGAAAAATAATTGTAAAAGGCGGATTGGTTATTGACTCCATTACCGTTGAGTATGACAAGAATGGGTCTGTGGTTCAGGGCCCTAGACATGGTGAAGGTGGAGGACATCTAACGCTCGAGGTATGGCCCTTTAGACATTTGCTTAATCTTATGAACGTGCAGCTTATGTGTTGTTGCTAAGGTTTTGGTTTTAAGTGGTCCGGAGGTTATGCACATGAGCAAAGTATTCTAAACAGAGCGTAGAGGTAAAAGTATGATGATGAGAACAGTCTATGGATTTTGAGTTTGACAAGTGATCATGAATGAGAAAGTCATTGTTGGGGGCATGATGTTATATCATTATAGAATAGGGACTTGTCTTTGGTTTTCCAACCTTCCTCGGTTCCATTTACGATTAAAGCACTCAATATATTCATAAAAGTACTGCCTCCGAAAAAGGGGGAAAAAAGAATATCGAAAGCTATTTTTACTTTATGACTTTTAAGTCTGAACAATTTTCCTAAATTCTAATAGTTGTTCTCAAAGTGTTGCCAAAGCATTTTTTAAGCAATTGCCTTTTGGTTTTACTAATGAATGATTCGATAATTGTGGCGGACCAAAATAGGTTTACGCTCTAGATGTAGTGGAATTATTTATTTAGCTATTACATTGTTTGTTTAAATAGATACAACTTATCAACCGGAGTGTTCTGTTTATGCTGATTTTCCAGATTCTACGGTTGGGGGTTTGGGATTAATTATGCTTGTCTTTCTAATTTTGCAGATTAAACTCGATTATCCTCGAGAGTACTTGACTTCATTTTCTGGTCACTTTGAATCGTTTTGCGGGCTTATTGTTGTTCGCTCCCTCACATTTCAGAGCAATGACAGAACTTATGGGCCAATTGGTCAGGAGATCGGGAACTACTTTTATTGTCCATCAATTGGTAAGAAGATCGTCGGGTTTCACGGGTGGTCTGGATTATGGCTTGATTCACTTGGAGCACATTTTGAGCCTTGACGTGCTAAGCTCCACCTCTATGTGCGTCATACGGTCGATGTTTGAGGTTACTCGTATACATAATGTAGAATTTGGAAATCGAAGCCATTTATATGTACTAAATGATTGAAGTTGTCTTTTTGATTATCTAATTTTCCTTCCCTAATTTTTTCTTTTATAAGTGCATTGGTAATCCTAAAACTTGTTGCAAAGTGTAATTGAGTTCTAGAGTCTGTAAAAAGTGCAATCAAGTCTAAATTTTACCAAATTAGTATGATAATCTCAAATCATGTGATAGGGAGAAATCTCATGATATTTTATATATGTAGTAAAAAATATGAATGTGATAGGGAGAAATCTTTTCTTTTCTCTCAAGAAAACTTTAAGAGAAAAAAATATTTTAGAAATATTAAATTATAAGTATAATTTATATATGGTAATAAGTTGTAAAAGGAAGCTCCATGGGAATGAGAAAATAATTTGCTTGAGCCTTGTAAACATATGTACAATTGACTTACTATGCATGACATTTGATGTGGTAGAAAGAAAATACATATGAATTAGGCACGGCAGTTTATGTAGTAAAAAAATATATTTAAGTTAGAGAAAAATTGATTTTGGGATTGTAATGGAATTTGTAGCAAAACAAAATGGACGCTATGTGAAACGATATATCAAGTATAGGAAAAAGAATTGATTATACTATACACATTATGTTATGTGAGAAAATTTAGTTATCAGCATGAGTCAATATTATAACACAAAATTTACTTTGGTTCAAGCATATATAAAATGTAGTAAAATACAATGTTAGAGATAATTTTACTTGAGTAAAGAATGATGATTGCTCATAAATGACAACATAGTGGTGTCAAATTAAAAAGAAAAATAGGGCATGATAAATTCATGTTAGTAAAATAGGACATATAAGATATTTGATAAGAGTAAAATGAATTTATAAATGAGAAATTCGAACCTACAACATTTGATTGTATTATAAATGATACATGTTGATTTCACATAATATATTTTTCACTTTTTAAAATTTCATGGTTCGTAATTTTCCTCACTAAAAGTTATGTAATTGTTATATATCATTTCATAATGTTTCTTTACAAGACACAAGTTTCCCTTTTATCGTCATAAGTTCTATAAATCCTATGATTTCTTAAATTCCATAAAAAAATAGTAAATTGCCTAAGTGTATGGTATGTTTCTTTTTCTATTGTTCATATATTATCTGAACAATCATAAGTTTCCATTGGCCTATGTAATTGCCATTTCGTAAATTATTTTGAGAGGCCGTAAAATCTTTACTCCCGTGATTCCTAATATTCCACCAAAATCATAACATATGCCCAAGTTAATAGCAAACTTCATTTGTGTTATTATTAGTAAAATATTTAATCGATCGTGACTTGCACTTCGTAAAGACGTGCGTGAGTAGCCTTCTTCACCAATCATGACTTTTCTTAATCGAAAACAAATTTGATATCAAGTAGGTTTTACAAAGAAGACCGGACAGACCACTCTTTCCTCTTTCTTTTTTTCTTTTCAACAATGACGATCTAATCTTGTTACTGCCTCTCATGTCTTCGCTTTTCAGAGCAAAAAAGAAGAAGAACACGCAAGTAGAAGTTCTCGATGAAATAAAAATATTAATATTTGAATGCAGCCATGGACAATAATTCCACTTACGTCTCCACAGATTAACTGTTTCGAAGCATCTTCTTCTACCAACGCATGTGCTATGAAGCTTCAAATCCATGTCTGCGTCTTCAGACATGTCTCTGTCACGTGAAACAAAGCTCTTTTAGCTTGACTTGACGAATTCAAACCAAATTGTCCTCAAGCGCGCAAGTTGCTTCTTCAGTTCTTGGAACCAAACCAACTCCACTCCGCAACTTGTCTGAACATTCACTTGAATAAGCAGTCTGTCCTGATGGCGGAGCTTTCATTCATCCCCTTTTCTCATTCGCAATTTGCGTCTCCTGTTTACAAATACACCTTACCGGCGGAAGAGTTGCGACCCTTTTTGCAGTCTCTCACTCAATCACGTATTGTGCTGATGGGAAGCGAAGAGATCAAGCGACGCATTTCGTCTTCTGCTTCAATCCACCAATGGAAGTATGATGTGTTCCTGAGCTTCAAAGGCGAGGACATAAGGAAAACCTTCGCACCCCACCTCTTCCATGCGCTGAAGCAGGCGGGATCCACTGTTTCAAGGACAATGACAAAGCAGAGACCGGAATTTTCATCGAGCCCAAGCTGCTCAATGCGATTCACCATTCCAGGGTCTCTCTTGTCGTGTTCACCACCAACTACGCAGACTCACGGTGATGCTTGAACGAGCTGGTGAAAATCATGGAGTGCAACAGGACGTTCAGAGATCATCAAGGTCATGTGGTTGTGCCCATTTTCTATGATATTGAGCCAAGCGATTTTCGGAAACAGAGCGGGCGATTTGGGAATGGTTTTTGAAGGTAATTGGCCACCCGTATGGTCGATTTGCTGGTACAGAAGTGGAGGGATGCGCTTAGAGAAGCCGGGAATTATAGGGATGGCATTTGAATAATGATGCTAATGGGTAATGCAAAACCTCATATCGGTGCTCTTGATTGATTTGCTCAATCACCACAAAAGATCATATCGGTGCTTGATTTGAACTTGTTAGAATCTGTTTGATTATGGTGTAAGTGTTTGGAATAGATTTTGATGTGAAAGTTATCTCTGCTTCTGAGAGTTATTTGGTTTAATTGTGTCTTTTATTTGCATCCTTCAACCATGGAAAATTTGTTAGCCACTAATCTTAACTACCACAGAGTTCTAGGATCTTTTAGATTGTCCGAGTTTAGAAAAATATCTTAGAAACTCTAGGAAATGGATCATCAATTTAGAACTGCACTGCTGATTTAATTTAGCTCATGCACTTCTTGCTTATATGCTGATCGCCTCCCTACGCTATAGTTAGTCACGTTTGAACTTGTTTTTCCCATGCAACTACAAGGATCAAGCGGACTCCATCGAGCAAATTGTAGGACACATCTTCAAGATTATTCCCAGAGCTAGCTCCCCCCGCGCCATTGGAGTGGATTCCTTTGTAGACGATGTGAAATCATCACTGGAGATCGGGTCAGAGGATGATGTCCGTGTCATTAGAATATGGGAAATGGAAGAAATCGGTAAGATAACTGTGGCCAAAGCCGTTTGTGATCGCCTTCTCAGGGAATTTGAAGGTCTTACCTTACTTGAAAATGTTGGAGATACTAACCGAGGTACTCTTTTACTTCTTCAGAAGAGACTTCTCCATGATGTTCTGCAGCTACAAAGTCTAGAAATATATGATCTTAATAGCAACATCAATGTGAAAAAAAAAAAAAAAACTCCGTCGAAAAAAGATCCTTCTGGTTCTTGATGACATCACTAAGAAGGACCGATTGAGTATTTTGTTCTGGAGATCGAGATTGGTTTCAACAGGGGAGTAGAATTTTGATAACTACAAGAGAAGAACTGTAATAATAGTCCATTAAACCCAGCCCATCTTCTTTCTTCTCTTCTCTAGGTATTTCACATGAGGCAGCAACGGACAAAAATAAGAAATGAAGAGAAGAGAGGGGGCTCGTCCGTGAGAAGGAGAAAGGGGGAAGAGAGAGATTTTCCACGCGTTCTTGATCCAGACAACTCGACTAGCCGAATCAACTATGGTTCGCGATGCCTGGTAAGCATTCGAGCCGATAATTCGTCTAATTAAAGTAATTTTGGGAATTAGGGCACAAACTTTGAGCTATGTAGATCTTGAAATATGACCATTAAATGAGGAGATTTTGAGCTGCAACTTTGTGGAAATGATAGTCTAAGACGTTATGGAGTTTTGGGGTTTGACGAAACCCGATTTCAAAGTATGGCTTGTTCATAACGAAATTCTGAAATTTTGCATGCGGGTTATGCGTAATAGCTAAAGACAAACACACACCATAAACGAGCTTCTTCATAGTGCTTAGGAGTCATTATGTTGACAGTTGAATGTGGCTTAGTTAAATTGTTCGTTAGAGTTGTGTAGTATCTACTTTTTAATATTGTTTTTTGACAAGTTGATAGGAATGTGAGTGCATCAACTCAAGGAACTATTGTAAGTTGGTTTTCGGTTTTTCCTAGGTGAGTGATACTATTTATTATTTGTGTTTTGAACTCATGTTTTGAAAAACATTATGGATTAAGCATACTATGACTTAATAATAGAATATTTTATTGTATAAAACATGATCGAGCCGTTATTGTTGTTTTGTTGTTTGAAAGAGGAAGTTATTGTTTGACTTCAACTTAAATGATTGCCTATAAATGGTTTGTGAAACCTTTCATAAAAGAATCTTGAAAAGTTTAAGATTTATGAATGTGGTTTTGAAAGGCGCTTTGATATCTATATATTGAATGCCTAAGTTGTGAATTGGTTTGTGAAATGGATTCTGAATTAGTTTGGGAAACTCATTGGATATTTGAAATGATTTTTGGATTTGGTTGTGGATTATTGGAGATTGAGTTGCGAAAGCTTTTCATGATTGATTTGTGAAATGTACTATGATATTTGAGATTGTTTATGGATTGGAGGATGAGGTTGGATGCTCAATATCACTGTAAGCCTAGTGAGGGGTTTTGTGAGTATACGCATACTAGTCTAAGATATCCTCGTGGACCGACTTTACTTTCGATATTTCCTTTGCTATATCTCTTTGCTAAATTGATAACATTTATCGTATTTTTCATTCCATTGATAAAAATCTAGCCAATCATAAAAAATAAATAAAAATTAATTTATTTTTGTGAAACAATCCGAGTATCAAGAGGATTGCGAAGACACAATGAAACAAAATTTAAATTTCCATCTTCATTATACAATTTTTTGTAAATTTAGGAAATTAAAAAGTTGGAAAATATTTTTCTAACTCCAAAGGGGGCATTATTATATATGTTTTCGTAAATTTAAGAAACTAAAAAAAAAATATATATTTGCCTAATTCCCAAGAGAGGGACGGGAATAAAATTTTGGTGGCCTCAAAAAATGGAGGAATTCACAAAATTTTCCCTCCAATACAAACGAATAATATCATTTTCACCCTAAAAGAAAAAAGAAAAATATCAGACGGAAATAAATAAAAATGGTGGGGAATAGAGTTCCGTTAGGTGACGAACTTCTCTCTCTCTCTCTCATACGAAACAGAATTCATTCACATGATGATTTTTTTTGGTCGAATCATTCACATGATGATCAGTAGTAGACTTTCATACAACAGAGAAACAATCTTGCACATCATACGAAAGCCATATTTCTTTTGTTTTTTTGGTCGGAATATGAAAATTATACGCGAATGTGAAGTTAATTTCATTAGAAATCTACAAACTATATTTTGAGAACCCCTTAGAGCCGCACTCAGTCGATTTTCCCCTTCCCCAAATCCTCCTTCCCGACCGTCGTCCTCCATTCGAATCCTCATCCTCTCCGAACCAGTCGGACCCTCCAATGGCGCTGAGAATCCACGTCCTTCCCCTGCACGCCCTGCCCCGACCCCCGAAATCCCGCCTCCGCCCCCCTTCGTTTCAACCCCCGCAAGCCGCTCCCCGCCTCCGTGTCGTGCAGGGCCAAGGGGCCCACCGGCGACTCCGAGATCACGTCCGCCTTGGCGGAGATGGTCCCGAGGGTGCACGCCTAGAAGAAGCAGAAGGACGAGGCCTTGAGGAAGGGCCGGGCCCTCCTGTTCGCCGAGCTCTGCGGCTACTTCTCCCTGGGGGAGGACGAGCTGAGGAGGAGGTGGGAGAGGATGGAGGACGGCGAGCGGAGGGATATGGCAGCGGAGTTCGTGTCGAATTGGAGCGCCGATTTCCATCCCCTGTTCGCGAGGTCCTGTTGGAAATAAATCCAGAGAAGACACACTATTTGTTGTAATCAGAACATCAATGTAAAGAAGATGATAACAACTTTATAATATCCTTCATTTTACAAATCTTGGAGAAGAAGAAAATATGATATAACATAAAATTGGAGGTGAGGTATGGATATCTGAATCTTCTTAAGGCGATTAGTTCCTGCCAAAGGTACTCCGCAGATTCACGAACTATGCCTCCCAAGATACAACACCTCGAACCTGTTTGGATTAGCACTATGCAAACAGGACTCAGTCGAACCGTTCAATTGAACCAGCACACTCAGAAAAATCAGAAGAGTAGAAAAGTATATCAAAGCCTTTGTGGAATCGAGTCGGAAAAACCAAAACCAAAAAACCTTTATGAAGCTCTATGCTCCCATCTATTTATAGAGATTTTTAGTTCATGTACAGAAGAGATACATGAATTAAATAGACGCATGTATCCACGAAATTCATAAATCAAGAGATACGTGAATCCAAGAGATTCAAGAATCCAGAGATACGTGAATTCAAGAGATTCATGAACTCAATAAATACATGAACTAAAAGATACATGAATCTAGAAAATTCATGAATTCAATAGATACATAAATAGATGTTGACGCCTAAATTTCGTTTTTTAAATTAATTAGTTTCTTTATTTATATATTTTGCCTTTTTTTGGATAAATAGATAATAAAAAGAGAAAACAACAAAAAACAAATAAAAACAGGAAAAAACAAAAAGAAAAGCAGAAGCCAGCAGCCATAAGGGCTGGGCCTTCAAAGCCCAGCCCCTCCCTCTTTTCTTTCGCGCAGGTCTGCGAGGCCCAGCCGCGACCTGACCCGGCCCATGCCCCCCTTGTCTTCTTCCTCCTTGGCTTCTCCCTTCACGCCTCTATAACACACGCGCAGAGAGCGGCAGCTAGGGTTTCCGCGCGCGCGTAGGCCAACTGGTGACGGATGGGACGTGCCTTCAAAGCAAGCAAGTGGGCGGCTGAGGTGACGTCGGTTCGGCCGCACCAAGGCTGGTCGGCAAACGGAGGATCGGCAGCCAAACCTCTCCGTCGACCGAACTCCCTCGCCTATAAATAGGCCGGCACCACCTCCATTGAAGGACAGACGGAAGCGGCGAAAGATCGAGGGCTGCAGATCTTCGAAACCTCCCACTGAGAGACTTCAGAAGGGGGGCCGAGGACGAGCAGGCTGAGATCTGAGAGCTCGCAGCCGGAGACGAGGGGGAGAGATCCGAGTGGGTGGAGGCTGAGCGAGAAACCGGAGTAAAAGGGGGTAGATCTGAGCGTGAGGGGGTTGAACGAGGTCAGATCCGGAGGAGAGGGTCGGGCTGTGAAGCGAAGAAGGTCAGATCCGGAAGAGAGGAAGCCGGAGAAGAGGAAGGATCGTCTGGGCACCAGATCTGGAAAGGGGGAAACGTCTGCGAGATCAGCACCCGTCGCTGTCGTCGTCTGCCCCCACACCATCGCCATTCGATCGCTGCCGCTCACCGTCTGCCGCAACTCCACCGCAGCCCCGACGCCGTCACCTCAATCGAGCCCAGACGACGGCGCCTCAAGCTGTGCCGCCACTGTCGCCTTGACCAAACCCAGACGCCGTCGCTTCAAGCTACGCCGCCGCGCCGTGTCGACGCCGAGGACAGGTGACGACGAACCCTACTCATGCCATCCCCGTCGCTGCTTCCCCTCTCGAGATCTAACCGTCGCCGTCCTCTACGTCGTTGCCGTCATCGATGCGAGCCGTCGCCCCAACCCCTCCTTCGGCGCCGCGAATAGAGAGAGGGAGGAGGTACCGCGAAGCAGGGTGGATCCGGGTCAGGCGCGCGACCCGGTTCCCTTAGGGTTTGGCTTCAAAGATGGGTCGGGTTGTGCACGTGGGCCGAGTTGTGATGGGCTAGATTTTTAGTGGGCTAAAATCGGTTAGGTTTTTTTTAAAAAGGAAAAATCCCACGGGCCCGTCCAGGTCTTGGGTTCGCGGACCGGGTTGGACCCAACCCGCGGATCCGACCCGGTTCGTTTTTATATTATTATAAAATAAAATAATATTATTAAAAAATAATAATAAATAATTTATTTTCCAGAAAATCAAAAAAATCAAAAATATTTCATATTTTCCAAAAAAAAGCCAAAAATCCAAAAAAAAGCCAAAAATTCATGAAAAAAGCCAAAAAAATTCATAAAATGCCAAAAAGACTTGTATTTTCTAAAAATACCAAAAAAATCCAAAAAATCCCTTTTATGTCCAAAAAATAGAAAAAGACCCAAAAATGTTTTTCCTCCCCATCAAATGCATGGAAAATCCCTCAAAAATCCAAAAAGCCTTAGGGTTTAAACAAGATTAGGTACCGAAAGGGCATTAGTGATTAACTAGTGTAATCAAGTCCCCGATCCTAATTTCTCTGGTTGCGTAGGAGCGAGTATTTCTCCCAATACTTCGCTTGGGTTTCTAATCGACCCACCCCAAACTGATTAGTGGCGACTCCGTTTTAAAATTAATTTACAGGTTAAAAACATGGACCATTAAGTCGTGAATTGGTGGACTTGGGAGAGTCCGGGCCTAATAAATTTAGCCGAGCCATTAGCCTCCGCCGGCGCCCGTACCCGATTGCGGGCGCCGAAAAAAAGAGGTCGCGACAGCTTGGCGACTCCGCTGGGGACCATTTTTAAGGACTTAGGCCATTTTATCTTTGTTTAAATGCTTTGCTGACTTGGTTTTTTTTTTCTTTTGTGCAGGTTAATAGCTTAGAGTTTTTTTTTTAAAATAGAATGTTTTGTGATTATAAATTGCTATGCATGCTTTACTGTTTTAGCACTACACATGGCACACACAACCCGGCCGCCGGACCTGGGCCGCCATAGGATATCTAGGATGGTGTTAAGAAAGATACGGCCTTGAACGTGAGACTGCGATGTAGAGGTTGCCTTTCTTTTCCCCGAATTTCTTTAGCCGAGGTTAAGAGGGTACGCTGCTAACGCGAGACTGTGACGGGCGGATACCTTTTTAATTTCAACAAACCTTCTGAGTTAGAAATCGAGCCGCACGTCTCATTTGTATGTCTCTGTGCTTGCCATTTTCTTTAAAAGCAAAGTAATTTCTTTACTTTTACTCAGTCTTTTTTTATTGGCCCATGGCAATTTAGGGTAGGTTTTTGAGTCCCAGTTTATATGCGATGGGAGAAGACGATATCCAGTTTATTCCCGCTCCCAAAGTAGAGCTCTTTAGATGGTGGGGTCAATTGGACCAGTATGCCCAAGAGCGCGTGAAAGCCAAAGTCGGTCATCTCATATCGTTGATTCAAATCACTATTCATCCTGAAGTCATACAAGCCATGGCGCATTTCTGGTGCCCGAAGACAACTACTTTTATGTTTGGTAGGTTTGAGCTAACCCCAACTCTGGAAGAATACAGCATCATCACTGGAATGCCTTTCGAGAATAAGCTTGTCATGCCTTCAATAGGCATCATCCCGTTAATTTTACAAGTCTGGTTCTTTTCCCAACTAAGCGAATTCCAAGGCTTCATGCGATCGTCTGAAACAAATGATTTTGAAAATCCATTACAAAAATTTATGGTTTTAGGACCATACATTCCCAATTAAAGCCGTTTAAATTGGATAAACTTCCTAAGAGACCCGGCTCCTGAGGCATTCCAATGGTGTGCCGGTTGGTTCCATGAGAAGAGAGCTCGCTTCGCTTACAAACACCGCCATCCAATTCCGTTGCTCGACCTCACTGGCACCATTTCCTATTTCCCATATCGAGTGGCACGACAATATGGAGCCCTTCAGGAGACCCCACCGCCTTTCAAAAGGAAGGTCCCTCCACTCCTTTTCACCCATCAAAGTCATGAATACACATCCGAAATTGACCTCATCGAGGAAGCATGGAGCAGGTGTCATCATAAAAGAATCATGGTACCTGAAGGGCTTGAGGGACAGGAAAAAGCCCACCACGCCTCTGAGTCCTACATCCACAACCATCGTATTTCGACAAAACTAAAGCCATCGATCCCCCACCTGATCAGCCAGATTAGCCAGCACGAGCAAGCAGAGCTTATGCAAAGGGATTTGGGAATAGACTGGATGCATATCTCAGAGCCAGTTCAAGGAAGCAGGCATCCTCGCAAGAACAAGGCTCCCCGTCGCATATAATAGCAATCATGTGCCCCTTGGTGTTAATATCGTGAAAGCTTTGTCCCATTGTTTAGGGACTTTTGTTTAATATCTAGTATTTCCTTCTATCATTTCAATTTCAAGTTTTAGATGTCAAGAAGTCGGTGGTCTATAAAATCCTCTTTTGATAAATAAAAAAAGAGTTAAACCATTGCCATGGGTCAATCTTTGTTTACTTTCGTACTCATTCATTGTTTTCACACCGACAGGTAATTATGAATCGCCGGCCACCAGTCGCCCGCGAATGGCCTCACACAATAGGGCCCGATCAAAATGATATACAAAATCACCTCGCTAACATTGAAGACGGCGTAGGACAGATGTCCATTGTCCTACGACAACTCTCAAAGCAAATGGAGTCCACTCAAGTCAAATCCAACTCCGTAGCTGCTTTAAGCACCGTCATGACACCCTCGAATTTGCTAAAGGATGACCAGCAGGATAGACAGTTTGCAAAGATCATGAAGAAGCTGAGCCAACTGCAGGGGCAGGACCCCCTAGACTTGTCTGATTATTCCGGCATTAAGATCCCTAAAGAGCTCAAAGCACCTGAATGCGAAAGGTATGCTGATACCTCTCGCCCAGAGACCTACTTGCAAGCTTACCTGGTCCGAAGGATGATTCAATCATACCAATCAAGCTTGACTGGCCCCGCCTTGCGATGGTACATTGTCAGGAAGATTAGTCCCCTTAAGACCTGGGGGGAACTAATTCATGTTTTCCACCAAGAATATAATATTGACATCAACCCTGACATCGCCTTGCCCTACGAAGAACCGATGGTCGTGGAGCACGAGGAGCCGTTAGTCGCCGAGATAGGAGGAGAAGATGTCAATGAAGCCTCGCATGATAAATGGGCGACTGAGCAACATCCTATTGCTGAGAAGCTTCCCACTAGGAAAGGCAAGGAGCCCGCAGACGAAGTCAACACTACTCAGAGCTAAAGCATGATGAGACGACTTCTCAGGCTTACCACAAGAGCTAAGGTCCAAAGAATGCCGACTCCCATCCACCTAGGGAGCGAGGCTCCACTATCCCTCACTCCCCTTGACAAAGTCCAACTGGTGAAACGAAGGGCCTCACTCAAAAGGTCTGGACAAGGAGCCAAGAAAAGAAAACCTAAACAATTCAGTCCAACATCTGCCACTGAGTATAGGCAAAATCTGATAGCCAATAAGCCACCGTGTCAAAACTTCGAGCATTCCCTAGAGTACAACCCTGAAGACTTCCAATCTCTAGGCTACAATCCCAAGGACTACCAGTGTTATACAAATGAAATCGGCCATTCATCGTATAACTGCTTTCTACCCACACACAGGGTCGAAAGCCTGTCAGAAGAGGGAACATTCGTCCTTATCCGCTCTGATCCTAATGAACTACTAAGCTTGTCACCTGACCATGAAGATGGCTTAAATGCCTCATCCTCGTTTGGTGATTTTGACCCGGAAGAAAGCAACGAGGTGAACTCAGGAGAATCTAGCTTCTTTGAAGTATCAGAGTTTACCACCGCAACGAATATGCAATGGGAAAACCAGTAGCCTAGCTAGGAGACATCAGACCCATCTTACTCTCATAGGATCATGACCCCCAGAGGAATGTGGATACCTAATCTCCGCAAATATAATGGCATGACTTGTCCTGTGGCTCATTTGCAATATCTCCACGCTGAAATGAGTCGGTACTATAGCCCGATGTCATTCACAACTCAGGGCTTCCACGAAAGTCTTATAGGGTCTGCGTTGCAATGGTTTGTCACAGCAGATATCTACCTCATAGAGGATTGGGATGAGTTGTCTTCCGCATTCTTGCATCAATATCAAAGCCAGATTGGAACTGAACGGCCTTGCGAGAACTTGGTTCACTTTAGAAGAAGACCAATGGAAGATTTCCGAGCATATGCAAGGAGGTGGAAGGCTTTTATGATGCAAACCTACCCTCAATTGGCCGAAGAAGAAATGATGAAATTGTTCATAGGAGCTTTACCTCACAAGCATCGTTGTTGGCTACATGGTTTGCACTTCCGTAGCTTCAATGAAGTGATCCTCTCATGCGAATACTTCGAGTCTCTTTCGGAGGCGAGGAACTCTCGTGCACTTGATTTCAGAACCAACACTATCAAAGTGCTCCTTTTTCATAGGAGTTTTCATGGGTTTTGCTTGTTTTTATAATTTCATGTTTCTTATCTGTCTAGTGTGCTAATGTTGTATTTTCCATTCCAATAATATAATGTACAGTTCTAATATTTTGTTTTGAGAGCATGAGGCGGTATTCCAAACCAGCCCAGTAATGCTATCCAACCATAAAAAGAAAATACCATCCAAGGAAAATACTGAGGGTTGGGCTTCCTCATGCTTTCTTCCCCCCAAAGACATATTTTGAAAACAGAAAATATTTAATTACCAAAAGCTTTTGTCAAGACAAGATGTTAAATTTAATCATATTTGTCTTTCTGACTCACCCACTTTGTGTCTCAGAATATCATCCCCATCCCCCTTGACTTAGTGTGATAGGGGGCATTTGAAACTAGCGCATCATGTGAACTCGCCAAATTCGAAGACACCCTGCCAACAAAATAAGGGCAAACAGAAAGAATCATCCCATTTCAAAAAAAGGGTGAGTCTTATTCTCTGAATATAATTTTTGGAAATGATGTCCTCTCTCTTCTATTTGCAGGAAACGAAAGATAGGACGTAATAGGTACAGGCATACGGTTGAAATCAAGCCATCCCTAGAAGCTCTACGCACTACATCTCGTTCCTATCCAACTCCTTTTCAAAACAGAGCAATATCTTTTTCCCACAACATGCCTGAGCAACTAGATGCGGTGGTTTCATCAATGGGATTTCCAGCTTTGACAAGCCAAGAAGCATAGAAAATGATTTTCTTCTCTTGAATTGGCTACTGTCAACAGGGAGAAAATCTAGACAGTTGAGGCAATCTCTAGCCCCCTATTTCAGATGATGACAATAAGGCCTAGAAACCTCACTTTGTGCTCCAGACACATGTTCTCCCAAGAAGTAATTGCCATCAGAGAATTGGAAGTTTTGATTGTCCATATCAGATTCCATAGAAGCTTGAAGTACATGACTTTGCTCAATGCTGCTAATGGTCATATGGTCAAAGACAGAATTCCACAGAAAGAAGGCGTTGCAAATCATCAATCGTGTACATAAGGCCACAAATGAAGAGGGCTAATCAAAAGAGACATTGAACTGTGTCAAAGACAAAAGGCCGTTATTGACATTCAAATATCCTTAGGAGTCAGCAAATATAAACTCTGGGGAAGAGTAATTTGGTATCGTTTCCAATACTCCAAGTATCTAAACTCACTTTTGACATATTTTCTCCTATTGACAGGAAGCATAGGATTCAAGAAACAAGCTTAATGGTCAATTTGGGAAAATCAAGTGACCCATATCGATTTACCTAACTTAGTATGAAAGGACATGTCGTCCAGGAGCCGAGTCGGTTAAATGAAAAAAGAAGGACCCTACGGACACCGTCGGCGCCGCTAGCCGAGTGGTTCCCGGGAAGAAGCAAAATGGTCCGAAGTTGGGGGTTCGAATCCCCAACGCGGCAAGTAGCCGCTTGGTAGAAAAAAGAAAAGAAAAATAATAAAAATCTTTTGCTTCTCTTACGCCTGCAAATTATGGGAGAATATTTGACCTAACAAAGCAAGGGACGTAGGACTTTGTGTCCCTCTCTCACTTCAGGATCACCATCATCTGCAAACCGGTGAAGGGTAACGTTGTATCTCTTCCAAGATTATTCGACTCTTGAAAGAGCTTCCGACTAACATGATCCATTTTATCTGTTGCAGGATCACTTGACCGTAAAAAAATGTGGATAACAAATCAAGGAAAGACATGTCAAACTCTGATAAGCTCTCCTAAGCGAAATGGCGTCCTGAGTAATCACCAAAGCAAATGACAGAAATCTTCAGGCCTCAACTCACATTTGATTTTGGCCAAACCAATCGATCTACTTGTACATCTTCTCTTCTGCAGGGACAAAAGCAAAGATGCCCGATCAGATTCCCAATCCTTGGCTGATCATTCATGTGTCATATTCCTAATCAATAGGGACAACCATCGACACCCATTTTGTGAACAACTCTTTTGATGTTCAAAATTCAACACATTTGTAAATACAATTCCACCAAGTAAACACCCCTAAAGCTATTAATAGGGTTTCTTGAGTAAAAACTATTCATTTGTTCTGAAAGTACAAACTCCACCACATTTAAAATGTTGCATGCATTTTCCAAATGGATTTTTGCATGATGATTTTGTCTATCTAAATCATTGATTCTACAAGGATTATTAGAATAGACAGCTAAGTGAAGAAAACAAGATTGATCGAACATGCTGGATGAGGCACGTCAGAATGATGACGGGCAAGCCATATCCTACACATAGTCCCCCATCTATACACTTGTGAGATGAGTGCAGAAGATTCCATGACTGCAAGATAAAGAGTCCTCTCGCGAATGGTACGATAACCAAAACAGTGAGAGGCATTTCATTGCTCACCCTCTTTTGAGCCCCATACATTGGTGAAGCTCCTCTCATCAAGAATCACCCCCACACTGGGGCATGTCAAAGACAAGGCAAATCAGCATCACAAGGTGAGAAAAGGGATAGAAATTTTCTTGCTCGCACTTGCATCAATCTTCGGGTGTCTTTATTGCATATGAACACTCACGTTAATTTAAGTGCCCTAGAATGACGAAGAGCAATTCTTTCTTTACGCACTTGTATCCATTGTACAACTCAATTGAGTCTGTAAATTCACCCTCACATGGAGGCAAAGCAGAAGCTACTGCCGTTTGAGCAGCATAATCAGAAGCGCCGGTAAAAGATGAAGACTCAATAGTCTAACAAAGGCATTTGCTTGAACTTGTCAAGATCAGCTCTCAAGCAACAAAAAAAAAAAAACAGGGGCATAAAAAGTAGTGTACCTAGTAAAAGCAAGGTCGATGCCCATAAGTGAAGAACTGGAATAAAAATAGGGGCATGAAAAAGCAGTGTGCCTGGTAAAAGCAAGGCCAATGCCCCCAGTCAAAAATACAGCCAAGAAAAAGTTGCTGTTGTGGTCCATAGAACCTCCATCTGATAGTGAGAAGAAAGACCAGTGACAAATGCCAAGGCAATCACCAGCTCTCACCCTTTTTACACATGAGTCAAGCCTACATTGCGTCCCATTGTAAAAGTCCCTTCAGACTAGGGGCACTTCAATTAACGTAGGATTTCATATGTACATAAACGTCGCTCGAAGAAGTACGAGCAAGATTACTCTATCTCTTTTCGCAAGGTTCTTGACTTGCAAACCCGGAGATGATCGTGCGGCACTTCGTTCATGAGCCTTGACCTTAACGGTCCCATTTGATGAGCCGATGACCAAGTCTTCATCACAATTTCAACAAAGACCTCTCACATTGGTAAAGTCATACCACTTGCGAGAATACTCGGACCCCTGTTGATATGATGACAGTGAGATAGTATGGTCCTTATAAATCCTGCATCAATAGTCAAGATAGCCTTTTTCCATGAGAGTGAGTGGAAAGTCCTTTCAGACTGAAAGTCCCTCATCTGGCATGCTCAAGACATCTATATTCTAAATGAAGGATGTCTTTCAAAATCTTCCCCAGTGGAATTCAAATGATGCAAAACTGACAAAATTGTCATGCATGAATCACATTTAAATTCATGAATTTACAGCATATACAATCATGTGTGTATATTGTGCAAATAACGGACATACTCTCAGGGATTAGAGATATTGCCAGGTAAGCATATCCTTATCCCCATTGTCTTTGAGTACCGGCCACCGTTCGGATACTCCCTTTTTCTTGACACTCGACCTGTTCGAGTTGTCCCCAGAGTATTGATACTTGTGACTAACCAAGTATCCCTTTATCTTTGAATACCTATTGCTGTCTAGGTATCCCCATTGTCTTTGAGTACTGGCCACCGTTCGGATACTCCCATTTTCTTGACACTCGACCTGTTCGAGTTATCCCCAGAGTATTGATACTTGTGACTGACCAAGTATCCATTTATCGTTGAACAGCTACTGTTGTCTAGGTATCCCCATATCGTCAAGTACCCACCGCCGTCCAGGTACTCCCTTTTCATGACACTCAACTTGCTCGAGTTGTCCCCAAAGAATATTAGTAGCTGTTCAAGCATTCCACTGCTTTGTGTGCCTGCGCCTACCCAGGTATGCCTTCTTACACTTGGACCAGCTGAGTGGTCCTAGGCCGTATAATTAAATACTTGTGTTCATCCAAGTATTCCAATACTTTGTACACCTGCGGTTACCCCGGTGTTTCAGCCCTTTTGAGTGCCTGCGGCCATCCAGGTAAGCCTTGTGCTACATTCAAATCCATGTTACCAGGAGGTGAGAGACCTTCATGAATATCCAAGGTATGTCCTTGATATTCCCAATTACCAGGAGGTGAGAGACCTTCATGAATATGCGAGGCATGTCCTCGATATTCCCATTTACCAGGAGGTGATAGACCTTCACGAATATCCAAGGTACGTCCTCGATATTCCTAATTACCAAGAGGTGAGAGACCTTCATGAGTATCCTAGGTGCGTCTTCGATATTCCCAATTACCAGAAGGTGAGAGACCTTCATGAATATGCGAGGCATGTCATCGATATTCCCATTTACCAGGAGGTGAGAGACCTTCACGAATATCCAAGATACGTCCTCGATATTCCCAATTACCAGGAGGTGAGAGACCTTCATGAATATCCAAGGTGCGTCTTCGATATTCCCAATTACCAGGAGGTGAGAGACCTTCATGAATATGCGAGGCATGTCCTCGATATTCCCAATTACCAGGAGGTGAGAGACCTTCACGAATATCCCAAGTACGTCCTCGATATTCCCATTTACCAGGAGGTGAGAGACCTTCACGAATATCTAAGGTACGTCCTCGATATTCCCTTTACCAGGAGGTGAGAGACCTTCATGAATATCTAAGGTGCGTCTTCGATATTCCCAATTACCAGGAGGTGAGAGACCTTCATGAATATGCGAGGCACGCCCTCGATATTCCTAATTACCAGGAGGTGAGAGACCTTCACGAATATCTCAGGTACGTCCTCGATATTCCCAACTACCAGGAGATGAGAGACCTTCACGAATATGCGAAACCCATCCTCGATATTCCCTTTACTAGGAGGTGAGAGACCTTCATGAATATCCAAGGTACGTCCTCGATATTCCCAACTACCAGGAGGTGGGAGACCTTCATGAATATGTGAGGCACGTCCTCGATATTCCCAATTACCAAGAGGTGAGAGACCTTCACGGATATGTGAGACCCATCCTCGATATTTCCACATACCAGGAGGTGAGAGACCTTCATGAATATCTCAGGTATCCTTCAAGAATTTGTACTTGTGATCATCCAAGTACTCCTCCAATGCCTATGATTAGCCAAATGCCCCTTTTGACGCCTACAAAGGCCCAAATATCCTTCAGGTTAGTACCTGTGAATATCCAGGTGCTCATTTATATGCCTGTGAATGTCTAGGTATCTTCCAGAATCGATGCCCTAAGAAAGGTCGGCGCATCCTCCCGAGAAAGGTCGAGTTCCAACTGGTGTCTTTGACAGAAGTCAGACACCCCACAAATCGATGCCCTGAGAAAGGTCGGCGCATCCTCTCGAGAAAGGTCGGGTTCCTACTGGTGTCTTTGACAGAAGTCAGACACCCCACAAATCGATGCCCTGAGAAAGGTCGGCGCATCCTCCCGAGAAAGGTCGGGTTCCTACTGGTGTCTTTGACAGAAGTCAGACACCCCAACAACTATGATGCCCTAAGAAAGGTCGGCGCATCTCCCGAGAAAGGTCGGGTGCCAACTGGTGTCCTCGATACAGATCAGGCACCCACAAACAGATGCTCTGAGAAAGGTTGGCGCATCTCCCGTCAAGGCGACCGAAGAAAGGTTCGGGTCCTAGACAAACCACTTAGTATTCCAATAGGCGACCGAAGAATAGTTCGAGCCCTAGAGAAGCAATTTCCTCATGCAACAGGTAAGATGACACCTTGATACTTGCCAAAACTCGGGGTTCACACCCGGTAAGTAACTACAGGTATCTTCTTATCCGTCTTAGTATGTGTAATGTTATATGCTCATTTTCTGCATAGGACACTAGGTCCCAAATAAAATATAATATGCTACATGTGCATGGATAAAATTTATGCATCAGTTTGTCTTTGAATGCAACCTCTACGAACTCACCTTTAAAGAGGGGCAGCTGTTGACGCCTAAATTTTGTTTTTAAAATTAATTAGTTTCTTTATTTATATATTTTGCCTTTTTTTTTTGGATAAATAGATAATAAAAAGAGAAAACAACAAAAAACAAATAAAAACAGGAAAAAACAAAAAGAAAAGCAGAAGCCAGCAGCCATAAGGGCTGGGCCTTCAAAGCCCAGCCCCTCCCTCTTTTCTTTCGCGCAGGTCCGCGAGGCCCAGCCGCGACCTGACCCGGCCCATGCCCCCCTTGTCTTCTTCCTCCTTGGCTTCTCCCTTCATGCCTCTGTAACACACACGCAGAGAGCGGCAGCTAGGGTTTCCGCGCGCGCGTAGGCCAACTGGTGACGGATGGGACGTGCCTTCAAAGCAAGCAAGTGGGCGGCTGAGGTGACACCAGTTCGGCCGCACCAAGGCCGGTCGGCACACGGAGGATCGGCGACCAAACCTCTTCGTCGACCGGACTCCCTCGCCTATAAATAGGCCGGCACCACCTCCATTGAAGGACAGACGGAAGCGGCGAAAGATCGAGGGCTGCAGATCTTCGAAACCTCCCACTGAGAGACTTCAGAAGGGGGGCCGAGGACGAGCAGGCTGAGATCTGAGAGCTCGCAACCGAAGACGAGGGGGAGAGATCCGAGTGGGTGGAGGCTGAGCGAGAAACCGGAGTAAAAGGGGGTAGATTTGAGCGTGAAGGGGTTGAACAAGGTCAGATCCGGAGGAGAGGGTCGGGCTGTGAAGCGAAGAAGGTCAGATTCGCAAGAGAGGAAGCCGGAGAAGAGGAAGGATCATCTGGGCACCAGATCTGGAAAGGGGGAAACGTCTGCGAGATCAGCACCCGTCGCTGTCGTCGTCTGCCCCCACACCATCGCCATTCGATCGCTGCCGCTCGCCGTCCGCCGCAACTCCACCGCAGCCCCGACGCCGTCACCTCAATCGAGCCCAGACGACGGCGCCTCAAGCTGTGCCGCCACTGTCGCCTTGACCAAACCCAGACGCCGTCGCTTCAAGCTACGCCGCCGCGCCGTGTCGACGCCGAGGACAGGTGACGACGAACCCTACTCATGCCATCCCTGTCGCTGCTTCCCCTCTCGAGACCTAACCACCGCCGTCCTCTACGTCGTTGCCGTCATCGATGCGAGCCGTCGCCCCAACCCCTCCTTCAGCGCCGCGAATAGAGAGAGGGAGGAGGTACCGCGAAGCAGGGTGGATCCGGGTCAGGCGCGCGACCCGGTTCCCTTAGGGTTTGGCTTCAAAGATGGGCCGGGTTGTGCACGTGGGCCGGGTTGTGCTAGGCTAGATTTTTAGTGGGCTAAAATCGGTTAGGTTTTTTTTAAAAAGGAAAAATCCCGCGGGCCCGTCCAGGTCTTGGGTTCGCGGACCGGGTCGGACCCAACCAACGGATCCGACCCGGTTCGTTTTTATATTATTATAAAATAATATAATATTATTAAAAATAATAAAAAATAATTTATTTTCCAGAAAATCAAAAAAATCAAAAATATTTCATATTTTCCAAAAAATGCCAAAAATCCAAAAAAAAGCCAAAAATTCATGAAAAATGCCAAAAAATTCATAAAATGCCAAAAAGACTTGTATTTTCTAAAAATACCAAAAAAATCCAAAAATCCCTTTTATGTCCAAAAAATAGAAAAAGACCCAAAAATGTTTTTCCTCCCCATCAAATGCATGGAAAATCCCTCAAAAATCCAAAAAGCCTTAGGGTTTAAACAAGAATAGGTACCGAAAGGGCATTAGTGATTAACTAGTGTAATCAAGTCTCCGATCCTAATTTCTCTGGTTGCGCAGGAGCGAGTATTTCTCTCAATACTTCGCTTGGGTTTCTAATCGACCCATCCCAAACTGATTAGTGGCGACTCCGTTTTAAAATTAATTTACAGGTTAAAAACATGGACCATTAAGTCGTGAATTGGTGGACTTGGGAGAGTCCGGGCCTAATAAATTTAGCCGAGCCATTAGCCTCCGCCGGCGCCCGTACCCGATTGCGGGCGCCGAAAAAAAAGAGGTCACGACAACAGAAAAATTTAGAAATTCATGAATCCAAAAGAGATACATGAACAGAAATGACGTATCTTAATTTATTGGCTTTCGTTGATCCATTAACCATAATTACAACAGGTCCGTCGTGGAGATGGTTGAGGAGCACCTGCGGCAAGAAAAGAAGCCGCCTTTCTCAGACGATTCGGCGTTTTTTCCTAGTTTGAAGAGGTTGATGGGCTTGGGCGAGAGCAAGTGAATGTGCCCTGGGGTTATAGTTTTGTCGGGGGTAAGTGCCTATTCGCTTTGCAATTTCTTCCTTCTTTTCTCGGATGGGAAGAGCAGAGTAGTGAGTGGTTACTGTAGTGCACGACGTCCGTTTGATCAATTGATTGTACATGTTTATGCAGAAATTATCCTGGCAACTTAAGTTATGTCGATTTGTGTTTTCTCTGCATTGCTCTCGCTTTCCCTTCCTTTTCCCTGACCCTCTTAAAAAAAATGGAGTTTTTTTTGTTGAATTCTGTTGATTGGCAATGTTCATCGGCAAAACGAACCATAATTAGATTCGGGAATAAATTTTTTTTTTTTTTTGATTGAGTTCTATGCCTAGAGCGATTGATGGGTATTTAATATGAAGCAAAAATGAATCGATTGGAAACGGTTCAAATGTTTAACGATCCCCCTGGCCCCTGGGAGGTGAGGTTTGATTTGAGCGGCTAATGAGTGAAGCATTTGACCTCTGCTTCCTGTCATGTCTTGGATTATCGACCTGGCAACTCAATCAACTTGAAGAAGACTTGTGGGAAATAACGGAACCCGGGCAAATAAGATCTCCGGTTTGGCTGTTGTGGAAGTGAAGCTAACATCGTACTAAAGTAATAACGGAACCGGGCAAATAAGATCTCCACCTCCTTGACTGTGCCGTCGTCGGTCATACTTTCACCCTGTAATTCGCCATTTGAGCCGGAAAGTCTACATCTATCGCGAATTGACTTCAAAGCTATGTACTTCGGTGGCGACCTCTTGCTTTCTTGGTCAATGTGGATTTCCTGTGTTGCGACGGTAATTTCGGTCATCTTCTCTCTTGATTTCTCGAATGACTTCTGCAAGAGAAGAAGGGCACAATCTGTTTGTGAAAATGCCAAATTGGATGTGCCACAAGTCAATAGCGACTTGTCTGTCATGCTTGTCCAAGTATATAGTAATTTATACGTCTCTGCTATACCAGGATATGATTATGAGGTTTTCTCGAGCTTGAGGGGATCGGATACTCACAATGGGTTCCCTGATTTTCTCTATGATGGCCTTTTAGATGCCGGTGTCCAGGTCTTCAAAGACAATGAGGGAGCTCCGTGAAGGAGAAGAGATTGCCCCTGATCTTAGAAGCCATCAAGAAAGGATCTTCGTACCCATTTTCTTTAAAGAGTAGAGAATATGTTTCTAGTAGAAAGTGCCTCAAGTATGTGGCGCATATGGTTGAATGTAGGGAAGAAAGGAAACATATGATCTTTGCAATCTTCTATTACACTCCATGAGTTCAGCGCTGATCTGGACCTTATGCAAAAGCCTTCTCACAGCACGAGAAGCGCTATAACTGTGAGACCATTTAAGGATGGAGAAATGATCTCGATGTGGTTGGATCACTGAAAGGTGAGAACCGAAGAGCATGGTTGGCGGGTAATTTGTTAACTCATGAATTTGGGTGACTAATGATGTTGTGGATTTCTATTTTTTGGCCTTCTGAATGCATGCTTGGTTTGCTTGAATGTATTCAGAAAAGAGATCCTTGTCATCGTAAATTAGTAATCAAGTAATAATAAAGTATAGAATCTCATCCCATTCAACTCTTAAGCAATATAGGAACGTTGATCTGCATTTGACATATCACTATTATAAAGTATGAATAAGACATTTACACAGTGCATCATCGATGGTTTATCACTGCTTTAACCACCACCGCTAGCTAGTAGACTAATGTTGCCAAGGTCACGTTACAACCAACTTCTTGAACCATTTGCATGCCATGTCTTTGTCAGAGACATCTGAGAGCCATCGCTGTAACACTAGGGTCTTAGAATATTTGCAGAGTTTGCTGGTCTCTAACATCCTAAATGGTTCTGATTTGCAAGTGTCGATGGGGGCATCAAAGAGCTTGAGCAGATATTGGAGAATGATAGAGTTCTCACTCTTCGTTATAAAAAGCTGGAGGTATCTTGAAAATTGCAGAAGTCTCCGTGAGATTGAAGGGTTTGAAGAGATGGAATCATTGGAGTTGCGGAACATTTCTTGGTGCAAAGACATTGAAAAACTTCCAAACCTTTCAAAACTGCAGAGGTTGTGATATCTAGAAATGTGAGCCCGTGAGAAAGGGAGATTCAGGGTCTTGAGGTACTTAAGTCTATGTACTGTTGGACATTACAAGATGTACACTTGTACGGTGCTTGTAAACAAACACGTTTCTGTTCTTTTGTTCCGGGGAACAAAAAAATAATAGAAACGTGTTTGTTTACATTTTTGTTCCTGGGAAACAAATTTGGAACAAAAACAAGAAACAAGAAAAACTTGTTTCTTGTTCTCGACACCTGGAGTACCATAACTTGGCACGGGGGGACACTTAAGTGCCATAACTTCGAAAAGCTACACTTAAGTGCCAGTTTCGAAGTTAAATGGAACACTTAGGTGCCACTCCGGCGAAAATCCGGCCAAATGACTGACGTGGTAATTTTCCGGTGAGTTTGGTCCAAAACGGCGTCATTTTGCACACTGACGTGGCAAGAAAATGCAAAAATGACGCCGTTTCGTGTCTGATGTGTAAATAATAATATAAAAATTAATTAAATTAAGTTTAAACTTAATTTTATTTAAAATATTCTAAAAATTAAAAAACTAAAAATTTTAAAAAAATTTAAAAAAAAAAGGGAGGCCGAAGGGGGCGGTTGAGGGCCGAGCCCTCGCCGCTGGCGCCTCCCCACCGTCGCCGGGAAGGGCTGGCGACGAAGGGGGGAGAATCGGCCGGGGTCGCCGGCCCCCGACCGACCGGCGGCGAGGCCCCAAGCCCTCACCGGCCTCCCCGCCGCCGCCGGGAAGGTCCGGCGACAGAGGGGGGAGGGTCGGCCGGGGTCGCCAGCCCCCGGCCGACCGGCGGCTAGGGCCGCGAGCCCTCGCCGGATCGCGGCGAGGGCCGTGACCCTCACCCCAGATCTGGGCGAGGGCTCGCGGGCCCTCACCGCGATCCGACGAGGGCTCGGGGCCCTCGCCGCCGGTCGGCCGGGGGCCGGCAACCCCGGCCGACCCTCCCCCCTCCGTCGTTGGCCCTTCCCGACGACGGCGGGGAGGCGGCGGCGACGAGGGCTCAGCCCTCAGCCACCCCCCTTCGGCCTCCCCTTTTTTTTTTTTTTTTTTTAAAATTTTAGTTTTTTAATTTTTAGAATATTTTAAATAAAATTAAGTTTAAATTTAATTTAATTAATTTTTATATTATTATTTACACATCAGACACGAAACGGTGTCGTTTTTGCATTTTCTCGCCACGTTAGCGTGCAAAACGATGCCGTTTTGGACCAAACTCGCCGGAAAATTGCCACGTCAGCCATTTGGTCGGATTTTCGCCGGAGTGGCACCTAAGTGTTCCATTTAACTTCGAAACTGGCACTTAAGTGTACCTTTTCGAAGTTATGGCACTTAAGTGTCCTCCCGTGCCAAGTTATGTTACTTGGGCTATTCTTCTGCCAACAAAAAAATAAAACCATAAAACTTTTTTTTTTTTGGTCAGTCCTACTTTAATCTTACTCTAACACTCACTCTCAGACTTTTGCCCTACCTCCTTGCAGGGCGTGGGAGTCGAAACCCACTCCTGATATGAAATCGTCCCCACCCCAATTCCCCCCTGAGAAGGTGGGGATTTGAACCCCCCACCTCCCACTTCCAAGTTAGAAGGGTGGCCACTGGGGCGAACCCCCTATGGTTAAACCATAAAACTTGTTTCTTTCTTTTTTCTCCTTTTTCTTCTTCTTCTTCTTTTTTCTTTGGCCGGTCGTCGGCCTCGACCATGGCTAGCGACCGGCCGTCGAGGGTTGGCGACCTCGCCGGAGTGTCACCGGTCCTGGCGGCCTTGCCAGTGGTTGGGCAAGCTCGAGCTCGCCTAGCCAAGGTGAGGCCGAGCCTTGCCGTGGTTGGCAAGGCTCGGCCTCGCCGGGGGCTGACGAGCCTCGCCTTGGCTGGGCGAGGCTGCCGGCCCTCGTCGGCCAGTCGCCGGCTATGGCTGAGGCCAGCGACCGGCCAAAAGGAAGAAAGAAATAAAATAAAAATAAAAAATAAAATAAAAATTTTAAAAATTTTAAAAAAAATAAAAAAAATTACACAAGTTTACATGAACGTGTTTCTGTTCTTATACTATTTCAGGAACAAAAGTTTTGTACAGTTACCAAACGCGTTCTTCTAGTCAAAAATTATTTCTCGGAACAAAATAGTTTTTTCTATTTCTGTTATCGGGAACAATTTTTGAACAGAAACGTTACCAAACGCGTCATAATCTGCGGAATGTTGCAAAACACGTTTCGCAAGAAGTTTGATGCGACAACCATTCTGCGCAACTTTCGATGGATATTTACCCTGATTGCTTGGTTTTGTTCTGTTCAATTTCATGTTTTTGTTTGCATAATCATCGGAAAAATTGCTTAATCCTGATGAATTTCTTTCACAACATCTGAAAACATCATTGTCAAATCAACAACTTCAACAGATGACACCTTGATATTTTCCCGCATGTTGAATTAGCAAATAGCTGTCATACTAACCACCCTATATTAGTTCTTAAATTTATGTCAAGCCTTTGAGAAGTGTACTTTCTTTACCTTTTTGTCCTCATGCAGGCTGACAAAACAAATACCCACCCCAGTTAAATATGCCATTTCCATGCATGCTTCCATTGGCAAGGAGGATATACCATCGCTGTCCATCTGCTGCAGGCGACGATCTCCTGAATTTTGGCTTCATACATCGCACTGAGTTATATGTCATGCTGAGTGAAGCCATTATCTCCTTCAGTAGGAGCACGTCGCTTGCTGGCATGATATCGGCAATCTGAGGGACTCCTTACTGCAGGCTGTTTCTGAAAATGAAAAACTTAAGTTAGTGCTCCACATTTTTGAACAGATTGTGTTCCGGGAGGGAAAAAAGGGGATATCGTTCTGTGCTGTTAAAGAGAAGTTGGTATCTTCTCGAATGCGTTGCTAACTGAATAGCAACTTGTTTTACCCGCATATTGTTTTTGGAAAGTATGACATTTATGTATACTTAAAAAATTATGAACTGTTTTAGCAATCTATCAAAAGATATTTGTGGAACTTATTAACTGTCGTACGAAATTATCAACTTTAATTTGACTGATTTGTCAATTTTTCTCCCATGGTGCTTTGAAATGAATGATTTAAAAATCTTTTTTCCTTGAAAAGAATGGTTATCACTTAGAATAATTGGAAAACGATTTTTGTTTATTATCAACAATAAATTATTTTTAAATATTTTTATCATGGATGATAAAAATATTTTTCATTCTTTTAACTTTGTAATCAATATAAGTGATCATTTTCAAGATTTTTTTTTCAAATCATATATTTAGTGTGAAAAAAAAACATCATAGGTTACAACTATTTTAACTTAACAAATATTATTTGAATAGCTTATCTAAGGACAAAATTTAAGGATAACTAGGAACCTATCCACTGGGGGCACATATATCTTGAAAAAGAACTCCGAGATCGCTCGAGGGCCAATCAAACGGAATTATTTAAACATGTTTTGGTAAATGACACCAATTGTCAAATCCCCTAAGAGAGAATTTTAACAAATTGACATTTGATTAACCATCCAAGGGTTAAACCAAATATGCTAAATTGGAAATAATATAATCAAAAAGGTCTTTCGCATCGACTCTCAAAAAAGGCTTTTATTCCCATCCTTTGGTGTGGGAAAACTGTATTATTCTCACTAAAGCGGTCTCATATAACATATGTCAAAGGTCTTTGGAAACGTTCACAGTAGCTAGTTATCTATGTTTATTTGATTGTTTCAAAATTGCTAACTATTCCAATAATCTACCAATATTTATTTGTACAACTTAATCAAAGAATCAAATATTATATGAAATTACCAGCTCTTTTTTTAGTCCACTTACTAACTTTTGTTTGATTGTTTCAAAAGTACAAACTATTCAATAAATTACCAACAATTATTTCATAGCATTCCAACGTATTAATGACCAACTTCAACACGAAATTACTAAGAAAAATCACTGACTATACCATTAAATTACCAACATTGAAAGCGGAGCTTAAGTTATCAATTTTTTTTAATGAAATTACCGACTGTAGTTTGGGTAGTTACCGATGGTCATGTCCAAATTACCAATTGTTCCAATAATTTATATAAAATTGCTTGTGTCGTTTACCAACTTACAAAACTAGTACTCTAATACGAAAATATCAACTCCTATTTGAGTCCACTTACAAATGTTTATTTCATAGTTTAAAAAGTACCAATTGTTCAAATAATTTTACCTACTTTTATTTGAGCTAAACAATGGATTAAAAATTTTCAACTTGTATAAAATTTATCATATGTTTTCAAAATTACCAACTATTCCAATATACCAATATCTATTTGTGGAACTTAATTTACCAACTCTTATATGAAACTACCAACTATATTTGAGCTAGTTATTGATGTTTATTTAATTTTTTAAATTACAAATTTTTGCAATAATTTACCAATATTTATTTGCATAGCTTACCAACGTGTTAAAGTCACCAAATATAATATGAAATTGCCAAATTTTGAGTTTATGTACCAACATTGATTAGATTGTTTCAAAAGTACTGATTGTTTCAATAGCTTACTAATATTTATTTGTGGAACTTACCAATTGGTTGAAATGACCAACTTTTTTACGAGATGTCCTTAATCACATTCAAACATTGCTATCATTCTTCCTTTATTGAGAAGAAAATTACTAGTCAATGTGCAAAGTTCAACTTTATAAAACATATCGAGACTTGGGGTTCGTTCGTTTCACGGAAAATATCATGTTTCCATAAAACATTTTCCTAGAAGTCATTTTCCAGGAAAATGACTATATTTTTCGGTGTTCGGCCGAAACCTAAATTTTGAGTGGAAAATATTTTCCACCGTTCGTTAGCTAATTTAATTGTTTAGGAAAAATTATCAAAAATTGAATTTTAATATTTTTAATTGACCGAAAATTTTTTTTTTGAAAATTTTTTTTATTTATTATTTTTCTTTTTTTCTTTTTCTTTCCTTTTCCCTTTTTCTTTTCCTTCCTCCTTCCTCCTTCTTCTTCCTCCTCCTTCCTCCTCCTTCTTCCTCCTCCTTCCTCCACTGCCACATGCCTAACAATGGCTGGCTGCTCGGCGGCCGACCAAGACCCGGTGGCCAGATCTGGCAAGCTCGAGGCTCGGCCGATCTCGCCCGAGCTCGCCGGATTTGGCGGTGGAGCTCGGGCTCCCGATCCGGCGAGCCCAAGCTTCGCCACTAGATCCGACGAGCTCGCGGCTCGTCAGAGCCCGGTGAACCTCTAGCGAGCTGCGAGCTCCGCCCCAAGCCGGCAAGAGCTCCGCCTCGCCCGATCTGGCTAGGCCCGAGCTCGGCTTCGCCAAATCAGGCTAGGTGGAGCCTCGCCGGCCTAGGGCGAGGCTCGAGCCGACTTGCGGCCGGTGGCTAGCGACCGGGCAAGGCTAAAGAAGAAGAAGAAAAGAAAGAAAGAAAAGAAAAAATGAAAATGAAAAAAAAAAATTAAAAACTCGATTTTTTAAACAAAAGAAAAAAAGAAAACGAAAACGAAAATGTATTGATAAAAAGAAGCAAGATAGAAGAAGTTATGGAAAATGTTTTCCACTTCTCAGAAGTGGAAAACATTTTCCTCACTTTTAAAGATTGTTTTTTCCAATGATGGAAAACATTTTCCTTGACTAGTTCATTTTTCGTGAAACGAATGCTGAAAAATCCGGAAATCCGGAAAACGTTTTCCCGGAAGTCATTTTTCGCGAAACGAACGGACCCTTGATCTTTTTCTTTTGTACGAAAGGTCATCGACTATATTAAGAGTTACTAACTTCTGATAATTTTTAAATATCCAAGCTCACTACCGATTCATTAGAGAACACATGGCAAAATCGCTATTGATATTGAAAAGTTACTTCCTTGCAAATTACTAAACTTTACATATGTTACTAATCACGTTTAAACCTAAAACCTAAGTAATAATTGAGAAAAATTTGATAAACTTGCACCTATATATAATATCATAAAGTCGACAAGTGTCAGGATACATATAGTGGATATTTTATAAAGGTTTTCTGAAGTCACACACGGCCATGAATCTCTCATTATGTCAAGAAACATCAGTTAATTCAAAAAAATCTTCTTCTAGTAGCTAACACAGACGTGCAAAACCTCCATCTTATTATCTCACACGCTTATTATCCTAAGGACAAAATGTCGACACAAAAACACACATCAAATGAGCCAATAGCCATGAAGCAACCAGAAAGTCCACAAAGTTAACAAAAGCACATAAATACAATAAATGCACATGAAGGCAAGCATGGCAATCAGTGGAGAGCTCTTCAATGACCTTTGTTAACATTCTTTATCTTCATGCTTAGGTCTTTGCCATCTTTCTTTTTCATGCACCTGCTAAATGAGGTCTTCGCATAGAGACGGTCCACCATAAATCACGTCCATTGATTTCTTTTTGTCAGAGAATTTGTCAACACATCAATCAATTTTATTAATCCTTTAACACATTGATTGAATTCAAACCTCGAGCCACCCTGTCTTCTTCAGTTCTTTGCACAAATGAAATCCCACTGGTCAGCTTGTCCAGACAGTCCAATGAAGAAGCAGAACGTGTCCGATGGCGAAGCCTTCATTTGTGTTTCTTCTCATTCCCCGATTTGCGCCTTCTCTCTCTCTCTCTCTCTCTCTCTCTCTCTCTCTCTCTCTCTCTCTCTCTCTCTCTCTTTCATAAATACGCTTAACCTGCGAGGAAAAGTTTTGAGCTTTTTCGCAGTATCTCAAATTTGCAGAGTTTACTGGTCTCTAACATCCTAAATGGTGATCATTCTGATTTGCAAGTGTCGATGGGGGATCAAAGAGCTTGAGCAGAAATTGGAGAATGATAAAGTTATCATTCTTCGTTATGAAAAGCTGGAGGTATCTTGAAAGTTGCAGAAGTCTACGTGATTTTTAAGCACTTGAAGAGATGGAATCATTGGAGTTGCGGAACATTTCTTGGTGCAAAGACATTGAAAAACTCCCAAACCTTTCAAAACCGCAGAGATTGCGATATCTAGAAATGCGAGCATGTGAGAAAGGGAGATTCAGGGTCTTGAGGTACTTAAGTCTCTGTACTGTTGGACATTACGAGATGTACACCTGTACAGTGCTTGGTAATGCACCTGATCTACCAAATGTTACAATTAAGCATTAGATGCATTTATTTAGTAAAGATGGAGGTTATTTAATCTGCCGAATGTTACAAAACACCTTTTGCAAGAAGTTTGATGCGGCAGCCATTCTGCGCAACTTCCAACAGGTATTTACCCTAATCGCTTGGTTATGTTCTATTCAATTTCATGTTTCCGCCGGCATAATCATTGGAAAAATTGCTTAATCCTGATGAATTTATTTCCCAACATCTAAAAACATCATTGTCAAATCAACAACTTCAATAGATGACACCCTGATATTTCCCCGCATGTTGAATTAGCAAATAGCTATCATACTAACCACCCTATATTAGTTCTTAAATATATGTTAAGCCTTTGAGAAGTGAGAAGTGTATCTTCCTTACCTTTTTTTTTTTTTTTATGACCAGGGAACCCCCGTACAGTCGGCAGCCGGCGAGGTAAACTCGGGGGGACGCTAGCGGAGGACCCACCACCCCGACATCCCGCTTAAAACACCAAATGCCTCCACTGGGTTTTTGAACCCCTCACCTTTGGGGAAAGATCAATGGAGCTCTTATCCAACGGAGCCACCACGGCCGGTGGTCCTTCCTTACCTTTTTGTCCTCATGCAAGCCGACAAAACAAATACCCACCCTAGTTAATATGCCATTTCTATGCATGCTTCCGTTGGCAAGGAGGATATATCGTCGCTGTCCGTCTGCTACAGGCGATGATCTCCTGAATTTTGGCTTCACACATTGCACTAAGTCATATGTCATGCTGAGTGAAGCCATTATCTCCTTCAGTTGGAGCACATGTCGCTTGCTAGCATGATATCAGCAATCTGAGGGACTTCTTAGTGCAGGCTATTTCTGAAGATGAGAAACTTAAGTTCCAGAAGGAAAAAAGGGGATATCGTTATGTGCTGATAAAGAGACGATGGTAACTTCTCAAATGCGTTGTTAACTGAATAGCAACTTGTTTTACAGGCATATTGTTTTTGGAAGTTATGACAATTATTTATACTTAAAAAATTATGAATTGTTTTAGTAATCTATCAAAAGATATTTGTGGAACTTATAAACTATCGTACGAAATTATCAACTTTAATTTGATTGATTCGTCAATTTTTCTCCCATGGTTCTTTTATTGAGGGAGAAATGAATGATTTGACAATTGTTTTCCTTAAAAAGATTGTTTATCACTTAGAATAATTAGTAAAAAAAATTTGTTTACTATCAACAATAAATTATGCTTAAATATTTTCATGGATGATAAAAATATTTTTGATTCATTTAACTTTGTAATCAATATAAGTGATCATTTTCAAGAATTTTTTTTTCAAATCATAGATTTAGTGTGAAAAAAAAAAAACACATCATAGGCTACAACTATTTTAACTTAACAAATATTGTTTGAATCGCTTGCCAAGTTTAGTCCAATTATTCTAAAATTACTAAAGGTTGTCACAATTTACCAATATTATTGTTGGAGCTTACCAACGTATTAAAGTTACTATCTTTTAAACAAAATTACCAATTTATAATTTGAGTGTTTTACCAATATATCTCCGATTAAGTTACTAACTAATTAAAGAAACACAAACTCTTATCTGAGTCACTTGGCAAGTTGTATTTAGTTATTTGGGGAATTATTCCAACCATTTACCATTTTGTATTCATAGAGATCACCAAAATGTGTAAAAGTAACCGACTCTCATGCAAATTTACCAACTCCTATTAATTATTTCAATAATCCACAGATATATATTTTCGGAGCTTAGCAGTACTAATTCGTGAACTATACTAGATTTTATATGAAAAATACCAATTCTTATATGAACAACTTGTTTGGAGGGTACAACTCTTACAATATTTTGAACATAGTATTGTCAAGCTTACCAATGTGATAAAATTGCTAATTGTTATATGAAATTTGCAAACTTCTTTCAAAATAACCAATTATTCCATTAATTTGTCAACTTTTATACGTGAAACTTGAGTAATCAAATTTTATATGAAATTACGTACTCTTATTCTAGCTAGTTATCTATGTTTATTTGATAGTTTCGAAATTGCTAACTATTCCAATAATCTACCAATATTTATTTGTAGAACTCAATCAAAGTCATTAAATGTTATATGAAATTACCATCTCTTTTTTTAGTCCACTTACTAACTTGTTTGATTGCTTCAAAAGTACAAACTGTTCAATAATTTACCAACAATTATTTCATAGCACTTCAACATATTAATAACCAACTTCGACACGAAATAACTAATAAAAATCACCGACTATTCCAATAACTTACCAACATCAAAAGCGGAGCTTAAGTTATCATTTTTTTTTTCATATAATTATCAACTCCTATTTGGGTTTCTATAATTTACCAATTGAAAGCGGAGCTTAAGTGATCAAGTTTTTATGAAATTACCAACTCTAATTTGGGTAGTTACCGGCATTTATGTGATCATGTCCAAATTACCAATTTTTCCAATAATTTATATAAAATTGCTTGTGTAGTTTACCAACTTACAAAACTAGTACTCTTATGCGAAATTGATCAACTCCTATTTGAGTCCACTTACAAATGTTTATTTCATAGTTTAAAAAGTACCAATTCTTCAAATAATTTTACCTACATTTATTTGAGCTTAACAATGGATTAAAAGTTTCCAATTTGTATAAAATTTATCATCTATTTCCAAAATTACCAACTATTCCAATATACCAATATCTATTTGTGGAACTTAATTTACCAGCTCTTATATGAAACTACCAACTATGTTTGAGCTAGTTATTGATGTTTATTTAATTTTGTTAAATTACAATTTTTTGCAATAATTTACCAGTATTTATTTGTGTAGCTTACCAACGTGTCAAAGTCACCAAATATAATATGAAATTGCAAAATTTTGAGTTTATGTACCAACATTGATTAGATTGTTTCAAAAGAACTGATTGTTTCAATAGCTTACTAATATTTATTTGTGGAACTTACCAATTGGTTGAAATTACAAACTTTTTTACAAAATGTCACTAATCACATTCAAAAGTTGCTATTCTTCTTCCTTTCTCGAGAAGAAAATTACTAGTTAATGTGAAAAGTTCAACTTTCTAAAACATATCGAAACTTGGTCTTTTTCATTTGTATGAAAGGTCGTCGACTATATTAAGAGTTAATAACTTTTGATAATTTTAAATATCTAAACTCACTACTGATTCATTAGAGAACACATTGCAAAATCGCTATTGATATTGAAAATGTAGTTCCTAGCAAATTACTAAACTTTACATGAGTTACTAATCACGTTTAAACCTAAGAAATAATTGAGAAAATTTTGATAAACTTGCACCTATTTGTAATACTATAAACTCGACGGATGTTAGGATACATGCAGTGGCTATTTTATTAAGGTTTTGTGAAGTCACATGTATCCATGAATTCCTCATTACGTCAAGAAAAATCAACTAATTCAAAAAATCTTCTTCTACCAGTTTACGCACACGTGCAGAACCTCCATCTTATTATCTCATACGCTTATTATCCTAAGGACAAAATGTCGACACAAAAACACACATCAAATGAGCCAATAGCCATGAAGCAACCAGAAAGTCCACAAAGTTAACAAAAGCACATAAATACAATAAATGCACATGAAGGCAAGCATGGCAATCAGTGGAGAGCTCTTCAATGACCTTTGTTAACATTCTTTATCTTCATGCTTAGGTCTTTGCCATCTTTCTTCTTCATGCGCCTGCTAAATGAGGTCTTCGCATAGAGAAGGTCCGCCATAAATCACGTCCATTGATTTCTTTTTGTCAGAGAATTTGTCAATACATCAATCAATTTTATTAATCCTTTAACACATTGATTGAATTCAAATCCCAAGCCACCCATCCCCTCGTCAGCTTGTTCAAACGGTCCAATGAAGAAGCAGAACGTGTCCGATGGCGAAGCTTTTATTTGTGTTTCTTCTCGTTCCCCGAGTTGCGCCTCTTCTCTCTCATATGTACAATTCACCTGCGAGGAAAAGTTCTGAGCTTTTTCGCAGTCTCTCATTCATTCACGCATCGTCCTTATGGGAAGCGAAGATTTCGAGGGACGCACTCCATTTTCTTCCTCTTCGGTTCATCGATGGAAGTTTGACGTGTTCGTAAGCTTCAGAGGTAAGGACATAAGGAAGACTTTCGCAGCCCACCTACTCGGCGCGCTGAAGCAGGCGGGGATCGACTACTTCGAGGACAATGACAAAGCAGAGACCGGAAATGTGATCGAGCGCAAGCTGCGCGATGCGATCACCATTCCAGGGTCTCCCTCATCATGTTCACCACCAACTACGCAGAATCGTGGTGGTGCTTGTACGAGCTGGTGGAAATCCTGGAGTGCAACAGGACGTTCAGAGATCATCATGGTCACGTGGTTGTGCCCATTTTCTTTGATGTTGAGCCAAGCGACGTTCGGAAACAGAGCGGGCGATTTGGGGATGGTTTTCGAAGGCGTTGGGCCACCCACACGGACGATTTGCTGGTGCAGAAGTGGAGGGATGCACTTAAAGAAGCCGGGAATTTATCAGGATTGCATTTGAATAATGATGCTAACGGGTAATGTACCGTCTTCTGCAAGAAACTTATGTTCATTTTAGGCGTATCAGTTGTGCTTGATTGATTAGTTCGCTCACCACAAAAGCTCATATTGGTGCTCGATTTGAACTCTTCTGCTGATTGAATCTAGTTCATGTGTTTCTTGCTTATGTGTTGATGGCCTCTCCAGGCTATGGTTAGTGATATTTGAACTTGGTCTTCCCATACAACTACAGGGATCAAGCGGATTTCCTCGAGCAAATTGTAGGACGTCTCTTGAAGATTATTCCCAGAACAAGCTCCCCCTATGCTATTGGGGTAGATTCCTTAGTAGATGATGTGATATCGTCGCTGCAGATTGGGTCAGAGGATTATGTCCGTGTGGTTGGGATATGGGGAATGAAAGGAATTGGTAAGACAACGGTGGCCAAAGCTGTCTGCCATCGCATTGCTAGGGAATTTGACGGGGTTAGATTTCTCGAAAATATTGGAGTTGCGAACCACGATACTCTTTTACTTCTTCAGAAGAGACTTCTCTACGATGTTCTGAAGGTACAAGGTCTAGAAATGTATGATCTTGACAGCAACATCAACGACATAAAAACTAAACTCTGTCAGGAAAGGATCCTTCTAGTTCTTGATAACATTACTGAGAAGCACCAACTTGAGTATTTTGGTGCTGGAGATCGAGAATGGTTCAAATTTGGGAGTAGAATCTTGATAACTACAAGAGAAGAATGGCTTCTGAAAGATCTCAAAGTGGATGATACGTATATGCTCGCTGGACTGGGTTCTAAAGAATCGATCCAACTCATTAGTCTCCATGCCTTCGGTGAAGACCAACCTAAAGAAGGATATGAGGAGTTGTTCGAGAGTCTTGCCCACTATGCAGGTGGCCTGCCAGTGTTTCTTAAGAAATTTGGTTCCTTCCTTTCTAGTAGGAAAAATCAGTGGCATGAGATATTGGAGAAGTTGGTAAGGGATCCTCATCTTGATTCAATTGGATTACCTTTAGATCCATTCTCCTCTCTTCGTCCCTCTGTAGGGCCATTTGGAGGCCATGATGGTGATTCTTTTGATGATCAAACATACAGTGGCATAAGATATATAACGGTCGTCTTTGGAACAGTGATCGAGTCCATTACTATTGACTATGTTCAGAATGGGTGTGTTGTGCGCTCGCCAAGACATGGTGGATCTGTGGGAGGCCACATATATAATGTGAGTCCATTATTACGGTTCGCTTTGTTGATTTGCAATATTTACGTCTAGTTATGTAATTCTCTATGAAATTATCAGTTACCGTTTGTTTGTGGAATGGGGATTGAGAAAAAGTGGTGTCACAAAGTCAATAAAGATGGACCTGCTTGAAAAATTTCAACTGGGTACTTCCACGATGCTTGATCGTCTCTCAATATGCTGATGGCTTTGTTGTTCCTTGCTAAGATATTTTTTTTTTCAGGGTGCCAAAAAGAAAAAAAAACTACACTAGCATCATCCACCTACTCTGATGTTACAGTTAATCAGAGATTACTCCAGTGCTTGTCATTGTCAATATAGACCATCAACAACGCCATTTAATTATGGAGCAAAGCATTCGGGATTCTAGATGGAGTTCAATTGTTATGGCACAAGACTAGTGAAAAAGGCAAACTGTGCTACAAAATAAGAGAAGGAATCCAGTCGTCCCAATAATTAGATGTCTTTTGTTTTGGGAAAAGTTAACCTAAATAATGCATCTAGAGAGCATAGAATTTTCCCTTCTTCAAGGGTGATCGATACTCACTTTGCTCTTCCGCAATTGTTGCAGGTAGATTTAGATTATCCAACTGAATACTTGACTTCGGTGTCAGGCTACATTAAAGAAGATTCTCATCATGTCATCAACTCTCTTACCTTCCACAGCAATAAGAGGGACCATGGGCCAATTGGCGAGGAGAGAGGGAAGCTTTTCCATTTTCCATCAGTTAATGGAAAGATCATTGGTTTTCATGGAAGGTGTGGCTCTTTTCTGGATTCCATTGGAGCTCATTTTGGCCCTGTCTCTCATCCATATCCCTTCGAAGTCGTAGGGCCATTTGGAAATGTGAAAAACCGCTGGGATGATGGCAAGCATGCAGATGTCAGACAAATTGTTGTAGTCTCTGGTTCTGCAATTGAATCTGTTAGTTTTACCTATGAGGAGGGTCCTTCTTCCAGACACGGTACAACTCACGGTGGCGAAACAAATACGGTACACAGTAGGAAGTTGACGTTTGATAAACATTACCCCTTATTTTCAATGATGCTTATCATGCCATTGCTGAAGATGGTGTCTAGGTGAAAGTGATAAACTGTTGACTTTGGTACTTAGGCATGACACCATCAACAGGAAGCAAGTTTCTATTGGAAAAAGAGTTGCTAAAACAATTCGTCATAAAATTGAACACTTCTGTTAAATTTTGTATTTTAAAACAGTCGGTAAGGGAGAGTGAATCAACTAGTCTCCATCTATGGACTTTCTGCAGATAGATTTTGGTTGGTAGGATAACATCTAGTTATTCTCTCTGGGCATAGTTGTTCGAAGATGAGTTGTTTTTCCTGACAAAGAACATTGAAGAGATAATGTTTGCAACAATGGTGCATTTGTTTCATGGACAATCAATGAGTTGAAAATTATTTTCTTGAAAATAATTGTTCGTATCGCATAGAAACATTAATTAGTAGGTTTTTATCACCAATAATAATCTATTCCTAACATTTTCGTTAATGATGAAAATTTGCATTTTAAAACATTTTGGTAAGTGATACACTCGATCAATTCTGGGAAAGTGTTTTCTAAATTCTTGATTTTTTGCAAAATAAATGCACCCTGGTTGTTGTCTTCCTTATTTCATCTATCATAGTTAACATGATATTGAAGTAGGCAAGATAATCTACTATATTCCAGATCATAAATTATCATATCAATCATCAAGAGCATCATACACTAGTTGTTGTCATCTATCATGCTTTTGCTTCTCAACTTGTTGCATTAACATTTCTCTACCCTCTATATGTTTGGTACAGATAAATCTGGGCTGGTTGACTGAAGTTCTTATTTCAGTTTCGGGATATATTGTGAATGATTTTGGTTCTACTGTCATCCATTCACTCACATTCCAAAGCAATAAAAGAGCATATGGACCATTCGGCACTGAAACCAGAAGGAAGTTTTCATTTCCAGCAACCGGTGGAAAGATTATTGGATTTTATGGGAGTTCTGGTTCCCATCTTGAATCTTTAGGAGCATATTTGGAACCAATCTCTCATCTACACCCGATCAAGTGTGCTGGACCATTGGGGGGCCAAGTTGGACACTCTTGGGATGATGGAAAATTCAGTGGAGTAAAGAAAATAAAGATAATGTTAGAAGATGATGTCAACTGCATCTCCTTTGAGTATGATGATAATGGCGAATCTATTTGGTCCTCTACACATGGTAACGAAAACGGAAGTATCCATATGGTCAGTTCATTGAATATTCTCCATTCATACTACCTTTGATGCTCTCTCTCTCTCTCTCTCTCTCTCTCTCTCTCTCTCTCTCTCTCTCTCTCTCTCTCTCTCTCTCTCTCTCACTTCTGTGCAACTACTATATCAAGTATTAGTTTTTCAAAATTACTTGAAAAGTTTTGGCAAAGTAAGTTATGAGTGATTGTCACCCATATACACCATGTGCAATGATAATGTATGGGGAGTGGAAAGCATCTAAGAGGGAAATCAAAGCTGTTCAAATGTAATGAAAAATTGAAGTTGTCTTTCTGATTATATAAATTTCTTTCTTTCTTTGTTTTTTAGATAAGTGTATCAAAAATCTTAAAACTTATTGCTAAGTGCAATCGAGTTCTAAAGTTTTTAAAAAGTGCAATCAAGTCTAAATTTTGTTAAATTGGTGTAATTTCAATAGTTTTGGTCCAATTAGGCTATGGCAAAATGCTGACCTTTTTTTTTTTATTACTTTCTTAAGGCATGGGGCACCCACAAAGTACAACATTAGAAAGAAAATTGAAAATTAAAAAGAATCAAAAGATATAAAAAAAATCAAAAACAGAAAAAGAAAAGAGGATCAGAGAGTCCTTCGGAACTATCTTTTTATCAAATTCACAGTCAGCCAAAAGCAACCACACTTTGAAGGACAAAGCTGAAAATGGGAAAAGAACACTACAAGTGCCATAACTTGTAGCAAATGGACACTTAAGTGCCATAATTTATGAGAGGTACATTTAAGTGCCACATTTAAAGAAAAGTGGGACACCTGAGTGTCACCTCCGGTGAAGCTAGCCGGAAATCATACGTGGCATTTAAATACTAATATTTCTCGCCGAGGTGGCTCGCCGGAGATCTGAGTCAACTCTAATTCACCCAAAACGACGTTGTTTCGGGTGTTGGCCAAAATAAAACCCTTACATCGGCCAAAACGACGTCATTTTGGCATAATTTGAATTTTAATATAATATAAAAATTAATTATATTAAATTTAAAACAAAATAATAATATAATTTATATTTTTTTTTTTTTTAAAACGGAAACGGAGGACTAGGAAGGTAGCCGGCTGCTGAGGCCCTCGCCGCTGCCGTTTCCCCGCCATCGCCGGAAGGTGGGGGAGGGTCGGCCGGGGCTGCCAAGCCCGGCCGAGGGCCGATCTAGGGCGAGGGCACGCAGGCCCTTGCCGCCAGTCGGCTGAGGCTGTCTGCACTCGGCTAGGGCTCGATGGCCCCAGCCCTCGCCGCCGACTGCCTCCCTCCTCCTCCCCTTCCCCCCCGGCGGATTTGGGTGAGGGTCGCGAGCCCTCGCCGATCTGGGTGAGGGCCCGCCCAGCCGGGCCAAGGGCCGCCGCTCGCTGAGACCTCAGCGGGCGGCAGCCTTTGGCCTGGCCAGGCGAGGGCCGCTGACCCTTGCCGCCGATCGGCCGGGGTCGCCGGCCCCTGGCCAAAGCCCAACGACCCCAGTCGACCCTCCCCCCTCCGTCGCCGGCCCTTCCCGGTGACGGCGGGGAGGCGGCGGCGCGGCGCTCAAGGCCGAGCCCTCGCCCGCCTCCCCCCATTTTCTTTTTTTTTTTTTTTTTTCATTTTTAATTTTTTTAATTCTAAAATTATTAATTTTAAATATTTTAACTAAATTTAATTTAATTAATTTTTATATTATTTTTTACCACATTAGCCCAAAACGACACCGTTTTTGCATTATTCGACCACGTCGGTGTGCAGCACTCGCTTCGCCGGAAAATTGCCACGTATGCAATTTGGCCGAATTAGCACTCAAGTGATCCATTTTGCTTCGATTTTGGCACTTTAGTGTACATTTTGTAAGTTATGGCACTTAAGTGTCCATTTCTGCAAAGTTATGGCACTCCAGTGGTCCGCATCTCGCTGAAAACTGCCCAATTTATAATTGAAAAACACATAAATATCCATTGAAATAACCTAAGCATATAAATGCCTGTTAATAGGAAACGATCCAATGAATTTGTTGCCATAAAATACTAAACACTTCCTATAGTTATGATAGAGAAGACATAAGCAAAAGACAACATGATCCCTAGCATAATGCAGAAGATCTGCCAAGTTTCAATAGAAAAATATGCAAAAAATTTCATAAAACTGAAATTTGGTTTCCGAGCTCAATGAGGTTCGAGTGGCCATGGCCAAGCTCGATGTAGCTCAAGTCGTTATGGCTGTGAGCTTGAAGAAGCTCAAGCGGTCATGGCTGAGCTTGTTGAAGCTCAGTTAGCCCTGGACGTGAGTTTGAAGAAGCCTGGAAGCTGGAGCTACCACGGTCAAATTCAATGAAACTCGGGCAGCTTAAAGAAGCTCGAGTGGCCAGGGCCAAGCTTGACAAAGATTAAAAGGCCAGGGTCACAAGGTCGAATTTTAGAACTTGATTGCACTAGTTCAATAAGTTTTAGAATTTGATTGTATATTTCAAAAACTTTAGGACTCAACTATATTTTCCTGACAAGTTTTAGAACTTCTGATATAGTCATCCCTTTTTTATTTTATACATACACGAAGGTCAATAATATGATTTTGCTAGATGGACTCCATGAGAGCAACCCAGTACCATAAGCTTTTCGTCAATTAATATGCTTTATGCAGGATGGACTCCATGTAAATAAACTAGTATGATAAGTTTTTTTCTTTTATGCTAAATGAAGCGATGCAGCAAAGCGCGCCAGTGACCCCTAATGATCTATAATCTAATTGTTGACCCTAGAAGTTTGATGTAAGAATAGTCTTTAGAAATTCTCGGGTCCATTGCACGTGGATCCAGTGTTTTCTTAGGCCACTATAATCTATCTATCATCTTTGATATGGATCAATATGACAGTTAAATGTAATAAATACTTGTCAATTCAGGAGGTTAACTTGGATTACCCTCATGAGTTCTTGATCTCGGTATCAGGATATATCAGACATAATTGTTCTGTTATTCGATCACTCACGTTCGAAAGCAATATAAGAAGGCTTGGACCCTTTGGTAAGGAAGAAGGGAACTTCTTTCGCTGTGCATTGACATGCAACAAGATAATTGGCTTTCACGGAAGGTCTGATATCCAGCTTCATGCCCTGGGAGTCTACTTTGAACCAATTTCTGATCTTCGTCTCTTGAAATCCATTGGGCCATTTGGAGGAGAAGGTGGCGGTCCATGGGACGATGGACATAGCACGGGTGTGAGAAAAATAATTGTAAAATATGGATTAGTTATTGACTCCATTGCTGTTGAGTACGACAAGAATGGGTATGTGGTTCAGGGCCCTAGACATGGTGGAGATGGAGGACATCTAACGCTCGAGGTATGGCCCTTTAGACATTTGCTTAATCTTACGAACGTGCAGCTTATGGGTTGTTGCTAAGGTTTTGGTTTTAAGTGGTCTGGAGGTCACGTTTATGCACATGAGCAAAGTATTCTAAACAAAGCTTAGAGGTAAAAGTAAGATGATGAGAACAGTCTGGATTTTGAGTTTAACAAATGATCTTGAATGAGAAAGTCATTGCTGGGGCATGATGTTATATCATTATAGAACAGGGACTTCTCTTTGGTTTTCCAACCTTCCTCGGTTCCATTTACGATGAAAGCACTCAATTCATTCGGAAAAGTACTGCCTCCAAAAAAGGGGGAAAATAGAATATCGAAAGCTATATTTTACTTTATGACTTTTAAGTCCGAGAACAATTTTCCTAAACTTTAGTAGCTGTTCTCAAAGAGTTGCCAAAGCATTTATTAAGCAATTCCTTTTGTTTTACTAATGAACGATTCGATAATTGTGGCAGACCAAATTAGGTTTACGCTCTAGATGCAGCGGAATTATTTATTTAGCTATTACATTGTTTGTTTAAATAGATACAACATATCAACCAGAGTGTTTTGTTTATGCTGATTTTCAAGATTCTACGGTTGGAGGTTGGGATTAATTATACTTGTCTTTCTAATTTTGCAGATTAAACTCGATTATCCTCGAGAGTACTTGACATCATTTTCTAGTCACTTTGAATATATTAGCTGGCATATTGTTCTTCGCTCCCTCACATTTCAGAGCAATGAAAGAACTTATGGGCCAATTGGTCAGGAGTTCGGGAACTACTTTTATTTTCCATCAATCGGTAAAAAGATCGTTGGGTTTCATGGGAGGTCTGGATGTTGGGTTGATTCACTTGGAGCACATTTTGAGCCTTGACATGTTAAGCTCCACCTTTATATGCGCCTTGTAGTCAATGTTTGAGTTTACATGTAATTATGTATCATCATGAGCCTTGACGATGGAAAATTTAGTGGTGTAAAGAAAATAAAGATGAGGTTAGAAGATACTGTCAGCTGCATCTCCTTTGAGGATGACGATAATGGCGAGTCTATTTGGTCCTCTGCACATGGTCACAGTGGCAACGGATATACCCATATGGTGGGTTCATTGCATATTTTCCGTTCATATTACAGTTGATCTCTCTCTCTTTGCCTCTCTCATGCGTGCACACTTGCACAAACCTCCTTATAAATTCTACGAGAACTTTTGTGAAAGCCTTTCATTTGCTTCTTTTCGATTGAGAGTTTAATTTTCTAAAATGTTGTCCTAATATATTTTGCCTAATCCTTCTTCCTATGACCGATCCAACCTCTAAGAAAGAAAAAATATATACCTTAATTATATTTCGTCTCTTCAACAAGTTTAGTAATAAGCATAACAAATCTATTGTTTCAATTGAAAGAAGAACCTATGATTATCTTTTCAAGATATTTACAAAAAAAAAACAATTTGAACCAAATCTTTCAACTTCTAATTTACTACCTTCACTTTATGTATTCCTCTATCCATAGAGCACAATAAATGTACTGAAATGACTATGATAGAGTTTTTCTTATTGATATTAATAGCGACTCAAGAAGAAATGTTTTTATGCGGTGGGGTAAGGTATGGTGAAGGTCTTAGGCACCAACCGCCACCCTACGCCATCATTAGATTGAGTATTAATTTTCTAATAAACTTGAGAACCTTTATCAAAGAAAATTGATAGTGATGGTAACCTTTATACATGATGTACAATGATAAAGTATGGGTTGTGGAAAGCTTCTTAGAGGGAAATGAAAACCATCCAAATGTACTTAATGATTGAAATCGTCTTTTGATCATTTAAATTTCTTCCCGTAATTTTTGTTTTGTACATTACACAAAGGTTCATTAATATGCTTTATGCAAGATGGACTCCATGACAGTGACCTTGTGCGATAAGTTTTCCTAATCCTAAAGAAAGCGAATCGGCAAAGTGCGCTAGAGAACCCAATGGTCTATCATCTTCGATTCTTGTGACGTAAGTGTATCAGTCCATCCATATATTAGTTTTAAGAAATTCTTGGATCTAAGTCTTAAACTTCTTGGTTGTTTGTGGATGTGATGTTTGCTTAGGCCACTGTAGTCTATCTATCGTCTTTGATATAGATCAATATGACAATTAATTGCTAATTCTGCAGGTTAGCCTGGACTACCCACATGAGTTCTTGACCTTAGTGTCAGGTTATATCAAACATAATAATTCTGTTATTCAATCACTCACGTTCGAAAGCAATATAAGAAGGCATGGACCCTTTGATAAGGAAGAAGGAAGGTTCTTTAGTTGCATTGTGGCATGCAGCATGATAATTGGCTTTCACAAAAGGTCTGGCGTTCAACTTGATGCGCTAGGAGTCTACTTTGAACCAATTTCTGATCTTCATCTCTTGAAATCCACTGGGCCATTCGGAGGACAAGGTGGCAGTCCATGGGACAATGGACATAGCACGGGTGTGAGGAAAATAATTATAAAAGGCAGATCAGTTATTGACTCCATTACTGTTGAGTACGACAAGAACGGGTCTGAGGTTCACAGCCCTAAACATGGTGGAGATGGAGGACATCTAATGCTCGAGGTATGGCCTTTAGACATTCACTTAATCTTATGAACGCGCAACTTCTGTGTTATTGCTAAGGTTAGGAGGTCAAGTTTATGCACGAGTGTGACAGCATTTTATAAATAGAGGGTAAAGGTGAAAGTGAGATACGAGAACAGCCCGTAGATTTTGAGTTTAGATTGGCAAATGATCTGAAATGAGGATTATCCTCTGAGAAAGTCACTGTTGGGGCAGGATGTAATATCATCACAGAAAAGGGACTTCTCTTTGGTTTTTCTAGAAAATTTTCAAACCTTCCCGGGTTCCATCTACGGTGAAATCACTCAATACATTCAGAAAAGTACTGCCTCTAAAAAAAGGGGGAAAATGAATATTAAAAGGTACTTTTACTTTATGACTTTTAAGTCCGAGAACAATTTTCCTAAATTTTCGTAACTGTTCTCATAGAGTTGTCAAAGCACTTTTTCTAAGCAATTCGTTTTATAGATGAATGATTTGATAATTGTGGCGGACCAAAATAGGTCTTACTAGATGCAGCAGAATTATCTATCAGCTTTTCCATTGTTTAACCAAATACAACTTATCAATCTAAGTATTCTGTTTATGTTGATTTATAAGATTCTACGGTTGCAGGGTTGGGATTAAATATGTTTGTCTTTCTATTTTTGCAAATTAAACTCGATTATCCTCGAGAGTGCTTGACATCATTTCTGGTCACTCTGGATGCTTTTGCGGGCATATTGTTGTTTGCTCCCTCACATTTCAGAGCAATGAAAGAACTTATGGACCATTTGGTGATGAGTTCAGGAAGTACTTTTATTTTCCATCAATTGGTAAAAAGATCGTTGGGTTTTATGGAAGGTCTGGATTATGGCTTGATTCACTTGGAGCACATTTTGAGCCTTGACATGCTAACCTCCACCTTTATGTGCACACTGCAGTTGATGTTTCGGTTTACTTGTAAATATGTATAATCACAAACATCCTCAGAATTTTAGGGACATGGATCGGTCTATTTGATGTATCCTCTAAGAATAAAGTGTGATAAGGCATTTATTATAGTGAATCAGATCTTCATCAACTAACCTTGTAACTTAGGTATGACGCCATCGACAAGAAGCGAGTTTTTATAGAAAAGGAATTTGTTCAAAAAATTCATCATAATCCAACAATTCTTTTAAGTTTTTTTTTTTTTTGAAACGGTAGATAAGGGAGAGTGAATCAACTATCTATGGACTTTCTGCAGGTAGATTTTGGTCGGTAGGACCAAATCTAGTTATTCTCTCTGGGAATAGTTGTTCCAACAATTAGTTTTTTTCCTGACAGAGCACTACCAATGACTCGCCCAAGAGATACTGTTTGCAACACTCGTGCATTTATTTTACGGTAAATTAATAATTTGAAAAACATGTTCATAAAAATAATTATTTGTATCATTTATAAAAATTAATCGATAGATTTTCATTATTGATGACAACCTATTTCCAAATATTTTCGTTGATGATGAAAATCCTTTTGTTAAATCATTTCTATAAGTGATACCCTCTATCAATTTTTAAAAAATTCCAAATAATCAACTTTACGCGAAATGAAAGTCACGTGGGTTGTCGTTTTTCTTATTTCATCTAATATATGTTGATATGATGTTGAAATGGGCAAGATAATCTACTATTTTCCACATTATGCATCATCATCTCAATCATCAAGAGAGTGGATCAAACCCTAGTCATCATCATCTATCAATTTTGCTTCTTGAATTGTGGCTTTAACAATTCTTGACCTGTATACATGATGTACAATGATAATGTAAGGGGTGTGGAAAGCATCTTTGAGGGAAATCAAAGCCATTTAGATGTATTGAACGATTGAAGTAGTCTTTTTGATTATTTAAATTTCCTTCCTTAATTTTTTTCTTATATAAGTGAACCGATAATCCTAAAACTTGTTGCAAAGCGCAATCGAGCCCCAGAGCTTTTAAAAAAGGTAGTCAAGTCCAAATCTTGTCAAATTAGTACAATTAAGTCTCTTCATTAATGAGAGATCATGTGAGAGGGAAAAAATCTCATGATATTTTTATGTACATAGTAAAAAATATGTACTACAATAATGTGATAGGGAGAAATCATTTCTTTCCTCTCAAGAAAACTTTAAGAGAAAAAATATTCTAGAAAAATTAAATCATAAGTATCCCTTATATATAGTATAAGTTGTAAAAGTAAGCTCCATGAGAATGAGAAAATAATTATGCTTGTACAGATAAGTAAAATCGACTAATTAGGCATGAAATTTTATGTGGTAGAAAGAAAATAAATCCAAATTAGACACGGCATTTTAAGTGGTAAAAAGAATACAAGTTGGAGAGAAATTGATTTTGGGATTGTAATGGAATTTGTAGCAAAACAAAACTGACGCTATGTGAACGATACATGAATTGTAGGAAAAAGAATCGATTATAATATATTGATTATGCCATACACGTTATGTTATGTGAGAAAATATAGATAATTATCATCATGAATCAATATTATAACACAAAATCACTTTGTTTCAAGCATATACAAAATGTAGAAAAACACAATGTAGAGTTAATTTTACTTAATTAAAGAATGATGATTGATTAAAAATGACAAAATAGTGGTGTCAAACTAAAAAGAAAAATAGGGCATTATAAATTCATGTTAGTAAAATAGGATATATAAGATATTTTATAAGTGTAAAGTGAATTTATATATGAGATGATGGAACCTACAACATTTGATCGTATAATAAACGATGCATATTGATTCTATATGTTATTATTTTCAAATGTTTAAATTTCACGGTTACGGTCATTACTGTAACATTGAAAGGAAATTATATGTTCATATAAGTTGATGGTGTTTAAGTAGAGAAGGAGTTTTACTAAATTTAAAAAAAAAAAAATTGAAATATGGAACCTTACAAAGCGTGTACAAGTACCCCAGTTCCATCTACAGACGTGACTTCGTTTTGTAATAAGGGTAGTTAATAAGCAACATTAATAACTCCCTTCCTACACCATATTATAATTTACTTTCGCATATGAAAACTTATAACCACATTCTTTATACAGTGACTTCTATTTTTAGCCTTTAACTTTTTAACACTGTGGAACTCATGCTTTGACTTTTGTTTTACTGACAACCTTTCAAACATTGAGATATTAATACGTAGAATTATGTATGATAACTTTTTTGTAAGTCAATTTTATTTAAGTTTTAAAGATAAATTTATAAATGGAAGTGCGTAGTAGTCGCTAAGTACGGACAAACAAATATCACTTTTAGGTTTCATGCAAAAGAAAACCACTTGAAGTAGTAATTTCTTCATCAGATTAACAGTGTTACTAAATAATTTGTATATACAACAAAATATCTCTTAGTATGCATTCACTTGTCACTAAATTTTTTTTTAAGATAGTGCAATTCTTCTAGTGATCCAATTAAGAATTAAGGGCCAATAAGTTGAGTAATGAATTAGAATCTACTTAAAATGAGACATCTTATAAGTTAGACTGAAATATGAGCCTAATGCTTAAATAATCAATGAGGGCCAAAAGGTCATGTATCGGGTCTTTTACGCTCTCATAGGAGAAAAACGCGAGCAGTCCCACTTGATTAATTGTAATTATCCTTTAGTATTCGTAATTTTCCTCACTAAAGGTTATTTATTCGTTATGTATCATTTTGCAATTTTTATTCACAAGATGTGATATCCCATTTATCATTTGCCTAAGTGTACGGTAAGTTTCTTTTTTATTGATAGTAAATTATTTTATGGATCATAATTTTCGTAAATTTATTTGGAGAGCATAATTTATCTTTAGAGACTGTAAAATCTTTAATCCGTGGTTGGTAATATTCCACCGAAATCATAATATATACCCAAGTCATCTTCTCGTGGTCCTCCTCGACCACTATTATATAAGGAAACATGGTCCACGTCTGTGTTTCGTTGCGCAAGCTCAACAACCTCCACTGCCCCTTCGTAGGTGCACAGCTTAATTTGCGAAGTAATTGACTAATCGCGAGCAAACCTTTCTTGGTCGAAGTTTTTGCCGAATCGAAGTAATAGCATAAAATAAATTCTCCGGCAGAGGAGACAGCAGGGCGAGGACGGAAGCGGAGGCGGTCAGAGATCTAGCAATTGCGACCGATGGGGCTCTTAATATATATATATATATATAGAGAGAGAGAGAGAGAGAGAGAGAGAGAGAGAGAGGGGGAGAGAGGGGGAGAGAGTGGCTCTTGAAGGCGATGGCGGAAATGATGTGACGGAGGCGGCTGATCTGAACTCGGGATGTGACCGGCGGGCTTCGTGCGGCTCGATGGAGGAGACGGAAAAATCAACGAAGAGAGAGAAACGATTTTGAAAGGGGGAGAGAGACGATTTCGGCAGGCAAGAGTTTGACTTGGGAGGAAGGTGGGACCTGGCCCACCTAGAATTTTCTCCGTCGCGTAGACCGAGCTCCCAAGCTTTTGAGGGAGATGTGTTCATGGATCTGGCTTGAGGATTCAAACCTACATATCTTTCGAGCGATGTGTTCACGGGTCTGGTTTGAGGATTCAAACCTATAAATCTTCCGAGTGATCAAGTCCTTTTCTATTTAACATCGACATGAACACGTAACGCGATACAATCTGTCGACACGTGTCGACACGTTATTTTTCAAAAAATAAAAAATTTCGATGATTATATATTAAATGAATATTTTTATTTTAAATTAATTTGATTCAAATTCATAATTAAATAAATAATAAAAAAGTCTATAATGAATTTACAATAATAAATTAATAAATTTATTCACACGAAATTCAAAAAATATTTATAGTTAATGCGTATTTATGTTTAGGGATATATTTCTAACTTTAACAAAAATTATTGATAGAATTAATGACACATAAGAAATTATAATTAACTTATTTAAATAAATTTATGATTTTTTATAATGATCAAAATTTATTATTATTTAACATTTAATATCTTTTTCAAAATCACTTTATAACTTCCCTAATTTATTTTTCTAATAAATAAAAACCCCCGGGACCCCCAACCCTCACCCCCTTGTTTATTCCACCCTCTTTCCATCGTTTCTTCCTCCCTTCCCGCGTCACTTCTTTCTTGAAAATTAAACACCCTGTCATTCAACCACTCTCTCCTCCCTCCAAAAAGAAAAAATCACGACAAAGTCCAATCAAAATCTTACCTTTAATTTTTTGAGTTCGGCACGGAAGCTCCGACAACTTGTCCATGCTTCATAGGCCCTCTCTTTAATGAACTTTTGAACAAATGAAGTCTCCCTCCGAGAAAATATTGGGTACGTGAGAGTCTCCAGCCTGGCAAACAAGAAGGCACTGGGAGCGCGACACGTGTCCTCGTGTCAGGCGCCAATTTGAAAAATTTTCGGACGGAAGACCGAGGGTTTTCTCTTTCTTCGCGCCTCTATCACCTCTGCAGATCGTCTCTCTCTCCCCATTCCCCGTTCCCCGTTCCGTCTCTCTCCCCGTTCTCCTCTCTCTCCCTTCCGCCTCAGCTGGTTGTTTCCATCGCCCCCCACCCTGACGCCGACGCCGACGCCGCCGATGCTCCTCCGCCTCCCTCTCGCGACGTCCGCTCTGCTCTCTCTCTCTCCCCCCTCCGCGAAGTCGTGCCTCTCTTGCAGCGAAACGCGACGCCGACGGCCCTCCACCTCCGCCGGTTGCCTCCGTCGCCCTCGACTCCGACGCCGACGCAGCCTCCGACTCCTCCCCTGGACCCGACTCTGACGCCAACGCCCCTTCGCCTCTCTTCCAGCAAACCCCGACGCCGACGCCCCTCCGCCGGTTGCCTCCGTCGGCGTCGGAGTCCGTCGCCCCCGACTCCGACGCCTACGCCTCCGCCTCGGCCTCCGCCTACGCGCCTGACGCCAACGCCGACGCCGACGCCCCTTCGCCTCCCACTGAAAATTGCAGGTTTCTTGTGTTTAGCTGAATTTGACATACAGAGACTGACCAATTTGTGAAGATGACTAATTTCACGTTGCCATAGTATTGAGGATTGGCAAAGCACTATTGAGGATTGGCTGATTGGTGCCAGTACATACAAGAAAGGAATGGGAGTTGTATAGCCCATAGATACTTTCCTGGCTTCAGTATTTGTACAGTGCTTGTTTGGAATCTACTTGCTATCCTGCAGATTATGCATATCTTAGATTTTTACCAGTAGTTCTGATGCTGTCAGTGGTTTTTGTTGCCAATTTGATGGCAATAAGAGCTGCTTCCTTCCTTTCTCCATCTAGAAAGGGATTAATGGTGGATAGATGTTGATTGATCCTGCAAAGTTTTAGCAAAAGTAGTGACAAATCAACCTCAGGATTAGCTTCTGTTTTCCACATCACCTCATAGATTAAGAGAAGAAGAGAACCATTATTTTAATATTCTATGGCTTTTCTTCTGGGATATTTGGGGTTGTGTGGATAAAAGCGGTTAGTGCATGATATTAGAAGAGCACCGACTAGGCGATGTAGTGATAGAAAATGCTTGACAAATTGATATCTATGTATGTGTTCTCAGTTAAGTTTTTCTCTATGCATGCCATCCTTTCTATCTGATTCTGGAATTAAACTTTTTATATCAGGATGTTCGTGAATTCTGTGAAGAGACTTCGAATTATGAGGACTTCTGAGGCTAATGGACTTGGTACTGAATTACAGAGTCAATTTTCTGAGACTTGATCATGTACATGGTTTTGTATGATCATGATATTTAAAGCATTGTTGAGGATGAGTGCTAACCTTAAGCTGGGTAGCTCTGAAGCTATCCAGGTCCCTGTAGAGCATGGTTGTGAACTTTTGAGTGAACGGTGTGTATAGCTTGCCCATTATACGGTTGTGGAAATGAAAAGACTGGATAAATGGAGCATTTTGAAAATCATGGTTGCTCCTCTTGGTGTCCCTTTTCTTTATCTTTTTGTTGAGGTGACACTACCCTTTCCCAACTTTTGTCACTGCCGGTTAAATCAAACTTTGGAATGTCCTATGTATGTTGTGTGTACATATATTCTCGCAACTTATTTCTTGTTGATATGTGAGAGAGAGATGGACACTATTCTTTCTTGTGGATTGTTTATTGGTTCTCCATATTCTCTGCGAAGAAATGAGATTTCATATTAAGAGTCTTTCTGATCAAGCCCACTTGAATTGCTTATCAAACTGGAATTTTGGATGGCATGAGATTTGGCATGTAAAAGGCCGCAAGTCTAGTATTGAGGTTGAAAACTGAGGTTTTCATTTTCTTTGGAACTGAGGATTTTCTGTTTCCTCTTAACATTGATCTTTATTCATTGCTGCAACTTTCAGCACATCCATGGGTCAGAGAAGGAGGGAATGCATCAGATATCCCTATTGATATATCAGTTTTGAACAATATGAGACAATTTGTGAAGTACGGTCGACTGAAACAATTTGCTTTACGGGTAACGAAACTGCTCTGTAAGATTTCTTCAAGGAGGAAAGGATATTATATCTTGTCATTGTCTAACAAATATTGCTTGCAGGCACTAGCAAGCACACTTGATGAAGAGGAACTTGCTGACCTCAAGGATCAATTTGCTGCAATTGATGTAGATAAAAATGGTTCTATTAGTCTTGAAGAAATGAGAGGTATCCATTTCTTTCTCATTCCACATTCACTCTGATGAATATTTTAATTACATCGTGATCATGAGTGTTGTATGCATGCAGGCCCTTGCTCAGGATCTTCCCTGGAAGATGAAGGAACCACGTGTCTTAGAGATTCTTCAAGCGGTAACTTTTATCTTTACCTTTGTTATGGCCTTGTTTTCTCCTTGTGTATTAGCAATTGAGATTTGTTTTTCTGGTGGATTTGTGGAATACCATTTCTGTCAGTTTCACTTTCTTCTTTTATTGTTTTGGTGATTCTCTTTTGTTCATATTTGATGCTTGAAGCTTCCATTTAGTTCTTGCTTCATGTTTCATCATTTTGAAAACTTGCTTGTGTTGTTAGCCGAGAAATGTTGGACTGATTTTTTCGTTCATAAGATGAGCTGCTGCCATGCTTGCAGATTTTGCACAAACATGTGAGTCCTGAATGGTGCATAAGAATCTCTTTTATTTTTCCTTCATGTAGATCGATAGCAACACGGATGGGCTAGTGGATTTTACTGAGTTTGTTGCAGCTACTCTTCATGTGCATCAAATGGAGGAACATGACTCAGAGAAGTGGCAGCTGCGGTCACAGGCCGCTTTTGAGAAATTTGACATTGATCGTGATGGTTATATAACCCCAGAAGAACTTCGACTGGTAAGTTGGACTGTCTTCATTTATTCATCCCATGTTCGGGTAAACTTAAACTAGCATAGTTGGGAAAGAAAATGTTCAACCTACTGGCAGGGTGGGACCTCATAGAGAAAGCTTTGAAGAGACATGATGGATATTACGCAATTGCTTCGTTGTCAAATGCTCTTGCTTAGTAGAAAGCAAGGTTGGCCCTTTTGAGATTGACCATTTTGGCGATTTCCCAAGTTGAAAGATGAGTGGAATTCATTTCTTACCTAACCTTTTTCCTTCCCCAGTGGATAGGATACGAGGATTTTCCATTTTAAAGGTGTCATTGAGTGAGATTTGCCCTGAGATTTATGTTTCACGTGCTGAACAGTGGAAAAGTGAGAAAGGACTGAAGGAGACGGTTACATTACCAACTCTTTAATCATGAGTATTCCCTGTGAAAAATGAGCTTGTGTTTAATGATTTGCCTGTTTAAATGACAAAGTCTCGCTTCATTTTTCTTTGCAGAAGTTTGTTTGGTCACTGCGGGAGGCTGCCTAGTAACTTTCTGCACTTTTGTCTTGTAATTTATCAGTCGAAAAGAGATGGAATAGCACATCTTATGAGTCGTTTGATTGCTTTACTTGTGCTTTAAGCGGTTGCATTGCACATTATTTTTCACTGTAGAGGCTTGAAAGGTTTTAAATCTTGGGAATCTCTCTCTCTCTCTCTCTCTCTCTCTCTCCCCCTCTCTCTCCCACCAAGAGACAAACTTCTTTTCAGCATATCCTTTCTATTAGTAGCTTGTATCAGCAAGTCATTGCAATGAAATATCTTGCTTAAATCCTGACATTTTCTCATTTTTTGAGATCAAGTCATTAATATAGAGAGAGATGATCATAGATTGATCCTGTTAGCTTATGCATAAATTAAATAACCAGCTACACATTGATCATAGTTCTATCCTCACATGGATTAGTCTTTCTGGTGCATATATGCATAATTTCGCATCTCTAAGGGGACGAAATTTTGAGACATGTACTGATAAGTAGCTTCAGCACTGATTGCTTCCAGACCATGGGTTTCATTTTGATTGAACATTCTCCTGCTGCAATCTGTTAAAATTTAAATGTCTTCCTGATGTTTCACTCTACGTGAATGTCAAAACAGGAAAGGGAGTCCAGGAAATGGCATCACTTTGCAGAGTCTTCCCGACGTTGATTTTGGCATCTGTCCTCAGCCAAATTCTCACTGCAACAGCCCGCCTTTGGTGTTTGCTATGGAATGCAATGAGACAACCTGCCTAGTCTGGCTGAGGTGATACAGCTCTACAAGAATCACAATATTGGGACAATGTGGCTCTACGATCCCAACCCCGAAGCACTCCGAGCTCTAGTGAACTCTGGCATCAGCGTGATCCTAGGCACCAAAAATCAAGACCTACATAACTTGGCATCAAGTGTGGAAGCTGCAAGTCATGGATCGACACTCATGTTGAGCGCTACCAAGGTGTGAAGGCTACTTTTTGTCTATGTAAATGACAGAAGTTGCAGACGGAAGGGGACAGTTTCTAAGTTATAGAGGATTTCACCATTCATTTGTTCTTTCATATTTTGACTCGAGAATAGTCAAACCACAATTCCTGTGGCTGTGGTTTGTCAGTCATGTAAAAAGTCGAGACACAGGACATTAGTAATACTATGCTCCTATTGCCTCAACTTTTCTCACGTTGAAGGTCGCATGAATTTGGCTTTTTTAGGTCTTCATTTGCTTGTATTGGGAATAAAGGAAACTTCCTACTTCCGGGACATGAATGTAAAAATCCCTTGCAGCCTCTGCGCATCTTTCTAAAAAACCTTTCGCCATCATCGTGTTCCAAGGCATTAACAAGAAAAAGGAAGGAGCACATACGTAGAGATTGAAGTGAAGAAGACCGTTTGACACTGATTTCACCAACTTATGTTTTCTGGTCTGGATGGTCTTTTCATGACTTTCATTTCACTTAGAAACAAAATCTGCAGAACAACATTTTGCCGTGCTTGTCAAATGCAAGATTCTTTCTGTTTTTCCCTCGTCAAATTCTAAATAGTGGAAGTTGGCTGCTGACAACGACAGCAGCTGCAACGTCCCAGGTAGGAATAGCACGTAATTGTTGTAGTGGTTAGGTGTTGATGGCAGGTGGCGGCTGCTGTTGTGACAATATTTATAGATTGTAGTTAACCTTCATAGCAGTGGTGATGTTCAGGCCAACGACGATTAGAATAAAACATAGAAATAATCAACGGATGACGGTAACTAATTTCATCTTGTGGGATTGCTCCAAATATTTGACTCGCCACATCCAACGAAATTTGACAGCAATTGTATATCAGCTTAACTCAGTTCCTCTCGACGCTTGACCGGATACTCGAATTGTCACTTTCATCCGGCCACAGGGGGGGGGGAGAGAGAGAGAGAGAGAGAGAGAGAGAGAGAGAGAGATCCAATCCAACTCATATACAGGTTCACGAATTGGTGCAGAAAGTCAATCATCTCTATGATGAACAAGTAGATATCTAAAACCTCCGAATCAAATGGCAAGTTACAGTTCCCAAACATAGTATCATAATCATAGCACGAGCTCCACACCCAGACGAGCTCCACACCCATCTCCCCAAAAAATTTTACTAAGAAAAGGATACCACCAGAGCTTCAGGCCCAAGGGAATTGCATCAACTAAGGGCTATCACACCTTTGGCGCCAAGAGAAGAACGAAGTGCTATTGTGACTGATATAGAGGCATTGGTGGCGGATGCAGCAAACCAGGGTGGCCCGTGCCATGCATCATCCCATGGCCCATCTGCAAAGGCACAGTCCCCGGTTGCATGTACGGTGGTGGGTTGTGACCTTGCATAGGCATGGACTGAGCTGGAGGGACCGGACCCCAGCCAGCAGGGGGTGGATGATGCATTGTGGGTTGCGCGGAGTTGGGGCGTACTGCACTCCACCATACTGCTGGGGCGCAGCACCAACAGCTGAAGCCGGTTGCTGCCCTAGAATTGAAGGTTGAGGATTCATCATCAGGGTGTTGGGGATTGTTTAGTCTCCGCTCCGATAATTGTTAACCTGGAAAAATAGTTAGCATATCAGTCAATTAACAATCTCCCACCTACTTTCTTCAAAAGTAAAAAGGTAAGAGAACAATATCAGCAAATTAATGTTCGCATATATTCAAAGGCAAGACAAAATTATTATGACACGCCGTATATATCTAACATAGAAACTGAAATGCAGCACAAAATACTAAGACAATTATTTCCAGCCAGTCCTAACAATTCACCAAGCTAATAAATCATAACCTCCCCCACAGAATGATCAATGAATAACAGATGAATAAACAGCAGATTCTAGAACTGTCTTAACTAAAATGACCAGGCTTCCGTACTATTTTATCTTAAAATAACATCAGTACATTCTCACAAAAGGAAGTGCTCACAACACTTGCTTCAGTTTTCAAATTCCCACCAATTCATGATATAAGAACAAATTACACAAAATGCCTCATGTTAAAGGGACCAAGTTTAAATCATGCTAGCACCTAAAGTTTATCTTTCAAAGCGAGGGAAACAAGAGAGTTCAGATTCCCTGAATGATGACACAGAAAACACAACTGCAAACGGGTGTGACTTATATATGGTCACGTTGAAAATGGTAACACCAGATGCAAGGAGATGAGCAGAACCTTGAACGTGTGGGCATATTTGAAGTCAACAGCCAATGAAAGTTCTTGTTGCCAGAGACATAGACATCAATGAATGGTTCACCACTTTTCTCAAAGTGAAACAGCTTATACTGGCGAAATAGAATAATGCCATCCCTTATTCATCAGGTTTATACATATTTCACGTCATTCGCCCTTCTACAGGGAACAGATTTCACTTTAACTGTTTTTAAGTGAAAACTAAAAAAACATGTGATTGACATACTAGTGACTATTTGAATGGTAATCGCTCTTGATCAAATGGTCAATTGGAAGTGGCATCTTTCAAAATTCAACTGGAAAACTTGATATAGGAGAGGGAGTTTTTCCTTTTTGTATCAAAAGCAAGGAAGTGTACATCCACGGTGTAGGATAGTCGCAACTTGTTGAGATAAACGTAATACCAGGGGGCAGCAGATGTAATTACCTTTATGCTAAGATCTGTATGGCGCGAATACGAGATATGGAGTTTGCAAAACCCCCCGTCATATATGCAACGCCCTTCCAAAGCTTCCTTTGCAACTACAGCCGTCTAAACATCTGCATGGACAGCCATGCGACAACCAACATGCACTTCATTAAATGCATGCATATTTTTCGGCCTATTGCAAGAAAGATATTCTTCATCCAGAAAAATTCACTGCTCTTACTAACCAGGGTACTGAATCAATGCTTGGACCCCTCCATTCTTGTCAAACATGGCAATCTTCTGTACAGGTCCAAAAGCTGAAAAGACCTGAACCAGGCGAAATTGGTGACAAACTTTTAAAACACATGCTTACCCAAGAATGCAGATGAGAGAATTAAAAATAAAATAAAATAAAATAAATACCATGTGAAGAACATCCAATGTTACTGCATACTGCATATTCTCTATTGATGCGAGAAGGACATTGCTCTCAGGTTCTAATTTTTTCCCATCCAAGCCAACACTCAACTGCAGCATACAATGCAATGTTTGATCAAATCAATCAAATCATAAGGCAGACAAAATAATATGCCCACCTCATTCTAACAGTGGATGTGATTACAACAAAGCAAATGTTGATTTTTGATTCCTTACCTGACCACTGCCATCTATAGCAGATGGAGCAACAGGAAGGTATGGATTAGTGTAGTCCCTGATAAACAAAAAAATGTCCATGGTAAAATACACAGTCGATCAATCAAGAAACGGACATCAAACGAAGGCTTGGTATAAAAAACCCAATTAGAAAGTCACCTGCTCCAATGGCTCTGGAATTTCACACACAGATCTGTGAGGGCTGAATATGTGATCCTGAGGGTGCATGGCCCCATGTGCTCAGGAAGCAAATAGCTGTGAACCAAGACAAAGTCAGTCAGTAACCTTCATGTGAGTGCACTAGAAGAGAATATGCTATCGCAACCCAAAAGAAATTCTCAAAGCACATGAACATGCCACTCTATGTTAAGAACTGCTTCTTTGTAACTAGAGAAATTTGATTTTTAGCTGAACTAGGAATTATTCTTTAAACACAATATATAGGTGATAAACTCGTGCCAAAATATGCATTACTTTGGGCAACATGTACCAGTTCCAATTGGACAAAATACCATGTCAAAAAATTAATACAACCGTCACCTAGGAATGCATCTTCCATCAAGGGCATTTTTTCCAGAAGAAGCAGTTTCGGCATTCGAAAATTGCACCAGGGCCTACAAACAAGATTTTAGTCAAGAGTTTTTTGCTTAAATTATAAACTCTGTACAAAACCAAAAAAAAAGTCATCTCAGTTTTTGTCACCTGGAATCCAGCAGTTTTCTCAAAGGTAGTAATCTTGTGAACAAACCCAAAAGCTGAGAAGACCTGCATTACCAATTAACCAAGAAAAATGTTCAGTATAAGAAGATTTTCTATCACAATTGGCTGCGATATTTTAGTTAGTTGTATTCTTGAAAAAGCTTAAATTAATTCAACAAGTTCCACTGAAAATTTAAGGTGTTCAATATTAAAATTATTCAAATGAAATAAAAATTTCATCCAAACAGCCAAAGCTAAAGCTAAAGTCAAAAGCTAGAGCCAAGGCTAAAAATTGATCAAAAACAGGTTCAAAGCCACCCCAAACACAACAATGAGCTTTCCAAGACATCAGCATGGTAATACAGACAGTTGCTTTTATCGAAAAAGAAATTCCAACCCCTATCCCCTCTCAATATCAGTGTTATAAGAGATATCATCAGAATGTATTCAAATGTTACTTTCCGAGAGAAACAAATATGAAAATTTACACAAATACGTACCAATGTCAGAAGCATCACATGCAGTATTTAATTTGTTTTAGATCAAGAGATTGGTTAATGATTTCAAAAGTACATCTAAATCAGCAAAATGTTGCTAGAAATCTCAGGTTTGGCACTCCAAACATAACAAGGATCACTGCCCAAGCATTTGCAAGCAATAAACACCCTATGATGAGCTGTCAGAGAATTTTTCACATTGAGAAAAAGGAAAATCTTTCATGCAACAATGAGATTTATCCAATTTGATATGGAGGCGTCAAAATCTTCCTAACAACTCTTTGACGTAGGGATCAGGTGTGTGGTTCGGAATGTGTTATTTGTATGCCTATCCAGTCACATTTTCATGTTGTTGATCAGCCAAGCTCCCAAACAAGAAACAAATCACTATGATGCAAGAGAAACACTTTGTATACTTCACCTTTCTAGACCCAGTGGTGCAGGAATATTATGCACAAAAATACCGTTTTCACGAGTTGGCAAAAGGTACCGAATTTTTGCCGGCTTCTCACATGTCATGAAGTCAGGCAAAAAAAAAAAACCTTTCACTTTCATGAAATGCACAATTGACCTACCACTAAATGCTGTTTGTCGATAGCTGATAACTTCATCTTAGGCAAGATGTAGGCCTTTTGACAGCCTTACTATTACTATCTGACAATAATTTCATTTTGCAAAGGAAGAATCGTAGCCGCCATCTTTCATTTGATATCAATAAAACCCCAAAATATTAGAAATCGCCAAAATGGTCAATCTCAAAAGGGGCCAACCTTGCTTTCTACAGCCCCCATGTCCTTTCTGGTGCTGAACTGGTGCTCACTGTCACTGCTCAGCAAATTGCATTCTTTACTAAGCCCATGATCTGTATTACCTCACCAGAACCGCAAGACAGAGAAGTGGTCGGGTGGTGGGTGTGAGGCGGTCGGGCGCGAACGTTCCAGCGTACAGGACAAGCCGGTGCCGGATCTCGAGCCGGAGGGGGGCGCGGTGGTTCGCCGGTCACGCGCTGGTTCGCCGCGAAGAGAGGGAGGACAGACAGAGACGCAAGGGGAGAGAAAGAGCAGGGGACGGACGAGTCGGGGCCAGATCCAGAGCCGGAGGGGCGGTGCGGTGGTTCACCGGTCGGAAAGAGGGAGGCAGAGAGAGAGGGAGGTCGCACGCCGGTCGGTTGCTCGCGGTCCTCTCGCCGGTATCCACCTGGTTCGTCGGTTGCTCGCGGTGCTTCGTCGGTCGGAAAGAGGGAGGGTGGAGAGAGAGAGAGGGAGTTCGTCGAACACAGAGAGCGAGGGTAGAGAGAGAGGCGTGAAGAAAGAAAAGCAGGACTGAAATATTTTCGAATTGGCGCCTCTTTTTTTCTCCAGAACGTGGGTCCCACGAGGACACGTGTCGCGCTCCCACCGCCTTCTTGTTTGCCACGCTGGAACATAAGACGCACCTAATCTCCCTCCAGGTGGGGACATTCAACGGAGCTTTGATTTCTCGTCCCTTCTTCTCGTCCGCCGCTTGCGCCTTCTCCCTCTCTCATTCCTACGCGTCGCCTGCAACGAAGAGTTTGGAACTCTTTCGCAGCCTTTCACTCAATCGCGGGCTGTCCCCCATGGGAACCGAAGAAGTCGAACGACGTGTTTCGTCTTCTGCTTCGACCCACCAATGGAAGTACGACGTGTTCGTAAGCTTCAGGGGCGGGGACATAAGGAAGACCTTTGTGGCCCACCTCTTCCGCGCGCTGAGGCAGGCGGGGATCTGCTACTTCAGGGACAATGACAAAGTGGAGACCGGGGTTTTCATCGAGCCCAAGCTGCTCGACGCGATTCGGCGCTCCAGGGTTGCCCTCGTCGTGTTCACCGCCAACTACGCTGACTCGTGGTGGTGCTTGAACGAGCTGGTGGAGATCCTGGCGTGCGACAGGAGGCTCAGAGATCATCAGGGTCACGTGGTTCTGCCCATTTTCTATGATGTGGAGCCAGGGGACGTCTGGAAACAGAGCGGGCGATTCGGGGATGGTTTTGGAAGGTGTTTGGCCGCCCACACGGACGATTTGCGGGCGCTGAAGTGGAGGGACGCGCTTACAGAAGCTGGGACTTTGTCAGGATGGCACTTGAATAATGATGCTAATGGGTAATGCATTTGATAAGTTCACTCCCGAAAAAGCTCACATTAGTGGTCCATTTGACATACGCTGTTGATTGAGTCTAGTTCATTCGTTGACCACGCATCTGCCGGTAGCCTCTTTATCCTATAGTTACTCATAGTGGACTTGTTCTCCCCATGTAACTACAGGGATCAATCAAACTTCATCGAGCAAATCGTAGGACATCTCGTCAGCATCAGTCCTAGATCAATCTGCCCCTATTTTGTCAAAAATGCTATTGGGGTAGATTCCTTTGTAGAGGATGTGATATCATTGCTTGAAATTGGGTCAGAGGATGATGTCCGTGTGGTTGGATTATGGGGAATGAAAGGAATTGGTAAGGCAACGGTCGCCAAAGTTGTCTGCAATCATGTTTTTAGGAAATTTGAAGGTGTTAGCTTACTCGAAAATGTCGGAGAGGCAAACCTAGATACTCTTTTACGTCTTCAGAGGAGACTTCTCCACGATATTCTGAAGATACAAGGTCTAGAAATGTTTGATCTTAACAGCAACATTAATGAGATAAAAACTAAGCTCTGTCGGAAAAGGATCCTTCTAGTTCTCGATAACATCACTAAGACGGACCAAATTGAGTATTTTGGAGCTGGAGAACGAGAATGGTTCCACTATGGGAGTAGAATTTTGATAACTACAAGAGATGAGCAGTTGCTGGAAGATCTCAAAGTAGATAACAAGTACATGCTCCCAGGATTGACTCATAAAGAATCGCTCCAACTCTTGAGTCACCAAGCCTTCCGCAAAGACCATCCTGAAGAAGGCTTTAAAGAGTTGTCAGAGTCTTGTCCACTACACTGGTGGACTTCCAATAGCTCTTAAAAGATTTGGCTCCTTCCTTTCTACCAAGAGAAAGAATCAGTGGCATGAGATATTGGAGAAGTTGGTGAGAGAACCTCATCTTGACTCAGTTGGATTACCTTTAGAACCATTCTCCTCCGTTCTTCCATTTCAATCCGTAGGGCCATATGGAGGTTGTGGTGGGTGTTGTTATGATGATAAAACGTACACCGATGTTAGAAATATAACTGTAGTTGTAACATCGGTGATTGAGTCCTTTTATATTGAGTATGATCAGAATGGGTGTTTGGTCCGCTCGCCAAGACATGGTGGACCTGCAGAAGGCAAAATATGCACGGTGAGTCCATTGTTATGGTATGCTATGGCATATTTTTTAAAATATTTTTGTGCCAAGACATGGTGGACCTTTGCCTATATATAAATATTTATGTCTGCTTATGCTACTCCCCATCAAAATATGAGTTTGTTAAAAATATTGGATATGTGCGTGCGGAAGCATAGTTTTGGTATTGATTATAGTTTTTGATTAGTGATGTGTGCAAGTGTATGATATGATTTGTAGTGGATGGACAAGGAACAAGATATGATAATTCAAGAATAAAGAACATGAGATATGGAAAATAGTTTCATTAGTTGAATAAAATAGTTTGATGGAGGTGTTGGTAGTCACTCTCCATATGGTCACGGTGGAGGTCTAAAACCTCTCACGGTGGAGGGTTCACCCCACACGCCAAATGAATGAACTACAAGCCTATTTATAGGCAATTATAACCGACATTAAGCATGATAATTTTGACTTTTTTCACCGTCATAGTACAACTGCGAAACAACTCATTTTCTTCTTCTCCAAGTACTCTTGCTGCCCACGTAGTACCAGAAACTTCTCTAACATATGAGTCTTCAACTTTGACTTGGACTTGCCTTTTCTTGCATGCACGTTCACTGTTGCCGACTTGGACAGATTGTTGCTGCCACTTTTTACCTCTCCATTAAGTATACTTAATTCTTAAGCATGAGTAGTCTAGTGTGTTCTAGGGCTTTCTTCTTCAACTTGGCTTCTGCTTGCTTTCATTCCCACATGAATCTTCTAGCTTCAGCTAGCAACCTCCATTCTCAACAATTCTAGACAATCTTCAACCTGGATGCTGCTGCCAACGTTCTTGCTTTCATGATTAAATTAGTAGTTTCTAGATAGTTCTAGAGAAAATAAGAGTCTTAAATTGCTTAAAAGGATTCAACGGGGTTGGTCCACAGTGCTTCATGATCTCCCAAATTCTCCACGTCTGTGAAAAAAAAAAAAAAGAAATAAAAAAGAGTTTTGTTGGTTTTATATACTTGTCTTGATGTTGGATTTATAAAAAAAAAAATTGATTTTGGTTTGAGGTTCCCAACATAGAGTGTCATGAACTCCATCTGTTTATGCAAAAATCAGGGTTTTATGATGGAGTTGAATGATTGCAATATGAGTTTAGTGAGATTAACAAATTGATTTTCTATCTGGAGAGAAGGATTGCAAGCGCTCATGCAATATCCTCTTGATGTACTTTTTAAGTCCCTGAAAGTATTAAGAGTCCTTAGTTTTTGGAGTGTTCATTTATTAATGAAGGTGATGGATACTAGATTTGTGCTGCCGCCTGCAGGTAAAATTAGGTTATCCAAATGAGTTCTTGACTTCAGTGTCAGGCTACATTAAAGACGATTCTGGATGGGCTGCCGTTCAATCACTTACCTTCCACAGCAATAGGAGAACATATGGTCCATTTGGCAATGAGAGGGGGAAATTTTTCAGTTTCCCACCGGTTGCTGGAAGATCATTGGATTTTTTGGGAGGTGTGGCTGTTGTCTTGATTCCATTGGAGCATATCTTTTACCGATCTCTCGTGCATATACCTTTGAAGTCGTAGGCCCATTTGGAAATAGTAATCATGAAGACCGGTGGGATGACGGCAAGCACACAGATGTTAGGCAAATTGAAGTTGTTTCTGGTTCTGCAATTAAGTCGATTACTATTACTTATGAGCAAGGTTGTTCTTTTGCACATGGTCCAAGTGGTGGAGGCACAACGAACAAGGTATTGGTAGGGGTGGCAAATGGGTGGGTCGGGTATGGGTCGGGTCGAAAATGGGTCGACCCATATTTGACCCATTTACCCCGTTTTGACTCATATTATTGTAGTGTAAACCTAATAACCCATATCCAACCCAACCCATATCCGACCTATACTTGACCCGACTTGTATTGCTAAAACTTATTAATATTCTAGGAAAACTCACTTCTATTATATGCTAAGTGGATTAAAACTTCAAATTAAATTAAAAATAGTAATAAAAAAAAGTTAAAAAAACCTATAAATTGAAATATTTATAAAAAATTAGACAAATTTAATAAAAAAATTATAATTCTTTTTAAAATATTTTTTTGAAAAATCGAATTTTAAATTTTTAAATATAAATTGTAATTATTTTTATTTTTTAAAAATATAAATTTTAATTTTTAATAATTATTTTTTCTTTTTCTCTTTTCTTTTTCTTCTTCTTCGGTCGGCCGCCGGCCACAACGACGGCCGACGACAGCAAGATCGAGCTCGCCGGTGTTGGGCGGGGCTCGATCTCGCCGAATTCGACGAGACTCGAGCTTGCCGGCGTCGGGCGAGGCTCGATCTCGCTGATCTGGTGAGGCCAAGGCCTCGCTCGACGCCGGCAAGCTCGAGCCTTGCCGGATTTGGTGAGGCTTGAGCTCGCCGGCGTCGGGAGAGGCTTGATCTCGCCGATCTGGCGAGACTCGAGCTCGCTGGCGTCGAGCAAGGCTCGATCTCGTTGATCCAGCGTGGTCGAGGCCCCGCCCGACGTCGGCGAGTTCGAGCCTCGCCAGTCATCGGTGAGGCCGAGCCTCACCGGATCTGGCGAGACTCGAGCTCGCCGGCGTCGGGCGAGGCTTGATCTCACCGATCTAGCGAGGCCGAGGCCCCGCCCAACGCCGGCGAGCTCGAGTCTCGCCAGTTGTTGGCGACTTGCCGGCGAGCTCGAGCCTCGCTTGGCCTGTCGACCGGCCGTCGCCCTGCCGGCTGCCGATAAGGAAGGAAGAAAAAGGAAAAAGAAAAAAAAAAGTTCATATTTTTTAGGTTTTAAAAATGGGTTAGAACATGTGACCCATTTTCGACCCATATAAAACTGAACTTAAAATGGGTCGAATGTGGGTTATGGCCCATTACAACTTCATAACCCACATTCGACCCATTTGTGAAAAATATGGGTGCAAAATGGGTCCATGACCCATTTTGCCACCTCTATTGGTGCCATTTGAGTAACGAACTGTTGATCTCGGTGTTAGATAAAAGCTACTCTTTTTCTTTCTGATTCATGCAAGCTCATAATGGCATGTGCTGAACACATAATGCGTAGATAGAAATCATTAGTCACTAATGTTTGAAACATGGCCAAGTTGAACCACCATAATTATAACTCATCTGGGAAATATTACAGTGGGATGTATAACATAATAAAACTGAAAAGTTAATTCGATCACGATTTATTTGTTTTTTAAATTTGGTGATTTCTGTTCTTGTGAATGTTGCTTTGCATACATGAGTTGTTTCCATAATCACTTATCGGAATAATTAATTGTCCCTCTCAAATGTCTTTATCCTAATGAGTTATTTTATAAACTCCAGTGATTAGTTAATCTAGAAATTACACAATATTAATGATATCTCATCTCATGTGCAACTCAAGGAGTATCTACTCTTTGTATGAGATATACGACATGATAGTGAATTAGGCAAGATCATCTATTTTGTTTTTTATTTTCCACTCATGCATAAGGTTTTTGTTTTTCAAGTTGTTGTGTTAACTATTCCTTACATTCTAATGATTGTTACTGATAAATTTGGACTGGTCAATTAAGTACCTAACGTCAGTTTCGGGCTATATGATGAGTGATTTTGGCTCTGTTAGAGATATTTATCTTAGGATGTTAGAGATATTTATTTTCCCGATTGATTATAATTGATTTCATATCGATTATAATTGATTTGATTATGATATTGTAATATTTTATTACTTTAGATAGTTGCCTAGAACAGCCTATAAATAGGCTCTTGTATTATCAGTATTACACACTGCAATATACAGAAATGCCCTTGTATTATCAGTATTACACACACTGCAATATACAGAAATTCGTTTTTCCACTCTATTCTATCATGGTATCAGAGCGATGTTTTGTTTGAGAAGGTGGTCGCCATTTTCGCAGCACCTTGAAAATTTATCATCTACCACGGAGAGAAGCCACACGTGTCACCACGCTCCGCCGTGCTACAGGATTATCGACGACCACCGACGCCGTCGACTGCAGGAGCAACTTTCGAAGACAATTCTTATATTTTTCAACTGAAAACCACCATAGACAGGTTCTACATTCTCCCATGAGTCCAGAACAACAACGAACGTCGCCGAAAAGTTAGCCACGCGCCACCCAAAGCCTTTGAGTGTGAGATCCACGCACCACGACACCGGAAAGTGAGCCACGCGCCCTCACACGCTGGTCAACTCTCTGCGCGCGTGAGGTACACACGCCACAGCTCGCACGTGACCTATGCGTGCGTCAGAGACGTCATTATTGCACATGCAACATCCGTGATAAGCAGTGACGTCAGCCCACATCATCTTCGCCGCCGACAGCCGTTGACCTCATCGCCAACATTCGCTGACCTGATCGGTTTGCATCATTTTCTGACCGATTCAGCTATTTTCCGATCGATTCACGGGGTTTTCTGACCAGTTCGGCCATTTTCCGACCGGTTAGCTCTTTTTTCTGACCGGTTCGTCCAGTTTTCGACCAGTTCTCAGGTGTTTTCGACCGGTTCAGCTAGATTCCAACCGGTTCACAGAGTTTTCCAGCCAGTTCAGTCAGATTCCGACCAATTCTCAGGGTTTCTCGACTGGTTCAACCATTTTCCGACCGGTTCTCAAGGTTTTCCGGCCGGTTCATCCATATTCCGACCGGTTCGCAGCATTTTTTGACCGGTTCAGTCAAATTTTGATCGGTTCTCGGGGTTTTCCGACCGGTTCGGCCATTTTCCGATGGTTTCTTGGCATTTCCAGACCGGTTCTTGAGGTATTTCGACATTCTTAGTCTATTTTCAGCCTTATTTTCTTCATATCAAGTCTACAAGTATCAATTTTTCTCAAATTCATTAAAGATTCGATTAAGTTTACTAGTATATAGCATATCATGGACAAGTTATAAGTCTCAATGCCCATTCAAACCATCCTAGATGGATCAAATTACATTCTATGGGCTCAAGAAATGTCCAGTTTTCTAAGGGGACATAAGCTTTGGCGTTATGTCACTAGAAGTCTTCGCGAGCCTTGTCAGGCTGTCGAAGAGGATGATGATAAATTTGTTGAACGATTGGAGGAGTGGGAGAGCAAGAATCACCAGATACTCACGTGGTTTTGAAATACTTCGATTCCATCTATCAAACTTCAGTTCGGTCGTCTAAATATAGCAAAGGAAGCATGGGATCTTCTTGCTGGTCGTTATTCCACATCAGACATTGCTCATCAATATCAACTGTCAAGGAACTTACATCGCATGCGTCAAGAGACAAGTCAGTCTATTAATGACTTTCTTTCTTCAATGCATGCTATATGGGACTAGACTTGATGTAATAACAACTTTATATATTTCGAAATGGGTCAAATTTCAAGATATCACAAGGGCCACCCTTGAAGCAGTAAACAAGAATTGACACAGAGAGAAATCGCAAGAAAACCCATCGAAGGAGCAGTAGGTAAGGGCTGATGGCCGTGATGCCCATAATAAAAAAGAAGATGGGGGAGCAAAGGGCAATCAAATTAAACCTATTTCTAAGCACCATCATGTCATCACAATACTCAAACCTTAATTAACCTTGAATTTAGCTCTAAATGTCTTTGAATACAATGGGGATATCCTATTACGCATGATTCTAATAATGAATTCCCACTCTGTATGAATTACAACTAATGACAAGAGAACTTAGGCATTTTGATTGTAGAACTTGATATGGACAAAGATTGATGAGAATTTAGATATGCACATATACGAATGATAGAAGCCGCAGGTTGTTACAATATATTCTCTAATTACCATATGACCAATTCCAGATTATTCAAACGAGGACTTGACATTCAAACTACGAACAACAAAATACTTGAATTGGTTACCCACCAACTAAGCACCAGCATCTGTTAGTTTTATATCAGGAATTCATCAAAGCACAACTTAACTGTATTACCTAAGTCTAGCAGTCTCAATGACATCATATGCAATTCATCTTCTGTAGAGAAAGCCCAAAAATGCCACAGTATGCATTGTGTTGATACAAGCAATAGGCACGGACAAAAATGTTCGAAATTAAGTTAAAACCACATTTCAACCGTTGCACCATCATTCAAATCGAGACATTTAAGTTAGAGAAGCATCGCAAAAAATCAATGGCACCACATTCAGAACCAAAAACAAAAATATCACCATATAATACTTGTTCAAAACAAAAACCTTGTGCTCAAAAATCGCTTTTGAAACTCGAGTAATTAACGAGATAAACTAATTACAGTAATTACCTCAAAAATCGTGTCTCAGTGAGACAAAATAGAGGCCGCAACCTCTCAAAAATTGCGTCTCCACCAATGGGTGCTGCAAGGGGGGCAAGGAGGTAGTGGTGGTGGAGATTGAGTGACCCGGACGAGGGGGCGCTCACCCATTATTGATCGTCAATGTCGAAGGAGGAGGAGGACGAGATAAGAAACCCTCGTCCTTCATTCGAGGGCGACTGGCTGAATGCTCGGCCACTGCTAGTTGTCGATGTTGAAGGAGGAGGAAGATGAGATCATAAATCTTCATCCTTCGTTTAGGGGCAATCGGCCTCTATTGATCGTCGGCGTCAAGAAGGAGGATGAGATCAGAAATGCTGGGCTTTGTGAGGGCGAAGATCGAGCACCGCTGGACAAGGGGGATGCTCTGCCACTGCTGATTGTCGGCGTTAAAGGAGGAGGATGAGACCAGAAACCTCCTCCTTCATCCAAGGGCAATCAGCCAGATGCTCGGCTGTTGCTAGTCGTCAATGTCGAAGGAGGAGGACGACGAGATTAGAAACCCTCGTCCTTCGTCCGAGGGCGCTCGGCCACTACTGATTGTCAGCATCGAAGAAGGAGGATGAGATTAGAAACCTTAGGCTTCGTGAAGGCAAAGATCAGACGCTACAGGATGAGGGGGATGTTCCACCATTGCTGATCGTCGACGTTGAAGGAGGAGGAGGATGAGATCATAAACCCTATGTTTTGTGAGAAATATGGTAGAAATGGCAGCTTATGGAGTAAATGACTAAGGAAAGAAGGGGAAAACAAGATTGTGCGAGAGCAAGTAAGGACAGGTAAAATGATTTCCCTCTTTTTTCAAAAGAGGAAATCATTTTCCACAATTTTAGAAGGATATTTTCCATTGACCTGAAAATATTTTCTTTGACCGTTTATTTTCCACCATCCGAACATCGGAAATTCTAAAAAACATTTTTTCAAAAATTATTTTCCGTGAAACAAACGAACCATAAATGTTTCCCAAATCATATTAGAACTCATTTCATAAACCAATTCGCAACGTAATACATATATAAGCTTTCACAATGATGAAACTAGTACCGACACCAAGAGGGGGGTGGATACATGTTTAACAGAAATCTTGGCAATTAATCGTGGAATAAAATAAACTTCTAGCAAAGTTTGGATGAGGAACATAATTAGATTCGGAAAACACCAAACTCTGGTATTTGTTCAGAATCTGTTATGCAATGGAACAAACTTAAGTAAAGAAAGTAAAGGGAAGAGAAGATTGCACACGAAATTTATAGTGATTCAGCTTAGATTAAGACAACGTCCACTTTATCACGCTAATAGCCCTACTAGCTGGATTCCACTATATCATCAATCAATAGATTACAATATTGTAAGCAAACCTCAGTGGTAAAACTTCCTAACTCACTAAGGTACTCTTTTGTGTTTTCTTTGTAGATCACATTTTGTAATGCTCTTGGACAAAGACAAGTAAAATGAGAATAGCTTCAAATTTTGGAATTTCAAATTCACGTTTCTCACTTATTCTAGATTGAATGACCTGCTTTGAATACTCCTACATGCCAAACTAGCTATTGGTAGTCTTCAAAGGAGCTTTCTTCCAATCAAGTTGTTGGACAAAGTCAATCAAAGGGATCTTGTGACCGTTGAAGTTAGGAATGGAATTTCCACTTGATTCTAATCGCCCATACAATCAGAATCTTAGTTTTCAAATTAGATGCTTTTCAAAAGGAACTTCTTTAAGATTTATTTCATCAATTTGTAATTGATTTCATCAACCTTGTATATGGTAAGTGAAATCCTTAGCCAGAAAATAAACGTTGAAAAATTATTTCCAAATAAGGTTCAATCTAGACAAGAATCGCATCATCACTAAGTTCAGTTCAGGATTCTTCCTTGTTTTGGATGTAATCTCGTTTTGGACTTGTCAGAATGGGAAGTGCTTCTGAGATAGAATATACTTTAACATAAGTCTTAAATAATTCCTCAGAAGCAACTTATAATCGACCTGTGTTTAAGAATATCATTAGAAACAAAAAAATTTGTCAACTTAAAAATCTTGGTAGGAGTTTTCTCAACACACAATACCTTTCATAACACAGATCTCAAATCATTTTCAAATAATCGAAGACTGGTAAATACTCGATTAGAATTTTTATTTATTTCATAACATATAATATATCACTTTTGAAACATGAGGTGACACACTCGAAGAAGAGATAGTACCACCCACTTAGAGAAGTTGATAATTGACTTACAAAGGTTACTCGAGCTGACGTACTCATATTCCAATCAATTAACCAATAAATGATAGTAAAATTTGAGAAAAACACTACTCCAATGAATGACTTGACTAAACCACGTTCAATCATTAATGAATCGACTCCTAAGCGCTAAGGAAAAAGCTTGATTATAGCTTACATTCATCTTTTTCCTCATGCGTAATATCTGTTACGCACACGAAACTTACAAATTTCATTCCAAACAAACCATACTTTGATATTTATTTTTGTCGAAACCCATCGCTCCAGCACTAGACTACCATTTCCACAAAAATTATAGCTAAAAAGCTCTTCAATCAAACCTTGTAATTCAAAATCTACATAACTTTAAATTATTGAACTAACTTCCAGAATTACGCTGATTAGACGAATAATCGAATTGAATACTAACCAGCCGTTACAATCCAGAGTTAATTCGGCTTGTAGGGGTGTCCGGATCGTTTATGCACAAAAATTTTGTTCTCTCTTTTCTTATTTTCTTTCTTGCTTCTTGTTTTCTCAATCGGCTTCAGCGGCTCCTTTTCCTTTTGTGCTTCGAAATGCACGAGCTCAAATGAAACGAGGGGAAAAGGAGTGCTGAGCATTTAATAGAAAATGGGTTGGGCACATCTATAACGCTCAGACAAGTGTCACGGGCCGATCGGTTGGATCGTGACCGCTCGGTGACTCAGACACTTTTGGATCGAATTGGATCGCCAAGCACCTAAGCCAAGCCTTGCTCGATTGAACGCACACTCGCTCGCTTACTCGGATCGTAGAGAGAGAAAGAGTTTCTAGAGAGAGAAGCTCTGGAAAGACTTAAGTTTTATGTTGCGGAAGTAGTGGATGCTTACAAATGAAGGAGGACACCCCTTCTTATCGTCGAGGGCCTCGGCTTACAACCATTGATCTAGAATTCTATCGGCGGACGAGATCGCACCGCCTCAACTACCGACACTAATGGCGGCTACTAACCACCGACATAAATGAAAGCTATCAACTACCGACATTAAGTAAAGAGACGCTAATGACGGTGACGCCCGCCCTTGGAAACTTCGGGGAGAAGGTTTGGTGGGAATCCGAGTGAGAGCAGGAGGTCCACGGGTGAGTTGCGATCGCCCCTTGGGAACCTCTCGGATCGGCTAACATTCGGCCCGTGACACAAGTCTGTCACGTGAAACAAAGCTCTTTTAGCTTTAGCTTGACGAATTCAAACCAAATTGTCCTCAAGCGAGCAAGTTGCTTCTTCAGTTCTTTGAACTCCACTCCGCAATTTGTCCGAACATTCAATTGCATAAGAAGTCCGTCGTCATGCCGAAGCCATCATTCATCCTCTCTTCTCATTCGCAACTTGCGCCTCCTCTTTACATATACACTTTACCTGCGAGGAAAAGTTGCAACCATTTTTGCAGTCTCTCACTCAAACACGTATTGTGCTGATGGGAACTGAGAGATTGAGTGACGCATTTCGTCTTCTGCTTCGATCGACCGATGGAAGTACGATGTGTTCGTGAGCTTCAGAGGCAAGGATATCAGGAAAAACCTTCGCGGCCCACCTCTTGCATGCGCTGAGAGGGGGGGGGGGGGTGGTCCACTATTTCAAGGACAATAACAAAGTGGAGACCGGGATTTTCACTGAGCCCAAGCTGCTCGACGTGATTTGCAATTCTAGGGTTGCCCTCGTCGTGCTCACCACCAATTACGCCAACTTGCGGTGGTGCTTGAACGAGCTGGTGGAGAACCTGGAGTGCAACAGGAGATTCGGAGATCATCAGGGTCATGTGGTTCTGCCCATTTTCTATGATGTTGAGCCAGGGGACGTTCAGAAACAGAGCGGGCAATTTGGGGATGATTTCGGAAGGTGTTTGGCCATCCACTCGGACGATTTGCTGGTGCAGAAATGGAGAAATGCGCTTAAAGAAGCTGGGAATTTGTCAGGATGGCAATGATGCTAATTGGTCATGCATTTAATAAGTTCATTGCTGAAAAAGCTCATATTAGCGGTCAATTGAAATATGCTGTTGATTGAGTTTAGTTCCTGGGCATTGATACCTAAATTTTTGCATAATTTTTGGGGTTAATTTTTACTAAAAAAATAATAAAAAAACACATGGCATAGAGTTTAGAAGCATTTTATTTTTATTTTAGATCGCTGGTGAGGGAAGGATTTTTCATATATGTCATTAAGATTTTTCATATATACGCTGAGGGATGTATTTTGCGCAAAAGGGAAGTTTTTGGATGGAATACACAGAAAATGTGAAAGAGAATATTGCACGAGCAAAATTAGAAACGAAATATGCAATAAGGATTCAATTTTTCACCCTATAAAAGGTGTGATGAGGTACAGAAAAAGGGGTCGGCAAATTTTGAGAGCAAAATAGGTGAAAGGTTGATTCTTTTAGAGTAGAATTTCGAAAAAGGAGAGAGTATACGGCGCCGAGCCGGAAAAAAAAAAAATCGGCACTGTTCATCTTCTTCGCGGGTGAACCCCTGCTAGCGCCGGCGCCACGCTCGGTAGGCCTCCGCCTATGACGACCCGACCCCCGAGTCTCCGACCGCCGAAGCTCCGTCTCTCGCCGAGATTCCCTGCTGCTGGGTCTTCCCCTCTGCTCCGATTCGACGCCGCCCCCGCTGTTCCAGATTTGCCCGCTGCTACAACCGGCGTCACCGCGCCCGTCGCCAGTTCGTCCCGCCGCGCTCCGCCCTGCTCCAGCCGAGACCTAACGCCGGCGGATCTGGATCGAGCTCGCCTCTGCTCGTGACCTAGCGTCGACTCCCAGATCTGCCCCGTCGGAATTCGCCGCCCCTGCTCCGCCCGCGAAGCCGTCGCCGCTGCCGAGCTGAGATCCGAACGCCGTGCTCGTGCCCAGCCCCGTCACCAATCGCTGACGCCCGAGCGCCTCAACGCCGCCTCCGCCGTTGGCCCTCCTGCCCGCGACGCCCCTCCTCGCCGGTGCCTTCCCTCACCAGCGATCCTCCTCCCCACCGACCGACCGGCCTCTCTTTTTCTTTTTTCTTTTTTAAAAAGAAAAAGCCAAAAATTAATTTAGGTAAATTTTGTTTTTCTTTTCTTTATTTATCTTTTGTTGTTTTATTATTATTATTGTTATTTCATTATTTTCTCTTTTTAGTGTAATTATCCCTTTATCGCGAAATTGAAATTGCATGATATGAAACTGCCTTGGAATTAGTGATTATTAGTCTGATTTTCACGTCCGAAATCCGACTCGCAATCATTTTTAAAAAAAATTACTAATGCGATCTCCCACTCGAGATTCGATTTACGATTTAGGTGAAATTGGCCAACCCGATCTCATGCGTGAAATATGGTTCATCAATTTGGGTATCAATATTGCTTGATTTGCTGTCGTGTCACTTAAGTTAATTTTCTTTAAAAAAAATAAATAATGTAGGTTAGAATTAGGTTTATTTCTTGTTTTAGGGTTTGCATGTTTAGAATAGAAATTTTATTTTGAATTTTAAAAATAAAAATTCAAAAAATTCAAAAATTCAAAAAAAAAAAAAAAGATCAATTAATTTAGGTTGCTAGTTCTTTTTTTAATTTGGATTGCATGTTTAATTATTTGGCAATTATTAATTTCGAAATTAAAAAAAGAAAAAAAGGAAAAACAACAAAAAAGTCGTAATGCATAGCTCATGTAGAGCTAGAGCATATTTTGCATGTCATTGCATATTAGGGTAAAATTACATTTAGTTTAATTTTAGATAATATTTTAATTTATTATGTGTTTAGGTATTTTCTTAAATAGATTGCATTTTAGGATTATTTAGGTTAAGATAATATTGTAGTTTAAATTAGGATTTGGCTCAACCTAATTTCTAATACAAATTGAATAGAATCTTAATCTAACTAGATAATTTTCACATTTGATCTAATTCCGAATTTCATGAAAAAATACAAAAATGTCTTAGAATAAATTAGTTTTATTTTCTAGGATAAATTGCATTCTTTCAAGGAAAAGAAAGAAAAAGAAAAATGTCATGTGCACGTCATTAGGATTAGATTCACGAAATGCATGCCATTTAGTGGTTGTTACTAGGTCTATTCAATTAGAAATTGCATGTTATTAGAATTAGGTCAATTAGTTGTATTGCATTGCATATTGCATGATTTTCTTTAATTAAGTGAAAAAAAATTGCGTGTTAATTAAAAATCATATCTATGATTATTGATGTGAATTTTGATTTAACATCGAGATCTTTTCGTTGCTTTGAGGTAAGTTTTTTTTGCAATTTATTCATTATTTATCTGGGTGTTAAATTTGTGGTTTATGTATTTGCATGATCACCTTACATGTTAGGAAGATAGATTTAAAATCAATTTAAGCTGCCTGCGAAGATATTAGAGAAATCTAGTGTAACCAAGTCCCCGTACTTATGGTTCGTAGGAGTAAAACTTTACTTAGATTTCTAATCGATCCACCAAAAATATATTAGTTGCGACTCCTAGATAAAATTTATTTGCATGTTAAGAATTTGAACATAAATATTCATTAGCTAAACCCTAGGTGGTTCAGCCGAAAATTTGGTCGCGACAATGGGTTTATCGCTCATCTGCTGCTAGCCTCTCTATGCTATAATTACTCATATTGGACTTGTTCTTCCCATGCAAGTACAAGAATCAATCAAACTTCATCAAGCAAATCATAGGACATCTCGTCAGGATCAGTCCTAGATCAATTTCGTCAAAATTGCTACTGGGGTAGATTCCTTTGTAGAGGACGTGATATCGTTGCTCAAAATTGGATCAGGGGATGATGTCCGTGTGGTTGGATTATGGGTAATGAAAGGAATTGGTAAGACAGCGGTGGCCAAAGTGACTTTGAAGGTGTTTAACTTACTCGAAAATGTTGGAGATGCAAACTGAGTTAGTCTTTTACTTCTTCAGAAGAGACTTGTCCATGATGTTATGACGATACAAGGTCTAGAAATGTTTGATCTTAACAGCAACATCAACGAGATAAAAACTAAGCTCTGCTGGAAAAGGATCCTTCGAGTTCTCGATGACATCACTGAGACGGACCAAATTGAGTATTTCGGAGCTGAAGATTGAGAATGTTTCCAACATGGGAGTAGAATTTTGATGACTACAAGAGACGAGCAGTTGCTGGAAGATGTCAAAGTAGATAACAAGTACATGGTGGAACTTCGGAAGGCAAAATTTGCACGGTGAGTCCATTGTTATAGTATGCCATGGCATGTATTTGGGGCTTTTCAGACATGTGTATTACAGGCTTTGCCTATTTATAATGTCTACTTATGTTACTCCCTATCAAAATATGAGCTATTGTTTGCCTATCTATAAATATTTAAAGTCCTTGGCTTTCAGAGGGTTCGTTTCTTGATGAAGTTGATGGATAGTAGATTTGCGCTTCTGCCTGCAGGTGAACTTAACTAATCCACATGAGCTCTGAACTTCAGTGTCAGGCTACATCAGAGAAGATTCAATTCCCGTCATCATTCATCACTTACCTTCCACAGCAATAAGAGAAAATGCGGTCAGACAGGGAAATCTTTCAGTTTCCCATCGGATGCTGGGAGGATCAACGGATTATTTGGGAGGTGCAGCTGTTCTCTTGATTCCATTGGAGCCTATTATGGACCGGTCTCTCGTCCGTATCCCTTTGAAGTCGTAGGCCCATTTGGAAATAGTAATTGTGAAGGCCTATGGGATGACGGCAAGTTTACAGATGTTAGACAAATTGATGTTGTTTCTAGGTCTGCAATTTAGTCGATTACTTTCACTTATGAGCAAGGTTGTTCTTTAGCACATGGTACAAGCGGTGGAGGCACAGCAAACAAGGTATTGGTGTGATATCTCAAAATTTGACCATATTTCGAAAAATAAAAAATTGTTATTTCATCGACATACTTATGGTTATTTTACTCTGAACTGATCACTCATGAGTTAACTAATCTATTGGGTGAAACCGTAAAAAAGTAAATCCCGAAAGACCAGAGAATTCAATCAGAAATCGACCGCTCAACCATAAGGATCGACAAAACTCAATATTACACTGTTATAAGTCAATTAGCGAACAGATATAAATCGATTCAATACAAGTACGTAGTCGATTCGTGGGTGATTTCGCACGATTACAATATTCGCATCGAACAACAATAAACCGATTTTCTATTGATCTTATATTCAGGGTACATAATTGAAGCAAAAGCCCCTAAAAGCCACATGATAGTTTAGATCGTACCAAAGTCGCGTTCGACCGATTTTAACCATGAAATTTAATTCGATTTCAAGTATCGAACTTTTGAGGATTTCAAGATTTAATTATTAGACGTCGTCTCATCATCCGTCGAATTATCAGTAAGTCTGAAAGTTTCGGAAAAAGAAATTATTGGACAAAATATTGGAGACCGGAAAAATTCAATGAAATTCGGATCAAGTGGCACAATTAAAATTTTTGGACAAAAAAGCTTGTTTTAAGAAATTAGAAATAAAAAGAAATAGAGGGGGGCAAGAGACTTGGTGAGGAGGGATTTAGGGGGAGTGGTGTTTGGAAAATGATGATTTTTGGGGGAAAAATCTCCTCAAAATCCCCTCTCTCTCTCTCTCTCTCTATTTTCTTTCTCTTCCCTTCCCCTCTCTCACGTCCATCTCCCGCCCTTCTGCCAAAAACTCATCCACTCCCCTCTCCCCCTTTCTTTTCTTTTGTTTTTGGGATAAGTGCATTAGGAGTCCTAAAACTTATCATGAAAATGTAATTGAGTACTAAAATTTTCAAAAAATGCAATTAAGTCTTAAAACTTGTCACGAAAGTTCAATCAAGTCCTAAAACTTTCAAAAGGTTCAATAAAGTCCTAAAACTTGTCTCAAAAGTGCAATCGAGTCCTAAAACTTTCAAAAAATGCAATCAATGAATGACTTAGATTGAATCACTTTAATAAGTTTTAGGATTTGATTGCGCTTTTTGAAAGTTTTAAGACTTAATTGCACTTTGTGACAAGTTTTAGGACTTAATTACACTTTTTAAAAGTTTTAAGACTTAACTGCATTTTCATAACAAATTTTAGGACTTCCAATGCATTTATCCCTTTCCTTTTCTTCTCTCTCTCTTTCCCTCTCCTCACACTACCCTCCCGCCACACTCCTCTTCCCTTTTCATTTTCTTTATTTATTTATTTCTCTCTATTTCTTCTCCCTCTTCTCTCTTTTCTCTTCTCCCCCTCACGCATTCCCTCTTCAGCCACAGCACCCCTATCTTCTTCCCCTCCATTTCTTTGCTTTCATTTCCTCTAACTTCATCTTCTTCTCCCTTTTCTTCTTTCCTTGTTCATCATCCCCCATCTCCACCACCATCATTATCCACTCATCTCACCACTTCATCCACCACCACCATGCCACCATCACCATCACCATCTCACATCCCCTTTGTCCGTTGCTTGAAGCCATGCCGTTTGCCGCCCTCACCGCCGAACCACCAAGCTTGGCCGCTTTTCAACTTCACTTAAGTACCATCTTTGGCCACCATTGTTTGCTGCCAGATCACCGCGGCTTATCGCCGCGCCCATGTTGCCGTTTGAGCCCCCACCTTCGCTATGCCGTTCATGTCACCATCAATGCCATGAGACCCAAGTTCTCAACATTGTCACACTGGTGTCGCCGCGAGCTCGCCGTCGCCGGAAATTTGTGAGTTAACTTCCTAATTATAGATTATGGTGTTAATTATGTTTAAGGGTAGATTAATTTAATATTAATGGCCGTTAGTAATTTTAGTTTAGCCTTAATTGTGATTAAGGATGGTTTAGATTAAATTTAAGTGTGATTAGTTTAAGTAATTAAGATTAGATTAATTAATTGAGTTTGGTTTAATTAATCGTGATTTATTTAATTAATCATAATTATTTTAGTTAAAAATATTAATTTTAATTAATTATAGTTAGGATAATTAATGGATTTTAGTTTAATTAATTACAATTAGTCTAATTAATCGTGATTGGCTTAATTAATTGCGATTATTGTAATTAATGACGGATTAGCCATTAAGTAAAATTTTATGCCTGTTTTTCCAGATGAGTTTGTGCATAATTCCGACCGTTTGCACATGTGATGCCATGTTATCGATTGCCCAATCATAAATTTTATTTATTATTTTCAAAAAGAGTTTTATGGGCAAGAAAATAGAAAATTTTGAGATGCTAGGTTTGAATGCCAAATTTTACGTGCTAAAAAAAATAATGGAGGTTTAAAATAGAAACGTGCGAAATTTGATAGGTTAATTTTAAATATGTGATCATGTACAAATATTTTACTGAAATTTTTAAGTATGAAAAATTGCAAAAGTTGATTATTTGAAACAAACTCTTTTGTTTTTGACTAATTAATGGCAATAAGAATTGGCTTGATTGTTGATGTGCTTGAGTGGTCATTTAATCAAACTCGTCAGCCAACGAGAGTTTGGGGCGATACTCGATTTTTATCGAATGCTTGGCGATGGTCCAAATGCCGAGTCGCGATTAAGGCCAGATCGATGCTTCTTTATGGAATGCCTTCTAGACCGGGGTTCTAGACGATGCTGTGCCCGATGGGGTGAAATGATGCTCGATCATGCCAGAAGACCGCCCATGGCCCGAGCGGTTGTAATAATTGGAACACGTGTATTGGCAATGCGCATGGAATTTTGAGAATGTATTATGATTATTATTTATACGTGTTGCACTATTATTGCTATGTGAGATGTGTTAACATGCAGGGGCATGCCTGATGTTACTTTTGATTGGCCTCGTCGTTAGTGAAGTTTAAGCTAACCCTGAACTTCTCTGACTTTTTTTGCCTATTGGTCGTTAGGAAGTTGTCTTTTGAGGTAGACTTGTAAATATTAAATTTTCTGTGGTTAATAAGTGGATAAATAAAGGTGCCGCTTTTGAAAATTGTCTATCTATGTTTTGTTGATTAACTAGGTGTTTATATTAAGTGGTTTCGCATGTGTTAATCAAAAGATAAAAATAACGGGTCGGTGACGTGTCTTGGGACGTCGCAATTTAATTGACCACTGAGGGATGCTCGCGTGCAGGGGGTTTGACCTTGCTGTTAGATAAAAGATACTCTTTATTTTTCATTAATGTAGCTCATTATGGCATTTGCTAATGACAAGATATGAAAATGGAAGTTATTAATCTTTAATTTTTAAAAGACGGCCAGTGGGACCACCATAATTCTAACTCATCTTACATAGAGATGTACAAGATAATAAATATTTTAAAAAAAAATTATTTGATTTTGGAAATCATGAGTTGTTTCCATAATGACTTATTGGAATAGGCAATTGTCTCTTGGATGTCTTTATTCAAATAATGAGTTATTTTTCGAAAACCCAAACAATGAGTCAATCTCGAAATTACACAATTGTACCAATGGTATTTATCCAATCAAGTCTATCGGACCATTTGGAGGCCAAGGTGGACAGCCCTGGAATGATGGAAAATACAATGGCATGAAGAAAATAATGATACTATTGGAAAGCATTGTCAACTACATCCTATGAAGCATGGACATATTGCCCGTGCTTCCGTGTCGTGTCCGACACATGTCGGAGCGTGTCGGACACATCAACACACTCGGACACAGTCGGACTTTCGGTGAACGCGTGTCGGAAAATCCGACACGTGGTCAACTTTTGCTCGACACGTTTTGACACGCGTGTTCGGAAGACGATGGAGGGAAGAGGCGAGGGTGAGGGAGAAGAGATGAGGCTGCGAAGCGACGGCGAGCCCGTGATGGCGAGAGACGGCTAGAGAAAAAGCATAAACTGAGGCGGGGGTTGCCACTGTGATGCTGCGATGAATCGGCGACGAGGCTGCAGCTGCGAGGAAGAGGAGAGGAAGGCGGTCGTGCGGCGAGGAGGAGAGGAGAAGGATCAAGAGGAAGAGGAGAGGAAGGGGGTCGTGCGACAAGGAGGAGGAGAGAAGGATTGAGAGGAAGAGGAGAGGAATGGTCGTGCAGTGAGGAGGAGGAGGTGAAGGAGCTAGGGTTTTTGATAAGAAACTCAAAAATAATTAAAAAAGGGGGACTCTGATGGGATGATGTCTTGACTTTTAATTTTGGGGGGAGGGGAAGTGATAGGGACAGCCTGTCTGTTAGGTGGTGGGGAGGGAAAGAAAAATAAATTTGGGGGTGGGGGGAAATGGACAATAGTGGGGAGGAAAAGAAAAATAAATTTGAGGGTGGGGGAGATGGACGAGGGAAAAGAAGAGAGTGGGGGTGGACCCTAGTGGGCATTTTTTTTAATTGAAATAATAAATAAGTGAGATTGAAAAATAATTTCGAAAAATAAAAGTACTGAATTCGAATTAAATTAGTTAAAAATAAAAATATTTATTTAATATACAACGTATATCAACATATCGGAATTCTCTATTTTTAAAAAATGACATGTCGTATCGTGTGTCCGTGTCACGTGTCGATGTCACTTAGACTACATCACTATTGAGTACGACAAAGATGGCAAGTCCAGTTGGTCTTCCACACATGGTAGAAGTGGCAAAGGTGAAGTTCATATGGTGAGTTTACCTAGTATTGGGGACATCCGTGTCACGTGTCGATGTCACTTAGACTACATCACTATTGAGTACGACAAAGATGGCAAGTCCAGTTGGTCTTCCACACATGGTAGAAGTGGCAAAGGTGAAGTTCATATGGTGAGTTTACCTAGTATTGGGGACAGGGATATCTTTCTTACTAATCTTTTCTTTTACTTTGCTACCACTAAAGCAAGTTCATTGACTTTGAAGTCTGTGTATATCGTCATCTTTGCTGCAACGATTGAATATGGAAGGAAAAACCTGAAAGAGAAAAGAAATGAGGAGCGTAGGATAAATGTGATTAGGTTTAGCATTTACTTATTTTCTTTCCCTCCGCCAAGCTCGATTTCCTATGGTACTTAAGCATATTAATTCCAAAATTTGAATGTCGATTTGGACTACCCACATGAATACTTAACCTCAGTCGCGGGTTCTATCAGACATGATTTTGGCTTAGCTCATTCGATCGCTGACATTTCAAACTAATACGGGAACGTATAGACTGTTTGGTGAGGAAAAAGGTTCTTTTGCTGTCCATTGATATTTAGCAAGATAATTGGCTTTTACGGAAGATTAGGCGTCCTTCTTGATTCAATAGGAGTGCACTTAGAACCAATTTCTTGTTCTGGTCACTTCAAATCCATCGAGCCTTTTGGAGGTTGAGGCGGCAACCCTAGGGATGATGGTATCCTCACAGATGTGAGAGAACTAAACGTACTCGCCGGATCGGTAATTGACTCCGTTACTTTCAAGTTTGAAAACAATGGGTCTACAATCCAGACTTCAGAGCCCCAAACATGGTGGAAATGGAGGAGATAAGATTTATAGGGTATGCCTTTTAATGACTTGTTCTTATATTGTCATGTTAGTTAATTTTAGGGATAAGTATACTGGAAATCATAAAATTTGTCTTGAATGTGTAATTGAGTTCTAAAACTTGTCAAATTAATGCAATCAAGTCATTCTATTAATTCCGTCTAATTTGGCTAATGAAAAATGATGATGTCGCTCTCTCTCTCTCTCTCTCTCTCTCTCTCTCTCTCTCTCTCTCTCATGTCGCTAAAATGATGTCGTTTTGATTTAAATTTGATTTTTTATAACTTTTTTTTTTAATTTAAGCAATAAGTTATTTTTAAATTTTATATATATTTAAAAGAAACTAGGTGAGGCTGCATTACTGTTGCCCCGCCATCGTTGGCCCTTCCTAGTGATGGTGGGGAGGCGACAGTTGACTTCCTTTGTGTGGACATGTGCGTTTTTTATTTATTTTAAATTTATATAGTTTTTAGAATAAAAAATCATAAATGGATCAAAATGACCTTGTTTTAATTTTATCATTCTTATTTTAGCCATATTAGCGCGACATAGAAGATATATAATAATAAAAAATTTATATTAGCATTTTTTTGTTAACTAAATTAAATAGAGTTAACGGAATGACTTGATTGTACTTTTTGTAAGTTTTATAACTAAATTGCATTTTTTATAAATTTCATGACTCAATTACACTTTCATGACAAGTTTTAGCATTTTCAGTGCATTTATCCCTTAATTTGAAGTTGCTAATATAGTCTTGAGTGGTTTGAAAGGTCATGTTATGGACATTCACATGGGATTTCTGTTGCAAGAGTGCAAGATGTAGTTTAGTAGATCTTTGGAGGCGAAAATATTCGTGAATTTTAAGTTCAGGCTGACAAGTTGTCCCCTGAAATGGTTTATTTTTTGACCCAAAAAAAAAAATGTTCAATTCGGGTCTTTTTGCCTTGTTAGTCTAACTCAGTTAATCAGTGGGATTGGCTCTGTTTGTAGGGATTTTTACTATTCTACAGTGAAGAGCTTGTGATTAAAATGTCTCCCTTTCAATTTTGCAGATAAAACTCGATTACCCCAGAGAGTATTTGACTTCGCATTCTGGTTACCTACTAGATGTTGGATCAGTTGTTATTCGCTCCCTCACGCTTCAGAGCAACTCTTCAGAGCGATCCGATACGTGAGGTTCGCTCTCGTCTTGTTCTCCGTGAACTATGCCGACTCCAAGTGGTGCCTGAACGAGCTGGTCCAGATCCTCAAGTGCAGAAGGAAGCGCAAGGAACAGGACCGCGAGGTTATTCCTGTATTTTTTCATGGCGTGGACGCAATCGAACTTTCGAAGTTGACTAGCGGCAGAAAATTTGGGCAAGGTTTCAAGAGGTTGCGTAGGAAAGCGAGAGACAAGGAACAGATACGAAAATGGGAGGGCGCCCTAGCAAAAATTAAGCATATTTCGGGTTTCAATTTGCAGAACGACGCCAATGGTACGTACCAGGTTCTTACTCCATGTCAAAGCTTAGTATGGCAGTCTGTGAATAATTTTTTTTTTCTTTTTTTAATGTTATTTCTTTGTTTTGTCTGCTTTGTAGATGGAATTTGTGTGTTATCGACAGAATTGGTTGGGGGAGCGGAACAAGTAGAAGCCTCTTTCGACTAACCTAAAAAAATTCATTGCCATTTTTGAAAAATTATGAAAAGATCGGAAAATTTCAAGATTTTATATGTAAAATAACGATATGTCCAAAAAATCATCTCCACTTTTCATTTTAATACCAGTTTGCATCCTGAATTTTGAAAATTTACAATTTGTACTCCCATACAGAATTCTCGTATCTAAGACGACCAATCTATGTTCTAACTAGTCCAAACCTTAAACCATTCCCCCTTCCTCGTCTTTTTATCTTGCCCCTGCTCTTTCAGCTGTGGGCTCACACCGCCGACACCAACCGACGTCACACCGCCACTGACCCATGCTGTGCTGAGTCCTTTGCGCATCTCTCTCTCTCTCTCTCATTTTGTTCTATGTGTTTCCCTCTTCTCGGCCACGGTTGGTCTTGAGTTCGACAGGTCGTGGCTCAGCTACGGTGGTGGTTGGTGGCAGTTAGCGATGGTACACCAGCGTTGCCGACGCCGGGAGGGGAGGGGCAGAGAAGTGAGTGATGGATGTGTTAGGATTTTGGATAAGTGAGTTTTTACGGTGGAAGTGACAAAGTTGGAAGGAAAAAAGGACAATTTGTAAGTAGGACCAAATGTTAGATGCAATTGGAATGCTCTTTTTGGGTTTGCAAAAGTCAAGGTGTAAATTAATATGATATTGAAAAATTGGGATTATTAAATGAATAAAGACCCAGATCTTGTAAATGGCTAATCTGCATATAATGGCTAATTCTCTCTCCAATGTCTTAAATCAAACTTACAATCCATATAGCCCCTTAAACGAAGTTTCTGACTACATAACAAATCACCAGAGGAGCATTAAATCAATTTTAAGGCCATGTTTACTTCCCTTTCTCCTCCTCCATCGCCGCCGCCGTCGCTTCCGCCTCAATACCCACATGAGAGAAAATAATTCAAAGATAGTCTTATTGTTGGTGATTAAAAAATTGGGATTATTAAATAAATAAGGATCCAGATCTTGTAAATTAACAGGACAGTTGGAATCTGCATATAATGGCTAAGTCTCTATCCAATGTCTTAAATCAAACTTACAATCTATATAGCCCCTTAAACGAAGTTTCTGACTACATAACAAATCATTAGAGGAGCATTGAATCAATTTTAAGACCATGTCTACTTCCCCTTCTCCTCCTCCATCGCTGCCGCCGCCACCTCCGCCGCCTCCGCCTCCACCTCCTCAATGGAAATACGATGTGTTCGTGAGTTTCCGAGGCAAGGATGTGAGGAGAAACTTCATATCGCACCTCTTCTCCGCTTTCAAGCGGGCCTCGATTCAAGTCTTCAGGTGAATATTTACTCAGACCAAATGAAGAAAATAGGAATCTATTCAGACCACCCAGTTTCTCTCTCCTCCCCTCCGTCCAGTCCACAGCACCTTTTTTGAGCTTGACCTCCGCACCTCTCCCGCCGTCGCCGCCGCAGCGTCCAGGCCAACACCGTCAGGCATCAAAATCGAGCCACTCGTCGTCTTCGTCTTCTTCCGCACTAGGTCTGGAGCCATGGTCGTGTCCAGATCTTTTCTCTCTTTTTTTAGCCACAACAGATCCGGAGGCAAGGTGGAGTCCAGATTTGAAGCATGGCCGCATTCCTCTGCGCGTCTGCTTGTCTTCAACTTCGACTTCGACTTCCTCTGTTTAGCTCATAGTGCGGCAGCTGCCAGATCTGGACGTAGCGGCCAAGGACGAGCAAAGCTCGTTTCTGTGGACGAACCGCCTCGCCGGTGATGGACCAGCAACGTCGCTGTTGACAGCTGGCCGGCTCCATCTTCCCGCCATCGGCAGGCTTTAGATCTGGTCGGCCAGAGCAGATCAGCTGCAGACGAAGGCAGACGGTGTAAACTCGCCGCTGGGTGCGACGGCCACAACGACGTGGAGGGCTCGAGGAGTTGCGGCTGCTTGAGCGGCGGCTCGCGCTTGGGCGGTATGGCGGTGGCTTTTGATGGTGGAGGAAGAGAGAGGAATGAAGTTTTTAATTTTAAATTTAATACTTAATTTTTATACTTAATTTCACATCAGCGTATAATCGTTTGAGATCGACACGTGACAGTTCGGCCCACCTTTCGGGAAAATTGTGTCCCTCCCACGCGCTCTCTTCCCCGTCTTTGTCGACCCCAGGCTCGTGTTGGGCGTGAGCGACGGTTTGAGGAGGGGGGAAGTAGAGCCCGTGAGAGAGGAGAGAGATAAAAATTTTCTGACAGGTGATGCGATTTGCTACGTGTCGATCTCTAAATGATTCAATGCAAATCCTTCGTCGCATGTTTAACACACCTAATATTTTCTCAATGTTTTAGTGACAACGCGAGGGAAGACATTGGGGAAGAAATCAGATCCAAGCTTTTCAAAGCGATTGGGCATGCGAGGATTGCCCTCGTTGTGTTCTCCAGGAACTACGCGGACTCGAGGTGGTGCATGAATGAGCTGGTCGAGATTCTAGAGTGCAGGAAGAGGTTCGGAAACCATGTTCACCTAGTTGTTCCCATCTTCCACGAGGTAGAAACCGCAGACGTTTCGAATTTGACGAGCGAAAGTGAATTCGCTCAAGGATTTGAGAGATTGTGTGGAGACGAAAGAGATGAAGTGCAGAAACAAAGATGGACAAACGCCTTGAGAGAAACTAAGCAATTGTCGGGATTCGACTTGAGGAACGATGCCAAAGAGTACGTATCTCTTCTTCCTGTTCATTGCTTTATCTTTTTGTGATTCACACATATTGATTTAGAGTTCTGTGTGTCTAATGTTAAATGTGAAGTTCAAACTCTTTCAAGTTTTGCCTTTTTTTAATCCATGATGGGCTCATACAAACCATTTCTCCTTATAGGTCAATTTCCTTGAATTTAAGTTTATTGTTTTTAGTTCATGGAAAATATTTGTCAATTAATTTTCCATCATCTAAATACTAGAAAATCGAAAATTTGTTTTCCTTCAACCCTAAACTTCTTCTTTATCCTAATGAGATGATGTTTGCCCATCCTAACGATGTGCAAAACCTGGAGAGTATTTCGCTAAGTTGAATTTGTCCCCTTAATCAGCATCAATATCCAAAATGATCCGTTTTAGTAATTTTTGCACGAGAGATTTCTATTTATAAATAATTTGTTGGGGTTCTAACCATTTTAGCTTGTGGTAGAGCAATGCTACGACTTCTCATTTCTAAAAGCCTTAAAAAAAAAGATGGCTGACTGTCGCCACATTTCACCTCTATGCTTGCCGTTATGGCACTAGTGACGGGTTGTTAGGCCCCTCGTTACCGCGCTTACTCAGGGCATTCACTATTTCCCAGCCCCACAGCTAGTCGCTACGAGACCCTTGTGGAACCCATAGGGACGGTGCTCATATAGTTTTACGATGTGACCATCTTTCTCACTGACTCTGCACATTGCTTTTTCTTCCTTTTTTTTCCTGCAATTTTGCAAATTATATGTTCAATTTATCATCCATGAGAACCTCATTTATCAAATTACAGAACTTCGATAAATTCAACATAATTTGACAATCAATTACCAAAATGTATTTACAATACATTACATAAAATGATATTTTACCCATCCAATGTTAAGGGCATTTTCATGCATCCAAATCAGAATCCAATTGTTATAGGCTTGATTTTTTCCCGGGAATATTAGATTTAAGTGTTGTGGGGGGGAGTGTCGTAGGGTGCTATGCTAATTTTCCTCTAGATAACTAGGCAATTACGGTTATGCCCCCAAATTATACAAAATTAAGAATATCTTGGGTTTTTCATATTTTTCTCATAAAAAAAGGAGCGGTCCTCTGAAAAAATGCATTAAAAAAAAAAGAAAAAAAGAGGGAAGAGTGACCTCGAACAGCTTAAGTGCCTCCCTGGAGGCACCATTGAACATCCGCCACAGAGGACTGCCAATGTGAAATAATTGGCGATAAGCGCATGCTACATCAGCTGAAGAACATGATAACAAGCACTGATCTAGCCAGTTGGATGTTTTTTTTTATCATATGAATGTGAAAAATCTTGAACATTTTGTCTCTTGGTGCATATACTCACATTTAATGCTCTTACATTCTTAACTACACTTAACATCAGGGATGAAGGGAGATTCGTGGATATTATAGTAGAGTACCTTGTCGAGAAAATCCGCAAAATGCGGCCACTTCACGTGGTGGAAAACACAATTGGAGTAGAATTGTTGGTAGATGAGGTAATTTCTTTAATTAGAATGGGCCAAGAGGAGGACGTGCGCATTATAGGTATATGTGGAGTAAAAGGAATAGGAAAGACGACGATGGCTGAAGTCATCTACGACTGCATTTGCCGCGATTTCGAGTCCTTTGTCTTTCTTGATAAAATCGGAGATGCAGATGTAAATATATTAGGCCTACAAAAGAAGCTGCTCCATAATCTCATAAAGGTGGAAGGATTGAGGACGTATGACGACATTCAGACCAACATCAAGGAGATAAATAGGAACATGCGCCATAAAAGGATACTTCTTGTTCTTGATAATGTAACTAGGAAAGAACAGATTGAATGCTTTGGCGCCGGAGAGAGGGAACTGCTTTGTCCCGGGAGCAGAATCTTGATCACAACCAGAGACCGAAGCTTGCTAAAAGATCTCAAGGTAGACGACAAGTATATCGTCAAAGGATTGGACCAGAATGAAGCGCTCCGGCTCTTTCGTCGCCATGCCTGGAAGAGAGAAGAACCTCAAGAAGGCTATGAGGAGTTGTCCCGAAATCTAGCTCATTATGCAGGAGGTCATCCGGAGTCTCTTAAGAGGTTGGGCTCATTCCTAAACGGCAAGCCGAAACATAAATGGCATCAGACATTGGAGAAGTTGGTTAGAAGCCCTTATCTCGATTCGCTCTTAGGTTCCCTCTGTTTCAAGTCAGTTCAGCCATATGGAGGTAAAGGCGGCAATGATTTTGATGATGGAAGACACACGGGTGTGAGGCAAATCAGGCTTTATTGGCAGGCAGTTATTGAATCCATCAACATCGATTATGATCAGAACGGGTGTTTGGTGAGGTCCTCCTGGCACGGTGGACATGTCCATGACACTGAAAGGGTCAGTTTCCTGCCATCCTAACAGACTGATTATATACTTCACTATTCAACATGTAAACATGCAAACATCTATGGAAGTGTTAGTGTGTTACTACTTCACGTAACTTTCCCAAGTATGAAGGTATAAATTTTATCATTCCTTTTTCTTATTTTCTTCTTTTTATTTGATTACTTCGTCTCCTTTTAATTTGTTTGTGAGACTTTATTATCTTGCCTTTCATTTGCAGCAAAATTGGCATGCGGCAGCTTTACTCGAGGAGTTACAATATATATATCCAAAACTCAAAAACTTCCGTTCGTCCTTTTTTCCTATTGGGGATAAGTACTTAAACCGAATTCGGTCAAGTAATTTATATTTTCACAGTAAAGGAATTATATTGATCCAAAATAACACCAAGGCAATACATATTGCACGTTAGATGGATGTGATGATGGTAACACTTATGGAAACTTTTTCACTTCTTGCAGGTTCAGGCAAATGTGGTGAGATTGGATCATCCAAGTGAATACCTAATTTCTATTTCAGGTTATATCGGTAATTATGAGGGTCAGGATGTTGTTCGGTCTCTCAAGATCCACAGCAACAAGAAGACGTACGGACCATTTGGTTCTGAAATAGGACGGTCTTTTCATCTCTCACATTCTGACGATGAACAGATTATTGGGTTTCATGGGAAATGTAGCAGCTATCTCAACTCAATTGGAGCCCATTTCGGGCCAATTTCTCATGAGTATCCATTTGATGTCGTGGGACCATTTGGTGGTGATAGTGACGTGGACATTTGGGCTGATGACAAACACACGGATGTGAGGCAAATCATCATAGGCTTTGATTCTGCAATTAAGTCAATCTCTATCATATATGACGAACGCGGACGTCCAGTTGGTCCGTTCAAGCATGGCACAAGCGGAGGAGGTGAAACATATACAGTAAGCTTCGATTTTGTTTAGGGTACAATGTGATTTTGTTTATGTCCTCGATGCTTTTTTTTTTTCTGGTAAACTCTATCTCTTCATTGTGAATGTAGATAATTGTTCTTGAATTTCTTTCTCAGATTAATCTCGACCATCCAAGTGAGTACTTGAAATCCATCTCGGGCTATGCTGAAGAAGTTTTCGAACTCACCATTCTTCAGTCATTGACAATCCATACTAATAGAAGGGATTATGGACCAATTGGAACAACTAAAGGGAGGCATTTTTCATTTCCATACACCGGCGGCAAAATTGTTGGGTTTCATGGGAGTTGTGATGGCCCTCATCTCGTGTCCATCGGAGCTTTTTATGAGCCGATTCCTCATATATATCCTGTTAAGGTTTACGGGCCTTTTGGAGGCATAGGCCAAGAATCCTGGGATTTTGTTTATATAAACGGGATTGATGTTTGCTACACAGACTTCATCAAGTCCATCACTTTTGAAGTCGACGAAGCCACCACCTCCGATCTGCAAACTACGTATTGTATTAATGGCAGAAAAAAATTCAAGGTTGTATCTAGACTCTAACCTTTTCTCTTTTTCCGTTTCTACTTTAATGTTGTAAGTTTATTCATCTAGCTTATCATAACATTAGTTTGATTACGGCATTATGAACCTCGAGATTCTTAACAATTGCTTTGCAAATGCACATGAAAAGTTCACATCTGAGGTACCCGAGGATCAGCATGATCGTTAGAAAACCAAATGGAAAAATTAATGACTTCACTTTATTAAAATTAGGCAAAGACAAACCAAGCCATAAACAAAAAGTAAATTAACTTTTGATTGTACAAACTGAAATGTACCACCAAATTAATTAGAAACGTAATTTTACACGAACATTAGCATATATGACTTTTTTTATATATTCAAATCACATTTCAAAAAGAGATCCACCAATTTATTTTATCATCGAATGATGCAACATATAGTCACTCTCATCGAATATGACTTTCTATGGGCCGTTTACAGGTTCTACTGAGACTGGGAGAGCACATAACTTCTTTTGCCGGATATCTTGAAAATGCAGAGGGTCGTGGCACTCTAATCAAGTCGCTCACATTTCAAACCAACCGAAGAATATTGGGACCCATTGGTAGAGAGGAAGGGGATTACTTTTCCTTACCATCGGAAGCTGGGAAAGTTATCAGCTTTTCGGGAAGAAGTGGTGATTTTCTGGAATCTATCGGAGCACAAGTCAAGCCTTACAATGCCTTCCAGTCTGCGTACTTCCATAATGGGAGTCCAGAAGCGTCATTTTGGGATGATGGCATGGAGCACACCAATGTAAGGAAAATCACTGTTGAATTTGAACCGAGTAAAGGCTCAGGCATCCGATCAATTGCGTTTCAATATGTGAAGGCGAGCAACGAATTAAGGCAATTAGAGACACATGGTGGCATTGATGGAAACAACTTCCATATAGTACGAAACCTTGAGAGCCATACGGTATGTCCCCATATATAGATATGCTTTGTAAAATCCTTGCACATTTTGCATAGCTTACGTTAGCAGGAGACTCTTTCGAGACTTATATCATGAGTATGATGGTTATATCTATTATTACAGATCAACATACATGATCCGGATGAGTATTTGACTTCAATATCCGGGTATTATCTCAACACCAGCATTAAGTCTCTCACGTTCCAAACTAACAAAAAAACAATTGGACCTATTGGTGATGAAGATGCGGCATGGCACTTCTCATATCCGGCAATGGGTTGCAAAATTGTTGGATTTTGGGGGTTCAATCATGAATGTCTTGAATCAATTGGAGCATATTTTAAACCGATCTTGCATCTCTACCCAATTAAAATGATCGGGCCATTTGGAGGCCTAGGTGGATGTGCTTGGGATGACGGGAAATTCAATGGTGTGAGGGAAATTGTGGTAATGTTCGATGACGTTATCCATTACATTATGTTTGCGTACGACAAGAGTGGTGAACAATTTTGGTCGGTTATGCACGGTCGTCAGGCCGAAGGAGCCGAGGCCAACGTTCATAGGGTTGGTATTGTTTTCCCTCTCCAATTCATCACTGTTTACTTACTTATATCTCACTGGATGAGAGGATATTGATATGCGTCCAGTCATATGATTTAGTAACTTAAACTTGACAAATAGGTTTTCTTTACACCATTCGTCTAATTTTTAAGATATACTTTTGAGATTGTGCAGGTTACATTGGATTATCCATTGGAGTACTTGACATCGATCTCTGGTTACAAGCGAGAGGATGGTGATGATGCTATTGTTCAGTCGCTCACATTTTACAGTAATAGAAGAAGATATGGTCCCTTTGGCAAAGAGACGGGGAAGTACTTTTGGTATCCATCGACTAGAAGCAAAATCATTGGCTTTTATGGAAGTTGTGGGGAGACTCTCAAATCCATAGGAGTATATGCGGAACCCATACCGCATCTGTACCCTTTCGAAACCATTGGACCCTTTGGAGGCTCTGGTGGTACTCCATGGGATGATGGAGTGCATACTGATGTGAGGGCCATTTGTATAAATTTCACAGGCCACGTAATTTCTGGCATCAAGATTGTTTACGATGACGATGGTATGGCTGTCCGATGCTCCCCTCACGGCCAAGAACCCCGGTTATCATGGTCCTGGGTCAGTCCATATCTCAATCTTTCCGTCTCTCTCTTGTCTTTAGTCTTTTGCCTGTCTGGAAGTCGTCCAGGTATACCTGTTGCTTTGCACAGTGTTCTCGGCTTCATGCGGCACAGTATAGTTTGGTGTCCTATATCTCGAACCTTCATATGTTTTCGCAAGTATAACATGTTTCGCTCTGCTTTTCTTGCAGGTGACTCTAGATTTTCCCAAGGAGCGTCTAGTTTCGATATCAGGATGGATGATCGGAAGTGGAAACACTTCTGACTCCGTCATCCAAGGCCTAAACGTACATACCACGAAGACCTCTTATGGGCCGTTTGGAATGGAAGGATTGTCAGAGGCTGCTCTTGGAAGGTTCACAAAATTTTACATCCCATCCGCATCAGGCAGTGGCAGGATCATTGGCTTTTTCGGGAGGGCGGGATCACGTCTTAATTCTATTGGAGCCCGTCTAGAATCATATTAGATTAAACCCCCTCCCTACCCCTAGCTTTTCGTTTTTTTTTAAAAATAAATCTCTGGCTTGTGATTGCACAAATCTTCTTCTTTATTTCTTTTGGGAAATGGTTAGCTGACGGTGCTGCAAGTCTTTCAAATAAAACGGTGGCTTCTTCACCTTGGATGATATAAGTGGATTTTTTCTTAAAATAAAAGTCATTACTCTCTATGCATGTGATCTGAATTACACCGTCACTTAAGGCATGGATGATAAATCGTTCTATTCTAGAAATCAATTTTTTACCAGAAATAATTTTTTTTTTTAAATATTTTCCAGATGAGTTTTTAAGCAAAAATACGCGTTTGATAATAATACAAGATTTTGCCATCCCGAATGGTATCGGGAGGTGGCCAACAACAGATGGCAACGACTAGTGGCGGGGGGTGGCGGCTAGTGATCGACGACGGATGGCAACCAATAGCAGATGTTGGGCGGCGAGCGAAAGAAAGAAGCGGCGACGGGCGGCGACGGGTGGACAATCGACTAGTAGTGAAAGCGAGCAATGAAAAGAATTTTTATTTCTTACTTTTATTCTAAAAATAGAAAAGTAAAAAATTTTGACTTTTGAATTCTACTCCAAACCTATTTTTGGAGTAAAAATTTGTTTTTGAAATTAAAAAAATAAAATAAAATTGCATTACCAAACCTGTTCACGAAACAGGAAAATAGAAAAATAGATAAACAAAATGGTTATCATACACACCTTAATATTACTATTAGGCTAGCAGTGCTCATTTCTTATTTCATCTAATCTGTGTTGGTCATGGCAAGTTTCACATAAACGGATAATTAGCTGTGAGGATACTACTAGGAGTAGCTGAGGTAATATTTGGATGGGAAAACTAGTTGTCAAAGCAAGGAAAATGAAGAAAATAATTGCATATATAGCCATCTAAGGATTATTCTCAACTTAGAGACAGAGATTCACATGAATACGTGAATAAAACTTCTCAATCACAACATGACCCTTGAATTTATCGTTATTATTATTTTATTTTTTATAGATCCAAGGGTTAGGCCAACACTCCCTCTTCACGTTGGCTCTTGAATTGGGAGCGAAATTGTTAAAAGGATTAATTTTAAAATATATATATATATATATATATATATATATATACACACAATTCACGTCCATTATAATTCATCTGGATAAAGGTCGTAAATTTTTTCCAAACTAATAAGAACTAATGTCCAAGAATAAGTCATCTTGACATTTAATTTTGCCAATTCGTTAATCCAAGAGTGACGAGCAAAAGAAGATGGAATGGCCTAGGACAATCATGTAAGATGGGAACTCCTTGATTCCCTTACTAAAATTGAATAAGGATTTCAGTCTATTATATTATATATTTAACTAATCCAATTATAATCTATAAATTATATTGTAAGACAAGAAATTTGTAGAGAAATATAATGGATATTATCATTTCAGTATCTTCTCATCAGATACTAAATTTATAATCTTGTTTTGTCAGTAGCCATAATTACAATTTATAGAAAGTTGAAGTAAACAATTTAATAAGATGTGAATTTATAGCTAAAAAATGATTTTTAAGTTGTTATTACATCATTATTGTTATCATTGATTATCCATTGAGAAAAAAAAATCATCGATTATCATTTATTATCAGCTATTTAGTTTAAAAATAACAAGCAATAATTAGATTTTATGAATGATAATACTAGTTATCTTAAGGAACCGATAGAGTTTAAAAAATATTATTACTTTAGATTATATTTATTTTCATTTATTCAAGGTAGTCTTTAAATTTTAACCCAATATGCAATATAATCAATGTAATTTCTGAATTTCGATACATGTTCAATTAAATCGCTGAACTATATGAATATGTTCTATGTTGTCATTCCATTAATTTAAATTTAGGGACAACATTAATTATTTTAATATAGTTTAAGGAATAAATTGAATATATATCAAAATTTGAGAACTGCATTGAACAAACTAAATGTTCGGGGATTACATTACGCATTGAGTTAAGATTCAGATATCACATTGAACAAATCAATTATTCAAGGACGATATTGTATATTGGGTAAAAAAATTCATGGATCAATTAAAAAAGATTTAAAAGGAAAAAAGGGAAAAAAAAAAAAAAAAAAAGATGAAGGATACATTCGGGTTCGACTCAGAAATCGAAGCTCCCGGGGAGCAAGGCGGGTATAAACCCCCCCAACTAAACCACGATTCCTTCCCATCCCCCATTCAATCTTTTCACGCAGTGATCGCGTGCGGCGACGCTGGTATGGCTTCGTCGGAGATCGAAGTCACCGAGCCCTCCGGAGACCGCCCAAGACCCTCCCGGCGAAGCGGCGGCGGCGGCGGCGGCCGTCGTCGATGTGTTCTCCGCCTCCGCGTACGGCTATTTGGAGCAATTGAGGACGTACGTGGAGCAAGGAGGCGCCTCCCTCTCGACCCCCGACGCAAACGGGTACTACGCTCTCCAGTGGGCCGCCCTCGACAACTTCGCCGACGTCGTCCAGTACATCATCCGAGGTATTTTGCCTTTCCGTCGCTCGCTTCTTCTTCCTTCCGCCCCCGTGAATGATTTTGCGTGCCCAATCGCGCCTTCCTCGCGACGTGGTCCTGAATTTGGGGGTTTGTGTAAAGTTGCTGCTTGAAGCATTTGCTTCCTGCTTGTTTCTGTCTGAACGTACTAATTATTGTTGTTCTTCATGTATGTCGGTGTTGGATGATGAATTGCTTTTGAAATGGCCATTGAAGAATGGGGGTAATGTGAATGCGACGGACAACTTGAAGCAGACTGCACTGCATTGGGCAGCCGTTCGGGGATCCGTTGCGGTTGCGGATGTGCTTTTGCAAAATGGAGCTTGGGTAGAGGCAGCTGGTACAAATGGGTATCGGGTACTTGTTCATTCTCCACATTTTTCTTTTGAGATAATTGTTGTTCTTATTTATTTACTTACCGTAGTTACGGGAATTATAGCACTGGCATGAAGTAAAGAGCGGATTTGATAATTATTAGGTTTCGTCTTGAGTTAAGAAAGGATTTTGAGCTATTCATGGGTGACTTTTATGCTGTACTGATGAACAGGAATGCTAGGGACTTTCGTATCATTGCCGGCGACGTAATTCACTCCATCGGGATTGTGTACAATAACTGTTAGATTATGACTCGAGTTTGAATATTTGCAAAAACGCGATTTACTGAACTCTTGAAGCTGCACAAAAGAGAAAATATAAATTAAAATAAAGGAGGAAAGTTCTTTGCTGCGAAGCCTACGGATTCCGAATTGAAGGAAATCAAATCGTGAAGAAGTCCCCTGCACGTGAAGAGGAAGTTGGTGGGGCCCAAGGTCAAAACTTTGACCTTGGGCGCGCGCGCACACACTCCACGTCGATGGCCGAAGTCCACTGCACCTTGGCGTGAAGTCCTCTGCTTGCGTAAGAATCCAAACGTGGTGGTGGGCCCAGGTCAAACTTTGACCTGGACACACATATAAAAACTCATATAATTTCCTTCTTTGAGAGCTTGCGTGAGCGGCAGAAAGAAACCCTACGCAGAAGAAGCGAGCGTGAAGCCGCACGTCCGCCGAGCCAGATTCCGCGCGAAGCTTGAAGAAATATAGAGTTTATTGTTTTGAGCTTGAACGTGTGGTAATTTTGTGTCGTGAGTTGGGTTTGGGGTTAAATTGGGATTTGGGAAAAGAATATTTGAGTGACTTAAGTGTGTAATTTCCTTGTATCATTTGATTTATAGTGAAATTCGCTGCCGCACTTCCCGTATAGGTCTTTACGACTGAACCACGTAAATCTGATATTCGATTTATTTTCTTTTTCTGTCTATATTTTTTGTTCGATCACTCGCCAAATCGCAACAATAACGACAGTTCGATCGTCCCATGCTCTCAACATGGCCGAGACAGGCCGCAAGACACCCTGGTTAGTCCATATTCAATCCCTCTCTCTCCCTTCTTTTTTTTCTTTTTTTTTTTTTCCTGCTTTTTCCGTCTGGAAGTCGTTTGTATAGACAGGTTGCTTTTCACGATGTTCTTAGCTTCCTGTGGCACGGTTCATTTTCGACAAAGACTGAGGCACTTCTTTTGGCATCTTATATCTCGAACCCAAGAAAAACATGTTTCTCTTTGCTATTCTTGTGGGTCGCTCTGGATTATCCCGAGGAGCGGCTAGTTGTGATATCGGGTTGGATGAACAGAAATGGAAATGCTCCACGGACTATCACCCAGAACCTGAAAATACATACCACGGAGACCACTGACGGGCCCTTCGGATCGGAGGATGCTCTTGGAAGGTTAACGGAATTATGTATCCCACCGGTACCAGGTGGTGGCAAGATCGTTGGCCTTTTCAGAAGGGCGAGATCATATCTTAATTCTATCAGAGCGCGTTTGGAACCATTTTAGTTACCCGAAAACTGTCTTTAAATTAGAGACAGCAATGCATATAAATACGACATGGGTAATCTTTTTTCGTACACAATTCACATCCATGATAATCTATTTGGTTATAGTCCGTCAACTCTTCAAACTAATAACTTATTGTTTAAAGAAATGTTGTCTTAATACTTAAATTTGTCCATCGGTTAATCCAAGAGTTGCGTGCCAAGGAAGATGGAATAGCCTAGGCCCACTCCTGCACTATCCATTTATAATTTATAAATTAAATTATTAGGTAATAAATTTGTAGAGAAATATAATTAGTATTATCGTTTTAGTAGCTCCTCATCAGAAATATAAATTTACCATCCATTTCTATTCACAGCTCTATGGCTAATTTATAGATCTTTTAAGCAAAGACAATCAACTAATTGAGAATTTATAACTAAGTTACGATTATTATGTCATTATTCCATCATCATTGTTATCATTGATAACCCATTGAGAAAAAATAATAAGTTATTATTTGTTATCAATTATTTAGTTTAAAAATATCAAGCAACAATTAGATTTTGCGAATTGTAGTTATTATGTATTTACATAGATAAAGATTTTGCATGCTAGGCATATACACGATTCCTATTCGTACTCTGTTCTATCCGATGAAATAATTGTTCTATTCCGATCTTATTCAATTTCGCACGCTGAAGTTTTCGTTTCCTATGGTCGTGCAAAAGAATGCTTGGACCAAATTTGGACCAAAATGTGTAATTTTCTTTTGGCATCTTTCTAATATTTTTTTGTGAAATTAGGTGATATGCTGTCATTGACTATCTGGATGCTCTTCGCTTTAATCCACAGATAAAAGGGAAAGAAAGAGATGACAAAGAAAAGTTTTCCAAGAAATCAAAACTTAGTATTTACATGCGGCCATGTAAGATCGCGTGGAATCTTCCTTCTACCAATCAAGGACTGAAGCTTCAAATCCATGTCTACGATTTTTCAGACATGTCTCTATCGCGCAGACCCAGCTCTCAAGCTTTTTGAGGAAATGAGAAAATATTGGGTGATCAGGACCTCCACATCAGCGTGGTCTCCGACCACTTACGAAACGCCATGTGGAGGCATGGCCTCGCTGGAAATCTTCTGTACAAAAGTGGACATCTTTCCCCTCTCTCTCTTCTCCCTAGCCTTCTTCCCTCTTTTCCTAGGTTGCAGCTGCAAGAGAGAAGCCATGCCCCAACCTCCTCTCTCTCTCCTCTACAATGCATTTATTATGGCAACTTTTCTCCCTTCTTCCTCCCGCTCGAGAAAACTCCAGCTTCCTCTTCACCTTCTCAAAAATTTTGAAAAAGGAAGGCCTCTCGCTCTTCCCTCCCATTTCTCCGAGGGCTTCTCTCTATTCGAGGACAGACCACACCGCCGCCTCCACCTCCATCTCTGCCGTTGCCTCTCGGAGCCTCATCGATGGCTCTGACGAGCTCGAGTCGAACTATGTGTGCGCTTCCTTCCTCTCACTCTCTTACCTGAGTTTTGGGAAATGAGAAGTGAAGAGCGACGAAGAAGAAGCTTCTTCATTTTTTTTTTTTACTGTCACGTTCGCCCCCTCTTTCCCACCGCCATCCTCCACTTCCTCCCTTATATAACCCCCGCCCCCTCCATTTCCCCTTCCTCATCTCTTGATCTCCGACTTCCCTCCTCCCCCATCCTGGCCACGGCGATCGCTGACGAACGCCCCTCCTCCTCCGCCATCACCATCTACCAAGTCTGGTCCTAGAACCTCGACGCCGAGTTCGGCCTCATCTGCGACCTCATCGACTGCTACCCCTTCGTCTCCACGGACACCGAGTTCCCCAGCCTCCTCTTCCACTGCCTGCCCCCCCCAACCCTCGAGGGGGGCCGCCACCTCTCCGCCTCCGACCACTATCGCCTCCTCAAGTCTAACGTCGGCGCCCTCTCCCTCATCTAGGTCGGCCTCACCCTCTCTGATGCCCGTGGCGGCCTCCCGAGCTTCATCTGGGAGTTCAACTTCCGCGACTTCAACACCGCCCGCGACCCCCACACCCTCGACTCCATCGAGCTCCTCCGCTAGGGCGTCGATTTTGACCACAACTGCGCCCGTCTTCCTAGTCTGAGCCCGGTCTTAGATCTTGTTAGGACCTACCAAAATCAAAAGGTTTATGATGCATCGAGCTTGCACGCAAGATCTAATTAACTGAGGTGACTAGGGTGAGCATAGGAGTCAGCATGATCCTTGACTAAACCGGCCATGGGATTGGGTCGAGTTCCAATTTCTTGTGACAATCCATCCGGATTCCCATGTTCCTAGTTCCTACTCGAAAATTGGATCGAGAACTATGATAACCTTAAAAAGGAGCAAGAGATATATGAAATTCCATGAGACTTGAGCGAATTAAAAGAAAATCGAGAGTAACTCTTTAATTTTTATTGGTTAAGTTGATAATTTATCCAATAATTGCTGGCTGTTTTACCGGAAAATGGATGATTTGATGTTGAAAAATTTCTCTAAACAATATCATTTTGCTTAATGTTTTTATCTTTCTAAATTTTTTATTTTTCTTTACGTTTCTTTTGTTACCATTCATTTTCTTTCCTTTTGTCATGCAGAAAAATTTCTTAAAACAATACCGCTCTTCTACCTGAAACGCGGGTTATAATATATCAGGACGTTGCTACAATTCAAGATTTTTACTTGCGTTTGTTCAGTTGGTGGTGCCGTTTTTATCTCAAAACTTTGCACATTGAATGCCAGCCAATCAACAGTTGTTGGTCTTATTTGTAGCTGGTCTTTTTTTGTCGTTTAACTGTAGAAATCTTCGATTTGCATTGAGGTCCGTCTGAGTGCGGGTTTGATTTCGGGAGCGAAAATGGGAGTCCGAAACGGTGATTTTCATGCGGTTAGTGGTGAAATTTGATCTGGATCTGGGAATTGCTTGTAGTCAAGTTTAGGTCTCTGTTGGGATTGGATGGTTGGGGAATTGCTATTTGACTTGCATTGGCTGCTAAAGTGATGATGCGCGCAGATCTGATGGGATCCTTTGAAATTTTGTGTTTCAGTGGTTATGTTTCAGTAGGTCTCGAAGACCAGAGTCGAAATTTTAATAAATGCCAGTAAAGACAGCGCGATCATCTTTTTGGGATCGAACGCAGGAGTTTCAGAGCATAGTAGAGAGAATGAAGAAGTCGGTTTCTTCTGGATCGGGACCGAATGGACCGAGCAGCAGTTCCGAGACAGAAGAACAGCGATCAGGAGTTGCTCTTCAATCCGAATTCAATCGGAGGGCTTCCAAAATTGGGTTTGGAATACATCAGATGTCCCAGAAGCTTGCAAAGTTGGCGAAATGTAAGCATCCAAATAGTTCAGAAATAGCAGCTGCTTCATCTGCAGTTATAGTTACATGTCCGATTTATGGCTACACAAAGCATATTTTGGTCCTTTCTAAGTAGCATTGCTACATTTGGCATTGTTTAGAATGAGCTCAGAGGTGTGACGGTTTGCATGGGTCGTGGTGTTGCGTTATAGATAGTTGTCCCACTAAGATTTCTCTAGATGAAAAATTAACTACATTTCTGTTGCAGTGGCAAAGATAACCTCGGTTTTTGACGATCCAACTATGGAAATTCAGGAGCTTACTGCGGTCATCAAGCAGGATATTACTGCTCTCAACTCTACTGTGGTAGATCTTCAGCTCCTTTGCAATTCCCGGAATGACGGTGTTGTCTCCAGTGACACGACTAGTCATTCAACCACAGTAGTAGACGACCTGAAAAATCGATTGATGAGCGCTACAAAAGAGTTCAAAGAAGTTCTAACCATGCGAACGGAGGTAAGTGTAGAAGTTGCTGGAGGTTCACATGTGGAATGCTTCCCTAGTTCATAGAGATACCTAATTTTGTTTTGCTATTGCTGAACTCAATTGAGTCGATGAGTCACGTGTCTTGGAAAATCACATTGCGTTTAGTCGTAACCATATTCTGTTGTTTACGTGTAGAACTTAAAGGTACATGAAAACAGGAGACAGTTATTTTCTTCCACTGCTTCTAAGGAAACCACCAATCCTTCTGTTCGTCAACGTCCACTAGCTGCCAAAGCAGCTACTAATGCCTCAGCTGCTAATGCCTCAGCAAATGGGGTTTTTATTTCTAATCTAATATTCCCATTTTTCTTCACAGCTCTCTTACTGGTTCGATGCCAAACAAAGCCGAACACATAGCAGCATTGGAATGCCGATGTGAGGTCTTCATCTCCTCCCGCTTGGAAGAGCATGGGGGTGAATTACTCGAAAATGCTTTTGCTATATCTGGCTGTGTATTTATCCATCCAATTATATAACCCATCCCCTGTCTCAGCGGTTACGTTGAGTCTCGGTGCCTCCTCCTCCCCGCCTTTGTAGTTGATCCCGCAGCACAACGCGACGTCGTCCGCCTCGTCCTCCACAGGGGCGGTCGTCCTTGCTGACCTGCGCCAAGACCTGCTCGAGGTTGGTGCAGAGGGCATTGTGTAATAGTTTTCCTAAAGTGGACTACATTAATTGATATTGTAATTTACCGTTTAACGGTTACCGTTTTACGGGGTTTGGTCTAAATTGAGATAAAAGGTTTCTTAATTAGTCTACTATGGGCTGGCTAGTATTGGCCGAGTTGAGCCTGGCCCGTAATGAGGGAGACTGGTTGGAAACTCTATAAATAGTATTCAAGTCTCTCCTCTAACCCTAATTCTCACATTTATCCTCACCTAAGCAGTGTTTATCTAACGCTAAATGTGAGGGGGTCGCCTCATTGAGCCAATGATACGGAGGGCAATAGAGGAGAAGGACTTGCGCGTGAAACATTGTGTTTCCGCTTCCGCTTCAAGTACAATGGATCCTAAAACAAGTGCGTTAATATTTTTACTCAATTATGCATATTCTTGTTCTAGTTATGGAGATCTTGGGGTTGCACAATTTGCATCCAACATGTGGTATCAAAGCCTCCATAACCCTAGAACTCGAACGCAAAGGATTTTGCCCTAATTTGAGATTTTTGAGATTTTTCGTAAAATAAAAATATAATTAAATTATATATTCGGACTGGGTTCGGTGAGACGAGCAAAACCGTGGGAGGCGCGTCGCTAGGGGAGACCCCACGCGCCCCCACACGCGGCCAAGCGCCGCCTGGGCGTCGAGCACGCGCTCCATGTGCGGTCACACGCCCTCACGCGCTCCCACGCGCGGGGCGCGGCTCGCACGTGCGAAGCATGCGGGTGCTGACGTCACGATGACGTCAGCGACCTGGACCCAACCCGATCCGATTCTCGGGTGCTAACGTCAGCGACCCGAACCCGACCCGACCCGACTCGATTCGCGAATGACCCGACCCAACCCGACCTGAGGACCCGACCCGACTCATTGATCAACCCAACCCGGTCAACTGTTGACCAAACCAGTCAACCGGTCGAACCGGGTGGCTGGACCAGATGGTCAAGCCGGGAACCGGTCGGACCGCGACCGGTTGGACCAGTTTTGACCGGCCATTGACACTAGCGCGTGAGCTTCACGCGCCCTGCACTCAGGCAGCGTGTGCGGGCGCGTGGAAGCTCCTATCGGCGCATGGCCGGCGGCGCTGGACTCCTATGATGATTCTCTATCTTGTGATGTGTTTATTTTACATGTTTGATAATTTTATGGATGTGAAAATGCATATGAAACCCTAAATACGTGTATTTTGAGTATATTTTTGCATATTTTTTCCTGTATTTTCTGTGATTATGGAGATACTATTGTTGGATTATTGATATGTTATCACATAAACATTTTTAAAGTGTTATTCATTAATAATATGCAATAAAGTTCAATTTTATTAATGAATAAGGCAATGTAATTAGCATGATATGTGATTTCAGTGATATGTTGCCCTTATCACTAAAGTTAAAATCACATGTATATGGTGTATGTGAGATGTAAAATTTATATCCTTAGTATGAGAGGGTTTCAAAGATTCAATTGAGTTGTGACCGCCAAAATGGCACACTTGATTGGGTTTGAAAAATTTCGGTCTCGTATATTGATTGGGATATCTCCTAGTCTAATGCATAGTCATACTCCCAAAGGAGGTGATTGTGTATTAGTTCATGGAGGGATACATGATAGTGTGGTAGATGAGTGACTGATCCTAATAGTTTATATGCTTAAAGGTGATGAATTCACAAAAATTGGAATATATTTTCATAACCGCTATCATGTGGGGAGTATACAATTGCATGTCATGTATTCTGCCCAAAGGTGATTATGTGATTTTGCATGTAACTCTCTAGATGTGTACTTGTTCGTCAAGTTACACAATGCTCACATGATGCTAATTATATACACTGCTTGTTTTTCAGGCACATTTTCTGTAAACAATAACTCCGTCACTATTGAGGTTCTTGCTGGTTTAAATTTTAAGAAATGGAGAGAAGATTTTCTGTTTGCTATGGAGATGGCAAATGTTCATATGGCTCTTACTGTCGATCGGCCGGCAGATCTTACTGCTGAGAGTTCAAAAGCTCAGAAAGCTCATTTTACTGCCTGGGAAAAGAACAATAAAATTTGTTTATTGTCGATGAAGGGTTCCATTTAGGAACACTTGAAAAATGGTTTGCCTGCAGACTGCATTGCTAGGCAGATGACGGAAGCCTTGATGGCTAGAAACCGTGTTTCACCTAATGCTGAGATAGGAACATACATGTAAACACTATTTACTATGAAGTATGATGGTTCTGGCGGAGTTAAAGATTATGTTATGAGGATGGTGGATTTGCAAACAAAGCTTGAGGCTCTCGATGTTGTTATTCCCACTTCTTGCATTGTGCATCAAGCTCTAAACAATCTTCCTCCTGATTTTGGGAATATCAAGACCAATTATAGTTTCCAAGATGAAACTTGGTCAGTTAATAACCTAATTGCAAAGCTGGTGGCAGAGGAAGAAAAATTGAAAAAAGATAAATGGCACATTGCCCTTTATACTTCTAATTCTGGCAGTGATAATGGTAAGAATGTAATAAATTATACTTATAAGGGCAATTCTGAAGTTGCTAGACCTTCCAACAATAACGGAAATTCTGAAGGTGCTGGACCCTCTAACAATTTGGGTCCTAAGAAAGCATTCACCAAAAAGGATGGTGTTCTTTGCTACTTTTGTAGAGAAAGAGGACACGTAAAGAAACGCTGCAACAAATTTAAGGCTTGGTTATCTAAGAGAAACAAGAGTAAGCCTCAAGGTAATAATTCTTTGACATTTGTTTATGAATAAGATTGGGTGTTGCAATTTATCCAATGGATTATGTCGATTGAGTTTATCTCCTAACGACATGTATGTTGCTTATTCAGCTGAAACAGTTGTTTCCAAAAGGCCTCTACCTAAGGAACAGTCTCATGCATTATGGTATAAACGTCTTGGTCATATCTCTAAAGAAAGAGTAGAAAGGCTTATAAAGGCTGACATCTTGCCTACTCTTAAAGGTGATCTAGAGACTTGCGTAGACTATTGTAAAGGTAAGATGACTAAGATGAAGAAGAAATCCGCCGTACGAAGTTCAGACTTGTTGGAGATTATTCACACTGTATCAGTGGACCATACATGGCTACTTTGTGCAGAAATTTTTATTTCATCACATTTATTGATAACTATTCCCGATATGGATACTTATACTTGATTAAAGAAAAGTCCAAGTCTCTTGACAAATTCAAGATTTTTCAGACTGAAGTGGAAAAACAGTTGGGAAAAGCTATAAAGATTGTTAGATCTAATCATGGTGGTGAGTATTTTGGTAGGCACGGTGATGCTGGACAACTTCAAGGGCCGTTTGCTAAATACCTAGAGGATTCTGGGATAGTAGGTTAATTTACTATGCCCGGAAGTCATGAACAAAATGGTGTAGTCGAAAGGCGCAATCGTACTCTTATGGACATGATGAGAAGTATGATTAGTAGGATCAATTTACCTAATTTTCTATGGGGTGAAGCTTTGAAAACAACTCTTTATATTCTAAATCGTGTTCCTACTAAAGCAGTTCCATTGACTCCTTTTGAGTTGTGGACTGGATGTAAACCTAGCTTGAATCACCTTAAAGTTTGGGGATGTCCTACAGAGGTGAAGTTATATAATCTGACATTGAGTAAGTTGGATTCTAAAACTACTCGGTATTACTTCGTATCCTACCCAAATCATTCAAAGGGGTATCGGTTTTATAACCCTAATAGAGGTACAAGAATTGTGGAATCTCAGACTGCAAAATTTCTGGACTTTGATGTAGTTGAAAATGGAAGTTGCTCACAAACTATTGAAGATGATAATATAGTGGGGATTACTGGATCCCTGTCTCATCCTGTGCAGACAATTATAGAGCCTCTTGTGCCACAAACTGAGCCTGTTGTGGCTCAAGATCCTATTGTTGAGACAATTCCTAAAGAAATTCCTCAAGTCCCTCAAATTCAGAATGAGGTTGAAATAACTCCACTCAGAATATCGACTAGGGAAAGACGTTCAGTTATACCACAGTCTATCTTGTCTACCTAGGAGAGCATGATTATGATATTAGCTGTATTGTTGATCCGGTAACTTATACGAATGCCATCTCATGTCTGCAATCAGAGTTGTGGCTAGATGCGATGAAAGATGAGATGCAATCTATGAAACACAATGGTGTTTGGGAGCTTGTTGAATTGCCTGAAAGTTATAAACCTATTGGCTGCAAATGAATATTTAAGACTAAAAGGGATTCCAAAGGAAAGATTGAAAAGTTTAAAGCCAGATTGGTAGCTAAGGGTTTCACTCAAAGAGAATGAATGGATTATGAAGCAACATTTTCCCCAGTTTCTTCTAAAGATTCATTAAGAGTGATCTTGACATTAGTAGCTCATTTCAATATGAAGTTACACCAGATGGATGTTAAGACTGCTTTTCTAAATAGAGACCTTAATGAGGAGGTTTATATGGTGCAGCCTGAAGATTTTGCAGCAGATGACTCAGGTAAGCTTGTCTGTCGATTGAAAAAGTCTATTTATGGCCTTAAACAAGCTTCTAGACAATGGCATTTAAAGTTTCATAGTGTTGTCACTTCATTCAGATTTATTGAAAACAAAGTAGAACAGTGTATATACACCAAGGTCAGTGGGAGGAAATATATTTTTCTCATACTTTATGTGGATGATATATTGCTCGCTAGTGGTGACATTAGTTTACTACATGAGACAAAGTGGATGTTATCGAAAAATTTTGATATGAAAAACCTTGGTGAAGCGTCTTTTGTTCTTGGCATTGAGATCCATAGGGATCGCTCACGCTGTTCATTAGGTCTATCTCAGAGGGCATATATTGATCGCATTTTAGAAAAATTCAATATGCAGGATTGCAAACCAAGAATTGCTCCTGTTGTTAAGGGTGATAAATTGAGTCTTTCCCAATGCCCTAATTCAAATTTTGAGAAAGCTCACATAAAGAATGTACCTTATGCTAGTGTGCTTGGAAATATCATGTATGCTCAAGTTTGCACTAGATCCAGATATTGCTTTTGCAACAGGGCTTCTAGGCAGATATCAGTCAAATCTAGGATACAATCACTGAGTTGCTGCCAAGAAGGTTTTAAGGTACTTAAAAGAGAACAAAAGATTATATGCTGATTTATATATATGTTCCAGACTTGCAACTAGCAGGGTATTCAAATGCAGATTTTGCTGGTTGTCAAAATGATAAGAAGTCAACAACAGGATACATATTTATGTTGGCAGGAGGTGTAGTATCATGGAAGAGCAAAAAACGGAAATCCATATTTTCTTCTACCATGCAAGCGGAGTTTGTAGCATGTTTTTCAGCTGCTACTCAAGCTATTTGGCTCCGGAACCTCATTAGGGAGTTATCAGTTTTTGATTTTGTGGATAGGCCCATACAGTTATATTGTGACAATAACTCTGCAGTGTTATTTATTAATAACAATAGAAGTTTCAAGGGGTCTAAACACATGGAGGTCAAGTTTTTGATTATAAAGGAATTAGTGCAGAATGGTGACGTTGCAATAGATTATATTCCTACATATGATATGATTGCAGATCCACTAACTAAAGGCCTATGCCCGTGTGTATTTGATCGACATGTCATTAGCATGGGCCTAGGAGTATCTTGAGATGCTTTTATTTAGTGGAAACTGTGTTTTATTTTTCTTTGAATGAAGTTTAGATCTGTTTTTTGTTACAATTTAGTAACACTTTGATATATATGTCAACTTTTTTGCATTCAATAAATATTTTTTGAATGGATTGTTATTATGTTGAATATATATATTGTTAAAAGTCTCAAGGTATTGCTAAAACCTTGAGTGAAGGCTAGGGGCATCCGCGTATTAGCCTTGTGCATATGTCTTGTGATACATAAAGAAATGTTAACCATAAGGACAAGACTTATGTGGGTTCATTGGAACCATAAAGCATTCTTTAGTGGCACAAGTTTTTGTGACGCTTAAGATAAGAGAATGGTGACTGACAAATGGGATTTCTTTATGAGAGATGTTATCCATTTGCCACACTACCATATTGAATCCATATCAATAAAGTTAAGAACATCCGTGACCATGGAAGGCTTTGTGTGTATACATGCAGTTACCGCCATGATTCAGTGTTTAAGACTTCATGGGATATGATTGACTATTAAGAATTATCTCTGGACCAATGTACGCATATACAGTACGATTTCAATTAATATAGTCCAAGTGGGAGAATGTAAGAGTTTTCCTAAAGTGGACTACATTAATTGATATTGTAATTTACTGTTTAACGGTTACCGTTTTACAAGGTTTGGTCTAAGGTGAGATAGAAGGTTTCTTAATTAGTCTAATATGGGTTGGCTAGTGTGGACCGAGTTGAGCCTGGCCCGTAATGAGGGGGACTGGCTGGAAACTCTATAAATAGTGCTCAAGTCTATCCTCTAACCCTAATTCTCACATATATCCTCACCTAAGGAGCGTTTACCTAACGCTAAATGTGAGGGAGTCGCCTCATTAAGCCAGTGATACGGAAGGCAATAGAGGAGAAGGACTTGCGCGTGGAACATTGTGTTTCCGCTTCCGCTTCAAGTACGATGGATCCTAAAACAGGTGCGTTAATCTTTCTACTCAATTATGCATGTTCATGTTCTAGTTATGGAGATCTTGGGGTTGCGCAATTTGCATCCAACACATTGGCGATGGGCTCATTAGCCTAGGCGAGTCCCTCTAAATCTGGTTCTCCACGCGCACCCTCTCCTCCAAATCTGGTTCTCACGGGGAACTCAGTGTCTGTGGAGATGAGGGGTAGCAGTCGATGAGCTCGCGGATGAGGCCGAACTCGGCATCGAGGTTCCAGGACTAGACTTGGTAGGTGGTGACGGCGGAGGAGGAGGGGCGTTCATCGGCGATCGCCATGGCTAGGATGGGGGAGGAGGGAAGTCGGAGATCAGGAGATGAGGAAGGGAAAATGGAGGGGGCGGGGGTAAGGGAGGAAGTGGAGGAAAGCGGTGGGAAAGAGAGGGCGAACATGACGATTCAAAAAAAAATGAAGAAGCTTCTTCTTCGTCGCTCTTCACTTCTCATTTTCCAAAACTCAGGTTAGAGAGTGAGAGGAAGGAAGTGCACACATAATTCGACTCGAGCTCGTCGGAGCCATCGATGGGGCTCCGAGAGGCGACGGCGGAGACGGAGGCGGAGGTGGAGGCAGCGGTGTAGTCCATCCCCGAATAGAGAGAAGCCCTCGGAGAAGTGGGAGGGAAGAGCGAGAGACCTTCCCTTTTCAAAATTTTTGAGAAGATGAAGAGAGAGAGAGGAGGCTAGGGCACGGCTTCTCTCCTACTGCTGCAGCCTAGGAAAGGAGGGAAGAAGGCTAGGGAGTGGAGAGAAGGGAAAGATGTCCATTTTGTACCGAAGATTTCTAGCGAGGCCATGCCTCCACATGGCGTTTCGTAAGTGGTCGGAGACCACGCTGATGCGGAGGTCCCGAGAAAATATTAGGTGGTCCGGGAGCACCAGTCAGCATGGTCCCGAACCAATTATGAAACGCCACGTGGACCGACGTGGCAACGTGAGGCCGGCTCGCCAAGATGGAGTTCTGCACTTAAAATAATCATTTTTCTCTCTCATCTAGCCTGCACGGTAGCTTGCGGTCTCTTTCTCTCCTCTGCAGAGTATGCACACATTTATTGTTTTCTTTCTCGTCTTCTTCGTTCTTTTTTCCAGAAAAGCCATTCCTCTCTCACACAAGCGTAGGATTTCAAATTTTGAATCTCCGCTTTCGCTCTCATTTGCTACTCCGCGCATGTTGTTGTTGCTCCGGTGTTCGTCAAGCGGCCGCTCCCTGCCGTTGTCCGATGCTCGCTTGGTCTCTGTTCCGGCGCTCGCTTGGTCTCTGTTCCGGCACTTGCTCGCTCGCTCGCTGCTCCGACGCTCTCTCTGCTCCGGCGTAGCTTTCCTTCGCGCATTAATGTGCCGTGGTGGCCGAGGTCTGAGGGATCCCATTTCTGCAACCACCTGTAGAGCAGCGTTCTCCAGCAATTCATTGATCGCCGTCCCATCCCTCTCGGTCCTCTCTCTCCCCCGCTTCTTCCGATTCTCGTTCCATCTAGCTATTAAAGCTGTGAATCGCATCACTGAGTTGAATCTCTTCTCATTTCACCTGCTACTGCTAGTTACTTTGCATTTCCTTTGGATATTAAGCCGAGAAAAGTTGCAAGGGATGATTTTTATTTCGGGTCGTGCGTTTTCCTTCTTTTCAGCCGATTGATTGTTTGGTGTTTTGATCGCAGATTTAGTTTCTTCAACCTTAATTTAGTGCCTGAACCAACACGTGTCAATTGCCAGCAACAATCTCAATTTGCTCGACTCCATGTCGTTTGGGACATTGTCATTTGAGGAGCTGTTAGGTCATTGTAACGAGGTTTTCAAGAAGAACCAGAGCGACCTCGCTCAGCTTGAGGAGCGCCTTAAGAGCTTTGGTTACGTCCCCGGTACTTTGGGCTCGACCATTTTTCTGCCTGTGTATTTGATTGCGAATAATTGCGTGGAACTAGTTTACTTGGTGTTGAAGTGTACATCAATATGCTGGATCGATAGGTCAAGAATGCTGGGGTAATGGTAAAAGAACAATGAAATTAAGAATGCTGTGCAAACCTTGATGTCCTGGTTTTCTTTCGTAGAGGTTGACGACGTTGAAGAAGATACGATGAGAGCTATCAAATCAACTCATTGTCGAGAATTGAATAGTATAACATAGGAAGATCTTTTATCCATACCGAATCCAAAATTGGATTCTTGATCCAACCCCTTTACTTTTCTTTTTTATTTGAATTTATCCTTCTTTTTCATTCTTCATTCTTTTTTTTCTATAAACTACCGCATTCCTCCTACAATCATCTGATGACGTATCATTTGACCTCTCTTACGTTTCCATTGGTTATTGAGCCCTTTCGAACTTTACCCTAATTTTCCACTATCAAATGATGGATTTGACCAGCCATCTTCATGTTCGGGGCGACTTACTGCAGCGGTTTCTACGCTGAAGAGTTTTGAAGTCCATTCTCTGTCATGCCCTCTCGAGCTGTTAGTCTCTGCAACAAGGTTTTCAAGAAGCGAGAGTCCTGGTTGGTGATTCCAGTGCTTTTTGTGGAAGGGCCTGTTCTTCCCTGTTATTGTTATATTTTAGCTGATCGCTATGACTCATGCCTTCTTGTTCTTCCTCAGGCAAAAGCTTGCAGTGCTCATTCGGCAGCATTCAACTATCAGAACTCCTCTCCTTTGCGAAATCTCAGGTAACTGATACGATCAGTTAGTCAAGGAAAACATGACAATTCAATGTTTGTGCTCGGAAAATCTCAATTTCTTTCCTTAGCTTCCAGATACAATGAAATAATATTTTCGCCATGAATAACGAACATATGCAGGTGGACTATATCCTGGGAGACAAGCCCAGAGCCACGAGCTACATGGTCGGGTACGGGAACAACTACCCAAGGCAGGTCCATCACTGGGCGACTTCCATTGTGTCCATCAAGGAGGATTTGTCCTTCCTGAGCTGCTGAGGTGGTTACGCTGCCTGGTTTAGCTGGAAAGCAAGCAAACCCAATCTCCTCACTAGTGCTATCATCGGTGGTCCCAATACATATGATAACTTTGCTGATCAAAGAGACAATTACAAGCAAATGGAGCCTGCTACTTACAACAACGCTCCGCTCCTCGGCAGATCAGCTTGGTTGAGTGGTGGTCATGGCGGTTACAGTCAACTCCTTCCAGGTATTTGATCTTTGAAAATTGTTATTATTTTAGACAAAAGCAATGTCTTTACATATTTCGGCATCTGATGGATGGGTTTCTATTCAATGCAGTGGTTGTTCCTGCGCCGAAAGCAACCGTGGCCAAGCCAAGTCTGGCTCCTGGTACAATTTCCTCCGCCTTCCCTTTTTTTCTTTGATTAATTCTGTGATTCCATTACCTCACTCATCTGCTTTCGCTTTTTTGATTCCAGTAACAGCTTCCAACAAGCTGTCCATCAAGCAGAAGCTAACGGCTTCATGGACTGCCAACGGGAGAACTTACCGCAGATGCTGGACAGTGGTGACCAACAAGTCGGACAAGACACTGAAATATGTCAACCTGTCGATCTCCAAGCTCTACGGTCCTCTGTGGGGACTAACCAAGTCCGGCGACTCGTACATGTTCCCTTCCTGGATCTAATCCTTACCTTCAGGGAAGAGCCTCGAGTTTGTGTACATCCATACTTCGCCTCTAGCAGACATCTCCATTCTCAAGCTACACTCTGGCATAGGAAGATACTCCGGCTTCTTATGTAAGTGCACAGTTTTTCTGGGTTTCAGGGATGTAAAGGATTGTGCAACAATGTCTATTGGATACGGCCTTGGAAAGTTCTCGCTTTCTTTCTTTTCGAAAATTTTCGTCTTCACTTCATGATGTCGGAACCTGCTTCCAAGCTGAAAAAGGGTGAGGATCGGAGGATGAAAGGAGTGAAGAGACATTATAAAACGAGTGCTATCCTCTTTCCCCTCGACTTCGCTGGTTAAAAGAGAAAGAATCTAAGATGTGCCACAGCAAAGAATGGTTTGCTAAGAAGTGAGAAAAGAAAGCACTTCCTTAGAGTTCGCGAAGTCCCCTTTGTTTCTTGAATTTTTTCCTTCTTGTGATGGTGTTGTTAAAAAGCTTTGCAACAATTTTTGTGTCTGTTAGGATATAGCCTTCTACAAAACAGTTGTATCTATTCGGTTTTTGAAGAATTTAAGGTATAAAAGTTTACTTTTGCTCATTTGGAGAGAGCTCTTCCCATGATGTCAGTACAATAGATTATACAAGATGAACATTGATTAGCCCAACATTGGCCATAAAGAAACATTCTCAGTTGCACAATACCTATTTACATTTTACTAGTTTGGTTTCTTCAGCTCGACCATAATCGCATTGATATTGTCTTGGCTATCTCGAGCCATGGCCAGTTTGGCTAGCACCGCAGCCACCTCGATGGCATTACTTCCTCTCAGCTCCTCAAGGAGCCTCCTCTTTATATATCCGTCGAGGCACCTCCTCACGACCTGACAGGCAGTCTCATTAGAGAGTGCATCCCATAACCCATCGCTTGCTTTCACAAGGAAGTCGTCCAACTTTGTTCTCTTGCTTACCGTGACCTCTGGCTCAGCCATCACGTATTGCTTGAAATAATAATCTCCTGCAGCAAGTAAATGCCGCTATCAGATACAAACACCACACAATGGCACACGTACAAAAGAAAAAGCCACTCTCCAGCTGAAACTTCTGCATGAGAGGTGTTGGTTATTGATCCCTATTTGTAATTTGCCCTCAGCATTGTCTCCAGTACATGTCGGAAGGCTGAAGTTACCAATTCTAAGGTGCACTCAAACAACTTGTTAACAACTAGAATCTCAATGATTCAATATGTTCCCTTCAAGCACAGAGGTTCAACACCACAATAGTACTAATGCTAACCACAAATTCGACTTACTCAGCACTTGCTGAAGTAACCAGTGCAATTGGAAACCAACATTCCATGCATAAAAGCATCGAATAAAGTCCGTCATTAGAGCCATTTGATTGATAAAGTTCCACATACCAATTGACCTCAATGTAGCAAGCACGCCTAGGACACGGGATCCATTCCAATCTATGACCCTTCCTCCAGCTGCTTCCACTCTCCTTCTCAGCAAGCCTGTTAGGTTATTTAGGGGAGTCAGTAAGCCATTGTAATTCAAATCCAAGAGATTTAACTCAAGATATGACGCATGATAGGACGTCACTATTTTCACTTTAGCTCAAGTAATTTAGTCTGCTACCGATCTAGCATTGGCAACTAATCGAGTATCTACTGGGACAAATGCTATAAAGATGTTGCTCAGGAAAATCTTGCCACGTTTCAAACTGTACCATTTCAATATGAAGATGACTTTACTCGCTTTCACTGGCTAAAGACCTTGTTACTGTTTCAATATCAGAAAATAGACATGTCATTGAAGAAGAAGAGACGGTATAAAAGCATTGGCAAGAGCTTTTTGCGTTCATTTATCAACCCGATAACATGCCATATTGCGATGGGGTGCTGCTAGCTATCACCCGTTTGTGGCATCTTGAAGTGATTTCAGCAGTGTTCTATCAAAGAATTGCAGAATGAACAAAGTGTGGCTGACCACAAAAGATCACAGGGACGAATTCTAGTTCATTGATTAAACCAACAGGGCAAGATGGGCTTCAGCCTGTCTACATAACCATGAACAAAAAACAGAGAATGGCAGAGCGTAGTAAGTTCCCCTAATCATAGGATGTCAACCCTGCAAAGCATGACCCCAAAACCAAATCTTAATCAGACATTCTAGGAATATCTTGCACATGCTTTCATATAAAACCAACACCATAAGATAAATTAAGCACCTTTGAAAGAACACCAAGTGAACTTTTGGAAGTATAACCCAGAAACAACACGAAGTAGACAAAAGGGATAAGACTTGTAGATCAGATTAGTCTTGTCACTTCAAGAGTTCTAGCAAAATGTTCGAATAAATGAAGTGTCTTTTGGGAAGGAGAAGAACAAGAACAGATCCCCTGAGCTACACAGCTTCAATGGAAACAAACAAACATGAAGCGAGAGCTCACCTTGTGATCAACAGACAAGGGCACGGCCGCATCGCCACGACACAACACCGCTCGCGAATCCCCACATTTTACCACCACAACCTCCTCCTTCCCCACCACCGCCGTCGACCCCGCCGTCCTCATCGATGCGTCCACCCCCTTCCCTCCAACCTCCTCGTTCATCTTTCCCAACGACGCCTCCATCACCTTCCTCCACTCGCTCTCTCCATCTCCGTCGCTGCACATGCGGGTTCTCCCCTCTATCTCCTTCACCAGTAGCTCCTGCAGCCGGTCGCGGCAAGCACTCGCCAAATCAACTCATTGTTATAAGCCGCGAACGTAGCAGATCCGAAGTCGAATCGGAGAGAGCTGGAACTTCTTATCACTTGGAGTTTGCGACTTACAGCAAGAACATTCCTCGACGTCTTGCGCAGGGAAACCCACACCGGAGCAGAGCCGAGAAGGAACACAATGACGCGGGCCGAAGAAGCAACGAGCTTTGGGGCAAAGAGCGAAGATGAGCCAACGCCGGAGCAAGGTGGAGGAGCAACGTGCTTTAAGGCAAAGAGCAGAGATGACCCAGCCCCGCAGCCGGTCAGAGAATCGCAACGTAGAGAGCGAACTCTTACCCAAAATTTTGAATTGGTAAGGAAATAAAGGATGGAAGGGAAGCTGCAGCGCGGGGGTGTTCATTCTTCGAAGGAGGAGAGAGAAAGCGCCATTAATGCGTGCAGGCGTACTCCAAAAGAGAGGAGAGAGAAAAATGCAGCAGCAGATCTATTAAGAGCCGTAAATTTTTAAGTAGAAAAGAGAAAATAATATTTTTATGCAGAAAAACCAGTGCGGCCGGGCGTGCACACGTTGAGCCACGCGTCACTTCTTCATTGGTTGGGGCGCACATTGACTTGGTGCTCCGGATCCACCCAATATTTTCTCGTTTTCTTCGGTTCTTCCAATAGACGGGTCTCACTTGCCGGCTGGTCCGGAAATTCAATGAAAGAAGCAGAGCACCTACTGATGGCGAAGCTTTGATTTTTTTAATGGTTTCAATCATACCCCTTGCCTCTTCTTGGTATTGCTCTTGCACAAGAGGAGCATTGAATCAATTCTAAGATCATGTTGACTTCCCCTTCTCCTCCACCTCCTCCACCTCCTCCACCTTCTCCTCCTCGCCGTCCTCCTCAATGGAAATACGATGTGTTCGTGAGTTTCCGAGGCAAGGATGTGAGGAGAAACTTCATATCGCACCTCTTCTCCGCTTTGGGGCAAGCCTCGATCAAGTACTTCAGTGACAACGCGAGAGAAGACATTGGGGAAGAAATCAGATCCAAGCTTTTCAAAGCGATTTGGCATGCGAGGATTGCCCTAATCGTGTTCTCCAGGAACTACGCCGACTCGAAGTGGTGCATGAATGAGCTGGTCGAGATTCTGGACTGCAGGAAGAGGTCTGGAAATCATGGCCACTTGGTTGTTCCCATCTTCCATGAGGTAAAAGCCGGAGACATTTCGAACTTGACAAGCGGAAGTGAATTCGCTCAAGGTTTTGAGAGATTGTGTGGAAACGAGCGAGATGATGGTCAGATACAGAAATGGAGGGACGCCCTGACAGAGACTAAGCATTTGACAGGATTCGACTTGAGGAACGATGCCGGAGAGTACGTATCTCTTCCTCACGTACATTGCATTATCATTTTGTGACTCGGATCATCTTGATTTAGAGTTATGCGTATTTGATGTTGAATGAAAATTCAAACTCTTTCAAGTTTTTGCCATTTTTTGGTCCACGATAGACTCATACAAACCATTTCTCCTCCTGAAAATATTGTAAAGTCGGAAAATAATTTTCCTTTGGCACTAAGTTTTTTCTTTATCCTAATCAGATGATAAACCAGTAGAGAATTTTGCTAAGTTGAATTTGTTCCCTTAATAGGCATCAAAATCCAAAATGATCTGTTTTAGTAGTTTTTGCACGAGAGATTGTTCAAAGATTTCTATTTATATGTTCGATTCGTCATCTATGTGTACCTCATTTATCAAATTGCAGAACTTTGACAAAGTCACAATCATTTGACAATATATATTATATTACAATTAAATGATATTTTACCCATCTAATAATAAGGGTTTTCTTATGCATTCGGTTCAGGATCCAATGGTTGTAGGTTCCATTTTTGCCTTGAGAATTTAGATCTAAGTGGGGGCCATTGTTGGGGGGTGCTCTGCTAATTTTCCTCTAGATAAATCAGGCAATTACGGTCGTGCCCCTAAGTTATAAAAAATTAAGAGTAGACATTTCATAACTTTCTCATAAAGAAAAAAGAATGGACCCCTGAAACAATGCATTAAAAAAAAAAAAAAAAAAAAGCGTAAGTGCCTCCCCAGAGGCACCATTGAACATCCACCGCACAGGACTCCCAATGTGAAATAATTGGTGATAAGCGCATGCTACATCAGCAGAAAAACTTAACAGCAAGCACTGATCTAAGCCAAGTTGGATGTTTTTCTAATCAAATGAATGTGAAATATCTCAAACGTATTGTCTCTCGGTGCATATATTTACGTTTATTTCTGTTATACTCTTAACTACACTCAACATCAGGAATGAAAGGAGACTCGTGGACATAATAGTAGAGTACCTTGTCGAGAAAACCCGCGAGACACGGCAACTCCACTTTGCGAGAAACGCAATTGGAGTGGACTTGTTGGTAGGCGAGGTGATTTCTTTAATTAGAATGGACCAAGAGGAGGACGTGCGCGTCATAGGTATATGTGGAGTAGGAGGAATAGGCAAGACGATGGCGGCAGCAGTCATCTGCGAGCACATTCGTCGCGATTTCGAATGCTTTGTCTTTCTTGATAAAATCGGAGAAGCAGATCGAGTTGATATATTAGGCCTACAAAAGAAGCTGCTCCATAATCTCATGAAGGTGGAAGGATTGAGGACCTACGGCGACATTCAGACCAACATCAACGAGATAAATAGTAACATGTGCTTCAAAAGGATACTTCTTGTTCTTGACAATGTTACTAGTAAAGAACAGATTGACTACTTCTGGGCAGGAGACCGAGAACTGCTGTGTCCTGGGAGCAGAATTTTGATCACAACCCGAGACCAAAACTTGCTAAAAGATCTCAAGGTAGACGACAAGTATATCGTCAAAGGATTGGACCCGAATGAAGCGCTCCGGTTCTTTTGTCGCCATGCCTGGAAGAGAGAAGAACCTCAAGAAGGCTATGAGGAGTTGTCCCGAAATCTAGCTCATTATGCAGGAGGTCATCCGGAGTCTCTTAAGAGGTTGGGCTCATTTCTAAACGGCAAGCCGAAACATCAATGGCATCAGACATTGGAGAAGTTGGTTAGAAGCCCTTATCTCGATTCGCTCATTCATTCCTTCGAATCAGTTGGGCCATATGGAGGTCAAGGCGGTGATGCTTTTGATGATGGGACACACAATGGGGTGAGGCAAATTAGGCTGTATGGACAATCAATTATTGAATCCATCACCATCGATTATGATCACGATGGGTGTTTCGTGAGATCCTCCCAGCATGGTGGACATGCCCATGACAATGAAACGGTCAGTTTTCTGCTGCTCTAGCAGACTGATAATATATTTTACTACTCAACGCTTATAAGAACGAAAACAGAATCAATTACACGTTGAATATCATTATTGTGCGTCTACAGTAAAATCTACTTCAAAAATTATCAGAACGAAGAATTTAAGTTTGTCAGGAGAGGATGGCCAACATGCAAACATCTATGGAAGTGTTAGTGTGTTACTACTTCACGTAACTTTCTCAAGTATGAAGTTATAAATTCTATCATTCCTTTTTCTTCTTTTCTTCTTTTATGTATTTACTTCGTCTCCTTTTGATTTGTTTATGAGACTTTATTATCTTGACTTTCATTTACGGCAAAATGGGCATGCGGCAGCTTTGCCGAAGGATGAAAGCTCAAAAATTTTCCTTTGTTCCTTTTAAATTAGGGATATGTACTTAAACCGAATTCGGCTAAGTAATTTATGTTTCCCGGTAAAGTAATTTATATTCATACAAAAAGCTCAAAGTCAATATATACTAGGTGTTAGATGGATGCGTTGCTGGTAACACTCATGAAACCTTTTGCACCTCTTGCAGCTGGTGATATTGGACCATCCAAGGGAATACCTGATTTCTGTATCAGGCCATATCGATGATGATGGAGGTCATGATGTCGTTCGGTCTCTCAAGATCCACAGCAACAAGAAGACGTACGGACCATTTGGTTCAGAAAGAGGACGGCCTTTTGAGCTCTCACATTCTGGTAGACAGATTATCGGGTTTCACGGAAAATGTAGCAGCCATCTCCACTCAATCGGAGCCTATTTCGGGCCAATTTCTCATGTGTATCCATATGATGTCGTGGGACCATTTGGTGGTGATAGTGGTATGGACATTTGGGACGATGGAAAACACACAGATGTGAGGCAAATCGTTTTAGGCTTCGATTCGGCAATTAAGTCTATCTCTATCTTATATGATGAACGCGGACATCCGGTTGGTCCGTTCACACATGGCACAAGTGGAGGCAAAACATATACGGTGAGCTTTGATATGAACATCATCAACAGTATATGTGATTTTGTTGATATCCTCGATACTTTATTTTTATTTTTTTTCTGGTAACTCTATCTCGTCATTGTGAAAGTAGATACCTGTTTTAGAATTCTCTAATTTTATCCTTTTTCTGTCTCAGATTAAGCTCGACCATCCATTTGAGTACTTGACATCCATCTCGGGCTATACTGAAGAAGTTTCCGGACTCACCATTCTTCAGTCACTGACAATCCATACTAGCAGAAGGGATCATGGACCGATCGGAACAGCCAATAAAGGGAGGCATTTTTCATTTCCATACACCGGTGGCAAAATTGTTGGGTTTCATGGGAGTTGCGATGGCCCTCATCTCGAGTCCATCGGAGCTTTTTATGAGCCGATTCCTCATACATATCCTGTTAAAGTTTTCGGGCCTTTTGGAGGCAAAGGCCAAAAATCCTGGAATTTCGTTGATATAAAGGGGATTGTTGTTCATTGCGCAGACTTCATCGAGTCCATTGCTTTTAAGGTCGACGACGCCACCAGCTCCGAACCGGAAACTATTTATGGTGGAAATGGCGGGCATAGGACTTACAAGGTTGTATTTAGACTCTTCCCTTTTCTCTTTTTCCGTTCCTACTTGATTGATGTAAGTGTGTTCATCGAGCTTATCATAACATTAGTCTGATTACGGCATTATGAACCTTGAGATTCTTAACATTTGCTTCGTAAATGCACATCAAAAGTTCAAACCAAAGTACTTGAGGATCAACGTGATTGAGAGAATTATAAATAAATAAATAAAAGTCCTAAACTTATTTTAATTATGACAATTCATTCTTAAACTTTTTTTTTTTTACGAATAGTGAGGCCGGTCAAAATTGGCCGGATAGACTAAATTGGCACAATATGACTGAATTAGCCAAAAAAAAAGTTTAGGAATATATTGTCACAATTGCAATAAGTTTAGAACTTTTTTTTGGTAATTTCCCCAGACTTGATCGTTACAAAACCAAATGGAAAAAATTAATGACTTCACTTTATTAAAATTAGGCAAAGATAAACCAAGCCATAAACAAAAAGTAATTTAACTTTTGATTTACAAAATGAAGTTTACTACCAAATTTATTAGAAACATAATTTACATCAGTCATATCATATATAACTTATTGCATAGATTAGAATTGTATTCCAAAAGAATCTACTAATTTATTTTGCTCAGCGACCGATGCAACATATAGTCACTCATGTTGACTATGGCTTTGTGGCCTATTTGCAGGTTAAACTAAGAAATGGAGAGTACATAACTTCTTTAGCCGGATATCTCAAAAATACAAAGGATAGTGGCACTCTAATCAACTCACTCACATTTCGAACCACCAGAAGAATATTGGGACCCATTGGTAGAGAGGAAGGCGAGTACTTCTCCTTACCTTTGGAAGCTGGGAAAGTTATTATCTTTTCCGGGACAAGTGGTGATTTTCTTGAATCTATTGAAGCACAAGTAGAGCTGTACTCCAACAAGCTCTATCCCTTTAAGTCAGTGGGGTTATTTGGGAGTTCGGATGCATCTTTTTGGGATGATGGCAATAAGCATACCAATGTAAGGAAAATCGTTGTTGAATTTCAAGCAGATACAGGGCCATGGATCCGATCAATCACGTTTCAGTATGAAGAGGAGAGTAAAGAATTGTGTCAATTAGGGACGCATGGTGGCTTTGATATAAACTACTTCCACATAGTACAGAATGTCGAGATCCATACGGTATGTTCCCATACATGCATATGCTTTCTAAAATCCATAAGAAACTTTTATAGCCTCTGTAAGTGGGAGACTCTTTCGAGACTTAAATCATGAATATGATGGTCACATCTATTATTGCAGATCAAAATAGATGATCCAGATGAGTATTTGACTTCAATATTCGGGTGTTTCTCTGATGAAGGCATTAAGTCACTCACGTTTCAAACTAACAAAAAAATGATTGGACCTATTGGTGATGAAAATGGGGCAACACACTTCTCATCTCCCGCAACGGGCGGCAAAATTGTTGGGTTTTATGGGAGGAGTATAGTACATCTTGAAGCAATTGGAGCATATTTTGAACCGATCTCACATCTCTACCCAATTAAATCAATTGGGCCATTCGGAGGCCTCGGGGGACGTGCTTGGGACGATGGGAAATTCACCGGTGTTAGGGAAATTGAGGTAATGTACGACAATATTCTCCGTTATGTTATGTTTGTGTACGACAAGAGCGGTGAACAAATTTGCTCAATCATGCACGGTGGCTACACTAGAGAAGACAAGGCCAAGGTCACCAGGGTTAGTATTTCTTTTTCCGCTCTTTACAATTGGGTCTTATTTCCTCCACTCATCCAATTTTAAGAGATACTTTCGAGATTGCACAGGTTAGATTGGATTATCCACGGGAGTACTTGACATCGATCTCTGGATACAAGCGAGAGGATGGTCACGACGACATCAAAAACGCTATCGTTCAATCACTTACATTTCATAGCAATACAAGAACACACGGTCCCTTTGGCGAGGAGAAGGGGAAGTACTTTTGGTATCCACAGACCCGAAGCAAAATCATCGGCTTTTATGGAAGATGCGGGGAAACTCTCAATTCCATAGGAGTGTATGCGGAGCCCATATCACACATGTATCCTTTTAAAACCATTGGACCCTTTGGAGGCTCTGGTGGCACTCCATGGGACGACGGAGTGCATACTGATGTGAGGGAGATTAATATTCATTTCGCCGGCCACGGAGCCTGCGGCATAGCGATTGTGTACGATAACAATGGTTCCTTGGTCCAATGCTCTCATCATGGCAGAAAAACCTCATCTACCTGGCAGGTTAGTCCATACCTTAATCTTTCCGTCTCTCTTTTTTGTCTTTAGAGTCTGTCGCATGTCTGGACGTCGTTCAGGTTTACACGTTGCTCTTCACAGTTGTTCTCGGCTTCATGTAGCACAGTATCTTTTCATAAAAGACTAAGGGCACTTCTTTTGGCATCCTATATCTCGAACCTTCGTTATGTTTTCACAAGTAAAAACATGTTTCGCCCTGCTGTTCTTGCAGATCAGGCTGGATTATCCTAAGGAGCGTCTGGTTTCAATGTCGGGTTTGATTAACAGAAATGGAAATAGTCCTAACACTATCATCCACAACCTGAGAATACGTACCACAGAGACCACTTACGGGCCGTTTGGGAGGAAAGAAGGGTCAAAGGATGAGAAATTTTGCATCCCACCAAAACCAGGCAAAGGTAGGATCGTTGGCTTTTTCGGAAGGGTGGGATCGCATCTTAATTCTATTGGAGCGCGTCTAGAACCATATTAGATTAAACCTACTCCCTCCCCAAGCTTTTTCTTTTTTTTTTCTTTGGCTTGTGATTGTACGAATATTTTTTTTGTTTATTATTTCCTTTAACATGAGTTGGTCGTGGCAAATTTCACATAATCGGATGATTAACTGTGAAGATGCTCCAAGGAGTAGCTGAGGTAATATTTGGATGGGGAAACTAGTCATCAAAGAAAGGAAAATGAAGAAAATAACCATATAGATAGTCATCTAAGGATTATTATGAAATTACCGACAGAGATACACATGAATACGTAAATAGACCTTCTCAATCACAACATGACCCAAGGTTGAGGCCGGCACTCCCTCTTCAAGTTGGCTCTTAAATTGGGAGTGAAATTGTTAAAAGAATTAATTTTAAATATAAATACACGATTCAAGTCCATTATAATTCATTTGGATATAGGTCGTTAATTTTTTTCCAAATTAATAAGAACCTAATGTCCAACAATAAGTCATCTTGACATTTAATTTTGCCAATCGGTTAATCCAATAGTGACGAGCATGAGAAGATGGACCGGCCCAGGACAATCATGTAAAATGGGAGTTCCTCGATTCCTGTACTAAAATCGAAGAAGGATTTCTGTCTATTATATTAAACATTTAACTAATCATGTAAAATGGGAGTTCCTCGATAATAATAATTATGGAGTTTAAAAAGTAATATTACTTTTAGCTTATTAGCTTACATAATATAATTTTTATGATAATTTAATTATTATTAATGCAATTAATTAGAATACAAAATTGTGTTCTAACAATTATTAGACATAATAATATTATAATTTTTTGTAAATTGTATTAATTTTTCATTTATGATTTATGAATAATGTGATAATAGATGAACGTAGACTCTGATTATATCTCATGAAGTGCATGATGTGTTTTTTCTTTATCATTCCTAGCTTATTCTCTCTGCAACTCTGATAAACCAAAAAAGAAGTTAAGTCTTGGAATGGTTATTCCACTAGACCATTAAGGGTTAACCCATGCCTTGCCAGGTAATTTGATTTACGCATAATTTCACCATTTTAATTTTCATAGATACATAATATGCAAATTCAATAAATAAAAACGAACATCTTTTCACATTTAAAGATTCATATACACAAAATCAAGAAAACTTAAGAGTAAAAATTACAGTGAAATTATAGTGATTAAAACATATTCAACACATGATAGTGTGCTTTTAATAAAATGATAGTCGTAAAACCATAATGGTGGAGGAATATAAGAATCTTATGAAGAAGAAGTATAAAAAATCATTCAATTATATTTTCAGTACAAAAAAGAAAATGCATTTTATGCTTTATTGTCAATCACCTTCTTGTAAAAACAAAATAACTCATCAACCTCTTTGTCTAATAAATTATCGATTAACCAAACAAAGCAAATGCGAATCTCCAACTGATTAACACAGTGTGAAAATAAAGTTTAAAAGAAGAAAACCACAACTTGGAACTCTTTTACTAGAAGCTCGTTGTAGATGTAAGTACGATTGTCATCAGACTTTTGTTGAACAAATTTATTTTCCTAATACTCAATCAAATAATGAAAATGAAAATCTCTCACTAACCAACAGAAACCAAAAAAAAAAAATCAAAGATCTCAAAGTTGGGTAACTAAAAGAGAGAGAGAATACAACCAAATAAAAATCTCATATGCTTTATTATCCATAGCTCCTGCGTGTATTTATGTATAAGATTAGTTTCTACAGAACAATCAATGAAATCTAGGGTTTTGCATAATTTTTAGAATATTTATGTATATACTGAAAAGAAAAAAAAAGAAATCCGTTAAATATTTGACACGTGTTTCTTAAGGGAAATCTTATACTTAGTTGACCGCATTGTTGTTAGATTGAGGAAAATAATACAAAACTTCGAAGGAAATACTTAGAAGGAAGTGGTACGGGAAATGTTGAAATTTCCAATAACTAATTTGCAACATTGAAGCTCATTTAAACCATTTGTTCTCTAACAAAATTCATGGAACCGAAAAGCACGTGTTCTAAACTGAAGTAAAAGGAGTGCAAAATGTAAGAAAGCGCCGCTTGTAAAAAGAATAATCAATCTCTTATAAATCACAGTTTTATATGTTAACCTTAATAGTAACCCCTAGAAAAGACGTAGTTATTATATATTAACATAGATAAAGATTTTGCAAACCGCGCTAGGCAGATATTCGATTCCTATTTGGGCTCTATTCTATTCTCATGAAATTAGTGTTCTAATCCTATCTTATTCAATTTCGCAAGCTAAAAGGTTATGATTTCTATGGTTATGCAAAGGAATGCTTGGATCAACTCTAAATCGAGTGCGTAATTTTCTTTTGGCAACTTAAGAAAATGAATTCTGAATCTCAAGCCCATGTAAAAGAATCTACTCTTCTTTTCTTTTTTTTTCCCAAAATCTCCTTGAAGGGATAATAGTGCAAATGATTCATAAACTTTAATTCAATATATAATGTCATTCCTGAATTTATCATTTGTTTAATGTGAAATTTGAATTTTAATTCAACATACAACGTGATTCTCAAAATTTTAAATTATTCAATATAATCTCAATACATATTTAATTAAATCATTGAACTATATAAAAATATTTCATGCCATCCTTCCATCAATTTAAATTTGGGGACAACATTAACTATTTTCATATAATTCAAAGATTAAATTAAGTATGTACCAAAAGTCCGAGAACCATATTAAGCAAACTAAATGTTTAAATACCACATTACATATTGAGCTAAAACTCAGATAATATATTGAACAAATTAATTATTTAAGGATAATATTATATATTGAGCTAAAATTTAGGGATTAATTCTGTCATTTTCTCAATAGAAAAATGGGGGTTTAAAAGGAAAGGAGAAAAAGAAGAAAAAGATGAAGAATAGATTCGGGTTCGACGCAGAAATCGAAGCTCCCAGTGAGCAAGGCGGGTATAAACCCCCCCAAACTAATCCAACGATTCCTCCAATTCCCCCAATTTCAATCTTTCACGCAGTGATCGCATGCCGCGACGCTCGTAATGGCTTCGTCGGAGATCGAAGTCACCGAGTCCCCCGGAGCGGCGACCGCCCAAGACCCTCCCGGCGAAGCGGCGGCGGCGGCGGCGGCCGTCGTCGACGTGTTCTCCGCCTCCGCGTACGGCGATTTGGAGCAACTGAGGAGGTTCGTGGAGCAAGGAGGCGCCTCCCTCTCGACCCCGGACGCTAACGGGTACTACGCTCTCCAGTGGGCCGCCCTCAACAACTTCGCCGACGTCGTCCAGTACATCATCGAGGTATTGCGCCTTGCCGTCGCTCGCTTCTTCTTCCTTCCTCCCGCCGTGAATGATTTTACGCGCCCAGTCGCGCGTTCCTCGCGACGCGGTCCTGAATTTGGGGTGTTTGTAAAGTTGCTGCTTGAAGCATTTGCTTCCTGCTTGTTTCTGTCTGAACGTACTAATTATTGTTGTTCTTCATGTGTGTCGGTGTTGGGTGATGAATTAATTGATTGAAGAATGGGGGTAATGTGAATGCGACGGACAACTTGAAGCAGACTGCACTGCATTGGGCCGCCGTTCGGGGATCCGTTGCGGTTGCGGATGTGCTTTTGCAAAATGGAGCTTGGGTAGAGGCAGCTGATGTAAATGGGTATCGGGTACTTGTTCATTCTCCACATCTTTCTTTTAAGATAATTGCTATTCTTATTTTATTTACTTACCGTTGTTAGAGGAATTATAGCGTTGGCATGAAGTAAAAGAACGAATTTGATAATTATTTTGGTTTCGTCTTGAGTTAAGAAAGGATTTTGAGCTATTCATGGGTGACTTTTTATGCCGTGCTGATGAACAGGAAGGTGTGATGCCACTGGCTGTAGTGGTCATTTCAATTTTTATGGAACCATTTTCTGCCAAAGATCATGGAATTTTATTTTCTGAAGTCGTGATTTATTCTGTTTAACTATATGTTTCTCCATGTTGTTCATTGAGAAGGGTTGTTCCTTTTCTTACTTCTTCTGGTGTTAATTTTTTCTTTAATGACCATTCTTCATTTGCTAGCCTCTCCACTGCAGGCAGTTCATGTTGCTGCCCAGTATGGCCAGACGGCCTTCTTAAATCACATTGTTGCAAGGTATCATGCTGATTATGATGCACCAGATAATGATGGAAGAAGTCCTCTTCATTGGTATGTTAAAATTGCGCTGGATGTTAAGTCGCATGAATGTCATGAAACTGCTTTCTGGAAAATAAGTGGACAAAATTGGACACTTGTTTCTTGACCTAAAAAGTCCATTTTTATCACTGAACGGCTCATCCAATATGGGGGAAAATTCCTTTAATGGAAAGAATCATTGTTGTGCTCATCATCTGAAATACTATCTCTACAGAGTTTCATGACATTGAAGGAGTAAATTATTTGCTTACTCTGCAATGCATGGTTGATGTAGTTGATGTCTTATGTACATTCATAGAAATATAATATGGTAGTTTCTCTTTACTCTCTCTACAATCTCTTTTGCTTGTGAATTTCTTAAAGCTGGTTTTATGGCCTATTACGATTTGAATGGTTAGGAGGTGCAAAGTTCTCTGTTGATAGCAATTTGTCTCTGGAATTCATCTTGATCGTTTTTCTTTTTCTTTCTTATATGATTAACATCCTGATGTTGTAGAAATCATGATGGAAGATTGAGAAAGCTGTGTGAGGTGGACATAGTTTGATAAGATGCTCTTATATAAATGAAAAGAATGAATAGTTTGATTAGATGCTTTGGTGCCTGGCCTAATTTAATTGCAAGTTGCTTTAGCAGAGAAGACCTTCGCATGATTTTGAAATCTCTGCATTGAATTCAGAGTCAAAACATGTTTGATAAGACATTGTTGCAAATCTGGAGGAAGCGTGAATAACTCATCATTAGTTTTTCAACTGAACCTTGTTTATATGGAGGTCACAAGCTGAACTATTGCTGAACAAACAGTACTGCTTGCTTGTCTGAATGAGTGATCTATGATGGCTATAGATGGTTCAAGTTCAAGTTCCTTGTTGTAATGAGGGATGATTGGGAAGGATTTACTTTAAAATGTCATGAAAGACAGTTCCCATTTCATTTCATATAACTTTAGCCTGCAGCTCTTTCTGATAGGAATTTTTATGCCCTGCTCTATGTTTTGTTATGTCTCCATCCGTGATTGAATTCGGGAATTCAACACCTTCTGATTTAACTATACTGTAATCAACTAGAAATTTTCTTGTAATGGCAACAAAACATCATCATCATCATTGTCACTGCCACTGACGTCATCATTGTCATCGTCGTCGTCATTATCATCATTATTATCATCTTGAAGTTAACTAGAAACTTTCTTTTAATGATAGCAGCATATTCATCCTTCTTTTTCTCCCACATTGTATTTTATGAATTGTCAATGATGCTTGTTCTCTTGCTTTGATCAGGGCTGCATATAAAGGATATGCTGACACAATCAGATTACTTCTTTTTAGAGATGCATCCCAGGGGAGACAAGATAAAGAAGGTGTAGTGAGTATACGCATGGCAATCACTTCCAGATGTCAGGAGAACTGAACATTTACTTTCTTGTGGGCACTTTTAGTTGTTCTAGCAGCGACTGGTCCAGGAAATGCTGTATTTTGGATTGTGTTTTCTCATGACATTCCAAATATGAAGTTTGCAGATGAGCCTGAATGGACCATACTGTTGGTAGTTGTAATAGATGGTTTGTGATGCATGCTGAATTGCCTAGGCAATGGTTTTTTAGTCTGATTGAGTCATTTATTAATATTAATGAGATGAAAATATATTAGCACAAACCTTGGGAATCCTCATGCTACTAACTAAATAGATTAGTTTCTCTCCATTGTGAATGGTGAAGGCAAAACAATAGGCTGTGGTGCAGCAGCTTGGAGGGACTTAATAAAGGTTTAGCGGCTAGTCTTTACAAAATTTGACTGTGTGGACCAACTTGACCTTGTTTAACAGCTGGTCTTTACAAATTGTGGGGTGGGGCAATACATGTTTCTTTGGTTTTCTTTTCCATTTTATGGTCTATTGCATGCAATGTACATGAACTTTTTTTAGATTTCTTAGTTGCTATCTTACTTCTGTTTTATTGGTCCTCATGATGACATGGTTTATCAGTTGCTCGGATCCATGTATAAAACCATGAGCACTTCTGTTGGATAACTTTTTTGTGATTTTGGCATGCTGTATTAGGCTTTGAATTTTATTCGATTAAAGCAAGTTTTTAATGCTAAAAATGGGAGCAGTCACTTTTTCTAACGTGGTACTTTTTTTGTATCTTTGTTTTTAGGTTGCACCCCATTGCACTGGGCCGCATTAAGAGGAAATGTTGAGGCTTGCACAGTGCTTGTCCATGCAGGCACAAAGCAGGAGTTAAAGGTTAAAGATAATGCAGGAGTTACTCCAGCCCAACTTGCTTCAAATAAAGGTCACTGGGCTGTCGCTAATTTCCTTGTATGTATCTTCCTCACATCTTTGAGGCTAACTTTGAAGGAACTAACATATAGCCACTGTTGCTAATACAGGCTTTATGTATGCAATATTAAATTATTTGATTTTGTATCTTTGATTACTGTTGATCTAGAATCCACGTGATGGTAGTCCCTCAGACTTGCTCAGTGGAATAGTATATTTCTCCAGAAAAACGTGTTCTTTTGTTTACCAACACTCACAACGTATTTTTTTCATTCATTTAGTCTAATGCAGAGCGAGCAATGAGCAATCATTGGACTGACAAAATTCGAAGTGGGAAGTTTGGTGATAGTGGTTATGCTCCCATTTTGTTGTGCATTATAATTGGTTGTACCATACTCTTCATCAACTCAGTTCTTGCCGGTAAAAAGCTAATGTAATAATTTACTTTTTGAAGATAATTATGCCCTTGTTTGCTTGTTATAAATCAATTCTTGTTCATGTTACCAGCACCCGATCTCCCAAAGGTGACTGCAGCTGTTGGCCTTTGGGCATGGACAGCTATCTCACTGGCAGTTGGTTCACTGATAATGTTCTTCAGGTGTTGGAGGTAATTGGCACCTGTCTCTTGTTAATCTTCATTTGCTGGAGAGTTCAGCACACCTCCACATCAGATTATTGAGTGTTTTATTTTTTAGCTTCCTTGACTACTTGTTTTTTCCTCTCTCTTTAATAAGTGTATAATTTCTATGAAAGAGAGAGCACCTATATGAGAAGAAAACTTTTCTTTTGAGTGAAAGGTGTAGACACTCTGTAGCATTTGTTTGTATTCTGAATGAGAACTTAATTTTAGATTCTGGTTTCCCATTTAATTATCTTTTGACTATAGACAGCAGTTCATGGGGTCAATCTTCTTTGGTAAGATGAAATTGGACATTATTCTGCATTACACAACTTACTCACTTTTGATTCGATGATTGAAAGTATAAAAGTCAAAAGAACAGTGTAGAGTTTACATTATTGTGGATAGGCTGTGCGTACAATGCCTGCAGTGAAATATTTAGAGTTTCATGATTGCCTTTGGAATGTTTATGTGGGTATCAGATTTTAATTGCTTATTGCCTGTGGATGCAGCAAAGACCCAGGCTATATAAAGACACCAAGGGAGCTGGGCAATCATCAGGATGCTGAGGTACAGAATGTATCTACAAATGATTACTGATGTAATTTGTATTAATTTATTCTGGGCTTTGCAAAAGTAACTGTATATATGACGGTAATTTTCGGACAAAATGGTTGCATGGGTCGAAATGACAGCTACGGAGGAAAAAGGCATTTAAGCTCATCTCAACTTTCCTCAAACGATTCTAACTAGGATATCCTCATGTAACACAATAATGAGAGCAGTTGGTGACTCTGTAAAGCGCTTTTCTTAATAATGAAGCCGGGTATCCTGGTTGAGATCATGAGGAAAGTATGTGGCCCTGACATGTGAAAGGTCCAAAGATTATGTTGCAGGACTTCTTTTCGGCCAACATATTACGTAGTTTAGATTTTTTCTATAGAAAAACTACCTTTGTCAGTGTTTTACAGTAATTTTTCATTTTACAGGATCCTTTGTTGAGTATTGATGTTAACAATTCCTCTCAATGGACTGGAAAATGGTCTCAGCTTTGCCCAACTTGCAAGGTTTGCTTGATATGCCTTTGGGTTATCTCCTTGTTATCCTCATGAGTACAGATCTGTTCATGTGCATTCGACTTATTGTCATGGTTTTCCATGCAGATTGTTCGACCTGTCCGCTCAAAACATTGTCCTTCATGTAAGCACTGTGTTGAACAGTTTGATCATCATTGCCCTTGGATATCTAACTGTGTTGGGAAGGTAAGAAGTTGCTTTCTTGCTGGTTAGACTGAGAAAAGAAGCGTAGAAATTTTTACCATCAGTATGTTCATGGCTTCCTCTCATCATGTTGACATGACAAAGTAAAACAATAGATCTGAAAATGCTGTTTTATTATGAGACCCTTCTGTATTTTCATGGGATCTTTGTCCATGGTTGTTTCTTTGAAGCCTGGGCTTTTCTTGTCAATGTTGAGTATCGTCTGAGTTCTGCTACTTGGTTTCTTCTTCTTTCTCCAAGAAAGTACCATGTTTTAGCTCTCTCGCATAATGTTTCTGCACCTCATAAAAAATTGTTTGTTATTCTTTAAAGATATCTCTTGTTACTCTTCGTTTCACAACTAAAATTCACTTGCCTATCGCAGAAGAACAAATGGGACTTCTTTGTTTTGATTTGTATGGCCACAATGACGTCATTTCTTGGTGCTGCCATCGCAGTTCAAAGTATGTTCCACCCTTTGTCTCCCAATTTTTTCTTATGTTGCCATCCAGATTTATTGTTGACTCAATGAAAGTAAACTTTTGGCAGGGATATGGACCGCCACAGCCGCATTTCCAACGGGCAAGTCATGGATTCATTATGTCATGGTTCAACATCCTGGAATTGCTGTATTTTTGTTTCTCGATGGCATTGTGTTGATTGCTGTTACAACTTTGACAACTGCACAGGCATCACAGGTACTTGTCTAGATTCAGGCGGTTTGTAACCTATTTCTCATCCATAATAGTTGATTGAACAGTTTCATAATATGGTTTAACTGGAACAGATAGTTTATTTCTTTGACATGGTGTCATTTTGATTTAGGTTGATCTTTGTCCATCTAACACATGGTTGATCTATGCGCATTACTTCTTAAGTTGGTTGGTAGAAGATAACAGGACGTTGGACTCTTTCTGAGCTAGTTGCACTGTAAAACAGAATCTAACATAATTTGTTGATGCAGATTACATATGAAATCCTTATCACAATAATTAGCCTATATTTATGCATGATATTATCTAAATGTATGTGTGTTTGCATCAATCCTTTTTTCATTATTCTTAAAGTTTGTTCTTATGATATCTGCTCATCATGTGTACTCATACGTACCCTTGTCTTTCCTTTACTCACTCGAGCAACTTCCTCTGTGCTGCATTTTGTCTGTTATTTTCTCAAGAACATAAGGAGCAATTTTCCAACTTCCATCTTTGATGCAGATAGCCCAGAATATCACCACCAATGAGCTAGCCAATGCCATCCGGTACGGGTACCTTCGTGGTCCAGACGGGCGTTTCCATAATCCCTACAACCATGGGTGCCGGAAGAACTGTGCTGATTTTCTTATCCATGGATATACTGATGACAATGAGATTGCATGGCCTTCATTACCACAAGTTCATAGTTAGCACCATTCGGGGAGGACTTTGTGCGTGGTCAGTACAGAGTTCCCTGGGTCTCCTAATTATCCATATCAGCTGATACCCAGATGTCGCAACAGTTCTTTACGATTCAGTTTGCGTGTACCTCTTTGAATAGTTGTGGGAAGTTCACTCCATGGTCCAAAGCTCATATCCATGTACCGGAAAGGGTGTCCCTTCACTAACACCACAAACGGATATAGTTGATCCCCCCGTTGATGTACATGTATACATGAATTTGATTAATTAGGGATGGCAAAGAAGTCACTGGAGTTTTCAGGTTGTGCAACTGAATTTTACAATTTCTAGCAGTGTATCTTCTTCAATCCGCGGAAGATTATAGCTACATGTTCTGTTCCGTCTGTCTTGTTTTATGAGAAAGAACCTGGAGCAGAGGACAAAGGTTTAGGGTGTGTTTATATTTCTCTTCCGAAAAATAATTTCTTTTCAATTTTTTTTATTTTTATTCCCTAAAATAATTTCTAAGTATATCGACACATGTGATAATTATACTAAATTTCTATTTTGGAATAGTAAAATAATAGGAATACGTTTGTATAATCCATAAATTTTTTTTAACCATAAAATTTTTTAATATTTTTGTACTTTTTTATTTTTTTTTATTTTTTTCTTTCTCCTCCTCTAGCCGGCGACGGTGGACAGGGACCACTGGAAGTCTCCATCGACTAATTAGAGGAGAAAAAAGAAAAAAGAAATAAATAAAAAAAGACTTTTTTCTAGAAATTATTCTTGGGATTAGGAAGTTATTTTATTTTATTTATTATTTTATTTTAATTCCATTCTCTAGCCATTATTCTATTTCGAGAAATAAAAAAAATAAAAAAACAAAGAAACAAAGAAACAAAGAAACGGGAACATTATCATGCAAGTCCTTAGTTTTTCCCCGGTCTACAAAATGGCTGGAACAAGAAAATCCTTAATCTGATTGTCTATGGCCAGTGGTGTTCGTTGTTCTGGTCCTTCTCACAGGTAGGTCAGTTTATCCTTCGGACCGCAAGCTACTAAAGGATCTTAAGAAGCAGCAAAAATGAAAATCACGTCTCATGTACATAATATGACCCTGTCGAATTCTACCCAATACCGGGATTTCACGATATTCGATCGATCATAATTATGATGCATCTCATCCTTCTATGATAAACATTAGAGGTAGAAACGAGACGGATTTGGGACGGCTGATCTCGTTCAGTCTTCGTCACGTCTTCGTCACCTCATCTTTTTGTAATTGCCCACATCTGTCACGGATTTTAACATGAGATCCCAAACTCCAGTTCATCGAATAGGGGTTATCCGCCACACGTAATGACATTATTGGTGATATTTGAAAATCTGTTCACTCGATCCGTCCTCGGAAATACCCTTCGCCACTTGTGCCGAATTAATTCAACTGCCCAGCCTTTGATTGTTCGTCGTACTCGTAGGTGTGTACGTGCGAAAAACCACACTCACCGAAAAACTTGATCAAACGAGGGGACCATAGCATCTACTTTGAGTCCGTGACAAGGACTCCCCCACAATAATTGGTGTTTGAGCATGAAGCTACGACGAGATCTGCCCTAGTTTAATGTAGTGAAATATACTCGAGGATCTTTGACGATGAATACGATAAAGCATATTGTCCGGATCTCAAGAAAGCAAGCTTGACCACAATGCTACACAAGCTGGCAAAGCGTGGATCAGATCGAGATAAAAAGAACAGGAAGCTCTTCAAGCTTCAGTAATTGTCCGTTTCTTGATCCTCCCCGATGGCCTTTCCCCCCAGTTTCTAAGCCCTGGTCAGCAATGTGAAGAAATAAAGATGGGATTTTTTCTGAATGCGCGACCGGCAATTGCCAACCCAAGAATTTCTTGATTGGTGGTACGGCCGTGGCAGACATCAGGTTCTAGAAATACCCACGAGCTGTCTGGGGACACGTCGCCGTTTCATTGGACGGAGGGTGGTAAGAAAAGTCAAAAGGAAACTTTTTGTGATTATGGGGTGTGCCCCTGTTCACATGAGCACAAACTGTTTGATGATTGGCCTGTACGAGGACGCTCCAATTATGTTGGGGGTGGCTGGCTCACTAGGGAGCTTCCCTCCTTTCTTATTGGCTTTTGAACGCATGTGTGAGGTGGCCTTGGGGGATGGATCTTGGAGGGTCCACGTTATTGTGCCGCCTGTTTGTGAAATTTTTTAAAGCTTGAACGCGATTTCAACGGCCGGTTGGTGGATAAAATCTCCCTAAAATTTTGCTAGGGCCGGTGATGGTTGTGCTTTAAAAAGTCTCGCTAGGCAACAAAAGTGACTTGTCCATGAAAGTAACATTGTCAGCAATAGCGACCCACTAGTATATAATATGGGTCTTTCTTTATTAAATTATGACAAGCATCGGTGTCAAATGCAGGAGGCGTTTTCCCATCAGGAACTCAACCTTATGTGAGGGAATTGCGTTGCGTAAGAGCTATAAGATTGAACAAGCACAAGGTCTTCTTCTGTAGAGGGGGAGAGCAAAAGGGGAAACTTCGTTCACCATCTAAGGGTGAGGAATTCTAGTCGTATTCTTAGAGTTCTGCAACTTAAGCTGATTTCTTATTTGTTTAGCCAATTAAGTTGATTACTCTTCTACTTTCTGCTCTTTGCAATCACAATCACATAAGTTCAAAAGCTTGTCCATATTTATATGATTTGGCATGCTTTTTGGGAGATGCATAAGTTTGAATGTAGCAACTTCTTTAATATATATGTCCTCAAGATCGAGTGACATGTTCGTTTAATTGATCGTAGGATTCTCCGACTTGCTCTTTCAATCTGAAAGAAGCCTCTTCAATGGAAGTAACTACCATGAGAGGACTCCCAGATATGGTAAGTTTTCTGTCTATTTTTCATCATGAGGGTCCCTTCCAAGGTATTGGTAAAATCTGACTAAGTTTTCAACCAGGAGAAGTTCAACTTAGGTTAGATTTGAGATTAGACGAGATATTAATGCGCAACTCCTGGAATTGTGATGACTGCAATACAAGTAATATGTATCAAATGAAATAAATTCCACGTTGATTGCACAGGGAGTGGAGGATTCCGGCTTCATCAATCCGTGGCAAATGCATTCATTTGATGAGCTTCACACGCTTCCGCTAGCAGCTGCACTGGGTGAACATATGCAAGGCTTTTTCCCTCAACCGAACATCAATTTCAAAGCTTCCGTGGATGCTTCTAACTCCATGATCAACAGACCAGTAAAACAGCTCAAAACAAATAGCTGGGATTCATGCAGAGTTGATCCTGTGTCAACTCCTCAATCTTTCTCTCCCCCCAATGTTCTTTCTTTCATCTCTTCCAACTTCACAAATCAAAGTAGTGTTGTGAAACCTAAAGAGGAGGCAATCGGTTCTAAGAGCGTTGGCAATGTCTCTTCTGATATGCTTTTTCCTCAGGGTTCATTTGGGAACCAAAATTATGTACTTAAGGCTTGTCATGGAGGTAAAAGGGTAAGTACAAACAATAGTCTATCTCAGACGCAAGATCACATCATAGCAGAGAGAAAACGGCGAGAAAAGCTCAGTCAACGGTTTATCGCCTTATCTGCCCTTGTCCCTGGACTAAAGAAGGTGGGAAATTTTCTTTCTTGGAATGTTTTTTCCTTGACATGATCCAATATTATCATATGGAAAGTTTCTTCAGTGGAAGTTTCGGAGCAATACACGTTAAAATTAATAGAGCAGTTGGACAGTTGGGGTTTTGGTTGCTATATGTTTTGCTTGTCCTCCCTCTTCAATTATATCATCTCTTGTTTACCCTGCTTTGGCCTTTCATTAACAGATGGACAAAGCTTCTGTTCTTGGTGATGCAATTAAGTACTTGAAGCAACTCCAAGAAAGAATCAAGATACTTGAGGAGCAGACTCGAAAGAGAAGCATGGAGTCAGTAGTCTTTGTGAAAAAATCTCAGGTATTTGAAGATGGCATGAATTCTTCTACAGACGAGAATTTCTCTAGTGGTCCCTGTGATGAGCTGCTACCAGAAGTTGAAGCAAGAATTTGCGACAATGATGTCCTCTTAAAAGTTCACTGTGAGAAAAGTAAGGGAGTTCTGGAAAAGATTATTGGTGAAGTTGAGAAACTCCATTTGACCATCATTAACAGCAGTTTAATGACTTTTGGGACATCAGCTGTTGATATAACCATTCTTGCTCAGGTAACTTCTCTCCTTCCCTTTGCTTTCGGTCTTAGATTTAATATTTGGGAAAAATATTCTGCAGTTTTCTTAAGTGCATCAAATTAATCAGATATTCCTTCTTTAGTGAATAAATTAGGCAAGTCACAAATGTAGTTACAGCTCATAAGTTTGTGAGTTTAATTGTACTGCAAAGTAATCCTTCATCTCCTTTAACTATTGCAGATGAATCCTGAATTCTGCATGCCCGTGAAGGATCTCGTGAAAAATCTGCGCACAGCTTTCAAGTCATTCATGTGACAGAAAGAAGAAAGAACTCCACGAGAGAATAACTCCTTGCTTCTGTTCATATACAGAATAACCGCCATTTCTGTTCACTTCCTGTGTTCGGGAGCTTCGAGAACAAGGAAGAGTCCATTCAAACAATCTCAATATCATCTATATTAATCTGTTTACAAGGCCTGTGATGCTCTGTGCTCCAAGACCATTTACCATCAACGTTTTTTCTTTTTGCTGTGAGGCTCATTTTGCAGGAGGGTTCTCCATCTGATTTTTGCGTGGTCAATCTGTTGATCATGTTCATGGCCATCCTGTTCAAGATTGTTCTTCTCATGGCTCTTCAAGGTCTCTCCTTTTAATCTGAAGAGACTGGTTTTTTAGGAGCGTGGAGCTTGTGGCCTTTGTTTCTGTACTTGGTTCTGTCAGTGTTTTAGAGGCATCTAAAAAAGTCAAAGAGCCTCTTTTCCTTGTAGTAGTTTATTTCAAGGTAGTAAAAATAAAATCAGTTGCCTTGTTATATTTACATGCTATTGTCCGGTCTTCTGAATATGAAAGCCTTGCCAACAGTTGTCCAGTTGGCTCTACTGCCATGCAATGCATCTTCCTAAAATTCACTTAGTTACGGGGTAAATTGATGGGAAAATCAGCAATCTTTGAAGCTTTTGCAGTATATAATTCCTACAATTTGGTACAAGGAGAAACTCTGGCTTTATCATATTGGAGAGACCGCAAAAGCTTTGGTTTCATATGGAATTGACTGGGATGTCTAATCGCTTTCAATTAGACCGCTAAGAGGATTTACTGTGTAACTTTCTGCAGTTACTTATGACACTAATGCTGTGGTAACTCTGTGTTCAAACTAAGTTCAGTATGGAGGTTGATGTCAATTAGGTGAGGTGTAGGATTATATAGCCAGTGCTGCCCTTAATTAGTTTAGTGAATTGGTAGATGAACATTGACTTAGAGAGAAATTGACAGCTCCAATACAATAGAGTCTGATCCCAGAAATGTGGGAGTGCAGCTCTGCAGAAGCCAATCAAACCATAAGCTGACCTAAAAACATAGTGCAACCATCTGTCATCAGAGCTGTCCCCACCAAAGATTGTGGATCTTGATTTTGATTGTGAACCTCTCTCCTCTCATCGATTAATTTAAAGCTGCTTTCTTCATGGACTGGACAACTTCTTGGACTATGACATCACTAATCAGACTTTGCATAAACGTCAAAAACTCACAGATCATTCCGCTTCATTAGAGCACCATTTAAGGCTTGAAGATCGTCTCTGATTCTTGCGTTACTAACGTGGCATTACAAGATTGGCCACTGCGGAATAAAGTCTTCACCGAGTTGGCTTGATTTCCACTCCATGCCACCGAGTTTAAGAGTCATAGGTTCCAGCTTATAATTGCTCGCCCATCGTTGACAAAAATATCAAGGATCCCACTGATTCTTCTCCAATTGCCCGGATGATTTTCTTGGTACGGAGGTGTCGTTTCTTGACTGAGAAACTGAGCTCGCGGTCTGCAGTGAAACGTTGAGTACTATCATCAGGCATATGAAGAAAAAACTATCCCAAAAATTGCAAATCTATTGTGTTTTTATCAACTTAGTTCTAAAAATTGTTCAAACAATTCTAAACTTATTAGACTTTTATCAATTTAGTTTTGTTTTTCAATTTTACCAATTGAGTTATCTAGTCAATTTTAACCAAAAATTATTGACATGAATATGGGTAGTGTTATATAGAATAGTTAGCACTAATGTTGACAATTCTTTATCATTTTTTCAAAAAAATGATTTTTTATGATTTTTTTATTCCTTCTTTTTCTTCTTTTTACCAAGTAAGGTGAGGGTCGCCGACTAACCTAAGTGGTCACAAGTGAGGGCCATGAAGCCCTTGCCACTTGTAGACTAGGGTCATGGCTCTTGCCCATATTCAACATGGGCCGCAACCCTCACTAGATCTAGGCAAGAGCTACAACTCTCATTAGGTTTGAAAAGGGGAAAAAAAAAATTATCAAAATTATCAACATCAATGCCGATCGTCTTGCGTAAGGCGGCCAATATCCATGTCGATGATTTCCGCTAAAATTGGTAGATAGACTCGATTGACAAAATGTGCAAAAATTTAGAACTCAATTGATAAAATCAAAATATTTAAAGCTAAATTACAAAAATACATTAATTTCGGACTTTTTAGACATTAACAGATCTGGTGAGCCCACGTATCAATCATTTCCCTCTTGGGTTATTAAGAAAATAAATAAACGCCAGAGATGGGGGTTTCATTTAAGTATTTATATAAATTGTAATGAAGTAAGCTTCAACAACGGTGTCGTGGTGTAGTTGGTTATCACGTCAGTCTAACACACTGAAGGTCTCCGGTTCGAACCCGGGCGACGCCACTCTTTTCCCAACATTCTTTTTTCTTTTCCATCTCCGTCCTACAAACGACGTCGTTCCCCCTACGCCGCGTTTTTTTACGCAGAATAGTGGGCCCCCCGGTCCGGCCCATTCATCGGGCGAGATTCCCGGGCCCATCAGAGACCGAAGCCACAAAATGCCCCCCGAAACCCACGTCGCCGACGCCACGCCCATACCCAGTCAACCGACCAATCGCGCGCGCCCGTCGGATCACTTCCCCTCCCCTCATTGGTCCACGTCACCGCCCTCCACGTAATCCCCCTCCGCGTGTCGAGAACCGTCGTCGTCGTCCTTCCTAGAAATATCGAGAATCTTGTCCCCCGTAGGGAATTAGAAAAAACCCATCGCAGCTGCTTCCTACAAATCCCAATCCCAATCCGATTCCGATATCGACCGGCGAAAAGGCGAAGGCAAAAACCCTCTCTCTCTCTCTATCCGTCAGCTCGATCCCGTCGCCTCGCTTGCGCTCTTGCCGCTCCGATGGCTTTCAGAGCGGTTCAGCTGTGCCCCCTGTTCCTGGCGCTCGCGGCGGTCCTGCCGCTCTCGACGGCCCTGATCACGGCGCCCGGCGTCCACTCCGCCTACCCTAAGGCCATATCCGTGAGTCCTCCTAGCTTTGCCCGATTCTCTCGTTATGGGAGTTTTATTTGATTTCGCGAAATTGATGCTTCTGGATGGATAGATCGATCTATCCGGGTCGAGCTCGATTTATTAATCGTGGAATTGATTTGGGAGGTTAGGTTGGGGGCTGTGTGGAATGATTTCGATTCTCTTGTTCTGGTTTTGCTCGAGCGGATTACTAGTGGGGTCCGGATGATGATGCGACGTTGCTCTTTTTTTTTTTTTTTTGAGATTTCTTTGATTTGGCCGAAATTGATGTTTTCTTGATTGATGGATTGATCTTGGTTTTAGCTCGGTCGAGGTCGAGTTAGTTATTCTCGCGGCTTGATTTATTTATTTATTTATTTATTAATTGCGGAATTGGTTTGGAAGGTTGGGGGTTGTGTGGAACGGTTTCTGATTGTTGAGGGACTCGTGTGAATTTTGGGTCTTTGTTGGAATAGGGTGGAATTTCGTTATCAAATCGGAATTTGTTGACGTGATGTGTGTGTGGCCCTTGTAGGATTTGAAGGAAGCGATTGTCAAAGGGCTGGGGTTCCAGGCGGATGATTTCAAGGTGTCGGGGTTCGATGTTGGGGACGCGCTCGTGGGTCACGCCGTGGCCTATGAGTTTGATGTGGAGATTGACGACAAGGTGCTTCCGTTGAAGCTATTGGAGGACGTGAACCGGTGGGAGTACGTGGATCTGCCCATATTCCGGGCTGAGGATGCGGTCCGAGCTGGTGAAGGGAATGCGTTGATTGAGAAGAGGAAGTTGGATCGTGCCCTGCCTGTGCTGGCTCCGTTTCAGCTGGCCGGGCCGATGGAAATGTGGATTCAGGATGCAAAAGACATGCGGATCTCATTGCCAGTAAGTGATCATTTGTTAATATGCCCTAATCAATCATGCTTTGCAAATTGCAATGCATCATCTTTTCAAAGTTCTTGGTAAGATTAATTCAGGGAATAGACATGGATGATGGATGGATGTCGGAAATTGATTTGTTGTTGATTTGGCAATTGATGGTGCGATGTTAGAGAGTTATTTATGATGGTACTGATGCATAGTCCTTTCACAACGTTGTAGATTTAGAGGGAATTGTGTGCAACGTGTGGAACTGAAAAAATGAATTCGTTGAACTGTTGAGAAACTCTTTGGTGGAGAAGTGCTGTGATCATGCAATAAAAATGCCCTTTCTTTCAAAGATGTATCCACAAATTGAACTCTTGCTTTGAAAATTGATCATTTAGTCCCTTCAAGTTTCTCTTCTTTATTTTTTTTGACATTTTGCATTGCAGCAAAGCACTGTTTGTCCGTTATTTTTTAGAATGGAGCTAAGATAGATGATTGTCATTGTATATGAAGACTGAAAGTCAATTTGTTACCAATTATCATTGTTGTCCTGTTGATCTATGCAGCATGATGTGGATGCTGGCGTCCTGAAGAAAGTAATCTTGGCAGAGGGTGCTGTGGTCACTGTCAAGGGTGCCAGATCAGTGAGCCTTCGTCGACCTGTAGAGCTGCCGCTTCCTTTAAATAGGACCAGTGATGGGTTTGCCTCTGGTCTTCTTGCTCTTGCTGAACGGCTGCGTCAAGCATCCCGTGATCAAGGTGAACCACTCCTTTCCCTCCGCATAGTTGGCCCAACCTCGCTTGCCTCACCATCTCCATCCTCCACCTCTTCGAGCAACCGGCTCAAGCTCAAGCGCCTCGCACCTGGCCTTGTGGAACTGTCCTCGCCATCGAAAAGCAAAGCTATTGAACGCGTCGAACCATCAGAAGATGCTATGACCCTGCTAACCCCAAAACATTTCGCCACCTTGTGGCCGGTTGCCTCAGTCAATGGTTCTAACTCTAATCTTCGAGGCTTCGAGGCACTGCTCTCTTCTGTTCTGGGTCCCAAGGCTGACAAGGAAGGTTCCTTCAGGCTACTGAAGGCGGACGTATCTGCTCAGACATTTCTGAAGATCGGGTTTGGAGTAGAGAGGAAATTGAAGGCAGACGACAGCGAACTGGAAGGTTTCCCCGCATGGAGGTCGAAGCCCGAATCGGTGAGCATGCACTTTGAGGTGCTAGCCAAAGTCGACGGCGAGAAGTTCGTGCCAGAGAGGGTGATGCAAGTCAATCCTCTCATGGTGGAGGACGCAGTAGCTCCGAGCATGCTCACGAACAACATGACCATGTCCAAGACGCCCATCGTCCATCCTCCTTCCAACCCCTTCACATTATAAATCAGTAAGGCCTGAGACCTTCACATTATAAATTAGTGAGGCCTGAGGTATTTTTTTACATCGAGGTGCTTGAAGAAGAAGATCAACTGTAAAGTTTTCCCCCTCTTTTTCCCCCCTATGGTCGGGCTCCAGATATGACGGTTAAAGAACTTCAGACACTGTATAAAACATGGATCAATGAAGCTTTAACTATTCACATAAATCCCCCTGTCTATCATTTGCTTAAATTTCACGTTGTCATTAGCATCCTTTAGATGCTGTTCCATTTTTCTTTTTGCGCCATTTCCGCACGCCCGCATGAATGATTAACTTTGTTTTACCTTGAATAACCGGAAGTAAACATACCCAAGCGTTCCACGTCAATTCCTTATTTTCTCAATTAAGCAAAGACAAATCTAGATTCAGAATCTGGAAGATCGGAAACCCAAATTTTCTTGATAGAGTAGTAAGAAAAACTTTAGTATAATATTGAAATTGAAGTTTAAATGGTAATTAGGGATGGCTCCCTATTTCAAAATGTGCATAAATATAGTATATATCTAGAATCGGATACAACAAAAAGAGGATAAAATTGAATAAAAAAATTTGAACCCACCAAGTACCCAATAATGGATTTCCATCCGCCAATAATAAAGAAGTATGGGCGCGTTTGGTAGCGCTTCTGTTTCTGGGAACAATTTCTTATCAGAAATTGTTTTTTTCTTTTATTTTGTTCCCATGAATAATTTCTAAGCATTTTAAGCCGTTTGGTAACTTTCCAAAATTTTAATTCTCATAATAGAATTGTGTTTAGATCGTCCTCAAAATTTCTACTTCAAATCATTTTCTTTTAATTTTTAAATAATTTTATTACTTTTTTTTTTTTTTTTTTTCCTTTCTTCTTCTTCTTCAAGGTTGCCAGTCGCTAGCCTTGGGATGACCGGCAACCGGCCAGACGAGGGCCGGCAACCTCTCTGGAGTGTCACCAGCCCTGGGCGAGGTCGTGCCTCGTTGGCCGAGCCTTACCGGTGACCAAGCGGCCTTGCCCAACCTATCGCTGGCGATCGGCGGTGGTGGGCAGCGGCGGACGGCAACAGTGGCAACGGTGACAGTTAAAGAAGAAGAAAAGAGAAGAAGAACAAAACAAAAGAAAAGAGAGAAAATATATTAGTTGATTCTAGAATTGTTTTCAGGAATAAAAATTAACTTTTTTTTTACTTTTTTATTTTATTCTAAATTTATTTTAAGGAATAAAAAAATTTATTTCCGAAAATAAAAATTTTACCAAAATGAACTTCTGTTCCACACGGATCATTATTATTTCTACTGTTTGGTCGAATTTGTAATGTTTTTTTTAAGGAGGCGCATTTTGGCGGTAGCGAGCTGATCGACAAGCGAGAAAGGCCGCTGATCGGACATGCGCACTTGATAAAGTTGGGACGCAACCTACGAGAACAAAAAGAGCAATAAAAATCGCAACTTTAGAAAAGCCATGAACTCGTCGGGCCTTCTATTTCGCACTCCGAATCTCTCCCTTTCCAATCGACTCCCCTGCCTTCGACTCCTCTCTCTCCACTCCTCTGCCATTCCCAATCGCACTCGCAATCTCGTCCTCTCAGGTTCTCTCTCTCTCTCTCTCTCTCTCTCTCTCTCTCTCTCTGGAATGTATGTGAGCTAGCTGGGGTGATTTGACATTGATTTCTGTCGATGCTTTGCGCCACGAACGTTGCTGACAAGCGAAGCGATACCCACCTTTGTTCTCGGATCCCAATGGCGTGGATCGCCTCGGTTTCGTTGACCCTTTGTGTCGATATATAAAGGGTCTCGCGGGGGCCGTCAGTGGAAAGTGTGCCTTCGTCCAATTTCAGTCGGTCGGTTTCTCCTCTGTCGTTCATTTTGCGCACTGTTTTGAATTTGTCCAGGAAGGAGGAGCTTCGGCCTGCGCGTTCGGAGTTCGAGTCTCGCGGCCGAGACCATGTCGAGCGGACCTGCCGAATTGCCGAAGGATGCGACGGAGGTGAATCGGGAGCTTTATGCTCCTATAGAGCCGTATAGCACGGGGTTCTTGAAGGTTTCCGATCGTCACACCCTCTATTGGGAGCAATCCGGAAACCCCAGTGGATATGTGAGTATCCATTATCTGCTGCCGATGACGGATTATGCAATTGTCCATTTCGCTCGTTTTCATGGATCTAATGGATGGTGGTGTGATGATATATCGGCATGAATTATATGCCAAATTAGTTTAGTTCACTTGTGCTGCGAATGCAAAAAACGACTGCAGTCTAGTTGTGCTCATGCTTTGTCTTGGTGATGATTTCAAAACAATGGAAAAGGCAAAAGCTGGTGGTGATGTATGACTATTTTGATATGTAAGCTGCTTTTTGGAAGAGGATGACTATTTTGCGTTCCCTCTCTCTCTCTCTCTCTCTCTTGCGCGCGCACACGGGCACACACGCAAATTGACAATTTCTGCCTGCTTTATATTGGTATCATGAATTTTTTTTTTTTTTTTTGCTTGATAATCTTGGTTAAAGTTTACATTTTTAGCACTACATCAAGGAGGAGTTCCTACCTATATTTGCTTGCCCTACTCCTTTTCTTTTACCTTTCTGAAATATCTTGCAGCCAGTTGTTTTTCTCCATGGAGGTCCGGGAGGGGGCACGGCCCCCAGCAACCGTAGGTTCTTTGACCCTGAATTTTATCGGATAATCCTTTTTGACCAGGTAACCTCTTTAGTTGATTGCGCAAATATATGTTGGATCTGCCATTTTCGCTGAGAAATATCTCCTTTCCCCAGAGAGGTGCAGGAAAAAGTACACCCCATGCTTGCTTGGAAGAAAACACCACATGGGATCTTATTGCGGACATCGAAAAGCTAAGGGAACATTTAGAAATTCCAGAATGGCAGGTAAAATTTCATTTTTAATCACTGTCTTTAATATGACTGTAGTTTGGTGATGTGGACAGGGGATCAGGATTTCTACAATCATGAAATCTAATATGAATGGACCCTCAGATATAGAGACTGAAGACATTATTGGTGCATCGATTTACCTGAAATTTTTTGAAATGACTCGGAATATAGTGCCGTTACCTTACTTGCGTACTAATTCTTTTTAAAGCACTTGGCAGAAAGCATAATTTTCTCATCTTTTATATGCCACAAAATCAACAAGATTTACACCTTTTAGGATATAAACTATCAATTTGAAAGTGCACCAGTAATTTTTTGGTTCATGAGTCTAAAGTCTTTCATCTTTCGAAAAATATAGGATACTAGCTGCATTAATACTAGCATATTTAAGCTTAATTTGTTTGTCCGTGCTAATAGGTATTTGGCGGGTCATGGGGAAGTACTCTTGCCCTCACGTACAGCCAATCGCACCCTGAGAAGGTTTTCCTTTTGCATTGTATTTACTCTGTCAAGATTACACTCCCAGGCAATTTCTTGTTATTGCCCTGATCTTTGTGTCACTTGAAGGTTACCGGATTGGTACTTAGGGGTATCTTTCTGTTGCGGAAGAAAGAGATTGATTGGTTTTACGAAGGTGGTGCATCTGCCATATACCCAGACGGTACGTTGGGGGAACTTTTTCATGCGGCTATCAATGACTTTACTTATGTGTCCTGCAGAAGTGAACTTTGGCTTAAAATTAGTAGTTACCTTGAACTTCTACTGGGCAAATGGTAATTGTTTAAGCAGTAAGCTGTGAATGCAGTCTGTCATTATATGATCATGGCACATTTGTCTTCACTGGAATTTCAGTGAGACAACAGTCTCATTAAGTTAGCAGGGTGTTGTCATTCTCCTCAAATTTCAGATTAGGAGAATTTGCTAGATATGTGTAGGATGATCCTGGTCTGAAGCATTTGCAGTTCAAGAACAATATATAAATATATATGAATGAGAGAGGATTAAACCGAAGAATATCATATTGTCTTAGTTCCTCTTTCTGATATTATTAACCTTCAAGAGGCTATTCAGTGACGCTGCATATAAAAATAGTTCAAATTTGCATTCCTATTGTTTGTTTGACATAAAATAACAATCCTTCTTTTCTTTGCAGCCTGGGAACCATTTAGAGATCTTATTCCAGCGGATGAGAGGCAGTGTTTCCTCAGTGCCTATAGTAAGCGATTGAATTCTGATGATTTGGAAACACAGGTGAGTGTTTTACAAGATAATCAGATATCCTTCTCCCTTATTTCCCACATGTATGCATCTATAGGGTGCTGGGTGTTTTATCATTGAACACAAATTAGGTAGACTTACCTACGCATCTCATACTTAGTAACATTTCCCTAAACTCTGTACCAAAAGTAGATTAGAATCAGTTCTGATGCCAGAATTTTTCTGTTCTATCCCGTGACTGTAGCAGTAGCCATAAACTTATTGCATATCTACTGCTTGAACCCATCTTCTCATTTCATGCTGTGAAAATTAGGAATTTGTTTCATACTTGATTAATCATTTTTGAGAAATATGTAAGCCAATAAAGTGGAAGAAGAAAGTCATGGATTACAATAGAAAGTCAGTAATTCGTACTGAAAGACAGAAAAAATCACTAAGCAGATAGCAGTTTCTTGCCCAAGATGGAAAAACTGCATGGCTTTGCTACCATCTGCTTTCTACAGCATTCCTCTAATTTTCTGGACACTTCCACGAATCATGACAGAAATAACTGATGAAATGAGTGCCGTCCCTATTTTACCACAGAAAATTGACTGTACTAGCTCATTTTAAACTAGGACTTGCCAGTTTACACGTTTGATATTCTCACTTCTCCCTTATCTACTTAGTATGCAGCAGCGAGAGCATGGACAAAATGGGAAATGATGACTGCACATCTACTTCCAAATGAGGAGAATATAAAGAAAGGGGATGATGATTATTTTTCACTGGTAAGTCCTTTAGAGATTAAAATCACGTTTTCTACCATGACTTGCTTAGATTGTGTCTCTAATGTCCAAGGCTGCTTTTTTTTACCATAATATCTGAAGCTGCTTATATGCTGCATTATTGCATATTGTTTGTCTTGATCAGCTTTTCTAATAAATAAATTCCCATTTGCACTGGATATTGTGAGTGCTTAATAATCTGAAGTTTCTTTTGCTGGCTTAGTATTTTAATGATATTTGGATGCTGTACAATGTTTATAATTGGATATAGTCACATGGAATATACTACACCTTTTCATGACATGGTTCTTGTAGATTAATCTATGGCCATGGAACTCTTTGTAATGCCATGCTTCTATGGAATAGTCACACAGTAATTTTTTGGATGGGGAAATCTTGAATATAAGTATGAAATACTTTGACCAGCTTCACTGGTGCTCATGACTTGTAATGGTTTTGCTCCAGGCATTTGCAAGGATTGAGAACCATTATTTTATGAATAAGGGGTTCTTTCCTTCCGATTCATTCCTGCTGGATAATGTTGATAAGATAAGGCATATCAACACAGTAATTGTGCAGGTAATTAGATTACTTCATTCTTGTGCTGGTTACTTCTTGAACTATGAGTAATACATGGACAAAAATACTAATTGATTGTGAACATTAATACTCTAGCATTACCCTTTGTGTCCTTCAACACTGAAGCACAATACCTGCCATTTACACAGAACTGCTAGTGTCTTACCCCAACAATACTTGCAGGGAAGATATGATGTTTGCTGCCCTATGATGTCTGCTTGGGATCTTCATAAAGCATGGCCAGAGGCAGATTTTAGGGTAAGCAGGAATTTTTAACCTAATTAGGTGGACAAAATTAACCTTCATTACCATTTTCAATTGGATTGAGTAGTCACATCTGTCTTCTTACCCATTGTCATTCCTCTTTTATTTTAAATCCTTTTTGCTTCTTCATTTACAAGACTTGTCAAGATGTCCATTTTTATTATAGTTATAGACAGTGCACTCCATTGCTAGAGTGCAATAATGTGGTATCTGCCCTTCAGCACAATCTACCATTACTTATTTTTATCAGCAGATTGATATTGACAAGCATTTGGTGTATGATTTTCTGGGGACCATACTTTGACATGTCTATTTTTTTAACATAAGAGTTATGCTCTCAATGTGAAGAGAATTGACTCTGGCTTCTCTTGGTTGTTTTTGAGTTTTTGTATTGATTCTTGCATTTAGAAGAAACAATAATACCTATTTCTGTTCGACTTTGTTGAGGTATGCAATTTGATTTAGGTCGTAGAGAGTTAGAGACTTTGTGCATTTAGTGTTGTGGCACAGGTTGAAGAGATAGTTACATGGTGGACTGTCTGTTGATTAATTGAGTCGTTTTCTCGTTTTCAACTTGGTTGCATAGGGTTTATTCTTGCCATATGATCAGGCAAAGCTATAATAATGATGTGGCAATGATGTGGCAAATTACTAGTTGTATGAGCTTACCAATTCTTTTGGAAAACATTGGTTTAAGAAACCAGACCTCATTGATGGCCCGGCATGAGCAGATTGTGTCTGGTACGGGCCCTAAAAACTGTAGCTCAGGCCCGACCGTGATAAAATCTTATTTAATTTTCTATGCAAAAACTAATAGGCTGGGCAAGCTGGTCCAAAGAAGGAAAACAACTTTCCGAGGCCCACCCAGTTTCACTTTGGGCCTAGGATGGCTTGGATGGCCGCTGGGCCCATGATTAAGGTTTTAAAGTCGTGGAGTTCAAATACACAAACGAATTTCTCACAGGATAATATGGCAGTTACTTCAGAATGAGTCATGTTGATGTATCTGTTAGGTTCTGTGGACGGCCACCTCAGATAAGAATTCTTGCTTATGATTTTATGATTTTGATTCTGCACATAGAGATTTATGAAGTAAAATCTTCATCCATTATCCTGTTTATTCAATTGCTGCACTATCAACAGGTGATTCCAAATGCGGGACATTCTGCTAATGAACCTGGCATAGCTGCAGAGCTTGTGGCTGCAAATGAGAAGCTCAAGAATATTGTGAAGAACCGAGGATAGTGAATTTGGTGTAAGATGCACACGACAGGGTATATGCAATTTTCTCACCTACCTCACTGAAACAATCTTGATGTTGATGCATCCAGAAATGGATGGTGGTTGCAAATAAATTGAAAAAGGTTTGGTGCAATGGCTTGTAGACTTTTAACATGCTTCCTTGTCTTTGACAATATATGCTCTCATATGTGCCAAATGCCCACCAAAGCCTGATTTCTTTTGTACATGTAATTTAAAATTGTTTGTTGACTTGGAATGTCAAGGATATGCTCAGTTTGCTAGAAAATGAGCAGTGGAGAAACTTGAACCTGATGGTTACCAAGTTATTTGCAAAGAGGTCTGTGGAGTGTTTGCTGCACAAATAGTATGTTAATGTCTTTTTTCATTGTCATCTGGAAGGAACTTCAGCCATTCGAGCTACAAAACTATGCCAGGAAATAGCATTTTGAACTCGTGGCAAAATAAGCAAGCTTCCATTAATGTTAGAGGATTTTCAGGATGTTTATCCTGTCACAACTGACAATGGGTGTACACAATTGATACATAGCTCCTAAAATAGACAAGTGCAGATTGCAGGAAAGTTGCCATATGGTGTTGGTTGGCCAAGAATTCGTGTATATATTCATCAAGTTGTGCAGAAGAGATTATAGAGTGTATCAGCAGAGTTCCGCTACAACCACAAGACGCTTGTTTAGGTTTTCAGTGAATTTTTGAACAATAGGTTAACACTAAGTATCGAAAGGCTTATGCAGGAAATTTGTATGTATACACCGTAACCCTCGCTGAATACCAACAGATATTTCACTCTAAGATCGAGCGATAATATGCACATTTGCTTATATTAAAGGAGGAGGAAAGGGTTCATGGCAAAAAGAAAAAGAAAAGAAAGTATAGAAAGGTTGCTGCTTCTTCACCACAATGGTAGTGATCGTTTTTCGTTTTTAGCATACAGGTTATCGACAGTTCACACAAAAGGCTACCTTACACATCTTCACTAGGCTAACGTTGTCTAAGCAATAAAAGGGAACGGTATTCGTTATGCGTTAGCCATACCAGCAGACATTTCCCGCTAAGATTGAGCAATAAGGTGCACATTGCTGAGATTAAAGAAGTAGCAAAGGGTTGATGCTACTTTGTAACAACGATCATGATTTTGCTGCTTGTTATCCGTGATTCCTTAGCAATCCATAAGTAGCTGAATGCCTTGAGACAAACCAAATTTGATGAGGAAAGTAAACTCTCCGATCTACGTGCAATTAGAAAGCCAAATAAAATGGGCTTCGATAATTGCCCATCGTGTCAAAATTCTATGCATTTCCGTCTTTTAAATGAATAAATATGATCATTGGCTAAAGTAAGCATGTAAAGAGCTCATAAATTTCTATCTAATTATTAAAAAAGTATTTAATAAAATGAAACCTAATGGTAATTAAAAAGGGATTACTATTATTAAAACATACTAATTATATAGATTAAAAAAAAAATCATTCTTTACCTAAGGTTTTTTTTTTTTGCCTGCATAGAGATGATCAAGCAAGACCAAAAGAGCTAATAATCATGTTGTTACCCTTGCGGGAAAAAGAGAGAGAGAGAGAGAGAGAGAGAGAGAGAGAGAGATATGCAACTGAACATTTTCGTTGTATTATTGATAAATAATGAAGGGATCACGGCCAAAAAAACAGAAGAAACTAGTTTAGTGATAAATTTGAGAAAGATCATCATTTGAATATTATGTTACATTTTACAAACAATTCCGAAAAGCAGCCACCAAATTTATCTGACAGCGCAGATCAACGAAACAATTGAACAGCAGTACTATCACACTCAACTAACCAAAGAAAGTGAACGGGCATACTCTCATGTCAGTTTCTTGATGCAGCTTTTCGGAACATGGATATCATGGAAGTTCGGTTCTTTTGGAATGGTTGGGAGCCTTCTGCCACGTGACGATGACCTCGAAGTGCCAGAAGCAGTAGGTTTGGTTGCTGAAGCACTGCGTTGTCGGATCTTTGCTGCTTCTTTTGAATCGCAGTCCATTGCAGATGTCTCCTTTATGACACTCAGTTGACATGTTCCTTCCTTTTTCCTCGATGGCGCGCTATGAGTTCAGGAAAGATAAAAACAGCAGTGAGCTTCTTGTTACCTGTATATTCCTTGACCCTCAACTTTGAAACCCTACAATGAATTTTCATTTTGTTCCTAATTTCTGCAAAAGCATTGTTAAGATGTAGTATGAGTCTAGGATAATGTAAAACCTCTCTTTGAACTTTCCTGTCTTTTCCTAGTTTTTTAAAAAACAGTGTGAAGACATACTATGAGTCTATGATAATGCAAATCCTCTCTGTGAACCCCCCATGATATCCTCTAATACATTTTTGGACAATAGGAAATGAGTGATCTGTGTGTCAAGTTCAGTTTTCCAATTAGAACCATCACTCACCTTCCAGGCCCTTCCTGTCTTTTAACTGAGAGTATTCTGGGCTTTTTGACGCTTTCCCGGGACCGCAAGACTGTAGGGGTAAGGTTCTTTTGCTTTTTCAAAATAGTGTTTCTATCGGGAGTAGATGCAGCCATTTTCTGTCCGACTTCTCTGTGAAAAGTGCTGGACTCAGGAGCTTTGATCTTCTGCTTCATGTCAGTAAAAGAAACTCAGCCACATCAGTGTTGTTAAAGCAATCTCGGAAAGTAGTAATAAATACTATGTGATCAAGAAATGCTTAAGTGCCGATGGCCTGGCATTTCTCCGGTCTAATGTCAACTAATTCATGACAACGAATGCTTTCCGGAGGATTGTCCATTTTTCTAATAGCAGAGTCAAAGAAAAGGACTTTGAGTAGTGTTGTTTCGTAAGGGGAAAGACATGAAACAAACTAAACCGAAGTCTTACTTTCTGTATACTCTGATTTTTCTTAGATGGAAACCCCGGCACAGTTGCATCCTCTTTCAATGGCGTAGAAAGCTTTTTCTCATGGTTCGCTTCCTTGAGAACTCCCCGTTCCTGCGATGGCTCACATTTGTCAGCCAACATCAATGAAAATTCAACTTATCAAGTTATTTGCAGTCCACATACATCTGTTCTTAGCCTGAAAGGCTTAGGATTGGTGGGTCTTGGTTTTACATACTTCCCACCCTGGGCACTTCTTTTGTCTGCAATAGAGCTCTTCTTTATCTTCATCAATGTTTGAGTGACCTGAAGATTTCCGGTGGCAAAAAAAATCAGATGCTGAAACATAGTCGAACACGGAATAGTGGATGTCGCAATTGGCAAATGAATCAACAGTATGAACCTTCTCATGTTTCTTGTGATTATCAAGCTTCCCCAGAATTTTCCTGTTGCTGTCACCACTCTGTTCTCTGCAACAAAATGTGAGAAGCAATTTAAAAATGAGGACATACAAATACTTACGGTTGAAGAATTGGTTATCAATCAAGAAAAATGGGCAAACTATAGAACATAGCGTTGCAAATGCATAACAAATATTGGGTGCAGAGCAGTTCATACATGTTACGATCAGGGGCCGTAGAATTTTCTTTGTCGTCATTATCCAAGACATGATCCCCAACTTCTTCATCATTGGCAGGAACATCACTCTGGTCACTGGTATTGCCAGTGTTTTCTTGGATTTTCTCCTCCTCTAAGCTCGATGCACCCTCTTCCTGAGAAGTTGATCCATTCCTCTCCTCATCTAGAACAGCTTCAACCGTAGGAACTACATCTGCTCCTGAACCCAGCCCTTTATCAGCCTTTTCAACTCCCACTATACTCGATGAATCCTCACTCAGACTTTCTCCTGATTGTTTCTCCGACGTGCTTACATTCGTAAAAGATTCTTCATGTACATTCAGTGCAGTATTCTGAGGGGTTTCTTGTACAAGACATGCTTCCAGAGATCCACGTTTGGACTTGTCGTCGACTTCCATGTCGCTGGAGTCACCTGAAGTTCCTTCAGTTGTGGCTAAATCAGAGCAGTTTTTCGAGTCTTCAGCTCTGTCCTTTTTCTTCAGGCATCTAGAAGCTTTATCTGCGCCCTTGCACTTTTGAGTCCGCAACGAATCGAAAACCCGACTCTTGACCTCCCTGGCACGCACTTTTTTCTTGGAGCCAGCAATAGGCGCCGGCGTATCATACCCCAATATATTCCTCTTTTGGCCTGCGATCTCCAGCTTCTTCATCCCGGCACAAATCTTTCTCATGGTAGTATCCAACTCTGATGAGATTTTAATCTTCGCGGCCTTTTTGGGCGAAGGAAATGCCAAAGCTTTTGCTACCACTCTCTTGTTCTGCCCGGCATTAGGCTTCACCTTTGGGTTCCTAACACTCCGAAATAGTTCTGGATTGGAGACTCTCTTGGTGTTTCTAGGGGTTGTTAATGCCTTAGCCACATTGGATGGCTGCTTTGCCTTAGCGTTAGGGGTCGGAGCCACCACCGGACGAGAAGTTTTGACCCTCTCTTTACCGAAATTGACTGGCTTTCCGGAAATCGAAGATAAAATAGCCAGCCTTGGTAATCTGGATCTCGATGGTTTCGCAGGAGCCGACAGCGGACATTTCTCTGTAGTACTGAGGATCGAAAGCGCAATAAAATAGCAACAAAAAAAGAGAAAATGAGGCACATCATAAGCTGAACCTTATTTAGATGGAAATTCGAGTCCAAGATTATGCAATGGGTACATACTTAATCGGCTTTCTAGTTAAGGCTTTGCGGAGTCTTACGTTGGGACTTCTGGCTGCCATTACCTGCAATAGATCAGCAGCATTACGGCGACTTCATCGACTTAGAGGCCTCCTACTTACGATAAAAAAGAGTAAAGATGGAAAGAGGCTTTAGTAACTGACCCTAAGGACGAAATTCTTGTAGATTGCTTCAGCGTCCAGTTCTTCTTCATGTTTCTGATCACATCCTGCAAACCCAATAAACCCAAAGAACTAGGAAAATCAGAACTTGTGCATCTCGAGCTCTTGAATTCAAAAATGAGATCTCAAGCAGTCAATGCACTTCTAGATCAGACAAGATTTGGAAAGTATGGGCCAGTAGACTGGACCAAACTCAAGTGAACAAAAAAAAAATGCAAACTTGACGAAGCAAGAGTGACAATTCATGAGCAATAGAATCCGAAATTTACCAAATTTCCCCAAATCGAAACAACAACAGCAAGAAAAGCAAAAGCATTGGCATACCGACGCGCAGGCAGAACCAGTAGCGGTCGGTGTCGGGAGGGTAGCGGTCGGGCGCGGTGAAGTCCACGAACTTGGGCGCCTCTATGTCCTCGTAGAATTCGTCTCCTCCTCCGCGGTTGCTCGCCTCCATGCTCGATTTCGTCATCGACCCGATCCACAGAGAGAGAGAGAGAGAGAGAGAGAGAGGAGCGTCGTTATGGCGAGTGATTGAACGGCAGCGGCGAACGGGCGAGAGAGAGAGAGAGCTTTTGGCAGTTTTTTTAAATGTCTGCTGCGGCGTCTTCTCTCTCACTGATCCTGCAAACTAGCCGTTGGAGAAAGGGAGGTTCGATTCGGACATGGTTGGCCTCGTGAAACGGCACTCGTCGCCAGGGGCATTTCCGACATCTCACACCTCGCGTTCCTCACCTCCTCCTGTCTTCGCGACGGGCCTGTCGGTTCGGACATCTGAAAGCCCATGATGGGATTTCGGACATCGCTCGAACGAAACCCAACACGCCACGTGTCGGTCCAGGAAAGCTTGGAAAATTTTACAAAACCGAAAAGCTGGGCGTGACGGAGACTCTGGATAGAAACGTGAAATACCTCTCTGGCCCATTTGGTTCGACTTGGGCCCCTTTGGAAAAAAATTTTGCGTTTGACAAATATTTTTGAAAGCTCATTTACCAAATGTGGACATTCCCAATGTTGAAAACTGAATACTGGGAATGAGCTGCTCCACTGTTCATCGCGTCATTGTTCATCTTCTTTTTCCCCGTCCATCTTCTTCCCCACTTGAGAGTTGGGCTTCTCTGGCAGTCGCCACCGCCACCTGGAGTCGCGCGTCTAGCGCGCGCGAACTAAGCGACGTCGCCTGAGGTCGCGACCTCAGACCGCCAGATCTAACAGTCCGGAGGCCACATCTAGCCGTCCGGCAGCTAGATCTAGCCTCTGCGACCTTAGATGACGGCGTTGCCTGAGGTCGCCGTCATCTGAGGTCACGCCCCCAGGCGATGTCGCATGAGGTCGCGACCTTAGGTTGCCAGATCTGGCCGTCCAGCAGTTAGCTAGCAATTAGCCAGTCGCCGGATTTGATTTTCAAATAAAATATATATATATAGCAAAAGCCTATTATAAATGTTGGTCTTGCCAAACGGTATAACATTTCGAAAAACCCATTTACCTCAAAAATATTTGCATTCTCCCAAGGATATTTCCCCAAAACGGAACCAAACGGGCGTCTTTCCATACATCGTGAAAACCCTTCATTCTACAATTCTTGGTGAAATGGAATTATTTCAAAATATTAAAAAATTCTGAATTTCGAAATAATTCCCCATGATCGCATAAACCAAACTGACGAATTGTTGAATTCAAGGTAAGACATATACAAACGGACGCTACAAAAATCAAGTGCTTTGGACTGGAAAAAGAAGGAAGATACGAGAAAGGATGGTTTGATTTGGTCCTTTACTTAAGTCCCAAAGGACTTGCGACATCAAAAGGATCAACTCCGATGATGCCCTCGAATTGTCGCGCACCCCTTTCGTCAAAGGAGAGGGTTGCCCAGGAGCTTCTCCCAAAAAAGCAGCAATCATGCGTTCGATGAATGGCCACGATGGAATAGCGGTCTCTATTGTCTGCTCCTGATGTGATCGACGGGAATAGGTTCTTTCTAAACTCCCTTGTTGAGGTCTTGTTTTCCATGCGTGACCAAAATTGATAAATATTGATAACGATGACAGCAATTTTAAAGTAGTAATTATAATAATAATTTGCGTCCTTCTCGCTCTGTACGTGGGCCAGAGGCACTATACGTTCGTTAAAAAAAATTCTTGCATCTAGCCTATAGAAATCTCTTATTTATTTGGGCCATCTCCCAGTCTATTAAGTACCACGTATGGTATATAAGACTTAACAATCTTGATTTGTGTATTTTACATATGTTGTATACCTATTATATGGTGAGCATGCACATACCACATCATCAGCCAGCATGGTATATATTTTTACAAATTGATATACAATCAATGTTATCACATGCACCCCGCCTTCATGGTTGGATCCACTGCTTCGACCGGTAGTACTACTTTTAAGACCCAAGATTAGTCAAGGAACATAATGTGCAAGACTCGGTAATATTCCAATGTCCATACACTCATCTCGCTCTATATATCGAATTATGGCACCAACCAACATGGGGTCCTCAACCTCCATTGTTCAAAATTGGATGACTTCCTAAGTCAACAGCAGTGTGTCCATGCCCACCTGGGGAGAGAGATCTGGCATTTTCCCTTAGTGTGCACACCTTGAAATATCTATACAGAACTCTTTAAGGGTCAGAATATGCAGGTCGCGGGGGGCGGCTAGAACTACCAAACTCCCAATATTCAATTGCTTTTGCCATTGACTTTTCTTATGCGGATCTCGATTCCAATGTGAAAGCTTCAGTTTTCTGCATTCTGGTCTCTTCTCTCCTCCACCTCATCTCTCTCGTGTCGAGTGTTTCATCGCTGTGGCCACTGGTCTGGCCACATGATACGTTACTTCCTCTCGACCAAACAACGGTTTTCTTGGGCTTTTAATGAAAGATGGACCGGTCCGGATATCTTTTCTTTTTAGCAGTAAATAATATATAAAGATTGATGTGCCGGTTTCCTCTTTCGATTGGGTGATATAGCGTGTGCTTTGCATCGCGGGATCCATGGGGAAAGGCGCATACACATTGCCCGGTCAAAGAGAGCTTTTCATGTCAAGCTTGTCTTTCCTTGTGGCTTCTGTTATGTTGCCAAGACTACAATATAGAAACCTTAGATTGGACCGTGTTTTAGACTCTTGTAATCGACTCGAGGAGAAGAATCTTAGCTTTTGATTTGCACGTCCATATCAAAGTACAGGTGATCTTGTCTAGACCAAGATGGAGAATGATTCACCTATCCTCTTACTTATTTAAATCCTCCAATCGCTTAGGTTAGGATCGATCACTAAGAAAAACTTAGATACCGCAAGCGATAGAGAACTCTATCTCCTCTGTCATTTCTTAAATAAGAGATGAGGACCTATTTTGATGGTACATGTTGGAAAAAGTATTATAATGCATAAAATAATAATAATTATTGAAAATACATTACAAAAGATTAGAAAATTAAAAGAAATGTCTGAGGCTTGCAAACACTATCTTTAAAGATAATTCCGCCTCTCGGAGTACGTAATTCGGTGCGTAAGGCTTCAGTGGCAAGAGACCTTCCTCTATACTCCGCATTGAATATTAGAAGGAAACAGAACAACTTTTGTTTATAACCCAGCAAAAAGAAAATGAAAGATATGAGAACATATTGCATCTTCACCGATTGTGGTTTGAAGTTTAATTTATATTTAAACAAGAAAAAGAGAAAGTCGTTAGAAGATCGTCATAAATCAATTGGTAATTAAAAAGATGGCCGTTATAAAATAATGAAGAGTTTATGAAGTAATAAATTAAAAGTTATAAAGCCGTTAGACGACCGTTATACAACCATTAGAAAGCTGTTACATGACCGTTAAAAAAACCGTTACAAAAATGATGACTTTCATGACGATCATAATTTCTAATAAATATTTTAAAACTGCTGAAATATCTAATAATCCCCCCCATATTCAGAAAGTTTTGACAAGAAAAATAGAATAAAATTGGGTTAATGGAGAGTAATGCATTGGAACTGGTGCTTGTTAGGCTATGAACCAATCCTAAAAAGAATGAAATATAATTCACGAAATCATTGGTGAAGTTTAAAACTTCTATGAACCAAGAATTTATTTTTGTGAATTATAATTTTCACCAATCACATTACACTCCTACAAACTTTGTTGTTCAACGTGGTTTTGCGCTAATAGGTCATGTGCGTGCTTGGTTTATTCATAAGTGCTTTAGAGATTTTCGCCAAAAATTCTCATAGGAGCGGCCCCACTCCACACTTATATAGGTGATTCCATCAAGTGTATTTTGCAGTTTAATACACCACCAATAATGGCTATGGAATTTCATTAAGAACTTAGCTCAACCTCTTTTTCCTTGCAATTTTGCACTATTTTCACCTTAAGATGGATAATAATTTTTAATAGTGTATTAGATCAACAAATGACTTGTTATTACCCATATGAACCTAATTCATGGTATCGCTAATCACATAGGTTGGGTTACTATCATTGTTGATTTTCTTCAGTTGGCTTGTCCATTCCCCTCGATGTATAGTCAAAGGATTGGCCAAAATCCATTTTTGACTTCATATAATTAATGGACATAATTCCATCATTAAGCAGCTGCTTTATCACGTTATCCTTCAATTGGACGCGTCAATTTTTACCATTGAAAATTTTATCTTTGCATGGCTATTGCCTCTTGGCAATCATTATGTATGAACACAAAATGTGTCATTTTCCCAAAGGAATATCTTCTAAGAGTTTCTCAACTACTCAGCCTCATTTTCATATATGAGTTTGAAAATAATTATTTTATTTTTCTCAAGAACTTGAATAGTTCTCAATTTACCAAAGAATAGTAAATATTTTCTTCTCCTTCACCCATTGGAGCTTAGGAGGATAAGGCATTTTATTTACACATATATGCCTGGTAGCACTTGAGTCTACCACCAATTCCTTTCCATTTGCCAAAATATTGGCTTGGAAAATGATTACAATAATTACATCATCAGATCATCTGCTTCAACCAAGTCAAATTTTGGTTAGCAAGATTGTCATTTCCCCCACAATTTATGAATTCGAGATTCAGTTAACATCACTGTATCCTTTTAATACAACAGAAAATCCATTATGTATGATGCCACAATTTATGATTTTCCTCAGATATATCATTATACTGCTCAAGGCAGTGGAGTGATTTACTCAATCTACACATTGCATAAACTATATTAGGTGAGTGAGCCCAAGGCTTCTTACAATTAACTCCCAACCAAAACTTTTGGCCTTGCCCAACATATTCTACATACATAGCCCGCATTTATGAAAAATAAAGCGCCCAATAAATTTAAACTAAGTGTACCAATTCAACAGTATGAGCTACAGAACTCGCTCCGGCCAAGAAACGTTGAAGAGACGCATATTGATGTGCAAAATATCACCGGCCAATTAATATGCATCAAGTCATGACCAACAACAGCTTTGAAAGCATTAGTGATACCTTTACACACTCACCATATTTTCTTTTTGAAATTTTGATGGCGTGGAAATTACAAAATCACAACTGAACGCCACCAAAGAACAACACAAAGTAGAACCTAATTTACGAATAAATTGATACCAACATCTCCAACATGAATAATTAGAGGGTAACCAATGTTCATCTGGGAGTTACTAAGATTATCCCTCTGACATTTCAAATCAAAGGCAAAGTTGCTCCCTTTCACTTTTTTATGATTTTAACACCCAAACTAATATTAGCTTCTCTCAAATCCTTCATATTGAATTTAGAAGTCATGAAATGTTTTATTTCATTCACAACATCACTGTATGTATCAAAAGTAAGCATGGGGTCAACATATAAGCTAACAATTTTAAATTCACCAAACAAGAGAGAAACTATTTGTGGAATTTTCAGTTTGTAATGCTCACATAACTACACCTTTAGACTACACCACAGAAGTTGTTCAAGCCTAGCCTTAACAGAAGAAAAACACAAGGAAAAAGGGCCAACATGAAGTTTTTGACAAAACAAAGCTGGGGTTAACACTAACACTGAGGTACCTACCCGAAGGGGCCATCCATAAAAATTCTTAAATAGTATCTCATGTATCCGACCAGCATTTGGGAATATACTAAAGGGTAACACTGACAAAATACAAGAGAATTATTCACCAGACAAAGTCAGCCTCTAAGATGCAAGTTCAATCTCCTGATCTTTATGCTTAGAAAAAGACCAATTCCTTGAAAAGTCCCAAAAGTAAATATTCTAATATGCGGACTTGCACAAGCATGTGAACTATAAAGTAATACATACTTATAAACGATCAATTTATTGTTACCTCGAGGAATTTGCTCCAGTTAGGAATTAGATTTCAGGGCAATCATAGATAGCATCTACTAAACCAATCAACAAGTCTTCTTATGAATTTGATCAATAAAGAAAAACAAGTCTTTAAGAAAAAAAATTCTCAGAACAGTAATTGTCCACAATCAGCTGCTCTCCAACTGAGGCTTTATTCCATTTCGGGGACCTAACATAAGACTCCAGGAAAAAGATCAAAGAGACTGAAGCATAGTCCATTCATTCACACACACACACACACACACACACGTTTCTCCTAACTTGGAGGATCAATGATGTGTAAACTACGATTGTGATTTGTCCCAAAATAAAAATAAATATATAAAAGAAAGATTAGCTTGATTTCTTTTTTTTTCCTTTCTAGTTTTCCTTTTCTTTATCCTTTTACCACATAGAATCACAATGCCATTTTAAAGATTTTCTAAATGGGTAATTTGATCATTTGTAAGCACCCTACATAAAAAGTATAAAAACACAAATTCATAGAATACGCTTGACTCGATCAAATCAAATTTGAAGAGAACACACAAGACAAGAATTCATAAGAAACTCACGTGACATCAAATTAATAAAAAAAAATAATGAATAAATAAATAAATAAAACTGGAATGAAAGGATCACGACCTATGAATGCATCCATCAACCTTAAGTGTCATGAACATAGCAAGGAGGCTTGCATTCACCTCAATCTGTTACATAATTTGCACCAAATTTAACCACGCTTCTTATAAGCTACTGCTATGAATTAGTCAAGCCAACAATAGCAATCATTATCCTATTTTAGGCTAAGAACTGTATAAAGCAAAGCTCGGCATTAGTTGAAATCACTTAATTTTTTAAATCAATAAAGATCATCAACAAAATAAGAGATAAAGTTGATGATTTCTCAAGAGGCCAAAACAATATACTAATATAACAATTACGCCATTTAGCTATTAATTCAAAGTTTCCAAAAACTATTTTACCTGATATTCAATAACCTTACCGAAACGACAAAAGCTCTTTTGTGTTGATACTCGGTAATGTTCCATGACAAATTGCCCACCAATACGCAATGCTTGTCCTTCGTCATCTTCGATTCCTCATTCAATCCCAAGTGAGGTGGTAGCAACAGTAGTTCCAGTTTGGGAATCCATAAGGCAATTATCCTTAAAATTGTTGGAAAAAGTATTATAATACATAAAGTAATAATAATTATTGGAAATACATTACAAAATATTAGAAAATAAAAAGAAATGTCTGAAGCATGCAAACACTGTCCTTAAAGATAATTCCGCCCCTCGGAGTACGTAATTCGGTGCGTAAGGCTTCAGTGGCTACTAAATATTAGAAGGAAACATAACAACTTTTGTATATAACCCAACAAAAAGAAAAGAAAAGATATGAGAACATATTGTATCTTCATCAATTGTGGTTTGAAGTTTAATTTATATTTAAACAAGAAAAAGAGAGAGTCGTTAGGAGATCGTCATAAATACAATTGGTAATTAAAAAGATGACCGTTATAAAATAATAAAGAGTTTATGAAGTAATAAATTAAAAGTTATAAAGCCGTCGGACGACCATTGTACAATAATTAGAAAGCCGTTATATGATCGTTAAAAAACCCGTTACAAAAATGATAATTTTCATGATGATCATAATTTCTAATAAATATTTCAAAACTATTGAAATATCTAACCTACGTACATACAACTTCACGCATGTTGATAATCACTGCAGGTGAAGCTACTGTTTTGTATTGTCTTGAATGTTCGATTGTTTTCTTCGCTTTTAGGGTTTCGTTTTTCATCCGGAAAGAAGCAAGACGCGCGCCCTTGTCCTGCTCCCGAACCGTTCATTCCAATCAAATGGCAAACGTCTCCACGTCGATGATTAAAGACGCGTTTAACATTGCCATTCTACTGGACATCGATCGTCTCCTAGCCTAGGCTTTTAAATCAATCTTGATCTAGGCACGTAGTCGTTAGAACTTAGCACCTCTCCTCGATCTGTCCTTTCATGGAGAGGCATTTTCAAGAGAGCGACAGCTCGGAGAACAATGCACGTAGAGTTAACAGGCTGCGGGGATTGCTCGTTAAGAACAAAACATGTGACCTCAAACATCTTTTCTTTCTTTTCCTCCTACGTCATCATCGGGCCAGTTCAAGTTAACTGCTCCGCAATACGTCGTGACTAATCTAATCATTAAACTATATACGCTATGCTCATTGAAGCCATAAGTGCACACGGCAAGTTACTAGGAGATCTTATATTGGACAAATTATCCAAAAAAATTCAAATTTATAATACAGTAACTAATTCAATCCAAAACATTTTAAATCTGTCAATTTATTCTAATCAATTTTGATCAAAAATTACTAACGTAAACATTAGTGTAGATAATTTTTATAATATTTTTGAATTTCTTTTTTTTTTTTTCATTAAACGAGGATCGTAATCCTTGCTCAAGCAAGCCCTCACCAAATTTAGCGTAGGTGACTTTTGCTCAAGAGAGGACGACCGACACAAAGGGTGACCCCCCACCAGACACAAGGAAAAAAAGAATAATAATATAATAGCAAAAAATTCAAAAATATAAATCGTCGACGTTAGCTTTGGTAGTACCACATAAGTTAACTAACCCACATTAGCTATTTCTAGTTAAAATTAAATAGAAAGACTATGTGTCAAAATGTTTAAGATTAAAATGATCAAAAGGAAATGTTTATGATTGAATTAATATTTATATAATAAATTTTAAAAATCCGTACTGACGTGCGTAGTCCCATTTCCACCTAATTGAAACAACACAATTATGCAAGCCTTTTCTGCCTCTGACCTAAAAATAGCGACTCATTTATGGTGCCTTCCTCTGCTAATTATGCGATCAGGGAAACTAGGTCTAATCTCGCCAACCTAGCACGCCACGCAATTGGCTGGGAGTGTCCCCTGCTAATAAATTGACAGCCCATGATGGAACGTAATGTCTAATTCAATCTACAAAAATCGAAAAAAAAAAAGGAAAAAAAATATATAAATGAAATTTCGCAAATCTCAAAATTTGGTGGGAGGAGAGTCAAAGTCAAGATGGATTTTTATCATCCCGGTGTGCTCCTCCTGCTCGAATAAGTCAACATGGTACTGCGCTCCCGGTTCTTGAATAAATCATGCAGAAAGCTTGACCGTTCCTCGTGCGGTGGACAGTTGGAAAAATTCGAGTTCTAAATGGGTCTGTCTGTATCAGAGACCAATTTTTCTTTCATTTTTAGATTTACTTAATATAAATTCTTTTTTTTACTTTTAGTGCATTGATTACACTAGGACACTCGGAAACACAATCCATTTATAAATAATTCTTGTTAAGATCGCTAAATACAGTAAGAACCACTGAAAAAAGCATTTTGAAAATCCAAAAAGAACGTATTTCAAAATAGTGATGCTATGCAAGTACCAATGTTCGTACTTTTTTAAAGCATTATGAATGACCCTTGACAAGTGTGCTGAGACATAGCGTTTTCGTTATTTTACATTTACATCTATTTAGTTATTTATTTATGAAAGTTATTACCTGTCGCCCATCTTTTTTGTTTAATCTAATTAAGAACAATCATTTTGACCAAAAGAAAAAAAAAAAGAACAACCATGATAACCCATGCATGTGGGAAAGTACACCAACTCCGATGAAGAAAAATGGAGAATAGGCGCGCACAGTGCACATGCATGCGCAAGTATTTACGTTGATGAGGATAATAGAGATATTTAAGAAAAAGGAAAAAAAATAATGTTTGTTATATACACACGCATAAATTTGATAATGTCGATGATGAGTATAACATGAAAATGAATCTAATGTTCACTATGATTAGCACATATAAGAGATTTTGAAGTATTTCTTCCAAATTATAAATCTTTACCTTAATCAAGATGTCCTATTTTTTTCTAGATGTCAACGGTGTGTAATTTCAATGCATTTCTTATAATTATAGTTTGGCTCAGGCATACGACAGTGTTTGAGAATTGTAACCATCGGCTGATTTAACAATTAATTTAAATGGGCGTTAATTTTCTTTTGCTTATGTTAGTTTGGCTGGTCTAATCTGGCTTTCTTTGATTGAACTGCATACTATTAGTAATTTGGTCCGACATGCGATGCAGTTTTGATAGCACCGGTCCACGGGTAGTTCCAAACGCATGCACATAAGTCTCGTCGTGAACATAATTTTCAGAAAACACATAGAACGCTATCTTGAAAACATAATCAAATATCACATTGAGGTATCCGACAAACAAAAACCCTATTTCGGATCAGCATTATTGTAAGAATCTGAGGCGTAAAAAGAAACATATGTCCTTTCATTCACCACTTTCAATTCGAAAAGGCTCTACAACCTTCCTCTGCTTTCGTTTTCTTCTTCGTCAGGTTCTAGGGCAACCCAAAGCTTTCGCTCTGATATCTTCTTCACCGGGGCGTACGTGTATTAACGTATACACAGCGACAGGCTCATTTCAGGAATAAATCCTCTGTACAAGTCGACAGATGTTTCGATGTCGGACGTTGATATCTTTCTATTTTAACTTTCGAACATTTCCTGACGGTGCAAAATTTTCGAGCTCAAGAACACGATGTTCACATGCTTCGGGAGCTAATGAAGACATGTATTTATCTCTGTACTAAATAGAGACGATTAGTGTACATGCATAAATACAAATTCGTGTACATTCACCGGCTTACGAGAGAATCCCGCGCTGTCTTCTTCATTGTGAGAATGACATACGGAGAGAAAGACATGGGAATTGATGGCGCCGGCAATAAGTAGCTGCTGTATAATGTTCTCTTTTGTCTGATATATAATAAGATTCCGTCAGCAGAATTTAGCTAAGATAATTTACTCTAATCACCATCTTCGAAAGGGTTATATGCGAGGCTCTTGCACATTCAAGATGATGATTTCTTCAGGTAGAGATGGCGAACGCCCTCGGTTTTGATTTCCACTATAATTATCGATTCCAGCCTTTAGGATCAACACTAGCATATGAGGGAAAGTGGGTATGAGACTCGGCCCAATTTTGACCTAAAAGTAGTCCAGTCGATAAATATCGCGTCACCTTTTTTTAATGGGTTAGATGAAAGTCACAATTAGTATTGGGGTTGCATCCACTTACATGTTGGTTCCTTTCTGTATATCCAATTAAATGAAATTGGAAAGGGAACCGCAGTATATTCGGATTATTATCCGCCCCTTTTTGCATTAGACTTTGACTTCATCAAATTGTCATCCCTTGTAAGGATGATGTATGTATGCATGTGCTTGGGTATGTGTTTGCGTATGTTGTACTGTTATAGGGATAGTCGAATTTTTGGCTCAATAATTCTCACAATATGCGCAGACTTTTTCTCCCACATGAACAAATAAACATACACCCACAAGCTAGTGAACACGACGCCACACGTTGCTCAGAATAGGAGACTGCCGTAATTTGAATATCGAATTTGACGTATCCAACTATTGCTTTACCATTTCACCAATAACTGAGGTTGCATGTCGTACAAATTGAGTGCTTTGAGTATCCCGACCAATTCGTCTATATTAGCGAGATAGCTCCCCGTTTGATGCGCCTATTTCCATCGTCGAAGATAACCCTAAAAGAAATCACAAAGCGAGCAATACATACCCTAATTTCAAGAAAGAGAAGAGGGGCGGATACGCGCTGCACCACACAGAGATTGCACAAGTCTCTGCATGTGTGTGTGTGTGTGCATGTTTGAATGTCGTAGTCCGAGGGTCGAAAAGCTGACTTTATGGATCGTAAATGGCCGCCCGCCACGGTTGATATTCGAGAGCGCTCGCTCGTCTACTTTCCCCCGGTGCTAGCACAGCGCGACGACTCCCTCCTCGCGTCAAACAAACCATTAACAAAAGCTAACGACAGCAACGCGTCCGGACGCTCAACATGCCATCAACGAGGGAAAACAAATTGAAAAATGAAGACCCCGCAAAAAGTCGCACCATCAATTGTCCAAAAAATCGTGAATTTTAAATATATGACTTCACCAGCCCTCTCTCTCTCTCTCTCTCTCTCTCTCTCTCTCTCTCTCTCTCTCTCATGATGTCTATATAGAGTTCACAAGGCTTTCAAATTGCTTTTAATTACGTTGTTATGCCACGATTTGAGTTGATTCCGTGAAATCGCCCTTGCTTTCGGGCCAAGAGGCATTAAAGAAATGAATTCTCGCATTCCGTATTTTAGTGGGATTGGTAATAACCCCTTGAAGGCACCTTTAACTTGGTTGACTAAGGGAAAATTTCATTGTCGTGTTCCTCACCAAACCCCTCTTTTTGACCAACCCGGCCTCTCGCTTTGGAGTGTTGCTCTTGTACTATATTTACCTTTTGACTTGGTTAAACGATCCGATTTAACGGTCTTCTGTTCCTCTTACTCTATATCTTCTTGCAAAATCATATGCTTTGAATGAAAATTAAGGAAAATTTGAGAAATTAAACATGACATCTGAAAACCCAAAAACAGATGGGAAAAAATGAAGAAAATTAACATTGGGAAGCGTGAAATTGACCGATAACAAGAGTGGAGGTTCCATTTAATGTTGTCACGCCCAACCATCACTCGCCGTCCAATAATGGTGTAGCGAACCCTAGAAGTCTTTATTGCCAACTTTATGTGGTAGCGTTTTTGCTTTCCCTTTCTTCTTCATGTAAATAAATTCGACAGGGCACGACCACCGTTCTTAGGTACGGGATGGAGGCGGCAGATCGGTTTTTGATTATTTGTCGAATCAATATTAATCGGGGATTCGTTGATTTGGGATCTCGTTCAGTAGGACATAAGAACATCAAATTCCTCTCTTTTACGTGTTTGGTAAGAACATCGGGATGTCGAGTTATTGTTGGGTTCCAAATAGTCATACCCTCATAAAGACGGGTTTTCGAAATTCCACTTCTAAAATTCGGTTGCGTGCAAGATGGACTCAAACATAATTGGATCTTCTCTAGACGGGCTAACTCATTCAAAAATTGTCCTAATCATAATCAAAATCAAATATTTTCGTCATTTTTTATTTTTTTGGCACTTTTCGCATATGCTGGTATTACTTTGTGATTGTGGATAGAAAAGGATGTTTTGTAGCTCAATTCAGCAAAGCACTCAGGCGCTGCGAATCCGTAGCCCAATAATTTTCTTCACTATATTTTTTTTCTTTGCCTACGAATGAGCAGGGAAATTGGGGTCATATAAAATTCCATTTCTACGTTCAAACAAATACTGCTGCTTGAGCTCTCATTTAAAAAAATAAATTAAAAAAATAAATAAATTACTGTGCCACAGCAATTTGCGTTGGCGAAAATTTGCTCCACGCCAATTAAAACAAAAAAAATGAAAAAAAAAAATTGGAAGATACGGTGGAAATGGCAGGTTGGCGACGGCAGGCGCGTCCACGTTTACAGTGACGAAAACGAGAAAAAGGTAAGAGTCAGAAAGCCTCGTCGGGCTATAAAAGAGCGCCAACTTCGCTTGAATGCTTCACCACACGCAAACACAGTCTGAGCTTGCACATTTCGGAAATCCGGTAAAGCAGCAGCTTGCACCGCAAGATCCGAGCTCCATCGCTCGCCGACGGCGGACGCTTCTCGATCTCTCTGCTGTAGCGTCGCGGAGGTTGTTGGAGCTGTTGAGCCGGGATCGGTCTGTGATGGACGGTCAGTACTTGGTCAGTGGCGTCTTGGCTCTGTTCCTGGGGATCTTCCTGCTGTACAAGAGGCTCGGGAAGCAGAAGAGGAGGCTGTCCAAGAAGGGTCGCGGCGATGACTATGTGAAGAGCTCTGTGGATGGAGGTTTCGTGCCCGGCGGCGTCGATGGGAGCACCGACATCGTCATTGTCGGAGCAGGAGTCGCCGGTGCGGCTCTCGCTTACGCGCTCGGGAAGGTAGTTAACGCCATCTTCTCTCTCTCTCTCTCTCTCTCTCTCTCTCTCTCGCTGCGCCTCCGAAGTGAAGAGCAGCCATGTCTCGTGGAATTGCGGTTGCGTTCATCGGATACTGCCGTCGGTTGCGAAGGATTGGGGAACTGTTTTTGTTTTCCGTGTGAGAGCCTGTTGATTGCTCTCTGGATTATGTTAGAAACTGCGGCGTTCGTCGCGTCTCAAGTGCCTGAGTGACCCTGAAGCTGTTTTTCGAGTTCCCAACTTTTCATTCCTTTTCTGTACGGTTCAGCTACCTAACGGAGCACAGCAAAACTAGTCTTGACTTTCCGTCTGGAGTTAGCCTTTTAGAATGGTCAGCGAGTTTGGGAGAGGATTGCTTGCTGTTTTCCTTTCATGGTCTTTCAGTTAATGATATTGTGACGTCTGAATGATGATAGTAGGAACGAACTTTAGCGAGAAAGGGTTTATATTTGGCAGTTTTAATGGCGTGAAAGGATTTTCATTCGGCATTTGGAATGATCTGAAGCAATTTTTTGTGTCTACGCAGGACGGACGTCGCGTGCGTGTAATTGAGAGGGACCTGACAGAGCAAGATAGAATTGTCGGCGAGCTTCTTCAACCAGGAGGTTACCTGAAATTGATGGAATTGGACCTTGCAGGTGAGCAGGATCTTGCAAACAGTGTTATGCCTTCTAAAATCGTTTTTCACCATTCAAAACATGGCTCTCGGTCTGTTTTAAGTATGCTAAATATTCGTCATCGTGCATCTAGTGCGGACTTTTATTGAATATAATTCATTGGGTGTGAGCAGATTGCGTGCAAACGATTGATGCCCAAAGAGTTGTTGGATATGCTCTGTTCAAGGATGGGAAACACACACAGTTGTCCTATCCATTGGAGAATTTTCATTCAGATGTCGCCGGCAGAGGTTTTCACAACGGCCGTTTTGTTCAAAGCATGAGGGAAAAGGCCGCAACTCTTCCAAAGTACTTTCCTTCTCCGATCTGCTATTCGCAGCCGCCTTGTGTTTTCTGTTCGCTTCTCTGCTCTGATGTTCATCTAGCTAAAGATGGCGTGATACTTCTAAGGCCAATATTTTATCCACTTGAAAGTCTTTGAGATAATCTTAGTTGGCGACCTCATTTTTGAACATCAACTTGATTGTGTGCTTCGATTATCCGATCATATTACGCTTGTGTCGATTAAGAGACTTCATTCTAAGGTCATCATCTTACCTTCCTTTTTTACCCCTCATCTGTCTCAGCGTAAGTCTAGAACAAGGGACAGTAACATCTCTAATTGAGGAAAAGGGAACTGTCAAGGGAGTGCAATACAAGACCAAGGCTGGGGAAGAGTTGAAAGCATATGCTCCCCTCACCATCGTATGTGACGGCTGCTTTTCAAACCTACGCCGTAACCTCTGCTTTCCGAAGGTGAATATGAAGGGTCAATCGAGCAGATCGATCTGTACTCTGAAGTTGTCGCCAACATTTTGTGCATTCCTCAAATCTTGGTCGATCGTACTCAAGTCTAAATTAATATGTTCCCTATGTCCACAGGTTGATGTCCCCTCTCATTTCGTGGGGTTGGTCGTGGAGAATTGTGATCTTCCATTACCAAATCACGGCCATGTCATACTGGCAGACCCTTCGCCTATCTTATTTTATCCAATCAGCAGCACTGAGGTCCGTTGTCTGGTCGATGTCCCTGGCCAGAAATTGCCCTCGGTAGCCAGCGGTGAAATGGCCACATATTTGAAGACAAAGGTTGCTCCCCAGGTATATGTCGAAACTGCTCAGCAATAGTGTTTTCCATAGTCGCATATTGACTAGTTAGGCACCAGAAGTTATCTCAGCTGCTCCTCCGTTTCTGGTAATCTTGCTCTCTAGTCTAGATATTCTGGGCTCATCGCAGAATTTCGTGTTTCAGGTTCCCCCTCAATTGTACAAAGCCTTCATCGCAGCAATTGACAAGGGAAACATCAAGTCGATGCCAAATAGAAGCATGCCTGCTAATCCTCAACCCACCCCTGGAGCTCTTCTGATGGGAGACGCATTCAACATGCGCCATCCATTGACAGGAGGAGGAATGACCGTGGCTCTTTCTGATATCGTTTTGCTAAGGAACCTCCTTCTCCCACTTCAGGATCTGAATGATGCATCTGCTCTATGCAAATATCTCGAGTCGTTCTATACACTGAGGAAGGTGAGAAATGTCTATCCACTTGATCCTAAAGTACAGAAGTGTAGAAATTAATAGCGTCGCTTCTCAAACTGCATGCTAACCGGACCTCTCCTTTTCTTCACAGCCTGTGGCGTCGACCATCAACACCCTGGCTGGTGCTCTGTACAAGGTCTTCTGTGCATCTCCAGATCCGGCAAGAAAGGAAATGCGCCAAGCATGCTTCGACTATCTGAGCCTTGGCGGTCTCTGCTCAACTGGGCCAGTCTCTCTGCTCTCGGGTCTAAACCCCCGTCCAATGCACTTGGTCTGCCATTTCTTTGCAGTAGCAGTATATGGTGTCGGGCGGCTATGTCTTCCATTCCCTTCGCCGAAACGCATGTGGCTCGGGGTCAGACTGGTTAAGGTGAGCATCTACTTTCGACTTTAGGATCACATTCTCAAACCCTTGAAGTGGCTTCGCATTAGATTGAAAGGTAACAGTTTCTAATCAGCACTTCCTATTTCAGGGTGCATCAGGTATCATCTTTCCCATAATAAGGGATGAAGGAGTACGGCAGATGTTCTTCCCTGCGACTGTGCCGGCTTACCACAGAGCTCCTCCCGTTCATTGACGGAATGCAGCAAAGCTCGATATGCGCATGAATATGCAGTCAAGTTCGTTTCATCTAGTCACATTCCTCTCTCGTAGTAGATGGAGAGGCCTGCTAGTTATACTGCACTCGGAAGAGAATTGTGCATTGGAACTATAGATTTCGTTACGATATGTAGATTCATTCAGAACCAGATTTTCCCAGGAACCTTGTAACTTTCCTTTGTTCTCTAGATGATCCAATCAAATGTTAATAAATACTACTTTGCTCTTTTCTGTTCGTCGCCTATTACTTTGGAATCACCATTTCACTCCACCTTATAGAAGAATGGAAATAAATGGTTGATAAGAATCTTCTCCTTATAGATATTTCATAATGGCGAAAGAGCAACATAATGGACTTGTTCCTAGTAGCTGTAAACATTAATTTCGCTCAACCCCCAAACCGGTGCTTCAATATCACAACCACCAAAATTGGATGTGGTCCTTTCGTGTGAAATCAATCAACACCAGACGCAACTCCGCACCTGTTTATTCAGAGAAATGCGACGCAAAAGAGCAACCGTACACCGATTGATTTGTTCTTTCACGTCACATTTCTTGGAATATCTGCATACAAAATATACGCACCGTCGCCACCATCCATTGGTGACGTGCGAAATTCTATTTGCAAAAGTCCTCGTCATCTTCTAGCTGACCAGAAGAGTAAAAGGTGAGATTATATTCTTGACATGTGGAATGGTTACTGCTAGAAAGTGAAGGCTTTGTTCCATTAGAGTCTTATTCCATGAGAAATCTCACTTCAGCTAAATCACATCGTCCAGGAACTTCTGAGCTGTCCCGCTGCGCAAAATACCAAACTGAAGATCCGATTTCTTGTACCATCTATTTTGTCATTTGAGGAGATTGCTTGCAAGTTTAACCTAACTTTGCTTTTTTTTAATATTTGAACCGCCCTTTGCTTGCTTCACAACTCAACACCATCGAATTGTCAATATTCTCTTCATACATAAGATATTCATTATCTATATTCTCCTCTTGAGATACTCATATTCCAAACACGTTTGTCAATATTGAATGAGCTGTCCAGCCAAATATCGAGATCGGGTTCTGATTTGTTGTCTAATCAATTCCGAACCTCTACAGGGTCTTTAATAAACAAAAGATCTCATACCCGTTCTGAAATAAGCAACCAATATCAATTAGGGTTTGCTCGATTCAGGATTTTATTTGGTAGAACCTAAGAACATCTAATCCTCTCTTTCGTGTGTTTGGTAAGTTGTCGTCTATATTATTATTGGTGGGTTAGAAGTGGGTCTCGCATATTATTTCACCTTCCCGATCCTAACAAACCTCATGAATTATTAACAAATGAATTGTTTTTTGTTGGCACTTCCAGTCGATGGATTTCTTTCCAAACAAAAAGTTTTGCACAAGCTGGTGGTGCAACTTGGTTATGTAGATGTAAACAATGTTTGTAGCTCTCAATTCGGCAACGGGTTAGACCCCAGAAATCTTGGGACGACGGTTGTCATTCAAAATCCCAGTTTTGCGTTTAGGTAATACGGTGGTATACTATATGCATATGCATTTTAGAGTCCATTTTAACTACCTATACATTCTGTTATCATTTCCAATTGAACGATCCATTAATCCAGCTTTATATATAAACCGCAGCAATTGTGTTAAGAAACACAATCAACAACGTCATCTAACACGTACGAAGAATTCAACTCTTGATCTCCTATTTAATAGGATATAAAATTTTATGGAACCATGTGAAGACATTGTATATATAAAAAGCATATAAATCATATAAACAAATGATATGAGATATTTCAATACGTGCAAACCAGATTAGCAATGGCATATAGAATTTAATGAATGGGATGGTGCATATAGGGGAAAAATCGGACAGAATCCGACTCTGATATTGTATTTTAATATTTGAATATTTTAAACCCCCTCATACATAGACTGGGAGACAGATAAGGAGTTGAAAAGAATATTATGTAATATTTTGTGGATCAACTACCAACTATTTGAAAAAATTCACTTGGGAGATGAATAGGTGATTAAATATTTAAATATTAAGAAATGAGTCGATGATGGCTCGTTGGTCTCACAGGAGTGATGGAGCCGCATCGACCACTCATTTAAAACTGGAAACTTGGTCACTTCTTTGATCGTTTTCCACTTTCAAGGATTGTAGCAATAATTAAGAGAAAAAAATCACATACTTTTATATTATTTTTTTCGCAATAGCTCACAAACTTAATTAAGAAAAAGATCTAGTAAAGCTTCTATTCACTCATTGAATTTGTTAATTGTAATGTCTTACCTGACTTAAAATTAGTAGAAGTCTACATCTTAAAAATCGCAAACTTATTAACTTCGAACTTTTCAACGTCGATTCTAGATGTTGCTCAAACACCTAATCTAACATAACTTAAAGCATCAATAAATTCAATTTAAGCCATGGCAGTCTAACTTAACTTAGAAATCCAAATCATCATCTCATGACTAGCCAAAATGAGATTTATTTAAAATTTTAGGGTATATCAAATTTGTTTTATTGGATTTTTTGCCCCACTATTCTGTTTTTTATTGCAACCCTACTTTTTCACCGTCCTAGCCAACTTTTAATTCAAAATAACTTAACTAGATAAGTTTATATTGTGTCTAAGCTAAACAAATGCCAGAAAGGAGACTTAGTGCAGTGCACAAATTTTTTACTTGTCTATTAATTTTTTGAAATCTCATAAAATTAGATAAAACTACACGTGAATTACTTAATCGACTATTATTGTAATTTTCTTTCTCGAGAAAAGAAATATCGTCCAATATCTAAGAAACTTTTTCTATCAAGTTTCTTTTTCAAATTTGCTCCGTGTCTATCGATCATAGAGCCATTACCTTAGCATAAAATGAAAATAAGAAAATTACGGTGGAAAATAGCAACGGTAGGGCCCAAAATGAAAAGGCCGGATGGAGAACTCTGGCCCATAAGTTCGAGCCCGGTGTGTCAATTATGCCCGATTTTAGTCGGACCATCCAATCTAAAGGTCTGAACTGAAACCCGAACTGATTTGTGATGGTTTGGCTAGAATTCGGATCATAAACCGGAAAACAAACCGAACCCGATTCGGATTTGAACCGATGACTTATGCTTACCACGGCGTTACTCTATCACTGAGTTAAAAGGGCCCATTTGATTCAATTCCTTATTTTATGATGCCTCTTTTTGGGCCGTAAGGTTGGACGTTTTCCTCCTTTTTTCCAGTCCATTTTGGGCGATAAAAATCTCGTCTTGTATATTGCCCTTTTGAAATTATTGTCCTCCTTGTCTGGAAAGGCGGTTCCGGTGCGATGTCTGCATAGTTAGATAACCAAGATCCGATCTTGATAAGGCGTGAGAGAAAATTCTATCTTCTGCTTGGAGACAAAGACTTTCTGGATAATCCGAAAACCCGATCCGACCTTGCTTGATTCGGATCAGGATTCGGGTCGGGTCGGGTCGGGTCGCACACGACATGTACCTTTGATATCCGGATCGGTTCCATGGGGACCGAACCGAGTCGACACCCATAAGTTGCAGCCTTCTTGCGAAGCAACGAAGGGCGTCTGCATTCGTCGCATGAAGGCTCCAATTTGCTCGCCCCCCTTTCCTCTTCGACGGACGATCTTCAAGCTCTCGCACGGCGGGATATATTCGCCGCGATTACTGTTGAGAATTTGCAATTAGGGTTTTCTGCGCAAGGGAAAAATTCTCGATCCTCCAATTTATCGGCTTGGCGATTAACCCCTTGATCGATTGATCGGAATTCGGTAAGTTTCGATTAATTTCTCCCTGTTGGATTAGATTCCTTCGCCGTTCAATCATGGGTAATCACAAGCACTGTAAGATAGGTCGAAATTTTGTAGCTTTCTTCGCTTCCATTCGTGTCGGTAAGTTCGATGCTTTCTTTGTCTATCTGGAAATTGTTTTGTGTTTTATGTTTCCGCGGAGATGATCAGGGTTCGTCGAATTCGAAAAGCGATTCTTTTGGAAGCTGGGAAGTTTGTGGATGAGAAAAAGATCTTAACTTTTGATGTGCTGTCTGATTATGTCATGTTGAGAGTGTTGAATTTTCTAACGGAAAAGGGTGAACCTGACTTGAGAAACTTGAGTGAGATATTCGTCAGTTAGGGGAAGTGAGGACAATGAAGGAATTTTGTGGCGCCGGAGATTGCATCCTGAAAAGACTACGTTGTTTTGTGATGGAAGTTTTGCTTAGGAAGATTAACTCTTTAATTGTATGAGAATGAGATACACCATAAGTGTTGCTCATATGCTTATTCTACTGTTTCTTTAGGATCCAATGGATTTGGAAACGGAAAACAGAATTGCTGCAATCCTTATGAAAGAAGCGGCAGAGTTACGTAGACAAGCTGAGAAAGAAGGTGCACTTGCCTATCTTTGCAAGCCCTCTGTTAGGACTCGGCCCAATTCGAGGTTTCTCACTGCAACTGTTCTTGGGGTGCAACAAGGTTAGGCCTATCTTTTGTATTTAGACTTGCACATTTTTTCAAGGCATGTGATTGCGTCACTAAAGAAACTTCAAAGTGGACACTTCTGGAGCACGTGTATTGTTTTTATCGTTGTGGTTGGTGGACCAAGAACGACACTCTTGAAGAATTTTTCATTTGTTTGATTGAGGCGCTCTATACTTGCATGTCATTGCATAGTCGCATGCTCTCGGCCATCTATGTTTTTCAATATTAGGGTCTCTTGTCTTCTGTAAGAATGTTGCATCTCTCACTATATCCAGCAAGTGATCTGTGGAACTTTGTCAGGCATGGCTGATGATGCCATCTTGATGTGATTTCTTGTGTGGTTCCATTCCTACTTTTTGACTTAAATCTGATTGTTGCTTTGCCCTGATGCATCACATCATCTTTGCTTATGAATTTTCTGTTGTCTCTCATTTGTAACAGTTAGCTTCAATTTAGAATTCTTTAAAGTCTGCTTCAGTACATCAGTTAGCTCCAATTTAGAATTCTTTAAAGTCTGCTTCAGTATATAACTTTTTTCTAGCTGTCTCCATGTTCAGCCAATAAAGCTGTGGAAGTGAACGAAATGTGGCGTCTGCGTCAGAAGGAGCTGGAGCTTGATAATCGGATCAAAGGAAGATCAAGAGAGGAGAGCAGCAGTAGGAGGCACCATAAGGATGCCAGTTCTTCAAGGAGCAGCAGTAGCAATAGGCATGATATAGATGATCACAGTGTTGAATCTTCATGTTCTCAAAGTGCACATGAAAGTCGCCATAAAAGAGGGGATGAAGGTTTGGGGGATGAAGAGATTGAAGAGTTTCTACTCTCAAGGTCGCAGCTTCTTCTTCTTTTTTTCTCTCTCTCCCCCCTCTCTGAGAATACATGCGTGTCTTGATTTTGTTGTGAAGTGTATGCTTGTTTGGTTTGGAGAGTAGACGAAGCAGGCATTGATTTCTAAATTAAATACAATTGTGGATGCAGAGTCAAGCGCGGCAGAGGTGCCATAGGGTCAAGGATGGATGAAACAGGTCCCTACCTTCCATCATGTCCAGGTTCTGAGGAGTTGCCTCCAAGTCCTGAGCGAAGGGAAGCACATGTAAAGTATGGGCCAGAAAAACCATATTCACTAAAGGCTTCTGGATCACCCGAAAAGGACGGTCATAAAGACAGGCATAAGAAGGCAAAGAAGGTCCACTCTCACTCAAGCAGAAAACACTGCAGTAAGCACAGATCTGAAGGGAAGTCTAGGAAAAAGAAGAAAGAGAAGAAGAAACATAGAAAGTAGTTTGGAGCTGCAGTAGTTCATGTGATTACTTCTTTGGCACTAGCATATTCATGGGATTTCAGGTACTATTTTTGGTATGGGATGTGGATTAAATCACAGTAATGAGAGTATCTATCGGAACACTTTGCAACAGTGTGCACCAAGATGGTGTGAAGGGTGCTTGTTTGCTGTCCTTCAAGTTCTTCAGATGTTATCTTTTGATCAGATTTCAACCTCGAAATCTTGTTGAGCTGGGTGACGTATTCTGTACTAGTTGGCTAGCTTTTATGAGTCGTCCAAAAGTGTTAAATCTTCACTAAGAGTGCTGAAAGAGAAGACCTTTCATTTGCTACTCTCTGCTTCACTCATAATCAAAAGAGATTTGTTCCTTTTCCGAGCATTTGTTGAGTAAGACATAAGGTACTATGTTCATTACTCCTATAGTCAAGCCATCAGGAGATTTTTGCTGAAATCCACTTCCCCCTCCTGGTTGATCTCTTTCGAGCTTTCATTATTGGTTCCTTTCCTTTCCAAATTCGCCGATTCCAACGGTTCCGATCTTTGGAGCGCGCCCAACTTGGTCATGGAGGCTGGGGTCGGTCCAGAGATGTTGTGGTTGAAGCAAGAGTGGCAATCGATGCCGACCAAGTGACATAACTCGGGATCTGCTCGGAGATTGAAGCTCAATTCCATCTCAAATTGAGCCGGAACTGTTTGGTGGAGTTGGCGAGACTCGGGGGTTATCATCCTTGGTGAGCCGCTGCCATTGGAGCTCGGGCTGGAGTTACGGTTCGAGTCCTTCTCCTTCAGTCAACTGACTCGATTGAGCCGGGCTACAGACCGGAGTTGGTGCAGGCTTGAATGGTGGCGCAGAGAAAAGAAACACTAAAAATCAAAGAAAAAAATTAGTGAAGTAAATATATCGGACGAAAATGCCTGTCATGGTGTGAAAAGTGGCATATGAGATCTACATGCTTGTTTGCTGGCTGGCAAAACTTTTGTCGGCTGGCAAACTCAAAACTCTTATTTAAAACTGAATTACCATTTAGGACCTTTATTTATAAGAAAGTCTACTCTAGATTATCTTTTGAGAAAAATACATCACTTCAATCCTTTATTTTTTAAGGCTTCTGTTAAGGGATATCTGGGCCACGGAAGTTCCTGGCCATCTTTCCTGCTGCGGGTAATCATGTTTCGATGTTTCCTCATTTCATATCCCAAAAAGGAGATGACATGTCGTGGAGAAGCCAGTCCAAAACTGCTCTGCACTTCCCTTTCTTTAAAAGGTCTCCAAGGAATCGACTTGCTTGGCAAAAAGATCCCGACAACTCCGTTTTTATTGTCAGTAATTTTTCACAAGAAGATTTTTAATTTTTCAATGCACTATCATTCCTAAACTTTAGGCTAGATGCAATATCCTCTCTAAAATTTTAATTTATTTAATGTGACCCTTAAAATTTTGAAACGTGTTCATTTCATTAATTCAAGTTAACGAAATTTACTTATTTGATTTTCAATCCAATAAGTTTTGGGTGAGATATTCAATTCAAATTAAGATATAATAATTCACGTCATCAAATAACATGATTAATCATTTTTCATATTGAATACATTAAAATAATTAACAATTATTTTTATTTTTTAATTCGAGTTGAATATCTTACGTACAAAATCTACATGTAACTTCTTCTTTTTCCACCGTTCAAATGTATCAAATTGGAAGCTAAATCAGTAAATTCCATTAATTTGAATTAATGAAAAGACTAAGTCTAGAGATTAAATTGAACATGTATTGAAGATTCAAGTACAACATTGAACAAGTCAATAATTAGAAAACATCACACATTAAATTAAGGGTTAATATCCTGAAAAACCCCAAACTGGTATACCTATGACAAATTTACCATAAACTAGTTTTCGATCATGAAAAATCTCAAACTAATACACCGGTGACAAATTTACCCCAACTGACCATAAAAAAATCATAAATTGATATATTTATGACAAATTTATCCCAAACAAATTTTTTCGACCGCAAAAAAACCTCAAACTAGTAAATTTGTAACAAATATACCCTCCGCAAAATTAGATTAATACCACAAAAAAATCACAAAAATTGTAAACTGTGATAAACGGAACGTAAAATCCCAAATTGATATACTAGTCAACTGTCACTTGTCATTTAATTTAATAATTTGACGGTAAAATTTAACGAAAACTAACGGTAAGTTTGTCATAAGTGTACCAGTTTATGGTAAATTTGTCAAAGGTATAACAATTTGGGGTTTTTGATAGTCAAAAAAATAATTTGGGATAATTTTTTTTTTTTGGTAAAGGTAAGAATATATAAATAGCTTAAACCAAATTGTACACAAAATCGGCGCCAATAACAAACACTCAGAGAGACAATAAGTCAAACGGAGTGTAAGGGAGCCAATGAAGAAAGACAACCCCCAAGAACCTGGGAACCACCTACACAACAAAAGAAAAAGGCAACGAGAGCCAAAAGGATCCACCCGACAAAAGGGAAGAAAAACAAAGACCAGCAGTCTTCAGGAGGGCCAAACACAGCAGAAGAAGACGAACACCAGCTAGCTAGACGAACAGCCGCGAACCAGGATGAGCACTCTACCCAGACCGAGAAGAGGCAGCAATGGAAGGAGGACTGCCGAAAATGGAAGAATCGAGCCCCCAACTTCGCTGGAGCCTCCTGTTCCTATGGTTGTCCACCACATTACTGAAGGTGAGCGCTTTGTCCTTGACCACTTTGATGAGATGGTTCTTCAAAGTGACCAACTCCAAGGTCTCCCCACGAAAAATAATGCTATTTCGCTTCTTCTAAATCAGGTGGCATAAGGCTCCAAAAGAGAAACGGGCGATGCAATGGAGAAAATCCTTACCATGAAGGAACTTCAAGGCCCAAGAAAGGTTCTCCGACCAAGTTCTGTTTCTCCACGGAAGATTACATCTCGCAGCCCAAAAATAAGCGAGACTGGCCGAGATACGACAGTCAAAGAACAGGTGATCAATAGAGTCTGGTATGGAATTACAAAAAGCACACAACCCATTGCTAATTCTGCCATAAGAGAGGAGGAGAACCTGCGTGGGTAAGCGGTTTCTAATGATCAGCCAAAGATTAAACTGAAATCTTGGAGCGATAGAGTTGTTCCATACAAGCGAAGCCCAAGGAACACGATCCTTCTTTCTCCTAATGATTTCCCAAGCTGAGGCTACTGAGAAAGCACTGGAAGAGCACCCAAGCCATGTAAATCTATCAGGGGAATGATAGAGCACCGGAAGAGAATAATCCCCAGCTTCCAAAAGAGTCCTGAGGTCACCACCATACGGGGAGAAGAGATCTGCTAATGTGGCTTGTCTGGAAAAGCCCAAGTTATTGATGAAGGAATCCGGTAAGAACAAGTGAAGCGGGCCTCTCGGGTGCCAAAAATCAAACCAGAGAGACACCGAAAAACCATCCCCAACTTCCCAGAAAAAGGATTAACGAAATTCCTGCCTTAGTTAAAGAATTTTTTTCCAAGCCCAGGAACAAACAGAAGGAGTGCGAGAAACCCAAAAATTCTCCTTCTTTAAAAAGGTCGTGTGAATCCACATACACCACAACGACTCATTATCTGTAAAAATGATCCAAATATACTTAAGCATCACAGCTTTATTACAATCACGCAGCCTACGAATGCCCAAACCTCCTTCAACCTTCGGGAGACATACTTCCTCCCAAGTGACTTTGGCCCCCCCAACACCAAGGGTAGGGCCTTTCCAAAAAAGTTGCCTTAAAATTTGTTCTATGCGGTCTAACACAAAACAAGGAAGAATAAACACACTGGCCCAAAAGCTTTGGATGGAGTGGAGAACCGACATGATCAGTTGAAGTCTGCCTACAAAAGAAAGGAATCTCTAGGCCCAGGATTGGACTCTGGTTGTAATACGATCAACAAGCGAAATACAATCCGTTTTGCGAAGCCTCTTAGTGATGATCGGTACCCCCAAGTACCTCACCAGCAACTTTCCTTCTTGGAACCCAAGGGCTATGAGGATGTAATTCCGAAGAGAAGGGGAGCCGCCTACAAGAAAGACTTCACTTTTTCCTGGATTTGGTCTCAATCCACTCCAAGAAGAGAAAATATCCAGCCCTCTTTTTAGCAAAGAAACCAACGCCCAATCCACTTGGCAGAATAAGAATACATTATCTGCGAAGAAAAGGTGAGAGAGCTCCTGGGCTTTACATCTCCAAAAAAACTTAAAGTTTGGATGCGAGGCGCGGGAGCTGATAATCCCAGAAAAAACCTCCATCACCAATGTAAAAAGATAAGGCGACATAGAATCCCCCTGACGAAGGCCTCGGCCACCAGGAAAGAAGCCATGAAGTTCCCCATTGATCGAGATGGAGTACTTTGGGGTGCGCACACAAACCATAATCAATCTAGTCATCCAAGCGGGGAAACCAAACGCTGTAAGTGTTAGTTCCAGAAAATCCCAATCAACTGTGTCATATGCCTTCTAAAAATCTACCTTGATAGCGCACTTAGGCAAATAAGGGTCCAAGTGGAAGCCATCAAAGAGCTCTTGTGCCAAAAGAATATTATCATTTATCCTTCTACCCTTGGCAAATGCATTTTGGGAAGGGCTAATCAGGTCTCCAAGAATGGCAGCTAAGCAGTTAGCAAGGATCTTAGTGATGACTGTATATAAGGTATTGCAACATGCAATGGGCCTAAAGTCTAAAACAACACAAGCATTGGGAATCTTGGGCACCAAAGTTAGGATAGGATTATTCACCTCACGCAAGAGCCTACCCAAAGAGAAGAAATCTTTAATAGCCTCCAAAACCAATAGCCTTACAGCCTCCCAACAATTCTTGAAAAACTCAGCAGTAAAACCGGCCAGCCCAGGAGCCTTACCTCTAGTGAGGGCAAATAAAGTATCACGGATCTCAGAATCCAGCACAGGGCGAGAGAAAACACTAACCTGCTCCTCTGAAAGAGGACACCTGATGAGTGCCTGCAAATCCTGCAAGGAGGGCTTCAAGAGAACCTCCTGCGGTGTCAAAAGGTTGCTGAAGTAAGAGACGAAGAGATGCTGAACCCTAACCAGATCCGTGACCAGAGAGCCGGTAGAATCCTTGACCGAGATAATTCTGTTCCGAAGCTGTCTTCTGTTGATCGAATGATGAAAAAACTTAGTATTCTTATCACCTTCCTAAAGCCATCTCACTCTGCACTTTTGTCTATAAAATGATTTTTCATGACTACTCAAGTCAACAAAGATCCGACGCTAATCCTTTTCCAACTCAGCAAGAGAACAATTGATTTGGTCTTGTTGGAGGGCAATTTGGGTGAGCCGAAGATCATTCCTCGCTTCAGCCATTCTTACAGAGATATCAGAGAAGATTCTCTGTTAAGCAGCTTAAGACGACATTTGAGAGTCTTTAACTTGCAAACAAGCTTATACATAGGAACCCCTTCCTCAGGGGAGTCCCTAGTTTGGGATAAATTTATCATAGGTGTATCAGTTTGGGATTTTTTAGGATATTAACCCTTAAATTGAAGCTTAGAAATGGCAATATATATAGGGCCAGTTACCATTTCTATCATTTTTCCCTTTTGCAATATTTCATAAAGCAAGAATTACCATGGAAAGCAGTAGCAGAATAAGATATGGAGAGTTCAAAATCTGGAAAAGAAGCTTAGAGAGGAGATACCCGACATGGTTGAACTACTCCCGATGCGAGAAAACTAACAAGCAAACGATGCAAAATGTCGACAAAACATGAACAGCTCATAAGGCAGTCAAGTCAGTTCAAGCATGGCTCAACAATGCTTTTCAATGCTTTATTTTCCTTGCTATACAACAACAACAAAAGCAAAACCATAAAGTGCAAGATATACCAATTGTCTTGCACACTTCCCTGCGGTTGATTTACAAACATGACGAAATAATGTTCCGAGTCCACAATCCTCTATTCCTTTGAAATGATATATTCAAAAATTCGTAGCTTTTCTTAGTCCTTTTGGTAGAGAGCTACACCAGTGCAAGTAATACCACATACATTGAAATGATATGAAAAAGAAGTACTAAACACTGCCAGATGCTTGGCATATTGCCATGCATGGGATCCGATGTCATGAATGTTCATCATGGTGATCTGTCTCATCAAAGATCTCCTCCTGAAGAATGCCACAAAGGAATATGTCAAAAACAAGGTAATTCATAGGGTACATTGTTTAGAATGCACGCAACGATGAAGAATATACGAGACCTGTAGCAGTTCTTCTATGACATCTTCCATGGTTATTATGCCCACAGCTTCTTCTTCTTCCACAAGCTTTGGAAGAGGACCTCCATCTAGTTGCAGAATATCTGCGTACATGTAATTAGTCCACTTCTTGTTCCTTGAACTTCCCTTAACTGAGTTATTTGAGTTGGGGAAGCTCTTCCATTTTTGCAGAGATCTCTTGTTTTTCAACTTCTTCTCTTGCGGAGTCTTTTCACCATCAATGTCCACCTTGACATCGTTCTCAGTACCTATTTGAAGAGACGTTGCAAATTCAAGTTAAGTTGACAGAAGACTAACAATGGGAACATTCTCAAGAGGGCGCTGTAAATTGGAACTTACTATCGACAGGGCTCTTGTCAGTGGACTGCTCCGTTGACTCATTATGCTGTCTCACAACAACAGCCATGTGGCTGTGACCTTTCTGAAACTCATTTAATATGTCGTATAGAGGCATCTTTTCTGGAACCCTTTGGTCATAGCATAAAAAGACAAGCTATCATTAATATGACAGCCATACTCATGAACCACTCTGCTAGTAAATTGCAAACAATCAATCCATAGAAATGAACCTTGGAATTTTCCGAATGGTAACATTTTTCACTGGTACTTCGTCTTCTGGGTGAATGGTCAGCAAATTCTTCACCTAAATGACAGGCATATTACATCTCTTTAAAAGTTGCGCATTAAATAAAATGAAAACACCACAACATTGTTCGATTGCAATATAATCCTCTAGAGTAAAGGTATTTAAAGTCTATTAAAATGCTGAATAATACTTGTCACATCATCAAGCATCTCTCAAATACAACAAAGTCGCAAATCAATTTACAATTGCATCAGATCTGAAAAGCATTAGCCAAATAAATCATTATCATTTAAGTTATTCATATATAAAGAAAGAAACATGAAACTAAAAGTTTCCTGTAGATACCAGAATCAATCCAATTATATTGGTAGGCTGCTCATAGAAAACCGGCACTCTGCTGTGCCCTTTCTCCAAAACCAAGTTCATCAAATCCCTGCGTCATCACAAGTAAGTCCCAAGATCCAAAGCCACAGAAAGAGTCCAAAAAAATAAAAAAGGAGAATCTAATGCATTGAGAACAGCAGCGCAACTGATCGAGCTTGGCATTGATGTCAATTGCAAATGTCTCTGTTATAGGAGTCATGGCATGACGAGCTGTCTTATCTGAAAGTTCAAGTGCTCCAGCAATAATAGTTGTTTCATCATGCGTCAATTCTCCCCCCTTTCCAGCCTGTATGTGGAAGGTGAGGCATAGCGTAGGTTACAAGCACCATCATCCAACAAATAAACAAGCTTGATTTGCTCACATCCAAATAACAAAGTAACTCAAGAAGGAAACAGCGTAAGATATATACCTCATTTCCATGCAAGTCGACAAGGGTTTTAAGCTCAGCTCTGCGGAAGAGAGCAACATGTCCATGACCTAGTAGATAGTCTAATAACTGGAAGCAAAGAAGAAACAAAAAGGATGCTGAGCAAGTAAGCCAAGTAGATAAATAGAAAGCAACTTTCTTAAACCCTACAAGCACCACCTTGCTGATTGGATACGCAATGGGAAAGCAGATCCAAACAAGAACACGCACAGCCGGAGCCACGGCCGCACCAATTGCCAAACCATATCGAGAACAAACAGATTGCGGAATTATCTGTTTCACGAAGTAAATGGAAATGACCAGTAGTCCAACCAACAAACAAAAATCAACTTAAAACTCTTAACGCCAACAAAAATCCGAGATGCAGACTTCATGCGTGCATTATAAGTTATAGAGGGTAAGACGTCATCTAAAGCAGCAGACTAACCCCCAAAGTTGCACGACCAAAGTATTTCTCGTGACAGAAGAATTTGACATGATATTTCCCCCAAAAACTGAATCTAACCCCATTGTCCACCAAACAATCTTTCCCTACCATGAAGAATGGATGTTACTCTAACCACATGAGAAGTGATTACCAACCTCTCCAAACAGAAGGATCAATGTCACTGAGATCAGGATAGCGCCATAAGCTGAAACTAAACTGTCAAGAAAAATAGGAAGGGCCTGAAGATAAAGAAGAAAACGCACATGAGACGGAAGCATCCGCAGAATCACAGTGTTTATATATGTATATACAAATTGTTGGAATTTACCTCCATTGCAGCAGCATTGCATATCAGTAATGTGCAAAGCAGAAGATGTTGATTTTTTACAACTGGCAGTATCTTGGCTAAAAGAAAAGCATGAGTGGAATTAGATAAATGTATATGAAATCAACAAAGTTGTAACCCAACTAGTCATAATAGAATGGCAATAGACGAGGAGGAATTAACTGAAAAGTAATCACAATATAGCTAGTTGAGAAGAGTCTAACCAACTACTGATCGTCACAAACTGGATAGCAAGAATGCCAATAGTGCCACTTCCAAAAACCAAAGCCGGCTGCCCAAACTTGTTATCATCAATGCATTTCATTCTTTTCAAAGTCTTACTACCTACAAATGGTTTACATGATTCTTAAAATCCCAACCATTTTCCTTTGTACTTTCTGGTAAGTGCTTTCTACCATTCTCAATCAACCACACTGGATGCAAGCATGTGGACCTCGCATATCTTGATCATCAGCCCTTCCATATCAAGTTTGTCCATTGCTATATTTAGTTTCTACTTATTGTCAGTGATCGCAACAGAGCACGACCCAAGTAGGTGACCCAAATTAGCTCTCAATTAGCTGGTAATCGGGAATTACAAATTTTCATCTTTTAGCCATCCACTTGTGCCAAGGCCCACCATACAGCGCAATGTTTGTGTTGGTAGCAGCCAACTGTAAGTTCATATCTATCAATAACTTAACTTAAGTGCTTTGCAGAAGCAGTAATCTCATTTTTATGTGTCAAGATATCATATCCAGAAGCATACATCAAACTTGTAGTGCAAAAGCTCTTGTGCCACCACATGCTCATTTTCACCCGTGAATTCTCACGAATACTAGAGGAAAGAGCCTACAATCCTTCAGCTTGGAGAGTTGAACTCTAGTACCGCAATTCCTTTCCTTTGTTTCTGAATAAAATTCTTAGGGGTTATATCGACCCATCACCATGGCCAAGAAAAAGGACCAAATCCTCCCTTAATGAGTTCCTTACATTACAGAATACTCCGTAGATGCATCAAGGGAACAAATAACTGATTTTCGAGCCGCCTTCTACTACAAAGCAAGATCCAAGCTTGAATGGGAGCAAAAGCATCAGCAGCACCCGGCATAACTGCAAGCCCGCACTGCCAAACGATACCAGCACCACCATCCGGTCACATAATTCACCAAACTACACTCATTCGTCTTAACTGAGTGACGTTACATGTTCTAACGTTACGCTCTGCTTTGAACAGGGCGAAAAGCAGAAGAAGTCCCCTGCCCCTACCCAGAGCTTTTACATGCTTTTCTCAGATAGTACGACTCAAAAAAAAAGACATTTTGCTACAGCTCTTGTTAATCAGGCGATTCAACATAGATAGTTGAAGAATGAAAACTTCGACTTGGCATCTACGGGTGAAGCACTGTTTTGGCGCGGGCCGCTAAGTTTCGCAACCAATAATTGCATGAGAAGACCGAATTTCACAATTGGAATTCTATAAAAACTCGCTACATTCTAAATAAAGGCCCCGAGTCACAGCAGAAGTTCTCTCAATAGCGTGTCCACGAGCAATCTCAAAAGGCGGACTTGGCGAGAACCACCAGTCCGATCGAGATCACGAACGTCGACCGAGAGAGAGAAAAAAAAAAAAAAAAAAAAACCCTAGTCAATGAATCAATCAAACGCACCTGCGTGCTTGCGATCCTGAGGGGTGCCGGACTTGGCGAGGACCTCGAGGTCGACGAGGCTCATGGACATGAGCCCCAGCGTGAGGCCGGACATCACCCCGGCGAACATAACCAGCAGCGTCACGATCAGTATGCGGATGAAGAAGGCACTCTCGCAGCACCTGTAATGCTCCGCCATTCAAACGCTTTCTCTCTCGCTCGCTCTCTCTCTCTCTCTCTCTCCGATCTCCGATCTCCGCTTCCCCCCACGAGCTCCCCGACGCTCCTCGCCCGCGTTAGAGAAGGCACGAGAAGAAGAAGAAGAAGAAGCGAAGCTGCTGGACCGTATCCATGGCCCCCGGGAAACACGCGCTCACCGCAGATCACCCAGTGTGCTCCTTCCTTCCTTCCTTCCTTCCTTCCTTCCTTGTTGTTGCAGTGATCTGGCGAGATGAAGAAGGAGATAAGAGCAAAGGGGGAAGACAGGGAACAGCTGGGACAGGGCCGATCCAGGGCGGTGGACGTCATCCCCTCTCCCCGCAACCTACGGTCCTCCAGAATCGAATCGCTTTTTCGTTTCTTTTTTCTCTTTTTTTTCTTTAAATTAAAAAATTGAAAAGGTAGGGGGCTCCCACCTACGGCACCTGTGACTGTTGATTTGATTATTTTGTAATCACCCGCCCCGCGATTCAAGTAAAACCACGTTATCTTCGCTTCGGAATCCTAGGTTACTTTTGGCGCCGTTGATACGAGGTTTACTAATGATAAAACAATAAATGAGTGCGCCGGAAATCATCAAACTTGTCGAGGGAGGAGTAATGAAGTCGTAAAACTTGGCAAATTTGTACGACGTGACGTGTTAATAATCTGTGATTTTAGCTTGCAAATTTGTAAGGCTTTGGCGTTCCAAGCATTGCGGCTGATTTTGGAATTTGTCAATTAGTTTTAACCTTCAAATGAGACATCCAGGATAGTGTTGTTTGCCTTTCAATGGCCATTAGTTTCAACCCTTAAATGAGATCATCCGGGAATCATGGTTTGATTTGTCCCTTAAAAGTGAAAATAATGATAATAAAATAAGAAAACAAAAGCAAAAGCATCCTCACTTGCCCCTGTCGCATCGCATCCCCCCAAAAATCTCCGACTTTAGAAAAAAGAAATTTGTCGTATTTGTTGCGGAGAAAACAACCAAGTCATCGCCATCTTCAGACCATCAACTTCAAATCTCGCTTCACTTTTCATTGCCAAAGTTTCATTTGATTTTGTATCCATTGTGGGTGACGTCATGTTGATTTAAGATGCGAATAATGCTCGTTGATGCATGCTTGTGCTTTCATACTGATATTGTTATTAATGTTATGTAAAAAAGTTTCTAATTTTCACAATACCACTAAAAAATATTAAGGGTCATTCTATCCTATGGTTCCTCAATAATATTTCGTGAATAAAAATACAGTTGAGTGATATCAAGAGAACTTTGAATAACTTTGATAATGCTAAGTATCACATGATGATTGTTTTATAAATAGGAATGTGTATTTGCCAACGATGATAAAAGAATATTTGGCTTTTATTTGTCTTAAGTGCATTAATATTTATGCTGTCGACACATAATCATGCATAGCAATCGTGATGTGATGATTATTTGCATGCTAATGATTTTACATTAGGAAGACCTTTGCCTCGGCTTATAGGCTAGAAAGCGAATAAGTATAGTAAAAGATATGTTCTAACACAAGTATTTATAATAAGAAAATCGAGAGTACATCAAGTTTTATGATTTTGAACCTAAGTAGCTTCTTAAAAAGTTCAAGGGGGAAACAGATGGGAGATCTGTCCTAAGATGGGAGACAACGCGATGTCTTATGTATTCTCTTTAGATTGGGATAGATAAGAAATTAGGAAGTCTCACCGTGAGGAAAGTAAATTCCACGTCAAGTTATAATTGCATGATCCGGCTATCACTGGATGGGCAAGTATAGTAGTCACTTATGCTTGGGGCGAGTGAGAGCGGGTAAAATACTCACAGCTCACACACGGAATGATGACGCTTATGTGAGCTAACATGGCACGTGTAGACTGTGCCGTGAAATAGGGGAACAGCCATCGTCGTGCGGTGGAAAATGACCGAAACGAAACGGCGAAAAAGGATGACGAGAGAGAGAGAGAGAAGAAGATGAGAATGAGAAGTCAGTGGATAAAATAATAATCGTAATGTTGAAAAAAATGGCACTCCAGCGTAGTGGTTGGGATAACGTTGAATTGTTGAGGCATAAAGGTCGATAAAAGGACAACATCCATTCGACCTAAAAAAAAAAAAAAGGACAAGATCCAGATCGTGTGCCTGATTTGATTTGCGATGGTCTCGAATGTACGGTGGGTCCTTTCCTTAATTTGCTTACGTCACCTGCTGGTCAATTTTTAGTGTTCACATCGCATCCCCTCCGTTGATTAAATATTTCAATTGTCGAACTGTAATTCATTCAAAAAATCGATCAACCTTCACCGTTAAGTAAAACTAATATTATATGTATAGAAATATTATATTGCTTGATAATAGGGTTGTATGCTCTTTCTAGAAATAATTATAAAATAATCTTAAATTTTTTATAATTTTATCAATTCAATTCTCGAAACTTTTATCTTTTTTCCAATTCAATGAAAAACTGCTTGTAATTATGCTAATTCAATTTTATCCGATCCATACCGATATGATTAATTATTATCTTTTTATTTTTTAATTAATTTTTTTCTTTTTTCCTCCCTTTTTCTTTCTCTAACTAGTTGTTGGGCCTCAACGACCTACCGGGGTTGGGCGAAGCCACCTTTGCCAACGGCAAGACTAGGCAAGGATTCAACTCTTGCCAGAGCCTCCTTGGCCACTACGGGGAAAAGAAGCTAAATGAGGAAGAAGAGAAAAAAGAAAAGGAAAAGAAAAAAAAGAAAATGAAAGATAAAATTTTTTTGAATAAAATTATTAAAAAAATTACCATCGTCAACATCGGACGATTTCGACCATTAAAAAAAAAAAAAACATCGGACAGATGGTTAGCACCAGCCAATGTTCACTTCAATGCTTGTGGCCAAATTTGACTAGATTGACTGAATTAACATAATTACAAAATGTTTAGAACTTTTTTTATAATTCTCCCGCTCATTTTATGTACATGCATTTTTTGTCCACCTACAAGTTTAAATCTTTGAGTTAGACTTTTTAAAATAAAATAAAATAAAATCCCCCCTCGAAGCATTTACTTTCAGGATAAGTAAACTTAGAATTACAAATCTCACCACGCCTGTTTATTTGGTTAAGGTTTAGGGTACGTTTGTTTTGTGAAAAACAATTTCCGGGAAAACGTTTTCCTCATTTTCCAACGTTTGGTTCATTTAGGAAAATGAGTCAACGGAAAATGTTTTCATTCCACAACTTAAATTCAGGAAAATAATTTCCCTTTTGAAAGAACCGGAAAACGTTTTCCAAAAAAAATTTCTAATTAAAATTTTTGAATTTGTTATTATTATATCTTTTCTTTTCTTTCTTTTTTTTTTTCTTGTTTTCTCTTTTCTTTCTTTGCCTGTGAACGTAAACCATAACTCTTCCTCCCCTCTCTCCTTCTCCTTTGCCCCCTCCTTTTCGTCACCACCGCCTCCTCCAACCCTAGCCCCTCCTGTGCTCCCGTTGGCTTCGCTTCCTCCTCTTCTTCTTCGTCGACGTCTTCTACACCTTCAATCATTTTTCAAATGCAATCCAAACACCAGAAAATATTTTTAGTCACGTATCACCAAACAAAGGAAAACTAACCGTTTTCCTGGAAAATGATTTCCTGGAAAATATTTTCCGAAAACGTTATGTTTGCCGTGAAACAAATTGTTTAGCATTTTGGCGGTCATGGTGTAGAAGCCGCATTCAGTAATCCAAACGATGTGCAAACTTGGCCTCGATGTTGGCGCAATGGATTATAATGTTGGAGACTTCTCACTCCAGAATCAGAGTTCGCCCTTCTTTATTGCACTTTTTAATCTCATTCCAGATCTATTCTGGAAGTTTGTGCGTGAATAAATTTCTGCGGCTGATCTTAGATGAACGTAAAGATCAGGTTTGGCAATTCGTCCAATCAAACACCACTGAAGAAGATGTTTGTAAGATGACTCCACAATCTATTTAAGATTAGGCCGCTTTGCTCTTCCGAATTAAATTTAGGTCAAGTTTTGAGAGTTTTACTCCCTTGAACTAAATCTAAATATAGATTTGGGAATTCCTTACATGTATTTAATCTGTATTCTTTCGATATTTTGATGTTAGGGTCTTTGCACGGCAATGGTGATGAGGACATTGAGCCTAAATACGCACCGCAAGCTGTTGCAAATGGAGTAAGAGATTTTGGCATGTACTCATTACTGAATCCAATTATCAGCCTCCCATCATTTAGATTGTTCTTGGGGGATAGAAAAGTACTTCTAGCTGCAAATTATGCTTTGTTATTTGCTTTCTGACTTTTGATTTGTTCTATAGTTATTTTGGATTTACTAGGTTTGAAAACCTTCTACTTCTACATACCTCTCAAATAGAATTTTAATATATGAATGGTATCTTTCTTTTGGGGAAAAAAGAAAAGGTAAACAGCAATTCAATTGACCTCCACCGCCCAAACCATGGTATCCTCAAGCCTCCCCATTTAAATTCCTGTCAAGGTTTCACGCAACTTCTGACAAATTGTATCTACTCGTGTTTTATACTCGACCTTGCATCACGAGATTATAAGAAGCCATGCCGATGAAACATGCAGACCCGAACAGGCTAATTTCGACTCATTGAGGCGTAATCCATCCGTAGATGGCACGGCAGCACTCTTTCTTACGCTAGAGAAGTGAGAAATGGGACGACAGATGAAGTTGCCAGTTGAGTTCCTTCCACCTTTGTGAGTTACACTACTGATCGATGCAACAACTACAGCGTGGTCCCCATTTAGAAAGCTTCGTCGGCATCCAACAAATCATCAATTGTGACTAGATGTTCCTTGACCTGTCGAGTTTTTGGAAGTTAGGAAAGACAATTCTCCATATCGGCCCGAATATCCTACCATGTGGTATCATGAATTCAACAGATTCGGTTCAACTAATAATCACGGAGGGGTCAAAATCTTATCAAGACATGGTAGGTAAGACATCGCGACATGGATGATGATGTCATTTCAAGGATTTCTCTCTCGAGTCGTTTGTGCTCCCATTCAAATGATCGATTTGCAATGACATTGCTTATAGTCCAACCATAAACCCCAATCTACCCCACTAGACGGTACTTTGAGAGCTTCATCATACCAACAGGAATTATAAAGGGGAAAAAGGGACGGCTTTCCCGGTTTGCGTAAAATGCAAAACATTTTGATTGCAAAACCCAATCAGTAAAAAAACATAGTGTGCACATAATCACCTGGTAAACCGAGCGTGCAAGCAAGTTCAATTATGCTTTTCCTTGTGATACCAGGAAGGCTTGAAGATGCCATGGGTTGGGTAGGCTTGAAGATGCCATGAGTTGGGATGTTCTCGCCCATGGCCAGCTGGGCAAGGCTTGACCCTTGCCAGATCCCATGAGGGTGGCCTTACGCTAGGCTAGCGAGGATCGAGCCTTGCCCAGTCTCTAGCTGGTCACTGAGCCAATAACTAGATAGAGGAAAAAGGAAGGGAAGGGAAAAATAAATAAAGAGAGAGAAGATAAACAAACAAAAATATATAAATTTTAAAAAATATATATTATGAAAAATTATCTACATCGGCGTCAATCGCATCAAGTAGGATAGTCGGTGCCCACATTAGCGTCGGTCAATCAAATTTGACAAATGGATTAAATTGATATAAATCCAAAATGTTTAAGACTCCATTGATAAAAAAAAATAAAAATTTAGGATTAAATTAGTACAAGTACAATAAGTTTAGAACTTTTTCGGTAATTTTTTCATAAAACTAACAAAGAAGCATCCCTCGTACTTGAAGCTCTTGTAATACAAAATCCATAGATCCATATTGGCCTCTCTTAAACTTACATTATCTCTCCCTTTTTTTCTTTCTATCGCAAACTAACATGCTCGTTCTATGGAAAAGCAAGCACCCATGCTGCAGAATGAACTAAAGCAGGATAAGTTATCTATAATAAGTGACAAATTCAAAAGCAGAACGAATAGAACAAAATATAAAATATACTATGCTTTTGAAAAGGCTATGACTCTGCACAAGCGTAATGGATTTCCAACGAAAGGAATAAAGTTAACATAAAATATAAAAGAACATGACTCGTATTTAACAAGCATTAACTTTTTGTGATGCCAAAGTCACAATATTTAATTATGTCAAAACATAGTCACGTATCATAAGAAATTGTTGAGCAACCAATTAAGGAGCCTTACGATATGGACACACTATTTATTATCATAATAGTTGTAATTAATATCATAAGAATAACTATTTCACCATATGTGTGATTAGCAAGAACCTGGGGTCAATTGTTAATACGACCCTTCATAAGACATTTGAACTACTTCGGTTTTGCTTATCTCGGCAATCCTAAGAATTTTAGTATAAATATCTAGTTCTAATGCTTCATTTCTCTTAGATGTTGGACCAGCATCATGCAATTAGGGATGTCAAAAAAGCTCAGTCTGACCCAATCCATTGACACCCCTGCATGCAACAACCCAAAATATCATGAAATTTAAGAAGACATGATGCCAATGCCTAAAGCATCCACAGGTCAAAGAGGTCAACAGCAACAACAGGGTAAAACAAATTTGGAAGTTCTGTCTCCAACATAACACTGACAAACAACCAGCTCAATTGACCTCCACCATCCAACCCATGGTGTCTTCAAGTCTACCCATTTGAATCCCAGTTAAGGTTTCACGCAGCTTCTGACAAACTGTATCCGCTTGGGTTTTGTACTCCACCCTGCATCATGAGATTAAGTGCAAGTGTCAAGGAGCCTTGCCAATGAACAGCTGCAGATGCGCATGTGCTATTTCGATTTGCTGAGGCACTATCCGTCCCCGAATCGCATCGCACTAGACTCTTTCTTATGCTACAGTGAAGTGGGAAATCAGGGAAAAAGGATGTGTCGATGGATGAAGAGTTGCCAGCTGAGTACCTTCTACCCTGATGAGTTACACTGCCAATGGATGTGACAACTATGGAAGTTCCTGTACAGAAAGCTACATCGGCATCCAGCAGTTCATCAAGCGCAACAGGACTTTCCTCGACCTGTCGAGTTTTCGGAAGAAAGGAAACATAATATCCGCATATTAGCCCAACTATTCCCTCGTATAGCACCATGAATTTGACAGACAATTTAGTTTAACAAATAATCATGATGGACTCAAAATCTTATCGAGACACAGCAAAGCAAGACATCACAACATGGATGATTTCGTTTCAGGGAGTTCTCTCGACTTGTTTGTGCCCCTATTCAAATGATTGATTTGCAATAATATTGCTTATAGTCCACATATAACCCAAATCTTCTCCCCTAGACTTCAGAGCTTCATCATACCAATAGGAATCATCCAAAGGGAAAAAAAAGGACAGCTTTCCCGGTTACCGTAAAATGCAGAACGTTTTGATTGCAAAATCCAATCGATGGATAACACAGTGAAAACATAATCACCTGGTAACCAAGCGTTCGAGCAATTTCAATTATGCTTTTCCTTGTGACACCAGGAAGGATCGTTCCATGTGTTGGCGGAGTTATTATACTATTTCCCTGCAATAACAAGCTACTGTAAGTATACTGATCCACTTGTATTGATTATCTCATTGTCAAAAGCATTGATTCCCATATATAAATTTGCAGATGTTTGTTTTTCTCCAAAATTCTTCCATGTATGACAAAACAACAGCAAAAAGCGCAGTTCCTTGTCAATGCCACAGCAGCATCGTCTTCCCTAAAATTATACGAATCTAGGAATCCAGTTTTTCAAGTAAAACATACTAGCCAACAACAGATAAGATTCTGTTCAACTAAACATTCAATTCCTTCCAAACCTTATGAATCTTGTAGGACAAAAGAACTATACAAATAGAACTAGAATAGACCACTTGAAACTAACCTTCACTGAAAAAATGTTAAATGCAGAAGCCTCATCAATGTACTTTCCAGTTGCGGCATCCAGGAATAGAACCTCAGAAAAACCTTGCGCCTTTGCCCTAGTCAGTGCGTTCAAAACCTACAAGAGTAAGCAAGTGAATTGGTAATTGGAACCACGTGTAATAATCAGAAATATAAGATCGGTATTTGGACTACATAAATGTTAAATGCCTCTAGTTAAGACACTGGTCAGAGAAATACTAACCATTAGACTTTAACAAGCATGAGCACATGAAAGCGTTTCCTAACAAATTGACAGTTTTAGTACTTACCGGTGAATAGTTGGCCAGTCTTAATACCTTCCGTTCCACCATGAGAAGCTCGATGATGCTTCTCCTCAACCACCAGGTTCAAGGACCTCAGGCCCTAGTGTGATGGAAAAGTCAAACTTTGTCAGTACTATGAGTCACGTCATCGCACATAAAGCAAAACCGAGCTGCGAGTTGGCTACCACTTTAGATAATCATTTCACAAGTAATCACATACTACGCGTATTAGCTCCAATGTCTAGGATTGCAGTCATGCAAATGAACCGAGGTATCCAGTTTCGAGTTAAAGAACTGAAAACCAAAGAGTTTTAAGAAGGTCGTTCAAGTGAACAACATTTTGTCATTGTTTTTTTCTTTTTTAATCTAAGTGAGACCAAATGTGTTTAAATAAAATAAAATTGATTATCGGATGACGATTGCTGGATGAGAAACCTGCAAGCATTGAAGGAGCCATAAAAACTTTATAGTAGGCTACGTGGATTTGAAGAATGGAAGTTATTGAAGACTTCTGTTACTTTATTGTGCGTTTTGATTGTGTTTATGACTACATGCATGAGGCTGTTTTGTTTTAGTCATTAAATTACCATCATTGACATTTGTGGGTTGTTATGTACTCATTGGCGTTTGTAAACTTCAATTCCTATATAAAGGGATAAAGTCATGAGTTGTAAATCAAGCCATAGGCCATAATCCACGAAGACACAAATAAGAGAAAGCATTCTCAATAATATTTCTCCCTCAAATTTCTAGTGTTCTTATTCCAAGTTTCCAAAGTTTATTGTCATTCTTTTGGTTCCAACATTTGGTATCAGAGCTAGAAATGGCATCCACTGGTTCTGTTTAAATGCAACTTCCAAAGTTGAACGGAAAGAATTTCAATAATTGGTATGTCTAGATGAAGGTTCTTTTCAAATTGCAAGATTTGTGGAATCTTGTGGAGAATGGCTTAATTGAAGTGGCTAATGCTGAAGCATTCGATGCTTTAAGAAGGGAGGAGAAAGATATGCTGGTGGAATCCAGGAAGAAAGATCAAAAGGCATTGTTTGTGATCTTTCAATCCATAGAGGAAGTTATATTTGAAAAAATATCAAGGGCGGAGACTGCAAAAGTAGCATGGGATATTTTGCAACAATCCTACAAAGGCGATGATCGCGTCAAACAAATGTGGCTTCAAACTCTTCGAGGTGATTTTGAGTCTTTATACATGAATGACTCTGAATCAATCTCGGTGTACTTTGATCGCGTGCAAACCATTGTTAACCAGCTGAGGGTTAATGGTGAAGAACTCCAAGATGTTCGAATCGTAGAAAAGATCTTGAGGTCTTTGATTGAAAGATTTGACTACGTAGTCCCGGCAATTGAAGAAGCGTAAGATGTGTCAACTATGACGTTGGAACAATTGATGGGTTCATTATGCTCGCATGAGCAAAGAATGAATCAAAAGTCCATCGGTTCGAATTCCGAGCAAGCATTCCAAAGTTGGGTCGCTAATCAAGTCAAGGAGGCCATCAAGCTAGCCGAGGTCGTGGAGGTGGTCGAGGACGCGGACGTGGAAATTTCAATTCCATTGGAAAATATAAAACACATGACAAATCAAAGGTCAAGTGTTTTAGGTGTAACAAATTCGGACATTACAAATCCGAATGTCAAGCAAAGGTGGCATATGAGCAGGCAAAACAGGCGCATACCATTAATGCTAACATGGTGCTAGCATGCAAGAAGGATGACTCAAGTATCATGGACACCAACCTTTGGTACCTTGATACTGGGTGCAGTAATCATATGACTAGCCGAAAGGAGTTATTCTCACACTTGGACGAGACGGTTCATGGTGAAGTTAATTTTGGGAATAAATCCAAAGTTCTTGTAATGGGCAAAGGTGATGTTAATATCAACTCAAAAGATGGTACTAATGTTACTGTTGTAGGTGTTTATTTTGTGCCGGGACTTTTTTGGAACTTATTAAGTGTTGGGCAACTTTCCGAAAGAGGCCTCAAAGTCCATATTGAAAATAAAGTTTGCACTATTACGGGTGTAAACAATAAATTGATCACAACAGTGCAGATGACAAAGAACCGGATGTTCCCTCTTACTCTTCAGACAAAGAATCTTTTGAACTTTCAAGCGGTGATGAAAGATAGCAACTGGTTGTGACATCTTCGATTTGGTCATTTAAATTTTCGTGGACTAAAATTACTAGTCCAAAAAAAGATGGTGACTGGCATGCCTTTGATTGACATTCCAAATCGCCCATGTGAAAGATGTCTTGTTGGAAAACAACATCGAGAATCCTTTCCAGTTGGAAAAGCCAGAAGAGCAAAACAACCTTTAGAGTTGGTACATACAGACATATGTGGCCCTGTTGAGGTGGAATCATTCACACAAAAAATGTATACATTAATTTTTGTGGATGATTTTACTAGAAAAACATGGGTATATTTTCTTAGAGAAAAATCTGAAACTTTTTCGAAGTTTAAAGAATTTAAAGCCTATGTTGAAAAGTATAGTGGCTTTATTTTAAAGACATTGAGATCAGATAGAGGGGGAGAATTCACTTCGAATGAATTTGATAAATACTGTAAAATTCATGGAGTGAAACTTTAATTGACTGCCAGCTATACTCCCCAACAAAATGGTATAGTAGAAAGAAAGAATAGGACAATATTTGAAATGGCAAGAAGTATGCTTAAGGCTAAAAATTTGCCCAAGAAGTTTTGGGCAGAAGCCGTTGCGTGTATTGTATTTCTGCTAAACAGGTGTCCAACAAGGAGTGTTCTGGGAAGAACACCGGAAGAGGCTTGGAGCGGCAACAAGCCAGATGTTTCATTCCTACAAGTATTTGAGTGTGTAGCATATCCCCATATACCAAACGAACAGAGGAAAAAATTGGACGACAAAAGCCAAAAGTGCATCTTCATCGACTATAGTGACATGACTAAGGGTTATAAGCTATATAATCCAGTCACTGAGAAAGTTATCATCAGCAGGCAGGGATGTCCAGTTTCTTGAAGATGAAGCCTGGGACTGGAACCAGAAGATTGACCAGAAAAGCATCACCATTGAAGATGAATCATTGGCGAGAGAGACAAGAAAATCTTCAACTGAAGATCCATCATTTTTGCCTAGTAGTTCAATTTCTTCACCAAGAGCAGTTTCAGAACCACCAATACGTCGTTCACAGCGATTGCGAGAGACGCCATCAAGATTCAAGGATTATGTAATCACAAGAGATGATGATAGTGATAATAAAGGAATCACTGATGAAACTATGATAAATTTTTGTTTATTTGCATAATGTAACCCCATATCCTATGATGATGCAGCAATAGATGAGAAGTGGATCCAAGCAATGGATGAAGAAATCCGCTCCATTGAAAAGAATGACACATGGGAGCTAACTTCTCTACCACCCGATAAGAAGTCCATTGGTGTCAAGTGGGTGTACAAGACGAAGTACAAGCCAGACGGTTAGGTGGACCGATATAAAGCTAGGCTAGTCGTTAAAGGCTACAAGCAAAAGCCAGGTATTGATTATTTTGAAGTATTTGCACCTGTGGCTCGAATGGATACCATTCGGATGATTTTAGCACTCGCAGCTCAAAATCGTTGGAAGATTCACCAAATGAATGTGAAATCAGCGTTTCTTAATGGTGTTCTTGAAGAGGAAGTCTACGTGGAGCAACCACAGGGTTATGAGAAGAAAGGGCATGAAAATCAAGTTTATAAACTAAAGAAAGCATTGTATGGGCTAAAACAGACACCTCGATCATGGTACACAAGAATTGACACGTATCTGTTAGAGCATGATTTTCGAAAATGCCCATATGAGCCTACACTATATATCAAGTCAAACACTAACGGTGACATAATAGTTGTGTGCATTTATGTTGATGATTTGATATTTACAGGGAGTTGTGAAGAGATGTTTGCTGAATCCAGGGAGGCTATGACTAGTCATTTCGAGATGATAGATTTAGGATTAATGTCCTATTTTCTAGGCCTTGAAGTGAAGCAGACAAATGATGGCATATTTATTTTACAGCAAAAATATGCTAATGATATTCTAAAGCGATTCAAGATGGAATTGCTCAAACCAATATGGACTCCTGTAGCAGAACAGTTGCAGTTGAAGAAAGAAGGAACCAGTGAAGCAGTGAACCCCACTTATTTCAAAAGCATTGTTGCCAGTTTAAGATATTTGGCTTCTACAAGGCCATATATTACTTATGGTGTGGGAATTATTAGTCGATTTATGGAGAAACCGTACCAATCACATTTGCAAGCAGCAAAAAGAATTATACGGTATGTCAATGGAACTCGTGATCATGGGATTTTATATTCTCATACTGACAATTTCAGTTTGGTGGGATACTGGGATACACAGACAGTGATTGGGCAGGTGATACCGAGACTCGGAAGAGTATTTCTGGATATACTTTTTTTCTCAGATCAGGAGTAATTTCTTGGTCTTCGAAAAAACAAGTTGTTGCACTCTCAACCGCTGAAGCAAAATACATAGCGTTAGCTTCGGCGGCATGTCAAGCAATATGGCTTCGTAGGATGCTATGTGAATTGATGCATGAACAGGCAGGTCCTACGAAAATAATGTGTGATAACAAATCGGCTATGGCTTTGGCCAAGAATCTTGTTTTTCATGGCAGGAGCAAACACATCGATATCAAGTATCACTATATTCGCGAGCAAGTCAAAGATGGCGAAATTGAGCTTAACTTCTGCAAATCAGAAGATCAGATTGCAGATATTTTGACTAAACTATTGAAGGCAGATTTGTTTGAAAAATTGAAGATGATGCTTGGAGTTGTTGAATTCCAAAATCAATTTTAAGGGAGGCTGTTTAAATAAAATAAAATTGATTATCGGATGACGATTGCTGGATGAGAAACCTGCAAGCATTGAAGAAGCCATAAAAACTTCATGGTAGGCTACGTGGATTTGAAGAATGGAAGTTATTGAAGACTTCTGTTACTTTATTGTGCATTTTGATTGTGTTTATGATTACATGTATGAGGCTGTTTTGTTTTAGTCATTAAATTCCCATCATAGACATTTGTGGGTTGTTATGTACTTATTGGCGTTTGTAAACTTCAATTCCTAAATAAAGGGATAAAGTCGTGAGTTGTAAATCAAGCCACAAGCCATAGTCCACGAGGACACAAATAAGAGAAAGTATTCTCAATAAAATTTCTCCCTCAAATTTCTAGTGTTCTTATTCCAAGTTTCCAAAGTTTATTGTCATTCTTTTGGTTCCAACAAAATGGTGGTTTAGTGGGGGCAATCTTATGCCTTATGATAGCTTCCAACCGGCGAAGCATAGACTAAGAATGTGTATTCCGGCGCTGGCCCTAATCCCAGACTGCCGCCACTTCCCATGAGCAAAGGCCTTACATACAGAGTTCCCTTCCCGAAAGGAGGCACCTGTTTGAATGTTCAACCAGATAACTCAAAGGAACGCCACACCAACTGAAAAAAGTCGCAATCCGAAGGCATTGCACACATTGAAAGAAAACTCAATATAAGACCAAGGCATGCTAGTGCTTCAAAAGAACTAAATTACCCAGCGTTCATTGGCCAGGACAGTTTGCTTCACTGCATCAACAAACTGCTCAGTAGAAGGTGAAGGCATGCACAATCTCTCTGCACCTGCCTTCATCCGCAAAGCATTCTGGTCAGATCGGAATAGCAAGATCCGGCCATCTTCCTTCCTATTTGCCTTCAAGCCTTCAAACAGTCCCTACGCACGACAGACTGTTATTGTTTTCGAAAGCAGTACAATTTCTTACTAAAGTATGCTTAATAAATGCTCCGACAAGATTCATTCATAGGATGGCCCTTTTGACAAGTAAAATTAGACAACTTATTGATGCTGCTCGCCTGTCCATAATTGAGAATACCGGAACAAGGGCTAAGCTCAATAATACCATAAGGAATTAGACTTCCCTGAGGAAAGTTCTCGCCAATAGCGCATTTCATCACATACATATAGTCAGTTGGAGTCAAAGAAAATCCCATTTCTTCCCAATTGACATCAGGAGACTTCCCATCATTATTGCTGTAAGACCAACAGGAGAAATTAGGCAAAAGCACATGTGACAATGTAGAAAAGCCTATTCAAGTAAATGCTGTGGAAGAGCCAGAGCTAGAAAGGGTGTTTGCTGAAACAGAAGGAACTTTAAGGATTGCAGTGACTAGAGATCACTGCAAAACGCTAGTCGATCAGAGGCAAGGTGACAGGCAGTTTGCATGGATCACCTGTTGTCATTGGCTTCAGGAGTTGATTTCAGCGATGAAGCCATTTGGGGCAAGAAGAAGATACAGTTTCAGACTGCAAAACAGAGCAAAAGAGAGTGAACGCGTCTGTTATGAGAGAAAGCCGACAAAGAAAGTAGCCTCGCAATATCTCGTCCCACTCGCATTATCTTCTCACATCAGATGTGTGGCTTCTTGTCTTTTAGCGTTTTCGCACCTGAAAAAATCGCAATCATGCATGCAGATACTTTGAATGATGCAAAAAAACGTCATTTTAGCAGTCACTTAAGAAAATGAAAAACTGATGTGACAGTCAGCGCGAGTTGCGGGTCAGTGAAGTTTCAAAAGATTCCCTGCACATTGTCGTTTTACACTTGAACCTCTTAGACTTCGCTTTCTACTGTGTTTGGCAATTGGCATTGTCATTTGGGCCTGAATTCTTAACCAGTTGAAGAAGCCAATCACCACAATCAAGGAAAAAAATAAATAAAAATCAGAGTTAAGTTTCCCACAAACTCGATTGGTTCCACGACACTGGCCAAAAAGGAGTAAAAAAACCCAAAAAAAAAAGGAATCAGTACTCATCTCATGCGAACAATCTCTTGAAGAGGCCAAGAGCACACGAGGGACAACATACATCACCACTATAACTGAGGTGATACGATCGATCTTCGTCGTCCAGAACCAGCATATGCACGTAGACCTCTCCATCCAACGAGGGATGACGGACGAGGCCGGACTCTCGAGTTTTCACGGGAAAAGTCGTGATCCGGGTTCTGAACACGACCACGACACATATTCCATGTGTCCGTGCTCGAAGACTGTATACAAAACCCGACACAGGGTGTTGGGACAACGTCGTTCCTCGTCAGTCGACCGATGTCCAGTACAGACAGATACGAGGGAAGAACTCGGAAAACTGGAGTCACGCGACGGTTTTCCCCGGGCAGGTGATATTGGGAGAGGATGAGATGATGCAACACGGCCAGCCGAAACTTACGTTGTGATTCGAGGACGATCGTCGATATCCGCTGTGGAACGTGCATTCGTCGCGTTCGGTCGACATCCAACAAATCATCGATCGTGACTAGACGTTCCTCGACCTATCGAGTTTTTGGAAGTTAGGAAACACAAATCTCCATATCAGCCCAACTATCCTACCACGTGGCATCATGAATTCAATAGATTTGGTTCGACTAATAATCACGAAGGGGTCAAAATCTTATCGAGACAGGGTAAGTAAGATGTCGCGACATGGATGATGATGTCGTTTCAAGGAATTCTCTCGCAACTCATTTGTGCTCCTGTTTAAATGATCGATTTGCAATGACATTGCTTGTAGTCCAAGCATAAACCCCAATCTACCCCACTAGACGGTAAACCCCAATCTATCCCTCTAGACGGTGACTTTGAGAGCTTCATCATACCGACGGGAGTCATCCAAAGGGGAAAAGGGCACGGCTTTCCCGGTTTGCGTAAAATGCAAAACCCAATCAGTAGAAAAACATAGCGTGCACATAATCACCTGGTAAACCGAGTGTGCGACCAAGTTCAATTATGCTTTTCCTTGTGATACCAGGAAGGCTTGAAGATGTCATGGGTTGGGTAGGGTTGAAGATGCCATGAGTTGGGATGTTCTCACCCATGGCCAGTCGGGCAAGGCTCGACCCTTGCCAAATCTCGTGAGGGCACCTTACGACTAGGCTGGCGAGGATTGAGCCTTGCCCAGCCTCTAGCTGGTCATTGAGCTAAAGATTGGATGGAGATAAAAAATTAAAAAAAAAAGGAAGGGAAGGAAAAAAAAATAATGAAGACAGAGAAGATGAAAATATATATATAGATAATTTTTTTAAGAAATATTATGAAAAATTATCTATGTTAGCATCAATCGCGTTAAGTAGGATGGTCGGGTGCCCACATTAGCGTTGGTTAATCAAATTTGATCGGATGAATTAAATTGATAAAAATGAGAAATGTTTAAAACTTAATTGGTAAAAAAAATAGGACTAAATTAGTATAATTATAATAAATTTAGGACTTTTTTGGTAATTTTTCCATAAAACTAACAAAGAAGCATCCCTTGTACTTTAAGCTCTTGTAATACAAAATCCATAGATCCAGGCAGAAGAACAGCCCAAGTGCCATAACTTGGCACAGGAGGACACTTAAGTGCCATAACTTCAAAACGGTACACTTAAGTGCCAGTTTCAAAGTTAAATGGAACACTTAGGTGCTACTCCGGCGAAAATCCGGCCAAATGCGTGATGTGGCAATTTTCCGACGACTTGGACACAAAACGACGCCGTTTTGCATGCTGACGTGGCGAAAAAATGCAAAAACGACGTCGTTTTGTGTACGATGTGTAAATAATTAATATAAAAATTAATTAAATTAAATTAAAACATAAATTTATTTAAAATATTCTAAAAAATAAAAAAAAAACTTAAAATTTAAAAAACTCAAAATTAAAAAAACTTAAAATTTAAAAAACTTAAAAAACTTAAAATTAAAAAACTTAAAAGTTAAAAAAATTAAAATTAAAAAAACATAAAATTAAAATAACTTAAAATTTAAAAACTTAAAATTTAAAAAAATTAAATTAAAAAACTTAAAATTAAAAAAATTTAAATTAAAAAAAAAAATTAAATTAAAATAACTTAAAATTAAAAATTAAAAAATTAAAAAAATGAAATTATAAAAATTAAAATCTTAAAATTATAAAAAAAAACTTAAAATTTAAAAAAATTATTTTTTTTAAAAAAAAAAGGGGGCCGAAGGGGCGGCTGAGGTGGCAATTTTAATATTTTTTAATTTTAAAGTTTTTAAATTTTAAGTTTTTTAAATTTTAATTTTTTTAATATTAATTTTTTAAAATATTAATTTTTTAAAATATTAATTTTTTAAAATATTAATTTTTTAAAATATTAATTTTTTAATATTAATTTTTTAAAATTTTAATTTTTTAATATTAATTTTTTAAAATTTTAATTTTTTAAAATATTAATTTTTTAAAAATATTAATTTTTTAAAATATTAATTTTTTAAAATTTAATTTTTTTAATTTGAAGTTTTTTGTAATTTTAAGTTTTTTAAATTTTAAATTTTAAGTTTTTTAAATTTTAAGTTTTTAAATTTTAAGTTTTTAAATTTTAAGTTTTTTAAATTTTAAGTTTTTAAATTTTAAGTTTTTAAATTTTAAGTTTTTTTTTAAATTTTAATTTTTTTAATTTTTAAGTTTTTTTTTTTTTTAAGTTTTTTAAATTTTTTTTAAATTTTGAGTTTTTTTAATTAATTTTTATATTAATTATTTACACATCGACACAAAACGATGTCGTTTTTACATTTTCTCACCACGTTTACATGCAAAACGACGTCGTTTTGTGTCCAACTCGCCGGAAAATTGCCACGTCACCCATTTGGTCGGATTTTGGCCGGAGTGGCACTTAAGTGTTCCACTTTACTCCGAAATTGGCACTTAAGTGTACCGTTTTGAAGTTATGGCACTTAAGTGTCCTCCCGTGCCAAGTTATGGCACTCCAGGTGTCCCAAACTCCATAGATCCATATTGGCCTCTCTTACCTTACATTATCTTTCCCTTTTTTCTTTCTATCGCAAACGAACATGCTCGTTCTATGGAAAAGCAGGCACCCTTGCTGCATAATGAACTAAAGCAGGATAAGTTATCTATAATAAGTGAAAAATTCAAGGGTTAATACCCTGAAAAATCCCAAACTGGTACACCTGTGACAAATTTACCCCAAACTATTTTTTTTACCATCAAAAACCCCCAAACTGATATACTTTTGACAAATTTACCCTCTGTTAGTTTTAATTAAATTTTATTGTAAAATTATTAAGTTAAATGACACGTAACAGTTGATTGATATACTAATTTGGGATTTTACGCTCTGTTTGTCACAGTTTACAATTTTTGTGATTTTTTTTGTGGTATTAATCCAATTTAGCGGAGGGTATATTTATCATAAATTTACCAATTTAGTGTTTTTTGCGGTCGAATAAATTAATTTGGGGTAAATTTTTCATAATCTAAAAGTTTATGGTTTTTTATGGTCAGTCGGGGTAAATTTGTCATAAGTATACCAGTTTGGGGTTTTTGATAGTCAAAAAGATAGTTTGGGATAAATTTGTTACAGATATATCAATTTGGAGTTTTTTAAAATATTAGCCTAAAATTCAAAAGCAGAACGAATAGAATAAAATATAAAATATTCTATGCTTTTGAAAAGGCTATGACTCTGCACAAGCGTAATGGATTTCTAACTAAAGGAATAAAGTTAACATAAAATATAAAAGAAAATTACTCGGATTTAACAAGTATTAACTTTTTGTGATGCCAAAGTCACAATATTTAATTATGTCGAAACGTAGTCACGTATTTTTCTTTGAAAATAAAATTTAATTACTTTTCTAGCAAATTACTTCGGAATGCATATTCTTTGTGCATAATTAAATACAAGAAAAATTCTTTTATGGGTTCCTCAGTTTATAAAAAGGTTTTGTTAATAGGTGTGTCATAAGAAATTGTTGAGCAACCAATTAAGGAGCGCGCCTTTCGACACACTGTTTGTTATCATAATAGGTGTAATTAAAATCATAAGAATAACCATTTCACCTTATGTGTGATTAGCAAGAACCTGGGGTCAATTGTTAATACGTCCCTTTATAAGACATTCGAGCTACTTCGATTTTGTTTATCTCGGCAATCCTAAGAAAGAACTTCAGTATATATATCTAGTTCTAGTGCTTCATTTCTCTTAGATGTTGGACCAGCGTCACGCAACGAGGGATGTCAAAAAAGCCCGGTCTGACCCAATCCATTGACACCCCTACATGCAACAACCCAAGATATCATGAAATTTAAGAAGACATGATGCCAATGCCTACAGCATCCACAGGTCAAAGAGGTCAACAGCAACAACAGGGTAAAACAAATTTGGAAGTTCTGTCTCCAACATAACACTGACAAACAACCAGCTCAATTGACCTCCACCATCCAACCCATGGTGTCTTCAAGTCTACCCATTTGAATCCCAGTTAAGGTTTCACGCAGCTTCTGACAAACTGTATCCGCTTGGGTTTTGTACTCCACCCTGCATCATGAGATTAAGTGCAAGTGTCAAGGAGCCTTGCCAATGAACAGCTGCAGATGCGCATGCGCTATTTCGATTTGCTGAGGCACTATCCGTCATCGAATCGCGTCGCACTAGACTCTTTCTTATGCTACAGTGAAGTGGGAAATCAGGGAAAAAGGATGTGTCGATGGATGAAGAGTTGCCAGCTGAGTACCTTCTACCCTGATGAGTTACACTGCCAATGGATGCGACAACTACGGCAGTTCCTGTACAGAAAGCTTCATCGGCATCCAGCAGTTCATCAAGCGCAACAGGACGTTCCTCGACCTGTGAGTTTTTGGAAGAAAGGAAACATAATATCCGCATATTAGCCCAACTATTCCCTCGTATAGCACCATGAATTTGACAGACAATTTAGTTTAACTAATAATCATGATGGACTCAAAATCTTATCGAGACGCAGCAAAGCAAGACATCGCAAAGATGGATGATTTTGTTTCAGGGAGTTCTCTCGACTTGTTTGTGCCCCTATTCAAATGATTGATTTGCAATAATATTGCTTATAGTCCACATATAACCCCAATCTTCTCCCCTAGACTTGAGAGCTTCATCATACCAATAGGAATCATCCAAAGGGATAATAAAGGACAGCTTTCCCGGTTAGTGTAAAATGCAGAACGTTTTGATTGCAAAATCCAATCGATGGATAACACAGTGAAAACATAATCACCTGGTAACCAAGCGTTTGAGCAATTTCAATTGTGCTTTTCCTTGTGACACCAGGAAGGATCGTTCCATGTGTTGGCGGAGTTATTATACTATTTCCCTGCAATGACAAGCTACTGTAAGTATACTGATCCACTTGTATTGATTATCTCATTGTCAAAAGCATTGATTCCCATATATAAATTTGCAGATGTTTGTTCTTCTCCAAAAATCTTCCATGTATGACAAAACAACAGCAAAAAGCGCAGTTCCTTGTCAGTGCCACAGCAGCATCGTCTTCCTTAAAATCATACAAATCTAGGAACAGCACCTCTCCAGTTTTTCAAGTAAAACATACTAGCCAACAACAGATAAGATTCTGTTCAACTAAACATTCAATTCCTTCCAAACCTTATGAATCTTGTAGGACAAAAGAACCATACAAATAGACCTAGAATAGACCACTTGAAGCTAACCTTCACTGAAAAAATGTTACATGCAGAAGCCTCATCAATGTACTTTCCAGTTGCGGCATCCAGGAATAGAACCTCAGAAAAACCTTGCGCCTTTGCTCTAGTCAGTGCGTTCAAAACCTACAAGAGTAAGCAAGTGAATTGGTAATTGGAACCACGTGTAATAATCAGAAATATAAGATCGGTATTTGGACTACATAAATGTTAAATGCCTCTAGTTAACACACTGGTCAGAGAAATACTAACCATTAGACTTTAACATGCATGAACACATGAAAGCGTTTCCTAACAAATTGACAGTTTTGGTACTTACTGGTGAATAGTTGGCGACAGTCTTAATACATCCCGTTCCACCATGAGAAGCTCGATGATGCTTCTCCTCAACCACCAGGTTCAGGGACCTCAGGCCCTAGTGTGATGGAAAAGTCAAACTTTGTCAGTACTATGAGTCACGTCATCGCACATAAAGCAAAACCAAGCTGCGAGTTGGCTACCACATTAGATAATCATTTCACAAGTAATCACATACTACGCGTATTAGCTCCAATGTCTAGGATTGCAGTCATGCAAATGAACCGAGGTATCCAGTTTCGAGTTAAAGAACTGAAAATCAAAGAGTCTTAAGAAGGTCGTTCAAGTGAATAACATTTTGTCATTGTTTTTTTCTTTTTTAATCTAAGTGAGACCAAATGGTGGTTTAGTGAGGGCAATCTTATACCTTATGATAGCTTCCAACCGGCGAAGCATAGACTAAGAATGTGTATTCCGGCGCTGGCCCTAATCCCAGACTGCCGCCACTTCCCATGAGCAAAGGCCTTACATACAGAGATCCCTTCCCGAAAGGAGGCACCTGTTTGAATGTTCAACCAGATAACTCAAAGGAACGCCACACCAACTGAAAAAAGTCGCAATCCGAAGGCATTGCACACATTGAAAGAAAACTCAATATAAGACCAAGGCATGCTAGTGCTTCAGAAGAACTAAATTACCCAGCGTTCATTGGCCAGGACAGTTTGCTTCACTGCATCAACAAACTGCTCAGTAGAAGGTGAAGGCATGCACAATCTCTCTGCACCTGCCTTCATCCGCAAAGCATTCTGGTCAGGTCGGAATAGCAGAATCCGGCCATCTTCCTTCCTGTATGCCTTCAAGCCTTCAAACAGTCCCTACGCACGACAGACTGTTATTGTTTTCGAAGGCAGTACAATTTCTTACTAAAGTATGCTTAATAAGTCTTCCGACAAGATTCATTCATAGGATGGCCCTTTTGACAAGTAAAATTAGACGACTTATTGATGCTGCTCACCTGTCCATAATTGAGAATACCGGAACAAGGACTAAGCTCGATATTACCATAAGGAATTAGACTTCCCTGAGGAAAGTTCTCGCCAATAGCGCATTTCATCACATACATATAGTCAGTTGGAATCAAAGAAAATCCCATCTCTTCCCAGTTGACATCAGGAGACTTCCCATCATTATTGCTGTAAGACCAACAAGAGAAATTAGGCAAAAGCACATGTGACAATGTAGAAAAGCCTATTCAAGTACATGCTGTGGAAGAGCCAGAGCTAGAAAGGGTGTTTGCTGAAACAGAAGGAACTTTAAGGATTGCAGTGACTAGAGATCACTGCAAAACGCTAGTCGATCAGAGGAAAAATGACAGGCAGTTTGCATGGATCACCTGTTGCCATCGGCTTCAGGAGTTGATTTCAGCGATGGAGCCATTTGGGGCAAGAAGAAGAGATGGTTTCAGACTGCAAAACAGAGCAAAAAAGAGTGAACGCGCCTGTTATGAGAGAAAGCAGACAAAGAAAGTAGCCTCGTATAACCCGGGAAACGACAGAGAATCTCGTCCACTCGCAAAATATCTTCTCACATCAGATATGTGGCTTCTTGTCTTTTAGCCGTTTTCGCTACAGAAAAAATCGCAATCATGCATGCAGATACTTTGAATGATGCAAAAAAAACGTCATGTTAGCAGTCACTTAAGAAAATGAAAAACTGATGTGACAGTCAGCGCGATTTGTGGGTCAATGAAGTTTCGAATAATTCCCTGCATATTGTCGTTTTACACGAGAACCTCTTAGACTTCGCTTTCTACTGTGGTTGGCATTGTCATTTGGGCCTGAATTCTTAACCAGTTGAAGAAGCCAATCACCACAATCAAAGGAAAAAATAAAATAAAAATCGGAGTTAAGTTTCCCACAAACTCGATTGATTCCAGGACAATGGCCAAAAAGGATTACAAAAAACCCAAAAAAAAAGGGAATCAGTTCTCATCTCATGCGAACAATCTCTTGGAGAGGCCAAGAGCACACGAGGGACAACATACATCACCACTATAACTGAGGTGATACGATCGATCTTCGTCGTCCAGAACCAGCATATGCACGTAGACCTCTCCATCCAACGAGGGATGGCGGACGAGGCCGGACTCTCGAGTTTACTCAGGAAAAGTCGTGATCCGGGTTCTGAACACGCGACCACGACACATATTCCATGTGTCCGTGCGCGAAGACTGTATACAAAACCCGACGCAGGGCGTTGGGACAACGTCGTTCCTCGTTGGTGGTCGACCGATGTCCAGTACAAACAGATACGAGGGAAGAACTCGGAAAACTGGAGTCACGCGACGATTTTCCCCGGGCAGGTGAAATTGGGAGAGGAAGATGAGATGATGCAACAGGGCACAACGAAACTTACGTTGTGATTCGAGGACGATCGTCGATATCCGCGGCGGAACGTGCGTTCGTCGCGTTCGGTGGAAAGAAGCGAATGCGAAGCGATACGAGGGGAGGAGTGATGGTGAGTGATGGCTTGTAGAGTGGCGCTCGTTCGATACAAGTACTTTGGCTGCGCTCGGGAATCAGTTACCCAATACCCCTCGACTCTAGGCCCGAGGCCCTGGGCTACTACAAATATCCTTTGACAAACTTTTTAGACTTATAGGGAGATGCGTATATATTTATTCAATTGCAATAATAAGATCAGATATATATGTCTCCCCATGAAATAATTTTATCTAACATATATTTCTTTATATTTGACTTTATTCTGTCTTGAACAGGTATCAAACGAATCATATCATAAATTTTATGACAATGTAACCTTGAAGGACTTTAGTTTAAGATAGGCGGAGAGGTGCTTTATGCTTTGAACATTTCCAGAATGCAAATACAATTTTTTCGGTCAACTTTACCCTCGTTGAACTTTCAAAATTTTGGAAATGTCCCTACTTCACGTGACGAACCATCGATGAAGGGCCGTTGGTGACGCCAAATCTAGCTACCAACCAGCCTCGCCGAGAAACATGGGGCCCCTCTTCTTGCACTGACACAACAAGCGTGCACATCATTCTAGTTGAAGTATAACCAAATCAGCATCACAGAATGTGGTTTCGTCAATGGCCATATCTACCGAGCAACCGCACTGGCACCGGCAATTGCTAATGTGGACACAAGATGGGCTCGTCGAGAAACTTGCAAAGCCCATGAGAACAATAGAGCATTCGGTATAATCTTGTTAATTATGACCAAAAAAAAAACGAAAAAGAAAAATATCCAAGGACCATTCTATATGGAGAATCCAACGTGCAAAATTTTGGTCCCTGCAATTTCCTTTCATGCAAAATACAAACTATGAGAAAAAAAAAATCCAATTCTTTTAATGACCAAATGCGTGAGCCCTTTTTCTATGAATATTTCATGTGAAATTCTATTTGTGGCCTAAATTCCTCTTTTTTTTCCTATCAATTCGAGGAAAATAGATCCTAATTGTCATCCTTTAATAATGAGAGATAATTGTGAAATTATAAGGGAGCAACTCACACCCTACAATATTTGGTTGCCCTCCTAAGTTAGGTTGATTCTGACCAGGGTTATAACCATATGAGTGGAAACTCAGTCAATGCTACGAACATCGTTGGCAGCTGTAGCCTTAATTGTAACCCTCACGGTCATTGCCAGAACTTAAAGATATGAACTGAGTGCCATTTGATGAGTAACTGAGAACAAGGGAGAGGGATATAGAAAGGATGAAGTAATGAAAGAGGAAGTCATTGCTAGTAGTAAGGACTTGTCACGATCCATTAGTTCAACCTACCAGGCTACCACTAGTCGGTTAAGTACGCACCGACCGCTCTACCGCGGAGCTATTAGGGTGTGGCTTGCTAATCAACTCTAGTACCACGGGCTGAACCTACCTACATATTCTAACCATTGGTTGGGCTAATGAGCCTAGCATTTTTTGGAACTTATTTAGAAGTTCTTGGTATCAGCCCTTTCGAAAGCTTTCTTTCTTTCCCTTTTTAAAAGTCTAGTGCACAATCCAAGTCCGTGAACCGACCAAAAAAATAAATCTAAGTCCGTGAGGAGTCGTGATCGTGGCAGCGTCTGAGATTTTGGATGGCTTATGCACGTGGCTGATGAATAATAACTTTCACTTCCCAATTTTGAATTCTATCTTTTTCTTTTTCTTTTTAGCATATGCTCCGGAAGTTGCAATTTTATACGTTGTGAAAAATACATGCACAGCATGGCAATTTTTCTTCCCATGATAACGATGGGTGTCACATGACTTCACTATTGCACCGAGATTATGACATTTGCTCGGTTGTGTATATTTCTTGATGGCCCTTTCCAAAGTTCCAAGCTTTAAATGTTTCTAATTTTACATTACGAAATTACCAAGCATAAGTAAATTTATGTGACATGATACCGGCAAGGGCGTCCGGCACAAATTGACCACCACCGGGCCGAACCGCCTGGGGCAAGCGACGTCTCTTCTTACACAAATCAAGTAATTATTAGAGCGCGAGCGAACGTAGAGATCCATGATTTCCTTTTTTATTTCATGATGCGGATCGTAGTTTTGATTATTTGTTGTCGTTTTATGGAAAAAAAAAGATCGAGGGGATGGATGGACCCCGTCAAGGCGTGCCCGTGAACCTTAATTTCGCTGTTTCAATGCTAAACTTCATGAATAAATTAAAAAATTGTAACGCCGTCACTTTCAATAAATACTTAAATATCCTTTGATTCCTCCGTTATTACTCCAATAAATACTCCTCACAACCATACAAAGTTATCATCCATACATTGCATTGCACCAAGATCCGTCTATGGTCGCCTCGCTTGATGCTCCAAACATGAAATTGCTCATACCTCCTTCTCTGGCCGTATTCGTATACATCATCGGCCTAATCTGCGCCCTCGCCGGCATCTCGGTGGCGCAAAACTCTCATCAAGACTTCGTCGACGAGCACAATGCCGCCCGTGCTGAAGTCGGGGTCGGCCCGATCACTTGGAACAGTACGGTTGCGGCTTATGCTCAGAAGTATGCTGACGAGCGGAGAGGCGACTGCAACCTTGAGCACTCTGGAGGGCCCTACGGCGAGAACCTGGCCGAGGGCTATGGCGTCCTGAGCGGCAGGGACTCGGTGAAGTTGTGGGTGGGAGAGAAGGACAACTACGACTACAGCTCGAACTCGTGCGCGGGAGGCGAGTGCCTGCACTACACTCAAGTCGTGTGGCGCAACTCGGTTCATCTAGGATGCGCTCGAGTGAAGTGCGATAACGGGTGGTGGTTCGTGATATGCAGCTATGATCCTCCCGGCAATTATGAAGGCGAGCGGCCATATTGAGCAGTCTATATAAGTTCTGAAAAAAACTCGTATGATTCATATGATTCTACAAAACCGCACCAACTGAAATTACTCGCTATTTGAAACATACATATCATAAGCTTGTTGTCACTAGACGACTGCTTCCTCCCAAGAACTTGCATTTCTCTCGTTATCATAAAGGAAGTCGCACAACAAAGTACAAATCATCATAACTCAATAATCTTGGTACGCTTTTTCGGTTTCTTTTTCAACTGTTTGTTTCCGATTCCTCCACACGAATCCTCTTCGCTAGACTCAGACCTCGCGTGCTTCGTTGGAACTCCCGCTTGATCATCATCGCTATTCTCATTGTCATTTTGGTCGTCGTCGTCGTCTGTAGTATCTTCTGAATCTGTTTCGCCAATGCTAGAAGCTAATGGATTCAGAGGATAACAACTCGCAGCTGCGGATTCTGCAGCTGCTACTGCTTCAGGGGTGTGAAGATCAGCGATCCCCAACATTAAGTCCTGTTTTACAAGTGTCAACCGATGGTTCCATCATTCAAAACTATACCAGGGTAGACCAAATAGCAGCAAAAATTTACCATTTCTATAATTTCTGATTCATTCCCGTCGAGAACTTCAATGTCATAGCTTTGAGGATTGTCCTAAGAGTTGCCCGTGATAGGTCATAACAAGTCGTATCAATGCAAGAAAGACAATGTCACAGGAGTAGCAAGATGATTTTCCAATGCAAGAAAGACAACGTCACAGGAGCAGCAAGATGATTTTCCAAACCTTTGCATTGACTTGCAATTTGTTATTAGCTTCAGATATAACTCCCAGAAAATCCTTCACTTTTCCAAGAACTGCAGCAAAGCCAAACAGACAAGGGAATTGACTCTTTTTGGAAACAAAAGAATAATTTTTTGAGACTATGGTAAGTGGTGGTACACACCACACAACCATATCCAATCAGCTCATTGTTTCATAGTTTTCAGGAAATTAATTCGTCTAAACAGCCATTTTCATGAATTACGAGGTGAACATAAAACAGCTTATAGTTGTCAAAAGATGTTATTCTGATCGAAAAGATTGGATGATGAAGTCGCAACCTTGGCTTGTAGGAACCGAACTTGCTAATGGCTTTCCACTGAGGTGCTGTCGCCTTCTTTGAGAGTGTGAATCCTTCTTTTTACAGATAGCCAGTGTGGACTCTGCATGTTAACGCACATAAAATAAAATCACATAATGGCGACAACACACACAAAACGGGCAAACAGAGCCATTCTTACAACCCAAACATCAAAACTAGAGGTAAAATCAATACCTATAGATGAGGTAGAGGAACCCTTTTTCTCTAGTTTCAGAAGTTCTTTGCTTGGGGTCTCCATCTCTATTGCTAAGCTGAAGTACTATAGCACTAGCAAAGTTGAAGGATTTAAGCGGTCACTGAACGAAGAACAGAACTAAATCATAATCAGATGAAGAACATAGCATTTGATATTCTTATAAGATCATCATAAACAATTTGCAGCAAGAATTAAACATGTTCTGTCCTAGTTGTATATCGATGTCAAATCATGTTGAACTGAGGACAGACTAACAAACCACCCAGATAAAACTCATTCCAACCAAGAACAATCCAAGCTGCAAATTCAATCCATCCAGCAACTCTTCCATAATCCGTAATCGGCTTACTATATTAAATTGGGGTTCTTAGACAGACCACTGTGAGCTTCAAAGGAGCAGCGATTTTCCAGCTTCGTTCCCTCCTCACTACGGAAGAAGAGGTGCAAGCAAAGAGAGCTCACTGCTTGCTCAACAATGGATACCATGATGCCATTAGTGACACAAAGCCCTCAAAATTCTCATCCACTCCTTTTTCCCCCCAAAGCATATAGTCCTAAATCCTCCCTTCAACCCCTCAAGACTCAATTTTTTCATGTGAAAAACCCAAACCCTTTTCCCTTTTATTGAAAAAGCAGCAATCTGGCAATCAAGATGGACACCATCCCAAGACTCGCGAACAAATTACCAAACCGAAATTCCGAAGAAAGCACTAAACTATGCTAAATACCCAAACTTGATCAAAGTTATCGGAACCCTTTGCGCTAGAAAACTAGAGAGAGGACTAGAATTAGAATTCAAAATACGAACCAGAAGAAGAAGCAGCGAAAGGCAGAGATGCTACCTGCGTTGTGCTGAGCAGTCGGTGCTTCCTGCGTCGGAGAGGAGGCAGAAGAAGAAGAAAGAACGGTGGAGTCGACCACAGTAAAGGAAATTCCGTTTTGGGCCCGGCCCAGTGTATCGCTCTGGCCCAATATTAGGGCAATGATAAAAGAAAATACCTTAACACATGAATTTCATTCCTTTGTTTCTGGAAATAAATAAAAGAAATAAGACAAGGGCTATATTCTATTCTGTCCTAACTGAAAAGAATTTCCTCAACAGTCTCCAATTAATAGGTTACGAGTCACAAATGTAGCCTAGACTTGTGCTCCCTCCCTCTATCTATCTCTTGTCTCTCTCACATCACCGAGTCATCGCCCTGTGGTTGCAACAAAGCTTGACATGGCACACCAAGCTCCACCTTGTCGCTATCGACAAGTGTCCCTATTGACGAGCTACTCATCGACAGCGACAAGATTTGGAAGGTCCTTCCGAGATTTGGCCATCACCAAAGAATCTCGTATGATTTCTATTAAAATATTTTATATTAAATCAGACATTCATCTAATAATTCAAACATTTATAATACTTGACATTGATTTTACAAAATCTTATAATCTCGATTGTCGGATCACGGATCTCAACAAGGCCTTGCCAAGATTTGTTGGCAAGATCCGGGGTGGGGTGAAAAAAAACTGGAGTGAAGGAAATAGGATCCCAAGGGACTTTGTTGGTCAAGGGAGAGAGTTGGAGCCGTGAGCTTGTGTGGCCACAACGTGGAGGTAGGTGCTGACCGGTGTGGTGGTGGCGCCAATGCGACGATGGATGCAGGTGAGCAAATTTGGTTGCCTAGCCATAGGTAATGAGTGGGGAGAGAGAGAGACGTTGGGTTTTAGGTGGAGAAATATGAGTCGAATTTAACAATAAAAGAGCATGACACAAATAAACGATGGGAAAGTTGTTGATAACGGATGATCCATAACCCAATATGGGTGATGACCGTGACTTATGACCCTATAAATTATTATGAAAAGAAATTTTGCCCCAACAAAAAATGGAGGAAAAATATATTGTTACAATTGTTGCTTCACGTGAAAAGTAATGGCCCGCAATTTAGGCAATGAAAAGGTTGCATCTAGACACATCTTTTCATCATACATTGGACCTGTCGGTACAAGGACATCAACATCGACTTTAGTCTAGTTGTAAATTCATCATCACTTCATTGTAATATAATTGTTCCACAGCTTCCTTATATTTGTCGCATTAGACATGCAGAATCCTTAGACTCCTTCAAGAGAAAAGAGAAAAATGACTTGGGTGATATTCCAAACATAATTGGAACTTTGGCAACGCCATGACAGAATTAACTAAGCAGAGGATCATTTCAAAACACAAAACAAAACTCTAGGGACCATGAGGTATTCTCAATGCGACATGACCTCTTCTTTCCTTTGGCAATCTATGTTCATTTTCTCTTTCTGATGGCCTACTTTTCATGGACTCATAAGCAAGAGAGTGGAAAGTGGGGAAAAAGTGTCCTCTTCTTTTTGTTATATTAAGGAAAAAGTGTGTCATGTGTCGTTTTTTGAGTTTCCATCAGCCCTTGACAATGCAACACTCATATTATTTGTAGCTATTGAAATCGCAAAGTGGCGAAAAGAAAGTATCCATTTCGTTTTTAATGTTTTATAACGGCGCAAATGAGTGAAAAGTATCCCACGCTCGTGACATAAAATAAGGAGGAATGATTTTTTTTAAAATTTTTTGGGGTTTTAACTTGTGTAGTTTATTAGAGTAGTAAAAAAAAGGAGGAGCTAGATTTCAGGAGAGGGCTTAGGATTCCTGGTTCTTGCCTTGTCCTATATGCCGCTGCCATCAATCATCATGTGATTCAACAGTCCTGAAAATTCCAGCAGAGCCAAGCATTGGATTCTAGGACATCACCATCCATCCCTATGAACAACAACTACTTACTGCCAGGCCAAGGCACAAGGACAACATAAAATAAACCCAACGCAACAGTACGTCCAAAATCCAACCAATGAAACATCAAAAGCCAATTCAAATTCCAGTAGTGATCACAGCTCACGAGATGTACATCAAAAGAAAACAGCAACAAAAAAACAAAAGTTAATGATCGCCCCTACTCACCCTCCTCCTATGTACACTTCCTAATCCTCCAACGACCAAAAACAAAACTCATCAAAAGAATCATGGTAAGGAAAAATTAAAGAACAGAAAATCAAATGCCCGCGTCACGGATCATCCGCTCCCACGACAATCGTCGCATCATGAGAGGTCCACGTGAGACTTGATTGTAAAAACGACATGGCCGTGACCCCGGCACGCTCCATCCATCCATCCCGAGTCGAGATTTCGACCTGAGTAGTTTCGACGGGTTATCGCATCAGATGGCGCACTCCTGACTCTGCTGCCTCAGCTCTGTCCTCAGCTTCTGGGAGAACAATTTGCAAGCATCCATGCTCAGGTCGATGGCGGCCGCCAACGCCACGAAGGCGGCCGCGTCCTCAGTGCACGTCACGTGCTGAACTCCCACCTCCACCTGCGGCTTGCTCGCCTTGTTCACCCCTTGCATGGTCGAGGACATCACGAACCCACCGGGCACCGAATTTGGCCACAGCCCCAATCCTACAAAGTCCGAACCCGATCCCGACCCGGACCACGACCCAGACCCTAAATCCATGCTGCTGCTCGGGCTGCTCATAGGCGACACGCTGTTGGTCAAGTCTATGGTGAATTTGCCCCCGTTTTTAATGCTAATGGAGGAGTTGGCCACAGTGGCCGTGGTCGTGGTGGTGGTGTCGGGAAGGAGCTCGAATCGGTGCGAGAGCATGTCGGAGCTGCCGTGCTCGAGCCAGGCCTCGAGGCGGCCCCACGGCCTCCAAGTCCCGTGGCACGGGCGGAGGATGAGCCACGCGCCCGGGTTGGACCGGCTGACCCGGTCAGACCCGGGGGACGGCACGAAGGGCGTCACCATCGACGCGGCTGCCACGGGAGAGCCGGAGAGGTCGTGGATGGTGACGGACCATCCCTTTCTCTCTTTAGAATGCGAGTCCTTGTCGCTGCCGACCAGAGACGGTATCCAGCTCCGCGATGTGCTTGTTTCGGACAAGGACGATCTGTTCCATGGCAGGAGGACAACTTGGTTAGAATCAAAACCAGATTGAAGAAGCACCAATCATCGCAAAAATCTAACTTTATGTGATCGAATGCTTCACTTTTCGTTTTCACTACAACCCTTTTCTCATTCCCGGAAACAACCAGTCGGGTCCTACCTACTGGACATTTCCATTTTTAGAACCAAAACATACCGTGACAAGAGACCGGAAAAGCTTCGATCTTTTTCACGAAATCCACTTTAACCATTCAACCCAGCAAGATAAAGGTGAAAAAGCACCAGTTCAAATCGAAAGCAAGACCAATTACCTGGATCGCAAGCTCCGGTCACCGACGTTGTTCCGGAAACTGAAGTTGCAAGTGAAGACAGGCTGCTTCACGCTCCCCTGGACCTGGAACACCTGGGGGCTGCACTCGGGCTCCTTCTCGAACTCGAACACGAACCTCGGATCGGGCTCTGCCCTCACGCTCACGTGCAGCTTCTCCCCGCTCTTCCTGCCGATGTCGACCCACTCGCTGTGGACAGACGCCGCCCGCGCCTCGGCCCGCCTCAAATCCAGCGGCACGGACACCTTCCCGATCAGCTTCGAGCCGCCGACCAGGCCGCAGGCGCCCCCGAAGCGGCCCCGGTAGACCTCGATCCTCAGGGTGGGGTTCTGGAGGGCGAGCTTCTCGAGGAGGGGCTTGGGGAGGCTGAAGCAGGCGGCGAGGGGCTGGGAGGAGGTGTGGGGGTCGGGGGAGCGGTCGGGGGCGAGGTCAGGGGGAGAGAGGCGTGCTGGGGAGGGAGGTTGGAGAGCTTGATCTTGCAGAAGAAGGAGGAGGAAGAAGGGTGAACGGTGGTGGAGGAGGAGGGGGCGGCGGAGGAGGAGGAGGGCTGAGGGAGCTTGAGGGAGAGGTTGCCGACGAGGATGCGGAGGAAGGGGCAAGGATCCATGGCTTGGATCGCTGAGCTCTTTCCTTGGAGTGGAAGCAAAGCAGAGAACCCCCCCAGTTTGAGTTTATGTGGAGTCGTGGGGTTGCAGCTTTGAGAGAGACAGGGAGGGAATAAGAAGGGGGGGAATGATGATGAATTTGGAAAGAGGGGGAGAGATTTGGGTCATGGATGGAGGAGGGGAGGGTGGGGGGAATGAACAGGCTGGAATCTAGCTGGGGCATTTCAGATGTGAGCACTGATACAGCAAGGTCAACCCCACTGCGTCTCCCCTGGACCCCCCCCTCTCTCTCTCTCTCTCTCTCTCTTCTCTCTCTCTCTCTACCTTTGCTGCTTTCTTTTCCTTGTTTTCTTCCCCTCATGCTCCAGCCAATTCTCTCAAATTTTGGGGAGTGGATAAATATATATTATGTCGGCTAGTTTGCACTTGGGATTGGCAACAGCTTACTCATTGTTGAAATTTTATCTGGAATCTCCTCTCCCTATGACCAAGCTGTCAATGAACAAAATCATATTGAAATTAATGCAATTGTAGAATTAGTATTTTTCAGGTGTTTAGCTGTCCAATAACGTGAAGTTTTGATTTTTCGTCCCTTTTTTGGGATTCATCCTTCGCTGACAGCTTTAAGCAGGTGTCTATGATCTTATTTGTTTTCCTTTAATGATATATTTGGACCGAAAAAGGGAGGAAATACTTCAAACCAAATATGAATTATCTTCAAAGACAGCTGTGTTCTAGTGCACTAATCCTATCTCTTGATATATAAAGAAGTCTAATTAACTTCTTATGCAGCTTGATTTCATTCTAAGATGAACCGAGCATAATTTTGAATGTAAAATTCATGAAAATTGGTTTGTCAATCTAGATGCATTTGACTAGTCAACATGTCATAAAAGGAATTTTATCAAAAGTGGAATTAATTAAAATAGCTAGACTATATAATTCGTGGGTTTTCTTGATCATTTCATATGATGATAAAGGGACAATGGCGAGGAAGGTCCCTATATTTTTTTTCAATTTGTGCAATATCGATCATGACATTTTTCTATACAATTAGGTCCTTCAGCTATATATTTGTATGTTCAAATTAAACTTTATATTAAAATAGTAAAGGAAACAATGATGCAGTCGTTAAGTGCTGCGTTGGCACTTACACGGTCATTAAAACAATTAAAACTTAATAGAAAAAACCATCGCAAAGAAGAATTTGAAAGAGAGAATAGAAAACAAAAAATTATTCTAACAAGCTGCTATAGGTGTTGTATTTTTTCTTTCGCCATCAACACCCTAGATAAGCCAATAAATGCGGAGGAATCTATAAATGCCATTAAAATCTACAATGATCTTTGATGTCGAATAAGTCGCGATCACTTTCAATTCAAATGAGCAAAGAGAGCTGAGTCTCATTATGATAAGGGCCACTGCCAATGGCCACGTTAGCACTCTCCAGGAAATATTTTAATAAAAGAATTGTCATAAAAACCATTATTGAATAAATAAAAATTTAAGTACGACATTACATAAATCGATGATGAAGTCCAAGGACCCTCCTCAGTGATTACCTCAGCGATAAAACAATACGAGACAACACGTGTGAAACAAAGTATGGTGCTTGCTTTTTGATGGGGATCAGCGAGGCGTTGGCTGGCGAGCATTAGGAGTTATCGTGGCTGAACTTGAAGTCTAAAAGCTCTAGACGTCGTTTTCATTTCGTGCCTTTCGATTTTTCAAATGGTGGTCTGGTCATCCCTTCTTTGTTTGGACAAGGGATTACCTGTCACATCCCAATAACCAAAATCATAAACCGAAACATGATTTACATGACTGTTCAGGTATCGTGTTAGGCGAGTCCTGTCTAAAAGTTGGGCATATTCCCCTCGGTTCTTTTTCCTCATAAAATGAATAGAAGCTCCAGGTAGGACAAAGTGTTGAGCGGGTCCAAAAAGGAAACAGAGAGGGGACAATTTATAAAGGAAGCGACTTCATTTCTATCTTAGCAAAAAAAATCAAACAAATATAAAACTCTTTACATATTAAAAGAGGACATTGTTTTTTAAGAAAATTCCAAATAAGAGTTTGAAATGCTCTTATTTTTTTTAAAATAAAGATTTGATATTGATATTATTTCAAATAAGGAAATAAAATGCTCTTATTTTCTCAAATAAGAACATAATGTAAACCTGCTTTAAATAAGAGTTCGAATCTTTTTTTTTTTTTTCGTCTTGTAATTTTTTTTCTTCTTCTTCTTCTTCTTCTTTTTTGGAAGTTTTAGTCTTCTTTTTTTGAGTTTTTTATGGAAAAAAGGAAAAAAGGTATAAAACAATATAAATGACAAAAATGCCATTGACGAGCAACCCTTTCTTTGAAAGTGACCTAACAATTCAAAGTCCTTAATTGAGAAAATGAAAGTATTTTATATCCTTATTTGGAATTTTTCATTATTTTTTTTTTCTTGCATAGATTTAGAGGGAAAAAACAAAAAGAACTTCACATCACTTTTTGAGTAATTAACATATGGTTTTTATCTTATCGGGCCTCATCCATTGTGTACCTAGTAAATCGCAGAGATTGAACAAATATGATGTTATGAGGTAATGACTCTAATTGCATTTGACCCACGGAGTCAAATTCAAATAGGTGTGCTTCGATTTTGAGGCCGGCTGATTCTCAACAGATAATTTATTCCCATTTCTCCATCATTAATTTCATTGATTTCAATCTACTTTTAGCAATAAAAGGTTTTCTCCTTTGTTTTTTTATCTGAAAGGAAGTTTTCACTATTTAAGAATATATTTGCTTAGACTTATGCACTAAACTATCGGCTCAATCACGATCATCGATCGCCCAGTCTTATGTGGTGGGCCTTCTCTGAGCCCCACGTGATCAACGTCCAGAGATTCGAGCCCATGCCAGGAATTTAAAAAAAAAGTGTTCGTGGAGATGACGTGGCAAGCTCAGAGACGGCAGGGGGTTGATCATGCGGATGCGGATGAGGAGGGGGAGAGCTCACGGGCGCCCGAGCTGGGAACGGGGGCAGGGGATCCTGGAGCCCGGAGCTCCAGACAAGGGTGCGCGCATGGGCATGCGTGCGGCTGAAGATCTGAGCTGTTGCCCGGCGCGCGCACGTACATTCGGATTGCAGGTGCCAGCACAAATGTAAATAATCAATTAACGAAAATAGAAAATAATAATTTTTCCCGACTCTTTTGTCTTTTACTGCACCCCACACGTACGGAAGCGGATCCTTCAGTCGATGGGATACAACGATTCGCCAGCAACTCCCCCTGGTTTTTCTCTTTTTTGTTATTTTTTTTATTTTTTTATTTTTATTGTACAGCTTTATTTCGTTTCGAAAATTTCCTTTTATTTGTTTCGACGGCTGGGATGGAGCTGGGCCAGCGCGCCCCGGCCCCGGCCCCACATCAAAGTGCGGGCCCCAGCCGTTTCTTTTCTTAACGAACCATCCTGTCATCATATTCCAATCTCTCCCGTTGATTGGGTGGCGTGGGCCCCCGTCAATCAATCTGCCACCTCAGCCCCCCGTGGGGACAGGCATTTTTTGTCTTAGCTGTTTTTCTTTGGATTCTTCCTCTACCGGCTCGTGTCCTCCATTGGGATCCCATTTACATTGTACCTTGCACATTATCCAAATCCCTCCCCCTTCCTCCTCTTTAATTTATATATATAATTTAATTTAATAAATATGTTCTCAATCCTTTTGTTTTATAATCATCGATCCAATCGTATTTTGGACCCTCCATCCTCTTATAGACATTGCACCAATTAATCGACAAAAGAGAATCCCATGAGTATAATATGACTTTCAATTTAAATTGAGGATACCTCGATATAGAAAGCTATCATCTACTTGATCGAGATTGCATTTATGTTGCAACTTGTCATTTATTGATGTTTCAATTTGTTGTCTGATGAGTAACTCAAATTCGTGAAGGTTGCTCATTATGGCAACATAAGTCTTTAGAAAGAAAAGGCCAAAATTTCAAAAGTTCGGGGACAATAGAGGTGTTACTTAAACAAAAAGAGAATGATGGTGGAGTCGAGGCATCCCAATTCCACAATTTTAGCTTTTATTAATTGCCCTTTCCTTTCCTAAAGTTTGCATTTTTATTTTTATCAAGGCGTCCCTCTAGGCCCGGAAGTTGCACTTTGCCATTATGCGACCCCAATCCAAATGCTTAATCATCACTAGAATATTGGAATTTTAGTGATTAAAGTAATGCTTAGTTTAACCTTGTCAAGGCGGCCGATTGCAATGTATTAGGACACTGTGAAGAAAGAGTCGCTTTGGAATGAGGAAACCAGCTCATTCTTCTTTGGTTGGACACTTATATTAGGATGTTTGATTTTTCTTTTTAATTGACAGAATATTAGACAAGACTTTTTCAAATAATACGGGGTGGGAACGGCGGGGGTTTGGCAATCAAGTCAAAGTATAGGGAAGTTATCAAAAAAATTGTCAACTTATTATATTTGTGCTAATTCAATTCCAAACTTTTTAATTGTGCCAATCAAATCATAAACTTATTGTCAATTTGCTAATTTAATCATTCTAGCCAATCTTAATAAAAAAATATAAACGTGGATGCTGATCGTGTTCTAAGAGGCACGACTTGTGTTAATGTAAATAATTTTTACAATCTTTTATAAATATTTAGATTTTTAAAATAATTTTTTCTTTCTTCCTCCTCCGATTGTCAATCCACGGTGATGGTGGCAACTGGTCTCAAGTGAGGCCAACCTCATCATCTTCAAGCGAGGCTTGTCCTCGCCAAAATCTAGTTAGGTAAAGCCTTGCCAGGCTTGACCTCATCAAGATAGTGCAAGGTTCACCCTCAAAGGTGTTCTCTTATGGCTAGTCGCTGAGGCTCAGTGATTGCTAAAGAAAGAATGAAAAAGGAAAAAGAAATAAAATGAAATTTTAAAACTTGTCCAAGTCAACTCGATTATATCACTCAAAATGGCCAGCATCCATATTAACAATTTTTGGCCAAAAAGATTAATTGACAAATTGTCAAAAGATCTCTAAAACTCAATTGTCACCGTTGAAGGATTTAAGGCTGGATTGACTCAAATACAATAGGTTTAATACAATTGAAAACAATAACTATGTTCTCCATCTTTTGCTTCTAATCATCAATCTAGTGGTATCTTGGTCCTCAATCCTCTTACGTGCATTACAACTAATCAAGATTAAAGAATTCAATTTACATTATATGTCTTTCATTTCAAAGCGAGGTTGGCCCGATGAAGAAAGATATCATCTGATTACATTTACATTGCAATTGTCATATAAAATTTTCAATTTATTATCTAACGATTAACTGAAACTTGCGGACATTATATTTTCAATCATTAAATATCGCAACATAAGTTTCCAGGAACTAAAACCAAAACTTTAAGAGTTTGGGGACATCAATCAAGGACATTATTTTAATCAAGAGAGAAAGAAGGTGGAGTTGAGGCATTCAATTCCACAATTTTAGTCTTTGTTAATTGCATTTTCAATTCCTAAAGTATACTTTTCTTTTTATCAAAGGCGTCTCGCTAGGCCCGGAAGTTGCACTTTGCCATTATTTCGACCCCTAATCCAGATGCTTAATCAACGTTAGAATGTTGCAATGTTAGTGATTAAAGTAATGCTTAGGTTAACCATCTCGAAGCGGCCGATTGCAATGTATTCGGATATCCTGAAAAAAGAGTCGCTTTTGAACGAGGATTCCAGCTCATTCCCTTTGCGTGGACGCTTATTCTAGGATGTTTGATTTTTCTTTTTATTTGACAGAATGTTAGACAAGACTTTTTCAAATAAAACGGGGAGGGAACGGCTGGGGTTTGGCAAGCGAGTCAAAGTATATGCATGGACTTGACTTGGCAGCGCATTTTTGATTAATTAAGGTTGTATAACAAATTTTGTTTTTGATTTAGACAATAATTGATCAAAAAGATGATATTTGCAACTCGGAATTCGAATTGCTTGCCAAAAGCTATAGGCCCGACGAGGAGGGTTTCTTTCGAGGGGGGTCCATGTCTTCTTTCTATTTGACATTTTGAACGACGATGGGAGGGTAAATAAATAGCTTGTAAACCATATTCTAATTTCCAATTATTTTGTGGCAAATCAGATCGTCTATATCTGGACTATATAACCCCGTGTGAGAGCAACACGATCATATACAACTAAAGATTATTCAATTACTTCTACATCTATTATATATATATGTGCCAATTCAATTATAAAACTTAATTAAATTTAACAGTAAATACATTACCTCTTTTTTGGATTTTTTGAAGAATTAATGGGAAAAGCATTAAAAAAAGCCATAAACCTATAACGTTTATGTCAACTCAATTATAAACTTTTTAATAATTTATCAATATAGTTCATCTATCAATTTTGATTGGAAATCACCAATGTTGGCTGTTCTACATGACATAATAAGCATTAACGTGATCAATTTTTATTTTTAAAAGTTTTTCAGAATTTTTAATAACTTTTTTCTTTCTTTTCTTTTTTTTCCCCAATTGTAGACTGTGACCCTCTCATGGATTTGGACAAGGGCTCAATACCCTTGTCGGCTGGCCAACAAAGAGGCCATGAGGCCCTCGCTAGCCTAGAGTTGGAAAACAAATCAAAGAATAAAAAAATACAAAATTATTTTAAAAAAATATGAAAAAATTGAAAATTTTATTTGCATGAGCACGTATTATGTTACATAAGATACTTGATATCCATGCTAGCAATATTTGGCCAAAATTGGTCGGATTGGTTATATTGGTCAATTTACGACTTAGAAAACTTTAGGCTTGAATTGGCACGTTGAAATTATCCACTTAAACTTATTATACTTTTACCAGTTCAATTATAATTTTTTTAATTTTACCAATTGAATCCTAAACATTTTCACAATTTACCAATTGAATTCATCTAGCTAATTTTGGTCGGAAATCGCCCATGTGAACACTGATCGCTCTATCCGACATGGCTAATGTTGACGTGGATAATTTTTAATGTTATTTAAATATTTTTCAAAAATTTTAATGAAATTATTCATTTTTTTATTTTCTTCTTTTTTCCTTCTTTCCCTTTTCCTCCTTTTCTTTCTTCTTTCTTTTTTCCTTTTTCCTAGCCAGGGCCTAATCGTCCCTCTCTTGAGATCGGCGAAGGTAGCATTTACCTAAGGCTAGCAACCTCCATCGGCCATCAACAAAGCCTAGCAATGATTGGCGGAGTGAAAAAAAAAAAAAAAAAGATAAAAGGAAATAACTAATAAATAATAAATAAAATATTTAAAATATTATGAAAAATTGTTCATACTAGTATTTGTCATATCATGTAAGACGATTGATATCCACGTCAATAATTTTCAGTCAAAATTGACTAAATAACTCAATTAGTAAAATATAAAAATGGTTTAAGATTCAATTTGACGAAATTAAAAAGTTTAGACTAAATTGTTAAAATTGCAATAAATTTAGGACTTTTTACACAATTTCTCCCATCGGCACAAATCCAATCAATGTAAAATCTTTTCAGTACTTTTCCCGTTAATTAATACCCCATGATGTGAGTGGAGTGCCTCCGCACCAGCACATTCCTGATGACAACCGCTGAGCAATTGTATTGCATCTCGAACTCTTGACGCCAACTTTCTCAAGATTCCTTGAGCATTAACACGAGCAGAGCCATGGAAATTCAAGGGAATCAAGCTAGGCAAGAGTTGCTCCGCCGTTACTCAATGAGTATCTAGATCGAATCAGCTAATTCCTAAGTCCGCTTGAGATCAAGCCACTCGAGTGGCTTGTTCAATCGAGCTAGAGCCCACTAGCACTTAGATGGATGAGAAAATTATCCAAAAGATCCTAAACTTCTTGTACGACGGCTAATTTAATTTTGGGCTTATTTAATCTTAAACCTTTCGATGATTTGTCAATTTAGTCGTAAATTTTTCAATTATGCCAATTTAGCAATAAACATTTTGATAATTTACAAATTTAGTTCTAAATCTCTTACCAATTTGCAAATCTAGTCCTTTCAGCCAATTTAGTTCTAATTGCCTAGGCAAGGGAGGGCAACCCTCATCAACACAAGCGCGGGTGACCTCCTAAGGATGTCAAGGCCCTTGTTGGTGACTAGCAACCTTCACCAGCCATTGATGAGGCCTGGCAATGGCCTACAAAGGGAAAAGGGGAAAAAGGGAATAGAAAAGAAAATGAAAAGGCAAAAAAAAAAAAAAAAAGAAGAAGAAAAAATGCAAAAATTCTCACGTCAGCACCGATCGTATCACGAAGGATGACTTTTGCTGGCTAGACCACCATGTCGGTTATTTCTGGTCTAATTTGGCCAGAAAGACTAAATTGTCAAAATGTTTATGACTAATTTAACAAATCACAAAAATGTATAGAATTAAATTAGCAACATTGAAAGTTTTAAGATAAAATTAGTTGCCATAAAATAAATTTAGGATTTTTTAGACAATTTTCTTTAGATAGATAGGCCTGCAAGTTTTATCGAACAAGTAATTTTTTTGTTAAAGATTTTTAGTACTCGTAAATTGGACGTGAAAGATGATAAAAAAACATTTTACAACCCAGTAAACATAATCGAGCTTGGTCAAATTGATCTCAAGCAGGGTATATTTATAATACTCAATCAAGCAAAAGTCGATTTCTAGGATTGAGTTTGTGAGTCGCATCGAGCTTGAGCCTACCAGTGTATCGACTCTACTTAACTCAACTTGAATGCATTCGTACCCTTGAAAGAAAACAATGGACATATGAATAATTCTATATTTCTCAAGAGAGCCTTTGTTGCGACCTACCCTTCGGGAGGAGGGAATAGGTTTAGGGGTATTGCTTAAAAGACGGGCCTAAAGCCCATGATTAAGCACGGGCTCTCCCAAGCCCATACCCATACCCTGCGTGACATTGGGATATTCTTAACAATTTTGCACAAGAAGAGTCGCCACTAGTTTATTGGGGTCAGCTAGAAACCAAGTGAGGCATGGGAGCGTGCCTCACTTCCTACGCAACAAGAGAATCTGGGATCGGAGACTTGATTACACTAATTGATCAATTAATGCCCTTTCGGTACCTAATCTTGTTCATTTTAACAAAATGATTTTTTGTCAGGCAGTTTGGATTGATTTTACTCATTCACAAACATATTAAAGTGATCATACGGATGCAATCTAAACACATACAATTAAACATACCATATGACTACACACATACCATTAAACATATCCACTAATAATCATAGCTAACAATGTCCTAATCACCAAAAGACTACACACATACCATTAAACATAACAAGATATACAATCTAAACATGCGATGTAATCAAAATAAATGCATAATTACATTTAAAACGACAACACTTAGCAATTCCTAACCAAATCCTATCATTTTTTAAATTTTCGAAATTTTTTAATTTTAATTTTTTTAATTTTCTTTTAATTTTTTTATAAAAAAATTTCGATTTTTTTAAATAAAAAAACAATAAATTTTTATTTGAAAAATGGGCGAACCGGGTCGGTCCGGTTTGACCCGACCCGGTTCGGCACCGGACCCGGGTTCGGTCCAGCTGGGTAGGCGGGCCGGTCGGCCCGCTTCGAAAAGAAACTAGGCCCGGCCAGAGGTGGCCGGGCCATTTCTCAAATGGGGTTGGGCCTGTTGACAGGCCCAATCCCATTTCGCGGAGGAAACTCCCCTCGTAGGCCCAGTCCAATCTATTTTTTTTTAAAAAGAAGGGAAGCCCATAAGTCCAAATCCTAAACCAGCCCAAACCCAAGCCCATTTCTCATTTTCTATTTTCAGCCCTTTTGTTTTCTTTTGTTTTTTTGTTTTTTTTTTTTCTTATTTCTTCTACCCCTTTAGGGCGTCTCCTTCGATCTTCTCTCCCGCAGCCGCAGCATGCCGAAGCTTTTGCAGCGCCTCCGCCGGACCGACGCCGACTATACCGCGAGTACTGACCGCCCTAAAGAAAGTCGCCGGGCCTCCGCCTGGCGTCGGTGGTTCTGTCCGACCGACGCCGAGCATCGCCGGCCGCTAGTCAGCCGGCGTTCCGAGAGGCACCGGGTAGACCCCGGCAAGGCGCGCGCTTCATCTCGCCCGAACAGCGTGAAGGAGCCTACCGAAAAGCTAGGAAAACAGCGGGAATGGTGCGCGACAACAGTATAATCCCGAGCAACGCAGAGAAAACAAGAGCCAAGCTCCAATCAAGGGTTGGGTTCGGCCATCTCAAAGAGGCATTTTGTCGAACAGCTACTGGGCACTACCAAACTCAAAGGTTTCTGGCTCAACCGAGCCTCGACGCGCTTCAGGGGTCTTCGAACATGACGTACGAGGAAGACAGGAGCAAAATGCAAAGGCGAGATGGACCGGAGCTCACGCGAACCGGTCGGCCGAGAGCTCCGGTCCGGCGTTTTCCAGAAACGAGGCCAAGGGGTTCAGGAGACCTACCTTGTCTGGTGGCGGGCTACGGCGGACGACGGCGGGCAGACGGACCTCTGGCGACAACGAGCTACTCCCTCGAGCTCTCTGGTTCGGTCTCTCCCCTTTGAACTCCCACCCCGCTTCTCTGTGTGTTGCGGTCTACTTGGCTCCGGTGGAGTTGGAGGCGAAGGGCGACTCCGGCAACGATCAATGGCAGTGGCCAACCGTTTAGAGGGATCCTCTCTTCCTCGCGCCGGTCCTCTCTTTGGTTTCTTTTTGGGTGTTTTCTCTCTCGCGTGTCTGTGGTGTCGATTCTGTTTTTCCCTCGCTCGCTCTCGGCTTCGTCTCTATTTTTTGGTGTTTTTGTGGTCTCCGAAGATTACAGCGGCGGTGGGCTACTCACCGGCGGCAGCTGGACGTCCGGAGCTCCTCGGCTCCTTATCCGGCCAATTCTCCTTCCATTCCCCTTGGTCTCCGTCTGTGTTTCTCTCGGTGTTGCTCTCTCTGCTTTGGTCGCTCGGTGCTCTCCTCTCGGTTTCATCCCTCTCCTGGTGTCGATTCTGTTCTCCGGTTTTATGCCCGGCCAGCAAGCGCGCATGGCCTCTGCAGCTGCCAGCTTGCCGGCCGGACTGCACCCCCCGACCCGCGGATCACGCCGCTCGCCTGCCACCGATCCTCTGCCGCCCCTGTTTTCGCTGCCCTCCTCTGCTCTGTCTTCTGCAAGTCTTCGAGCGAAGACTAGCAGAAGAACAGAAAAAGGGGCTGGGGGTCGGAAGCCAAGGAGTCGAATCCGGCTCGACCCGACCATTTTCGTTTTTTTTAAAAAAAAAAAAAAAAATTTAATAAAATAATTTTTTTGAATAATTATAATAATTTTTAAACTTTCTTTTGTGACTAATTCATAACATTTAATGCTACTTTAAATTAATTAATTTAGGTGAAAAATTAGGTGTCAATAGCCTTCATATTCACTTAAACTCAAATTTCTTCTCCTTTGGTTATATCAACATGGAAGTTCACCATGTTTCAGTTTCCGAACTAGAACCATAATTATCTCATAAATTAGTTTTGGTGTTATTTGGCATAGGGCTTCACTTATAGATGAGAGTATCCCAAATTCTGCCAAAGATCAGCAAACAAACAAAAATGGAGTCAAAAAAGAGCAAACAACAGGAGCATTTACGTACACTGTAAGAAGTTTGCTGGCGCTAAAACAGAACTCTACGCATGTTGCAGCCCCTCGTTTGTCTCCGCCAACTTCGCTTTTCAAAGCGCAAACCAGAGGTGACATATTGTCATCAAAGCTAATCACTAGAGTCTGTTTTTTACTCTGAATGATCCGATGGTGAAAGAGCCAATATGTCGAACATGTTAATGTCCGGGTGACGTGTATATTTTCCTGTCAAGGATCGAGGTTTTCGAATAGCTCTTGGATGTCAAGTGAACGACTCAGTGTTAAGCTCAAAGTCTGATTGATCTGATGGTCAAGAACCGCAGATGCAAATGATATGTCGAATCAGTTTAATAGCCTGATACAGTCTAAACGTTTTAGTATTCAGCAAAGCTGCATAAGCGAATCTGCTACAATTGTGACTCATTGCATTTGGAAAATCATTTTTTCTATCAGTAAAAGAACAACAGTAACAATAAATCTTCGTAGCGAATTTGTCATTGGAACAAGATATTCCTATACTAGGACGATCAGAGAAACTGGTAGGTGGGTAATGAAAAAAACACTCATTTTTCAGTGTAAACAACGTAAAATTCTCATTTTTAATTTAGCAGAAAAGAAAAAAGAGAACATTGAAAAGTGAAGAATGAATTATACTGGTCATCGCTTTCGCCAAACTTCACATGATGCTGCCAAGTATGGATGTGTGTGATCCGACCCATAAGTGCTCCATGATCTTAAGTACTCCTGCAAAAGCGGGCTTCAAAAGGCTTATTTGAGTGAAGCCTGTCGTCATTAGCAGCATATAAATGATAATGTTCAAGCATATATGTCAAGTGAGATTGTGCGAGGTGCATTCTGCATCTTCCTGAGTCATGAAAGTATCGATAGCTGGAAGGAAAGATAAATCTGCTCTATTGTTTTAATTCATATAATTAGAAATTGATACAATTCAAAGAGATAGGAAACGAATACTCTTTCGCCCCATCAGGAGTTGGCCTTATCCGGGAACTTTGATATTTTACTTCTATTTCCGAACACGAAGTTCTTAATTCCTTTCTACCCTGCACATTCAACCATATTCAAACTTTGCATACATCCCGGTGCTTAGTTTGGCTTCCTACTAGTTTTTATTGCCTTCAATATGCTGAGATGGAAGGAAAAATGGATGAAAAATATTTTCGACCAACCGCATTTGGTGTCCATTACTTACTTTCGAATATCGGAATGGCTTGAGGAGAGTGACAGACACGGACCGGCTTCGCGCGTCTTGGATGTGAAATGCCGAAAAACGTATCCTTCTTCTATGGTAATTACTATACGAATGAAGATCTGCTAGATTACAGCGATTGATCCGACACCTTCCCATTGTTGAAACCGTCGCCTACATCTAGGGATCTATTTTTTTTAATTTATTGTTATCAATCTTCTCTCCTTTAATTTTGGCACCGATCTTTTTTATAGTTGGTTTAAGCTATTTATAAATTCTTACCTTTACCAAAAAAAAAAAAATCTTCTGTCCTTTAAAGAATAGAAGATCTTGTCCCTAGATTCAATTAACCAAAGCAACATGCTTCAAGTTCAATGAGGATAAACCTCCTAAGACAATCAGTTTATGGGAAGGTTAACTGGCCCGCTCAGATGTCTAATTGCAGCAGGTGACGATTGACCAATGATCGATTGATCTGAAGATATAACATAATCAAGCAACAAGAGCAAACGTTAAGCACAACATTCTCACTGATCAGTTATGAACATAACAGGGAAACCCCTTAAAATCTTTAAACAGACCCCTTTAGCTTCTTGTTTTGCTATGTATATGCAAAATGACTTCACACATACGATCATACAAGCAAATAAAAGTTCAGAAACATAAATAACTTCAAAATACATCACTAAATAAGCATATAATCACATATCCATAGAGCCAATAGAGAGCTCAAAAATATCCGGATCCAAATCCAAAGTTGTATTGATGAGGGTTGGGCGGCATCACCGGAGCACTGGTTCCATTCTGCGATTGGAAAGGAATAGGTGGTCCATGGCTCGAGCTTGCTCCAAAGAATGGCTGAGTGTTGGTTGCCTGGATCACCATCTGCTCCGTCTCCTTGCTGACGTTCTTCCGGAGCTCGAAAAGCGAGACCTTCAACTGCTCGAGTTGTGGCATGCTCAGCTCATCGATTGGTCTCTCCCACCAGTGGTTATCCTGGTTAGTCCTCACCGCCTTCTTGAGCTCCTCACCACGCTTCTTCTCCATTTCAAGTTGGCCAAGCACCTCGGTCAGCTGCATGTTGAGCTCGCAAATAGTGGCGTTGCGATGAGCCTCAATGAGCTGCGCCGTGCCAGCAGTCTGCTGGGGCAGCTCGTTGCCATTGAGGAATCGATCGAGCACGGTGTCGACATTAGGGTGACCAAAGGAGAAGGCCTTCTCGCCTGGTGAGAAGACAATCAGTGCGACATCTGCACCACAGAGGGTGCTGAGCTCGCTTGCCTTCTTGAAAAGGCCAGATCGGCGCTTTGAGAAGGTAACTTGAAGGTTACTCTCGTTGTCCATCTTGGCCATCTGAATCCTTTGGCGACCCCTAGTCGTTCTCGCCATGGCTAAAGCACAGGAAAAGGGCAAAGGAACTTCTCAAGAAAGACCAGATAAGAGAATGGAGATGTGAGTTTTTTTTTTTTTTTTTGGTCGAAAATGGAGATGTGAGTTGAAGGGCTTGGAATAGGGGGTTTTATAGGAGCTCCTGTTTTGGCCAGGATTAATGTCTTTGGTTGTCAAAAATTTTCCTGTCTTTCAAGCAATTAATCTCTTACCGCCTAAAGACAGCCCAGAATCTCCTTCAGTCTCATGTAAATGGCATGTAAATTAGTGATTATTGGTAAGTATAATGCCACATACACGCCAACGATGCGTGTATAAAGGCAAATGAAATACTAGCCACATCTCATCCTTAGGTGCACTTATGTATTTCAGGAAAAGAGAAGGATTAGGATGCTCAAAATTCTTAGTTGGACAATTTAATTTTCCCTTTTTGTCGCCATATAAATGCTATACCATCGTAATTATGATATCTCGAGAAAATTTAAGTTTTGAAAAGTACCTTTTAAATACAGTACATATCCTGCTTCCTGGTGCATTGTGTGTACTGCTTCATTACTGAAATGGCTCTCCCATATCGGTGGCAGTTTTTACTGGACAAGGACAAGTATTTATCTGTCGAGATATGATAAGAAATATGTCCTCCCCATATGATTTGCTTTTCCTGTCCGTACTAGAACCATGACATTTCTCATTCTGTGCAAATTTTGTGAATCCCATGAGTCCACAATCAGCTACGTTGTATGATGCAGCGCCTTAAGCAATTAGGTCCGCGATAAAACTGCCATTATCCTCCACATTTGCATTGTGTTATCTCATCAGTTATTTATCAACCAGAAAAATCTCAATTCTATTAAGACTAAGGAGATCTCAGGTGATTTCAGATAAGGTTCAAGCATCATTGATGGTATTAATAACCGACGTATTATAGGCTTTGGAAATAAATCCATCATTGGGTAGATTCATGTATCACGTGGAAGCAGAACAAGCCACAATTATTTTGAAGACAGATATAGCAAAAATGCAGTCGACCACTTTGCGTTTCCTATATTGAGTTTGCAAAGCAACTGGCGTTATTGCAGCATTATTTCCATTAGTATTCAACAGTTGTCATTTGAATGCGTTCGAGCCTAGATATTTTTCATACATATAAATGGACATAGTTTAAAATGTATTTTATTTTGACAGATTAACGGGATTTAATAACTGATATTGTAGGTTTTGGAAACAAATCCATGAATAACCAGATAAATGTATCATGGGGAGACAAATAAGCCACATATGCCATTGGAGGTTGATAATAGGAAATGAAGTCGACCGTGTTCTTGTTTTTACCATATATCATGTGAGCATTAATAAGGCATCCTGGCATTATTACCAGTTACGTGTATCATCATGTCCAATATGTCAACAGTTGTCAATGGCTAACGTTCAGATAAAGATGTAACCATTTGCATGGTTAGCATGGGCACTTGGGCAGCGTTGCGAACTTCTGGAGTCTTAGGAAGACGAGTCATTTGAGCAAAGTCAGCCATAAGTTTTCTGGTAGATGAATTAGAAGAGAGCAAATCATGCAGACGTGAGTAAGTCCGACGATATAAGTAGGCAATGGTTTTTATCAAAAATTAGGTGCTGCGACTTTTGATAAGAAAGAGAAAGACCCCTCTAAGAAGTATTGGCTTGGTAAAAACTAACTTGCCAACCACAGCTCATATTATCGGGCATTCTGTTTACTTATTTAGGAAGAAGCGTGAAAAGTATCCTGGTAGTGACAGGGAAGTCTGTGTGAAGCATTTTTAGAGCCCAGGGACCCAGATTTTGCAGGTTAGCAGCAGCAACAGCAGCAGACTACTCCATTCACAGAGAGAGAGAGAGAACGAAAGCAAGATCGTGGAATGATAGTAAAGGAATATCAGGGAAGGCCTCTTGGCCTAGACATCTTTAAACATGACAAATTACTTGTTTTCAATATTCCTTCAGTTATCTCAATGACGTGTTGCATTCTAATGGGTACTGAGAACCTGGAGATTTGTTATTAGCGGAGTAGGTGAAGGGGCTCACAAACAATGTCATCACGTCCAGTAATCTAAAGGAATTAGGAGATTCCATATTAGAAATTGTGAAGACTAAATGAAGAGAGAGAAGCCAAATGCGTTATAAGTTTTGTACGTTGTTGTCGATTAATTTTTCAGCACAATTAATCCGTGAATTCCATAAAGGGAGGAGGGAGGAAGTACGGTGGATGTACCAAAAGTTGTAGACAATGCTCACTTTAATGTCGAAAATTTACGTGACTTACTTAAGTGTCAATCGGAGAAAAAATGATCACTGAAGTGTCAATAGCGAGATATTCCGATCAAAATGATTACTTAACTTTTATAATTAAAAAATAGATTGAGTTGGATATTCTGCCGAAAATTCAAGTCCACTTGGCTGGCAAAACATATCGCTCAATCCAATGTGGCTTGGTGGACCACGCAACGCCACGCCAACGCGTTGCCGAAAAACGATGCCGCACCATCTTGCCCAAAACAATGGCGCACCGATACTGTTGCCCAAAAATGACGCCGCACCATCCTATATCCAAAAATGATGCCGCACCATGATGAATGAAAGTTAGGGCCCCGATCCTGTTCATCTCACTGTCCACCATTCTCCTTGTTAAGGTCGCTCACTGTCGCTCGCCCTCCCTTGCCACTGAGTCACTCAATTGGAGGGACAATATTAAAAATTCGAGCCATTGCTGGAACTCCTGCCCTCCATTTGTAAGATTAAGCTATTAATTTTGGAGGCAAAGCGAACTAGGGTGTAAATTTCAATTGAATGGCCGATTAGCATTTCAAATTTGGGGATTTAGGATTCTTGTTTTGGGGAAAGCTAGTAAACGGCGTCTTTTATGGTTTAGATGCTAACTGGACTTTCTAGCAAGCCGCATCAACTTAAGAAATTAATAAAAAAGTGTCATGTTAGATTTTCAGCCAAACATATCGAAGTTGGCATTGCATAAATCGTTTTTCATAAAAATTGGCACTTTAGTGTTTATAAAAAAAACTTTCGGCATTAAAATGAACGCCATACATAATTTTTGACACTTCTAATATATTTCTCCTCATAAAAAGAAAGATCCAAGAATAGAGGAGTTCAGTTATTCATCGAAAGCGGGTTGAATGAAAGAAGCTCAAAGATGCACCAAGTGCTCATCTCCTGACTTTCCAGATCATATGGAGCATACCATTGGAGCGCAAAATCTGACGGCTGAGCCGTAGTTTTGCAGTGTCAATGTCCAAGAGAGAGCAAACACCAAACAAGAATGAAAAGCGACGCGACTACCGACCAGGTTCCCCACTACTAAACCAGCATAACCTGGCGCTGTAAGAGTCCATCCGTTCAACGTTCAGCACAAATTGATGAATGCGTGAACTTGCCATAACAAAGACCCTATCCTGCCACACTTATAGATTTAAGGATACGTTTGATAACATTTTTATTTCGGAAAATTATTTATTTGTAGAAGTAATCTTTTTTTTATTTCCTCAAATAATTTATGAGTAAAAGAACTAATTTGATAACTATACAAAATTTTTATTTTCATAATATAAAAAAAAATATAAATACGTTTAGTACAATCCACAAAATTTTTTAGTAATGTAGAATTTCTTTTAATTTTTCAATAATTTTTTTCGATTTTTCTGTTTTCCCTCTCTTCTTCTTCTTGCTCCTTCTCTGGTCAGCGGCGGGCAATGACAGGCGGTGGTGGGCAGTAGACGATGGGAAGCAGCAAGCGGTGAGAAAGAAGAAGAAAAGGACAAAAAAAAAAGACTTATTTCTAAAAATTATTTTAAGAAATAAGAAGTTACCTTTTATTTCTACTTATTTTTATTTAAAATCTATTCCGCGGCTACCTTGTAACTCTGGGGTATAGAAAAATTAGTTAATATTATAAAATGGATTTATGTTATTATTTTGTTCCCAGAACAAAATAATAAAAGAATAGAAAAATTAGAGTATGATCATGCGCATCCTGATTAACTTGATTTTTGTATCCCCTTTGAATGGGTGCGTACATACATGTATTTGGGCACCCTCGGGCGCTTATAAGAAATGATGCCATGTGTAATTCAGAAAGATCACCTGCTAAAATATTGCTTCTAAAATTCATCGGCAGCGTGAAGTCCTCTAGGGTTGTGATCGGGTCAGCGTGATACAAAATTCATTGCTTGTAATACAATAAGCTTCTACGTGTCAAAACGACAAGTCACAAAATTTCCAGAATTCAAAGAGTTGCCAACCGACGCATGAGGGACAGAACCAATTATTCATATCAACTACTTCCTGTTTAAGAGATGCAGCCATAGAGAAACCAGATTGCAATCCATCAACGATAAAAAAATCAGATAAACGTTACTTATCAGTGAAGTTTCTTTCCTGGTTCCCAGGCATGTTTGACGCAACGTTGACAATTGGCTCACTAGGTGTATAGCTCTTTCGAGCCCTGGACTGACCAAAAGGGCTAGGACTATAAAAATAACAAAAAGAAAAGCTGCTTTGCTGATCAACAAAAACTTTTGATATTCCATTAGTTACATTTATGGAGACAAACTATTGAGGAAGTACATTCCAGCCACTCATGTAATTAATCCTTTCATTCTTAACCTGCTCTTGAGACATTAATGAGATTAAATGATAAAAAATAGGTCACGTCTTCAAAAATGATAGCTATAAAGAGGAGCTAACTCAACACATATAAGTTACTGGGCCTGCAAGGATAGATCTCTCAGCTGCTGAGGATCGACCTCTGAGGGTGCACGAGTCAGGGCACACTGAGCAGTAGTCGTCTTGGGAAAAGCTATGACATCCCTTATCGAATTAGCACCGGCCAATAACATCACCAGTCTGTCGAGGCCATACGCGATTCCACCTGCACCAAAAACATTGAGGATCAAAAAACGATTACATAGAGTATGCATACAATTTAAGACACTTGCAATGCAATCAGCATTGAAACTGTAATTACAGCATGGTCTGTCATGGCATGAACATTTCCAATACTTTAGGAGCCCACAACTGCATATTGAATCAGAAGATTATGTGTAGAGATGCACACAAAGGAAATCTCATGAGGCAAAGAAATTCCTTACCATGGGGAGGAGCACCCGCATCCAAAGCCTCCAGAAGGTACCCAAACTTTGCTTCAGCCTGTTGATCAGAAAAACAACATAATGAGCCTAAAGGACAATTGAAATAATTTGAGCAGCACCTGCATTTGAACCACTACAGAAGTCAAATGAAGGGTCTATAGAAGTCAAATAAATAAACTTAAAGCTGGGGCAAAAATAATCAGAAATTAGGCATCATTAGTGGAATATATGGTTTGGAGTGACATCTCACGTTTTATATAGCACATCAGTAATCAGATGACCTTCATATCTACCAGTATGCAGCCAATAATCACACAGAAGCATGAAACTAGCAGAAATTCTGTTGACTATAGACATTATGTAGGTCCATTTTCATTGTAGACTGAAAACATCAAGGCAAAGGTTGAACTTATAGGCAGATATATTGTGAGATGAAGCTGAAGAAATTTTCGCAACCATGTTTGTAGCGGAAGTTAGACATTGAAGATATCTGTCCTCACCTCTTCTGGAGAGATTCCAACAATTTCCAGAACCTTTTGTTGAACTTCGCGTTTGTAAATTCTCAGGCTCCCGCCACCAATCTAAAGGAACAGATGGATGGCCAAGACAAATTTTGATTCTCTATATCATAAGATTAACATAATTTACCAACAGAAGCTGCTGAAAATGAAATACGTGCCTCTACTCCGTTGTACACCATGTCATAAGCCAAGGCATGAGCAGATGAAAGATTTTCCAAGTCTTTAGGGTTTGGGGCAGTAAAAGGATGATGCAAGGCCTGCAAACGAACAAGATAATGAAGACAAGATAGAACAAACCAACAGCTAAGAGTTACCAGTTCTTCTGAAATTAAAGGTTCCATCATGAGTCATGAGATATACACCAAGGCGAGGAAACTTGGATCAGTTTTAATGAGAATATTGTTATTTTTTCACCATTGACGTCCACTTGTAAAAGAAAAGGCTGCCTAACTAGTAGAAGGTAAGAGGACCAAAATGGTTGGAAAGGACCAAAGTGCATCATACCATGGTCAAGCAGGGATAAATTTACCATATGAAGTATGACATTGGTAAACCAAATTTTGATAATGTTCACGCTCTAGCACTCATGTCTGACAAACATAAATGTAAATATATCTGGATTTTGGACATAAAGGATGTGTATGCATAATCCCAAGATAGATGTATTCGCTGCTTGCCATCCAAAACTAGATCATGCCAATGCACATACATAGATGTAGAGGGGGAAAAATAGAAATGAAACCAGGTGCTTATCACATCTAAATTGAAGTGGAAAAGATTTCTTCACTTCATGGTAAAACTACCCATTTCCCCTAAGTATATCTGAAATAGTTGCCATACTTGCAATCAACCCCTTACATCCTTCACCAATAAAAAATCCCCGCATACGCATAGAAGTGAATTTTATCAATATTTCATAATATCTCACCCCATTTTCTAACTACCGCATCTCAAGGACACAGAAGACTGGTTTTACTGAGCCCGTTCCTTAAGGCTTTGTTTGGGAAGAAGAGAAGATGGGGAAAATGAGAGATGAGGGAGGAAAATGGGTAAGACTTTGAATTTAAGTGGAAATTTTGAACTTCCAAGAAATTCTCTCCCCTCTCCAAGTATCCCTCCCCTCACCTCTTCCCAAGCAAAGCATAAGTATGTAACCCAATAGCAATTACCTCAACTGTGAAAATTAGCAAAACCCATCCATCTGTGGAATCTAGCAAATGTCCTGGTTATTGAGTTACACGGCAGACAGTACAGAAACAAAAACAAAAACAAAAAAAAAAGAAAAGAAAACGAACTGAGGAGCAACAAAGAAAATGACCATGCACACCACAAGCAGCAAACTGACTACAGAAACCATTTGCATAGAAATTTGTCCTCATCTGACTTCAATTGCAGGTGAAAAAATGGAGACAGCAGCCATACCTCAAGTCTCTGCTCTGAATCGTTCCACTCAAACATTGGAAAGTCAGTCACCCACAGAATTGAATGCCTGGACTACAGATTGAGGAAGAAAAATTTATCAGGCAGCCTACAAAGGTAAGTCATGCCATTAGGTTAAATCAGAAAAGATAATTCAAAACCTCACATGATCAACCAAGCCTAATTCCTGCGCGATAAATAACCTAAGTCGGTCCAGAGATCTATTGACAGAACCAGGATCTCCAACTGCAAACAAAATAAGGTTACCAGAGGCTGCAGCACATCTTTTCAATAGCAAATCCTTTTCTTTAGGGCCCAAACTTGATACTAATGCAGGAATGCCCTCAATTTCCCCTGAAAGATTTCAATCAAGTAACTAGTCAAATGAGGTAAGCTATAATGAAAAGACTGAAGGCAACAGTATTCTAATTCTACCATTTTCCAAGACTTTCAGGAAAGGCAGGCCCTTTGCCCCAGATCTAATTGCTTCGCTGTAAAGTCCACCTTTTTTGAGAGCTGTGTTTGAGTAAACCTTTGCACCCGAAGGAACACATAATGCTTTAACAATCCCTCCACTTCTCAAGGTGTCAGAGAAAACCTTAAAGGATGTGTCCACAAATATATCAGACACCTGTAGAAGACCATGATAGAGTTACCGATGAATCTGCTTCCAAGATGTCAAACAAGAATCCATCAATGGTTCCAGCATTAAATTTCATGATTACACATAAATTTGCTATCTCAAGATGTGTCAAAACCACGCCCCTGTAATATGAGCGCCCCAACTCAAAACAAAGATCGTGGCCACAATACTCAAAAGAAAGATCCACGGACAGTTCATTTAGTACTTGTTCAATGTCTTACAAAGGCAAAAATCTCACAAAAATGGCATGAACTGTGGCTTTATTCTGCTTGCACATGCATTCAGAAAAATAAAGAAGGCCATCTACATGAAAATGTTTCGTTCATACACGTCCACAATTTAAGTGGATGGTGAAGAGCAAACAATGAAATGTCCTCAAACACATCAGAGGATCCGCATGTTTTAACTAATGTTTATATTTATCACAGGGATCACATTCACATACTATCATATCATTCACCAAAGAACCAGAAAACATCAAGCAAATTACCATCAGATCAGTTAAAATTAAAAGAAAAAAAGGGTGTAAATAATAGGAACATGGCCCAGAGAAGGTCATACGAAGCTGGTCCTAGAATAGACTCAAAATAAGACAGGCATTGTAACATCATTTCATATTTAAGAACAGGAGCTGTCTTATCATATGAGTGGAAGGAGGAGTATCCTCTTTAACAATGCTTTGCAGTATAAATTCGGCAGTTATATTCAAAGGAAAGGTAAATCAAGAATTACATCTTTCAATTCTAGCTCGTAGCGAGTATCAGGTCGGTCTGAACCATATCTGCTCATTGCTTCAGTGTAAGTGAGCCTTGGAAAAGGGTCAGGCAGCTCGATGCCTTTTATCTCCCAGAAAACCTGTAAATCAGATTACTCATGAGCATGTATTGGCTTTATGCAGATGGAAGGATGCTAATTTAGTCAAATTGCTGTAAACCATAGGTGAATTTTACCGCGCACATATATACAGAATAGAAATATCTACAGAGCAGGACACAACGAATTTCAGGTCACATCCATCCAGGAAATGCTTGGAGAACAAACTTTGACAAAATATCTTTCTTTGTCATCCTGACAAGCTAAACATATTCATAGTAAACCTACGAGCATGGAAACTGATCGCAGTTGCTGCAGGTCCCAACACAGGTTTATTATAAAGGTGGACTCAGACTTCCTAAATAGTTAAAGAAACACCAGAATCAAAAGAGCAGAATATGGTATCTATTAGAAATAAGATTTCATCCATAGGAGAAAGTGTATCTATTTCAACATCCTAGATGCATTGTCCTTTTTCTGCTTAATTCATTAGCAATGGGGACAGTCTCCTAGGAAGGGGAATCACCCACTCCCCAGTGACCGGCGAGATTGCAAGAGGCATAGTGATGAGGAGTCAAACAGACCCATGTTGATGAGAGGCCGGTCCCTTGCTGCTGCACTACACTAAACTCCATCTGGAACCACAGTTTAGATTTTTAAAGTCCATTTGAATATTTCGAAGTGCTTGCCCCCAAAGTTCATAATTTCTGCCTAAAGAAAGCGACAGGGAGACTGTGCTCATAGTCCACCCTTTTTGCTTTTGTCTATGTGCGCTCACCATTTACCTTTGACATTCCTGCTCCCTGCAAGCATTTTCCCCTATGGGAACCATGCCAAATGATTAATGCAAACCCAGGTAACTATAACAAATAGCGTGTGCAAAGTATAATTTCTGACCAACTGATCCAACCAAAAAGTTGTATTAACCACTCTATCTGGGATGTAGCTACCTTTCTAATTAAATCCTCATTGAGCTTCAGCATATCTTCCAAAGGCATGAAAGCCATTTCGATATCAAGTTGTGTAAATTCAGGTTGCCTATCAGCCCTTAGATCTTCATCTCTGAAACATCTGCAACATGAAAGAGCTAAATCATCATCAATAGTTTTCATTTAAAAGTATAGTCACCACAATTAAATTGGCATTGGTTCCAGCAATTAGCTGAAAAAAAAAAAAAAAAAAAAAGCACCAGTCTATCTCCTAGACCCACATTAGCTTGCTTCATCAATGACCCATTCACTTCATCTCTTACATTCTTATAACTCCAACAATCCTATGATACTAAACATACAAGAGCAAGCATTAGCCCAGCTAAAGCTATATTTTTCTCATTTTGGTGGGACAGGTTCAACCTAAGGATGCATCCCTCAAGAGAAAGCTCATAAAACTACATTAACAGGAACCTCTATTGGAAGAAACACAATAATCTAGATGCAGTCTTGCCACTAGAGTATCACGAGTCCAAAAGTTCCATCTTTGAGGATATTACTCAGTTAGAGTCAGATGCATGTCCAAGTTATGGCTAATGGCGAGAACTTAGATTAATGCATGCAAAAGTGACAGCAAAGGGACAAATTGACACCACTTTACCTTGCTATTTGATAATATCTATCAAAACCGGAGACCATCAACATTTGCTTAAACAGCTGTGGACTCTGGGGCAAAGCATAAAATGTTCCTGGCTTCAAAATAAACAATTAAACAAACAGATTAACGACTCAATAAAAAGGCATGTTTAGTAAATAATTAATCAAAAACTACTGTCCTTCCTAGCTAGAAGATAATATTCTTACTAGAAGATATGCAAATCAGAGGTCCCCCATTGTAGGAAGCAGAGAAATAGATAATCATGGAGCTTATTATTCTCCTTTCACATTGTTTGGAGTACATCCATGTACCAGACATATAGACAATATTCATTTACATTATCTTTACATTATCCTCGTATACTTCTCATGTGATTGTTTATCAAAGGGGTTGCTCTCAGGCTTCACACATCTGATGCCCACAATAAATAAGAAATAATATAGAACTCCAAATTGATTGTGCATGTATGTAAGCGCAGGAGCATTGCTGCATGCATTTCAGAAAGAGAAGGATAAATTATCAGAGAACTCCATGCCTTCCCAACCATAATTTCAGGAACACATTTGATTTGCTTCTGGAATTTACACTGCCAGCTGATGCCAATCATGTAAGAAGATGATTCACTGGTGAGTCATGATTCTCACTGTGGCTTGATCTGGCTTAAGATTTTAATCTAAATCCATACTGAATGATTTACAATACCCATCAAGATAATTCGTTTAGTTTATGTACAAAGGAATATCCAAGTTTCTACAAATTTTTCTTACCAAAATATCTAATTAGTTCGAACAACTAATCAATCAGTTGAAGTTACCTATTCTAGCAAACTAGGCACTTCCTGCCTCCTGGTTAGCCCATTCAAGGCTGTCTCCATTTGGTAGACTCATTAGTCTACCAAGGACTTCCCGGGGCTCAACCATTAGATTCGCTACCCTGTCTATACCAGTCCATTTTCCAATTCAGACAACTCATTATGTCACATGGCATTTTATCTGCAAGATCAGAATCCCTTTTATGCCACAGTAGTCATAATACAAACTTCTTCCAAAGCTTCATTGTTCAACAAGGGTGCTGTTGTGGGGTAAGCACCTAGTCCAAAATCATCCCTCTAAAAGCTTTGAATATAGACAAGCCAAGCAAAATGTACAAAGAAATGAATTACCTGAACTCTTGATGGCACCAAATAATCTCGAGCACCTTCCGGAGTTGATTTTGAAAGAATTGGAGTCTCAATCTACCTTATATCCATGAGAATGTTGAGAACTCAAGATCAAAAAAACAAAATCGACGAAATAAACAAGCAAAAACATACATATTCAAGCATGGACATTCAAAGTTGCTAGTCCATCACAAAACAGTACCTCCACAAAACCATGCATATCCTCCAGGTACTGCCTAATGAGTTTGACCACTCTATGCCGCAATGTGATGTTGGAGTACATTTGTTGACGGCGCAAATCAAGATATCGGTATCTAAGGACATTAGTCAAGATTCCTTACAAAAAAATCACCAAAGCATATGCTAGAAGAGTATTCACTATTCACATAACAATCACATTGCAGATACCTCAGACGAATCTCCTCCTTCACTGCATCTTTTCCTTCATCTCCAGTAGTGACCAAAAATGGCAACTTAGACTTGACAGCATTCAACATTTGGACATGCTCAGCAGCAACCTAAAATCCAGGAACCAGATTGTATAAAATGCGGTAATGCCACTAAGGAATTAGGACAGTCTAAATGCACGAAGCGGGCTGATTTCTGTGGACACTCGTCAATCATAGGGAGCTAGAAATATGACCACCCTAAGCGCAAAAGGCCAGATGGAGGAGCACATTACCATGCCTGCTAACACTTAGAAGAGATTCTTCTTCTTTTGAGCCACAAAGGCATAAAGGGCAAGTACAGTGTGCAAAAGTTGTGTATGTACCTCTATCATCCCAGTTTTTATTTTCTTGTTGATTGACTCAGCTGGCCGACACCGCACGACTCCTTCGACGGAAACCACATATTCAAGCCTCAATTGATTTATGGCAGCGTGAGCCTCCGGGAACTCATTGGGCAGGGTTGTGACCTATGCGTAGAATTAAAAAAGCACACAACTTGGAAATTAAGCCACTTTGGTTAAAAAGGCTCATTAGAGCAAAATAACATGAAAAACACGGCTTAAGTTTGCACGTTATAGTCAATAGAGTCTTGTCGCACCCTTAATTCAATTTATATGCCTTCGTATAGTATTCTGAAACAAAACATTATCATCCACGGGAGATAAATCAGACCTCCTTTTGCTTCAACCAACTTCACTTTGGAAATATCTGTAAGCATGACAATATTTGCAAATGGCAATCCACATGCCAATACACATTAAAGCTCCCCAAAAGCATTTCTGCTCCACCATTAAATCCCCCCATGACGCAAACCAACACAAACAAAGCATCGCCAAATATGCCAAAACTGGAAAGGTTGGATGAAAACTATACCCCTAACCATGTCCTCGAAGCTAAATTCCGTCAAGTAATCATAAAAGAAGGGAAGTAAAAACCATCACTTTCCCCTCAAAATACAATCTTTTTTTGTTTTTTGATCAATAACGAATAGCAGCGTCTTCTAGTAAAGGAACAGCGCAGAAGCACAATAACAAGAACACGAACAAAGCAAAAGCACCGAGCTTGAACATGGACCTGCACAATGCCAGAGTGGTCTCTGAGGTTGAGAAACGTGAGACCACCGTGGACCCGATGAAGCGCGACCCACCCGCAAATCCGGACCCTCTTGCCCACGTCGTCGGGCGATAGCTCGCCGCAGAGCCCGGTCCTCGAGACCCAGACGAGCCCGCCGTCCTTGGGGGCCACGGGAGCTTGAGCACCGGCGGCCGGGGCTTCGGACGAAGTCGAGAGGGAGGAAGAACGGTTGGCGGCCACGGGGAGGGAACGGACGCCGTGGTTCTTCCGCGGCGGCCGGAGACCGAGTCCGAAGACGCCGGGGACGAGAGCGGAGCAGGGTCTGAACCGGAGGGAGAGGAGAGGGATGGCGCGGAGAAGCGACATGGTCGGATTGCGTCGAGCTTGAAGAAGAGAAAAGAGAGAGAATTTCGAATCTCTCTTTCTCTCTCTATCCGTTGTGTCTTCCCGGAAAAGACTGTTCTTTTATCACTCGCAAGCGCAGACCAGATACGAGGTTGGGGGTCACCTCCTACATTTTGCTCGAATTCGTGCGCTTGTAATGGTACTTTGGAATACGTCCTAAGCAAGACATTAAAAGGCAGTAGAGGCCGGGAATTGGGCCTCGAAATATATACCGGCCCACAAGACTACCCGCCACAAATTCTCTTCGGGGGTTAAGGGATCTATCTGGATCCTCGCGACGCCTTCCTCAGTGTAGACCGGGCGTGATACAGGGAAATGAAAGGGGCTTCCCCCGAAAGGGGGAGGTGTGGCGGCGATGATTATGATGTGAAAAATTTTATTTTTTGTTCGTGAAATTGGAAATTGAAAATGAGAAAGTCCGGTTAAGGATTTTTGTAGTCCGGTAATATATATAGAATTTGAGTCGAGGTGTGCATGAATGATGTGATATTTTGGATTAAAATATGATTAGATGGTGATTATATACCTAGAAACTCTAAAAGAAAATCAGAAAAATAAAATGATTATTGCCTAATGTTAAAATGGCGATGGGAATTGCTTCGTTGAGCTTTGTGTATAATTCAATGCGTAATTCTCAAATTTATGAGTTTGTGCGTCTTGAGTATTTTTCATGTCACTTTAAAATTGAGATTCTCAGTGATTTAATTCGAGCACCGAATTCATATTTAACTATTTTGAATATTATTATTGAATGATATGCTAAAGAGGTAGTGGTGATAAGCCTAATTTTCAAATTCTTGGTGTTTGCAAATTTAAGGAAGCATTAAGAGGAGTTTTTGATTAAAAAAAAGTATTTTCAATATAAGAGCTAAATCTTTGAATGATGATGCTTCCAATTATGAAATCGAGATAATATGAGCAATATTATTTTCAACTTGCACACTAATCTAATGACTTAGGGTGCGTTTGGCAACGATTCTATTCTCAAGAACAATTTCTGATAAAAAATGATTATTTTTTATTCTGTTCCCGGGAACAATTTTTAAGCATTTTAAGTCGTTTAGTTACTGTCCAAAATTTCTGATTTTAGAATAAAATTGCATTTGGTACCGTGCTCAAAATTTCTACTCCAAATCATTTTCTTTTAATTTTTAAATAATTTTTTTTTACTTTTTTCCCTTTTTTTCTTTTCTTTTTATCCTTTCTCTCTCCTATTCTGGTCGCCGGCGATCTCACCGGAGCATCGCCAGGGCTAGGCGAGGCCCACCTGGCCACTGGTGAGGCTCGGCCTCGCCAGATTGCGAGGCTCGCCTAGCCCCGCCGAGTTTCACCGATGGTTGGGCTTGCCTGCGACGAGCTCGCCGGACCTCGCCCTGGCCTGGTGAGCCTCCGGCGAGCTTGCCGGACCGATTGCCGGTGACTAGCGGTGGTGGGCGGCGAACGGCAATTGCGGCGGCGGCGGTAGATGAAGAAGAAGAAAAGGGAAGAATAAGAGAAAATATGGTCTTGATTTTTAGATTTGTTTCCGAGAACAAGAATCAACTTTTTTTTATTATTCTTAATTATGTTCTAACTCTACTTGGGAACAAAAAAATAGAAATTTGTTCCGAGAATAAAATTTTTATCAAACGCGATTCTGTTTCAAAACTACTCCCACGAACAAAAAAATATAATTTGACACTATTGGGATGGTTACCAAACAGGCCCTTAGTTTCCTGAAAAGATTGTGTCTTCCTGATCTATTGCTAGTATCCATAGATGGTTTATATGATCCTGGGAGAAATTTAAGGATTCGGGGCCATATTTTTTAAGAAGCTCCTCCAATTGGTATTCTAATTGGACATGTACAGCTATGGATATCACCCCGTTTCCTAATGAAGTTAGTATTGAGTGATGTTTATATCCATGATCAATTAATTGTAAATATAATTAGATGATGTTTCTTTCTACTCGAAATGGAGGAAGACCCAATGTAATCCTAAAATGCTAAGAACTATTGTTTTGTTGTAAAATATTATGTTGTAAATATATAATACAGAGAATAGAGAGATTAAGTAGAGAAAGCAGGTAAACACCAAAACTAGCAAAGAAAGCTAGAGAAATTTTTTTTATTTTCACTATATCACCCTATATCTATGACAAAAACTAAGCTTATATTTATAAGAAAACAATGATACACTTATCATTAATATCAATATATTGAATAATACATATATTGGATAGGAAGATGAACATTCATTGTATAGGAAGATATACTTAAAATATGAGATACAAATGTACCATAATAAGTATATTAGATAAGATGAATATAATGAATATTTATTCACGTATTTCATTCATTCATGTATTTCATAACACTCTCCCTTGAATATTTATTGTATTCATTATATTACGAATGTGCATTGAATGATACTGGCTCATTAAAAATCTTAAGTTGGTAAAACCCAGTGGGACAAAAATCGACCAAAGGAAAAAAGAGTACAGAGCACAAATTTTATGATCTCTCCTATGCATTAATTGCCTCGTTAAAAACTTTAAACGCAATTGAGTCATATAGCCACTGTTGGGGCTAGTCAATCTTATATCTTGTGAACTCGCCGCATACCAATGCCCTGTACTAATTTTTCAAAAGTTGACATTGGCAATGATTTGGTAAAAAGATCTGCAATATTATTTATGGATTGAAAAATTTCGGCGAGATATGCTTGATCCTATCACCTTTGATATATCCTCCCCTAACTTGTGCAACACAAGCAGCATTATCTTTATAAATTATAGTGGGAGAATTTGTAACTAGTATTAAATAACAAGAATTTTGAATATGCGTTATAACGAATTTTAACCAAACACACTCTTTTCCAACTTCATATAAAGCAATAATCTCAGAGTGGTTAAAGGATGTAGCTACTAGCATTGCTTCATAGAACGCTAAGAAATAGCAGTATCGTTATAACAAAATAAATAACCGGTTTAAAAGCAAACATTATGTGGATCATATCTATATCCAGTATCAACATATCTAACTAAACCAGAGGTAGTAGAATCCTTAGAATAATATAATCTAAAATCCATGGTTCCTCGGAGATGATGAAAAATATGTTTAACTCCATTCTAGTGTCTTTGAGTTGGCTCAGAACTAAAGCGTTTAATAAATTTACCGCAAAAGCAATATCTGGTCTCGTATATTATGCTAAGTACATCAAAACCCCAATTGCATTGAGATATGGTACTTTAGGACTAAGTATCTCTTCATCAGATTCTTTAAGACGAAACGCATCCTTTTGGGGATCTAGAGACCTTACAACCATAGGGGTGCTCGATGGGTGAGCCTTGTCCATGTTGAAGCGTTTAAGTAATCTTTCAATGTATGTTGATTGATGGACGATTATTCCATTTGCTTCATGCTCAAACTCTAGACCAAGATAAAGTTTGGTTTTACCCAAATTTTTAATTTCAAACTCCATTTTCAAATACTCAGCAGTTTTAGCTAACTCTTCTGGAGTTCCAATTAAATTTATATCATCGACATAAACTGCTACAATAGCAAATTCGGTTTCTGATTTCTTAATAAACACGCATGGGCAGATAGAATCATTCTTGTATCTTTCCTTAATTAGATACTCACTTAGACGTTGATACTACATGCGACCGGATTGCTTTAACCCGTACAAAGATCTTTGCAATTTTATCGAGAATAAGTTGCGGAGAGTGTATGCGTTAGGCATTTTGAATCCCTCAAGAATTTTCATATAAATATCAGAGTCTAATAAGCCATATAAATATGCCGTCACAACGTCCATAAGACGCATTTCCAATCTTTCAAAGAGTGCTAGGCTAATGAGAAAACGAAATGTAATCATATCCATCATAGGTGAATATGTCTCATTAGAGTCAATCTCAGGTCTCTAGGAGAATCCTTGGGCAACGAGTTGGGCTTTATACCTAACAACTTCGTTTTTCTCATTTCGTTTCCGGATAAATTCCCATTTATATCTAATGGGCTTTACATTATCGAAGATTCAAGTTATGGGTCAAAAAACCTCTCGTTTAGTTAGGGAAGCTAATTCAGCCTTAATTGTTTCCTCCCTTTAGGCCAATTTTGCCTTTGATGGTATTCACTAATAGATTGCGGCTCACAATCATCATCCATAATTTTGTGAGTAACTAAGAATGTAAAAGTATCATCAATGATGATTTCATTTCCATCCCAAATTTCATTACAATATATAATGGAATTCTCAGTATTCTCAGGGTTGGTGTTCCTTTCACGGGTTAGCGCTTCTTCAGGGGCAATGATCTCTTTGGGAGCAAGCATAACACCAGGCTCTTCTGGAGTGGATTCCTAATTCTTTTCCCTTCGTTTTCGAGGAATAGTATCTTTTGATCCTATCGGTCTACCACACTTCAAGTGTGGGGGATTTTGATCCATTTTAGCCTATCCTTTAGAAACAGCTATTCTAGTTAGAGCATTTGTAGCAGTAATACAAGACTTCATTGCCTTAGTAGCATCATTAAATGCGTCAGGAAATCCATTGGCCATAGCCTGTAAATGGATTATGCGATGCACCTCACACTTTGGGTCTAATTGAGATAAGTTTTTCTCATTTCAAGAGAAAACCTTAACTGGTTTTTGTTTTGTCGTCATGGAAGTTGTAAGTGTCTCAATTGATGAAAACATAGTCTCATCAAAATGATAATCTGCAAATCTGGTAGTAAAAAAATCACCAATAGTTGATTCAAAGAACCTAATGATGGATAGTAAATTAAACCCAACATAAATGCCCAAACGGTGTTAGGGACCCATTTTCGTTCTTTTTGGTGGTGCTGCAAGCACTTGTATTGCACAATCAAAGGTGCGTAAATGTGAAATATCTGGTTCATAACTAAGAACCATTTGAAGGAAATATTATAAAATACTAGTAGTGGGGTGTAATCCTATTAGGGCTGCCGCATGCAAAACTGCATGACCCCATGCTGTATCGTTGAGATTTGTTCTCAATAATAGAGTGCGGGTAATGATTTGGATATGTTTAATCAAGGATTCTGCCAATCCATTTTGAGTATGAACATATACGACCGAGTGCTCAACCTTGATTCCAAGTGAAGCACAATAGGTATCAGAACTCTTTGATATAAATTCACCAACATTATCCATCCTTATGCTTTTAGTTGGATAATCAGGGAATTGTACCTGAAATTTTATAACCCACGCAAGTAAACGTGCAAAGGTGACATTGTGTGTAGATAATAGGCAAACATGAGACCATCTACAGGATGTGTCCACTAATACCATAAAATATCGAAATGGTCCGCTTGGTGGTTGTATTAGTCCACAAATATCACCCTGAATTCTTTGTAAAAATAAAGGGGATTCAAGGTTAACCTTTATTATAGAAGGTTTGGTAATGAGTTTTCCTTGTGAACAAGCCTTACAATCATAATATTTGGACAACAATACATTTGTATGTTTTAAAGAGTGCCCTTTTGTATTATGAATTATTCTATGCATCATTGAAGCGCCAGGGCAACCAAAGCGATCATGCCACAATCCAAACTGATCAAGGTTTACTAAAAGGTAATACATTTAAAGAAAAACAACTTGAAAATAAATCATTCTCATAAAATTCGAAGTTCAAATTGTCATCCACCAATCTAATACCTCATCAAAGTAATCAGAAGTCCTCAAAGAAATCAAAGACATCTAAGGATGCATTTGTTACTTTAGGAGTAAGAGGAGTCCTACTAACAGAGATATTGTTGGCCTCAACAGTGGTTATGGCAGTAGAATAGATTTCAATGGCATGAGATTCACCACCCTTGCCCGTATCTTTTAAAGATGCCTAGTGTAGATCAACAAAGTGCTTTGGCGTACGACAAGTACGTGACTAGTGCCTAGTCATGACACAGTGATGACAAATACTTTCATTAATCACATTCTTTGGCTTATTTTCTTTGTTATGATTCGGGCTAAAATTAGATTTCCTAGGGCGGTCAAATTTATTGACATATACTTTCATTATGTTCTTACCTACGCTTATAGCTCTTAAAATTGTTAGTATTTTTCTCAAAGTTAACATGTGCTTCAGGCAATGCTTTTGAGCGAGTAAGTCTAAGATCATGATTTTGAGCAGCAATTCATTAGTTTGCTCAGCAGTGAGGAGCACAGAAATTAATTAAGAGTATGTGACAAATTGACATTGCCGGTATTGTTGTTGAAATATAATATTCAAAGCATAGAACGTGGAGAAAGTTTTCTCTAATAGTTTCGCATCAATAAGCTTGATACCGCATAACTCAAGCCGAGAAACAATATTAAATAAAGCGGAGTTATAGTCAGACACTAAGGGCTTGTTTGTTTGGCTTTTGTTTCTGTTCCCCGGAGCACAATTTCTGTTCTTTTGTTCCGGGGAACAAAAAAAGAATATAAACGTGTTTGTTTACACTTTTGTTCCCGAGAACAAATTTGGAACAGAAACAAGAAACAAGAAAAACTTGTTTCTTATTCCTGGGAACATTTCCGAGAAACAATTTTTCTCTCTCCTATTTTTTCCTTCTCTTTCTTTTCTTCTTCTTTTCTTATTCTTTTTTCTTTGGCCGGTCGCCAGCCATGGCCGAGGCTGGCGACCGGCCAAAAGGGAGAAAAAATAAATAAAAATAAAAAAGGAAAAAGAAAAAGAAAACGAGAAAATAAAATAAACATATTAAAAAATTAAAAGAAATAAAAAAATTATACAAGTTTACCAAACGTGTTTCTGCTCTTTTTCTATTCCAAGAACAGAAATTTTGTGCAATTACCAAACGCATTCTTCTGTTCAAAAATTATTTCCCGGAATAGAAATAGTTGTTTCGTGGAACAATTTTTGAACGGAAGCATTACCAAACACAGCCTAAGGGTGTGTTTGTTTATTTCTGTTTCTGTTCCTCGGAACATAAATTTTTGTTCTTTTGTTCTGGGGAACAAAAAAAGAACAGAAACGTGTTTGTTTAGAGTGTGTTTGGTAACGATTCTGTTCCCGGGAACAGATTCTGATAAGAAATGATTATTTTTTATTCTGTTCCCGAGAACAATTTCTAAGCATTTTAAGCCGTTTGGTAATTGTCCAAAATTTCTAATTCTGGAATAGAATTGCGTTTGGTACCGTGCTCATTGATTATGTTCCAAATCAATTTATTTTAATTTTTAAATAATTTTTTTCTTTTTTTTCCTTTCTCTATCATGTTCATGTTCTTTCGATGGCCGGCGACCAGCCAGACGAGGGCCAATGACCTCACTGGAGCGTTGCCGACGCTCGTCAGCCGAGCCTTGCTGGTAGTTGGACAGGGCTCGCCGAGCCTCGCCGACGCTTGGCCTCGCTGGTGGCCAAGCCGGCCTCACTGGGGCTGGGCGAGGCTCGCCTACCCACCGGCGAGGCTGGGCAAGGCCCGCCTAGCCACCGACAAAGCTCGCTTGGCCATCGGCAGGGCTAGGCGAGGCCCGCCTGGCCACCGGTGAGGCTCGCCCAGTACTCCGGCGAGCTCGCTGGTGGTTGGGCTTGCCTTCGGCGAGCTCGCCGGATCGGTTGCTGGCGACCAGTGGCAACGGCGGCGAACAACGGCAGGCAGTCGATGAAGAAGGAGAGAAAATGGAAGAAGAAGAATTGGTTTTGATTCTTAGATTTGTTCCCGGAACAAGAATCAACTTTATTTTTTTATTATTGATTCTGTTCCAAATCTACTTTCGGGAACAAAAAAATATGAATTTGTTTCCGCGAACAAAATTTTTACCAAACGCGACTTTGTTCCCAAACCGATCTCGGGAACAAAAAATCAGAATCAGGCACTGTTTGGATGGTTACCAAACAGTGCCTTACACTTTTGTTCCCGAGAACAGATTTGGAACAGAAATAAGAAGTAGAAAAAACTTGTTTCTTGTTCCCAGGAACACTTCCGAGAAACAATTTTTTTTTCTCATTTTCCTTCTTCTTTTTTCCTTTTCTTTTCTTCTTCTTCTTCTTCCTTTTGTCAGTCACTGGCCTTGGCCATGGCCGACGCTGGCGACCAGCCAGACGAGGGCCGGCGACCTCGTCAGAGCATCGCCGGCCCGAGCCTCGCGTGGCCACGGCGAGGCTCGCTTGGCTAGCGGCGATCTCACCAGGCCACCGGCGAGGCTCGGCCTCACCCAGATCTGGTGAGGTTGAGCCTTGCCGAACGTCACCCAGCCGGTCGCCGGCCATGGTGGTGGCCGGCGACCGGCCAAAGAGAAAAAGAAAAAAAGGAAAATGTTATAAATGGTCCATAGACTTCTACTTAATATGCAATCTCGTCCCTGATCTTTCGATTTGCTCAATTTGGTTCCGGAACTATTGATAAATGTCCGATCTAGTCATTCCGTTCAAACCGTTAAGTGATGACTGTTTTTCCTTCTTCTTTTTTTTTCTTCTTCTTCTTCTTTCTTCCCTTCGCCGGCCATGGCGGAGGGAAGCCGTTGTTTGGCAAGGGTCGCCCTCGCCTGGGCTGGCTAGGGCCGCTCGATGCCGGCAGGGGCGGCCCTCGCCCAACGCAAGCAAGGGCGGCCCTCGCCAGACGCCGGCTTCCCTCTGCCAGCTTCGCCATGGTTGGCGGAGGGAAGAGAGAAGAAGAAGAAAAAGAAGAAGAAAAAGACCAAAATGCCCAATTCCATTAACTTTAACTAACAGAAGGACGAAATTAGTCAGTTTTCAAATAGTCATGAACTAAATCGGACATTTATCGATAGTTCAGGGACCAAATTGAGCAAATTGAAAGCTCATGGACGAGATTGCACATTAAATAGAAGTGCATGGACCATTTGTGACATTTTCCCAAAAATATAATAAAAATATTAAAAAATTAAAAGAAACAAAAAAATTATACAAGTTTACCAAATGCGTTTCTATTCCTGGAGTAGAAATTTTTTGCAGTTATCAAACGTGTTCTTATATTCAGAAATTGTTCCCTGGAACAGAAACAAAAAAAATTATTTTTGTTAAAAAATTGTTCCTCGGAACAGAAACGTTACCAAATGTGTCCTAATTTAAAATCTTGCAGTTTGAGATTTTTCTAGTCATATTGTGCTTAAGAGAGGATAACAGTTTGGTATGATCATACCTATCCTTCAACCTCCTCCACAAGGTTTGAGGGTCTCGAATAGATAAATATCTCATGTAAATGATGATGAATAAAAATCAGTACATTTACTTCATCTTTTGCATTTGAGGTTCCGTGTTCTGTAATCACATTAGCGAGACCTTGCCTTTGGAGGTGCATTTCCACGTCAAGGCACCAGGAGAGATAATTCTTTCCACTCACTTCTAGGATGTGGAATTTGGGCTTTTTCAATATATGCCACAATTCTTGCAAAAATAAATCCTTAAATTAATTAGAAGGATTTCCAAATATCCACTGCCACTTCAGGAGCAGAAGGATACTGATTTGAAATTGGCTTCAGGCCAAGAAAAATAAAAATGAAGAATTGATAGGAGAAGATGAAGTATAAGTTGATTAATGAAAATAAATAGAGCACTTACCTTGTAAAAATTACTTACTCAGTTGATAAATCTTCGTGCTGATAACGTGTTGTAAAATATTGCGTTGCAAATATATAATTTAGAAAATAGAGAGATTAAGTAGAGAAAGTAGGTAAATACCAAATATAGTAGAGAAAGTTAGACACCAAAGATCGTAGAGAAAGCTAAAGGAGAAAATTTATTTTCACTATATCACCCTATAAATGACAAAAGCTAAGCTTCTATCTATAAGAAAACAATGATGCACTTATCATTAATATCAATATATTAAATACTACAGATATTGAATAGGGAGATGAACATTCATTATATAAGGAGATGTACTTGGAATGTATGATACAAATGTACCATAATAAGTCTATTAGATAAAATGAATATAATGAATATTCATTCATGTATTTTATAACATGTTTGTCCTACTTAAAAATGTTGTTAAGAGAGTCACATAGTTATATAAAGTCTATATCTCCTTATGTACTTATTTTCTAAAAAAATGATGTTCTTTTTATTCCATAAAAAACACTATTGTTACATGAACACATTTTACTGGTTGAAAAAAACTAATTTTTATTTTCTTTAGCTGAAAAACAAACAACTCACTCGCTATCCATTCATAACTTTCCCTTTGAAACTACTTCTTACCTTCTCTTAAAAAATCAACGATGAAAATAATCATCTTAAAAACTCAATAATTCATAAACATTAATAAATTTTTTCACCCGTCAATATTTGATCATCTTGAAAGGCTTTATGTGGCACCCCTCAACGGCCCCCGATCCGTTAGGGTCGCCACAATTCACTTACTTTTCACTTGTACTTATAATATATCACTCTAATACCATAGTATTATTATAGGTCCATAAGTCTTGGGGGTTTATATCATATATATCGGTCCCTGCGCACTTATAAAGCAGAAGCAAAATTAGCATCTCCCAATCCCAAAATTAGAAACGATGCACACCTACTAAACATTTTTATAGATAAGTCAAAGCCGAGCACTTTATTTACATATGGGATGGATTATAATAGTCGGTACAACCAAACGCCGAGGTCTTTCTATGCCTGGCGATTACCCAAAAGAAGATCGACTCCCTTTTCCTGGTATCATCTGCACAAGTCCATCCCTCATGTGTCGGCGTCCAAAAATTGCGTCATCTGCTGACTCGACTCTCAATTATATCCAGTTCGGTCCATCAGCTGGCTGTGGTGGCAGCAGCCTCAGTACACGGCCATCGAGGCGAACAAGGACTGAGATAAACTCCTGGTGGATGGGGCCAGCGGCAAGGCCAACATCAAAGGTCAGCAAAATCCTCACCCGCTCAAACACCAATCCATGAACCGCGGGGTGTTGGTGCTTCGAGCACTCCCATTGTAAGTCCACCAGAAGTCCATAAAACAAACCAGGAGTCATAGGCAGCAGAGGCATTTTCTTCTTAGTCTGAAATGTTAGTCCCCAAAAGGGGTGAGTACAACCACTCAGTAGAAAAGATCCACTAAACTACACAGTGCGATAAATGTAAAATCCAATTGCAGGCGAATTGCACATGTCATTTATGCAGTTATATATATGTATATGCTATCAAGGGATGAAATGCCTGCACCACATTCATAAAAACAATTCAATACCATAACAAACACATTTTTGATACCAGACGAAACCCACTTAGTTTCATAGACAATTCCTATGCCATGCCACATGCACACACCTGCACTTGATTTAATTGTCGGTTTTTAGCATATAAAAGAAAAGGGTTCCATTCCCCCGGGGACTAGTGTTTGTGTCCCTTCGGGCTTTCACACCCAACTTGGCATCGCGAGACCCTCCGGCACAAACCTCTGGGCATCCAGAGCGTGTTCCGTCACACCCCTGAGCATCTCGCACCCCACCTAGCATCACGAGGCATATCCAGGGCTCGCCATGAAAATGGTTGCCCCTTCCCTCCGGATTTACGTACAATCCCTACAACTGGGCATCCCTAAACTCCCGGGGACCCTCTGGGGTACTACGAACCCCAAGCATCCAACGGCATCGACTCATTCGATCCTATGGGCATCCTGTCTCCGGGGGCATTGTCGACTCAGCTGTCCGACGGTAACATTAATATCTTGATTTATATATATATATATATCATTACTAAAATATATTTCGATGCAATGATATCGAGAGTTTCGTGAATCCATAAAACTTTATCAAACTTTTGATGTCATGTGATATGCTGAATGTCACCGCATCCATTGCGTGAGTAACAACTCAAGATACAACGACTCTTAGAACAAATTAAATGATCTTGAAACAAAATAGTTTTAAAGTAAAACAGAATGCACGCTATTAGTAGAAATTCCAGAATAACCAGCAAATGACCTTGATACATTCTAAAAATTTAACACGTTATAAACGAAATCTAGGGGAGAAAGTTTTGTGAAGAACATGAAGTCAGATTCATTATATATCAAGAGTAGTAATTGCTATATTCCCTAGCTAGCATTCTGTAATAACCTCCAGATTTAACGTTTTCAAAGAAAAATCGTTTTGCCGACCAAAACTTGTCCGTTTCTCTTCAAATTTTGATATGTTACTCCTAAGGATGTAATCTACAACTTTCATCAAGGGTCCGAAGTCCAATTCTAATTGGATAATTACAGAAAATTTGCGGAGTCACCAAAGGTCAAGCTGTTTTCCCATGAAACAGTTTACTAGTTCTAAGAAAACTACTTCTATTCTTTCAAAATCCAACATCCAGCATCCAGCATCAGCAACTCAAACATCTCCAAAACTATTGCATTCCACTAGACAATAACAGCATAGCAAGATGTAGATTAATGGACTTTCACTTGCCTTAAGTCTTATGCGACCACAGCAAGCAAAACGGGAACTTGCGGGCTTCGGGCGCGGCTTAATCGATGGTGAAGATAGGCGGCGTCGACGGCGGCAGCAAGCGCACGCACGGCGGGGGCTGATCTCCTTCTTTCCCTTGCCGACACATCCTCTCACTCGATTACTCTCTCTCTCTCTATTTGCTCGAACACACGCGCACTTTGCCTACTAAAATTGTTAATTAAACTAATTGCTGCATGCAGGTTATTTGGTGGATGTTCCGTCGAGAGGCAGCTGGTTGTAGACGTGGCCTTCCCAAGCAGCTTCGTTGGCCACCTCTCCTCCTGCATGCTATGAGGTGTCCAACGGTGGAGGCCTCTTGGTCAATCCCTCCTCCATTAGTTGACTTAAGTGTCGACTAATATGGGGCTGTTTTGGGCTGTTTTGGGTCGGCGATTAGCGGCCCAATTTCTCACAATTTGATCCTTAATCTTGTACATTCCTGGGGCATTTTCGGTCCTATGGTTTCATGGTTTAACAATTTATCAAATGTACTCTTTCATGACTCAAATTCTTTTCTTGTTCCATATACACTTAAGTGATAAAGCCACGTAGTATCTCCAAAAGAAAAATATACACAAATCGGCGGGGTTCAAGGTAGTGCCGATGATGATGATGGTATAACAAAATTCAATCCTTGGTGTCGATGACAAAATCGGATAACACTTCGTCAATCCGTGACATCGGTACTTCCTTTCCTTGGTCGGCTAGACATGACTGAGATGGGTCTCACTAATGACCTTAAGGAGACTTTGATAAATCTATAGTTTATTCGACGATCAAACTATTTCCATTTGTGACTCATCGATCCAACGATGATACGAGCCAATGTCATAATCCGATGACACTCTCGTCACTTAGTCGTGGGCCGTCGTATATCTAAGGATCGTTACAAAATTTGGATGCCACAATTCTCCCCTCTTGAGAGAATTTCGTCCTTGAAATTAGGCATTCCTCACGTCTCTACAAACAGATGGGGGTACTTTTTCCTCATCTCTTTCTCGCTTTCCCATGTGACTTCCTCCACATCATGATGTCGCCATAATACCTTAACTAATGGAATTTTCTTGGTTCTAAGAATTTGCTCCTTTCGATGTAGTACTTGCACTGGCTCTTCAATGTACCTCACTTTCTCATCCACCTTGATGGCTTCATGATCAAGTATGTGTCCTAGATCAAGCTGATACTTTCTCAGCATCGACACATGAAACACATCATGCAAGTTTTCTAGCTTAGGAGGTAATGCTAGTCGATAGGCTACGTCTCCTATCCTTTTAAGTATCTCAAAAGGTCCAACAAGTCTGGGACTCAGCTTGCCTTTTATTCCAAACAGTGATATTCCTTTCATAGGGGATACTTTAAGGAATACATGGTCTCCCACATTAAATTCTAAGGGCCTTCTACGCTTATCTGTGTAGTCTTTCTATCGACTTTAGGCTGTTTTAAGTCTTTCCCTGATAATCTCAATAGCCTCAGTGGTAACTTGTACCAGTTCAGGTCCTATTAATCTCCTTTCGCCTACTTCATTCCAACAAATAGGGGTCCTGCATTTTCTCCCGTATAATGCTTCATATGGAGCCATGCCTATACTTTTCTGAAAGCTATTGTTATAGGCGAATTCTACCAAATGAAATCTTTCATCCCAACTTCCTTTAAAATCAATGACGCAAGCTCTTAACATGTCTTCCAGAGTCTGGATCATTCTTTCTGTTTGTCCATTTGTTTGAGGATGAAAAGCAATATTAAATTGGAGCTTTGTCCCTAAGGCGATTTGAAGACTTCGCCAAAAGTTTGAAGTAAATCTTGGGTCTCGATCTGACGTAATAGTTACAGAATACCATGTAAGCGTACTACCTGGCTTACATAAATCTCAGCAAGTTTATCCGTCGGGTAATCCATGCGGATTGCTAGGAAATGGGCAGACTTAGTCAAACGATCTACTATCACCCAGATAGAGTCATGACCACTTGATGTTCTAAGCAGTCCTTGTACAAAGTCAATCGTCACATGATCCCATTTCCATTTTGGAATATCCAATGGTCTCAACAGTCCTGTGGGTTTGTGGTGTTCCGCTTTCACTTGCTGACACGTTAAACAATGGGAGACGTGTTTGGCTATATCCGCCTTCATGCCATTCCACCAATATTGTTGGCGTAAATTCATGTACATCTTTGTACTACCCGGATGAATACTATAATTACTCCTATGTGCTTCCGACAAAATTTCCTTCTTCACTTCTTCATTATTGGGAACACAGAGCCGTCCTTGGCATCTTACTATCCCATCCTCAGAGACTTGAAATTCTGGTCTTTTTCCTAAAGACACAGCATTTCGTATCTTCACAATCTTTGGATCAGATTCCTGGAGAATCTTAACTTTCTGAATAATTTCGGGTTCAATCCTTAATGTAGTAAGCATACCGGTGAGGTGGTCTATTTACAACTTAAATTCTGAATCTAATACTGACTTTAACAGATTCCACTCTGTTATTCTTAGACTGGCCACTTCCATAGCCGACTTATGACTAAGAGCATCCGCCACCTTATTTGCCTTTCCTGAGTGGTACCGTATTTCACAGTCATAATCCTTTAACAATTCCATCAACTTCCTCTGTCTCATGTTTAATTCCTTTTGTGAAAACAAGTACTTCAAGCTCTTATGATCTATATAGATTTCAAACTCCTCTCCATACAGCTAATGTCTTCATATTTTCAAAGCAAACACTATAGCTGCTAATTCTAAATCATGGGTTGGGTAATTTAACTCATGAGGTTTCAATTGTTTCGATGCATAGGCTATGACCTTGCCATGTTGCATCAAAACACATCCCAATCCTTTGTGAGATGCATCGCTATATACCGTGAATCCATCAGGTCTAGACGGTATAGTTAGAATTGGAGCTGTAGTTAACTTCCTCTTAAGTTCCTGAAAGCTTCTTTCACATTCTCCACTCCATTCAAACCTTACATTCTTTCGAGTCAATTTTGTTAAAGGGCCTGCAGTCACGAGAATCCTTTAATAAACCTCCTATAATAGCCGGCCAACCCTAAGAAACTCCGTATTTCAGTTGGCATTGTCGGTTTCGACCAATTTACTACCATCTCAACTTTTGCAGGGTCTACTGCAATTCCACTTCCTGACACCACATGTCCCAAAAATGTTATCTAGTCCAACCAAAATTCACACTTACTGAATTTGACGTACATCTTATGATCTCTTAGCGTTTGCAGTACCATTTTTAGGTGTCGTTCATGTTCTTCAGGTCCTTTAGAATATATCAGGATATCGTCAATGAAAACGATTACAAATTGATCCAAGTAAGGCTTAAATATCCTATTCATCAGATCCATGAATGCAGCCGGAGCATTCGTCAATCCAAATGGCATAACTAGGAACTCATAGTGTCCATAACGAGTCCTAAATGCAATCTTAGGAATGTCTTCTTTCCTTATCCGTAATTGATGGTATCCTGACCTCAAGTCAATTTTAGAAAAGACTGAACTTCCTTGCAGTTGGTCAAATAAATCATCATTTCTAGGCAAGGGATGCTTATTCTTTATGGTTACTTGATTCAACTGTCTATAATCAATACATAGACGCATTGACCCATCTTTCTTTTTCACAAATAGGACCGGTGCACCCCAAGGAGAAGCACTTGGCCTAATAAATCCCTTATCAAGCAATTCTTGTAGTTGCACCTTCAATTCCTTCAGTTCCATCAAGGCTATTCTATACGAGGCTTTCGATATTGGTCCTGTTCAAGGCATTAGTTCAATTTCAAACTCAATCTCTCGTTCCGGTGGTAACCCAGGCAGCTCCTCAGGAAACACATCCTGAAATTCCTTGACTACTCGAATTTCATCGATTTTAGTCTCTTCCTTAGTAAGATCTCTTACTACTGCTAGGTATCCTTGACATCCTTCGCCAAGTAATTCATGAGCTTCTACCATTGAAATAATGGCTATAGAGGGGTTTGTCTGATCTTCGAAAAATTCAAAACTAGACTGGTCAGGTAAAACAAATTGGATCACTTTTCTACACCTTAGCCTGATATTTATGGAGCCAGTCCATTTCGATGATAACATCAAAGTTATACATAGCCATCACAACTAGGTCTATTTCCATATCTCGTCCTCCTATAGTTATCTTACATTTTTCACACACCAACGTAGACAATTCCACATTCTTTAAAGGCGTAACAACACATAGAGGTGTCTCAAGAGGTGTAGTTTCTATTTTACCCAACTGTCTATATCTTTCGGACACAAATGAATGCGTAACACTCGTATCAAACAATGCATATGCCTTCTTGCCATTTATAAAAATCGTACCTAAAATAACATTTTTGGAAGCTCCTGCTTCCTCTTGGGTGACCTCATATATCCTTCCTTGTGCTGGTGGTCTTTGTGGATTCCTTTGTGGATATGGTCCCACAGTACGTTGTTGCACTAGTCACACCGAGCTAACATTCGGATGTGACCTCTCTTGGGGGCAATCTCTCTTAAGGTGTCCTACCTGTCCACAACCATAACATTTCGGTCGTCCATTGCAAGGTCTTGGTCCATGTTGACCATCACATCTCCGACACGCATCATCTTGATAGGGTGCTTTTCCTAGATTCAGGCCATCCCTGGCTTTTCCAAAATTTCTAAAATTACCCTTTTTCTTAGATTCCCAGGTCTAACCTTGACTAGGATAGGGTCTCTTACCCTGTCGGATATCACTAAAGGTCAACTGTCTCTTAGACTCCGATTGCTCCCTTACCAATTCCTGCTCCACTAACTGTGCCATTTCATAAATTTCTTTATAATCTCTTATGTTCAAAGGCACCAGTTGCTTTTTGATATTAGTCCTCAACCCCTTCAGGAATCTCTTAGCTTTTTCTTCTCAATCCTCAATCAACCTGGGAGCATATCTGGATAATTTAGAAAATTTTGCTTCATACTGGTCTACCGTTAGCTCCCTTTGTTCCAACTGAACAAATTCAGTGATTTTCTTATCCCTAGCACAGTCAGAAAAATGCTTTCTATTGAAAGCTCTAACAAACTCATCCCAATTTATGTCAGTACCCGGTGGAAATATCGTATCCCTTGAAGCTCTCCTCCAAAACTTTGCAATTCCCTCCGGTTGGTACTCTGCCAAAGTTATCTTTTCAGCATCATTGCAGTTCAACAACCGGAAAATTCGTTCCATTCCATCAATCCATTGCTCCGCCTCCTCAGGACTTCCCATTCCACTAAACTTAGGTGGCTTCAGTTTCGAAAATTGTTTCACCAGTCCTTAAGGGCGACATTCCACTCCGGGTTGTTGCTGCGCTTGTCTTTCCATCAAATTTCCTATATTGGCCAATGCCTGCAGGATATCTTCCATTCGGGGTTCAGCCCTTGCAGCAGAGGCTTTAGCCCTCGATGGATGAGAACTCCCAGCTCATACCATGATTTTCCTGCAGTTTCCAAGCATTTGCCTCAAGAATAATCTGTGACTCAGTGTCTCCAGTTAAAAGTTACTAAAGTCAAATAAGTAACATAAAAATGTTACTGCACATAAAATCAACTCACAATAATAACTAAGGATCTACGAGTGAATGCCCATCACCCGTTGTTCAAAGTTAGTCAACTATCCTTGGTTAGTATCCTATGGTGTGCATCATTCTATCCCCATTTCCTTCTGAGGCACCTTATCACTCCACATAAAACCATTGCTTTGATACCAACCGCTGTGGCACCCCTCGATGGCCCTCGATCCGTTTGAGTCACCACAGTTTGCTTACCTTTCACTTGTCCTTATAATATATCACTCTAATACCATAGTATTATTATAGGTCCATAAGTCCTGGGGGTTTATATCATATAGATCGGTCCCTGCGCACTTATATAACGGAAGCAAAATCAGCATCTCCCTATCCCAAAATTAGAAACGATGCACACCTACTAAACATTTTTATAGATAAGTCAAAGCCGAGCACTTTATTTACATATGGGATGGATTATAATAGTCGGTACAACCAAACGCCAAGGTCTTTCTATGCCTGGCGATTACCCAAAAGAAGACCGACTCCCTTTTCCTGGTATCATTTGCACAAGTCCATCCCTCATGTGTCGGCGTCCAAAAATTGCGTCATCTGCTGACTCGACTCTCGGTTATATCTAGTCCGGTTCGTCAGCCGGTGGTGGTGGCAGCAGCCTCAGTACACGGCCATCGAGGCGGACAAGGACAGAGATAAACTCCTGGTGGATGGGGCCAGCGGCAAGGCCAACATCAAAGGTCAACAAAATCCTCACCTGCTCAAACACCAATCCATGAACCGCGGGGTGTTGGTGCTTCAAGCACTCCCATTGTAAGTCCACCAGAAGTCCATAAAACAAACCAGGAGTCACAGGCAGCAGAGGCATTTTCTTCTTAGTCTGAACTGTTAGTCCCTAAAAAGAGTGAGTACAACCACTCAGCAGAAAAGATCCACTAAACTACATAATGCGACAAATGTAAAATCCAATTGCAGGCGAATTGCACATGTCATTTATGCAGTTATATATATCTATAAATATATATCTATATATATGTATATGCTATCAAGGGATGAAATGCCTGCACCACATTCATAAAAACAATTCAATACCATAACAAACACATTTTTGATACCAGACGAAACCCACTTAGTTTCATAGACAATTCCTATGCCATGCCACATGCACACACCTGCACTTGATTTAATTGTCGGTTTTTAGCATATAAAAGAAAAGGGTTCCATTTCCCCGGGGACTAGTGTTTGCGTCCCTCCGGGCTTTCGCACCCAACCTGGCATCGCGAGACCCTCCGGCACAAACCTCCGGGCATCCAGAGCGTGTTCCGTCACACCCCTAGGCATCTCGCACCCCCACCTGGCATCACGAGGCATATCCAGGGCTCGCCATGAAAATGGTTGCCCCTTCCCTCCGGATTTACGTACAATCCCTACAATCGGGCATCCCGAAACTCCCGGGGACCCTCTGGGGTACTACGGACCCCAGGCATCCAACGGCATCGACTCATTCGATCCTATGGGCATCCCGTCTCCCCGGGGCATCGTCGACTCAGCCGTCTGACGGTAACATTAATATCTTTATATATATATCATTACTAAAATATATTTCGATGCAATGATATCGAGAGTTTCGTGAATCCATAAAACTTTATCAAACTTTTGATGTCATGTGATATGCTGAATGTCACCGCATCCATTGCGTGAGTAACAACTCAAGATACAACGACTCTTAGAACAAATTAAATGATCTTGAAACAAAATAGTTTTAAAGTAAAACAGAATGCACGCTATTAGTAGAAATTCCAGAATAACCAGCAAATGACCTTGATACATTCTAAAAATTTAACACGTTATAAACGAAATCTAGGGGAGAAAGTTTTGTGAAGAACACTAAGTCAGATTCATTATATATCAAGAGTAGTAATTGCTATATTCCCTAGCTAGCATTCTGTAGTAACCTCCAGATTTAACGTTTTCAAAGAAAAATCGTTTTGCCGACCAAAACTTGTCCGTTTCTCTTCAAATTTTGATATGTTACTCCTAAGGATGTAATCTACAACTTTCATCAAGGGTCCGAAGTCCAATTCTAATTGGATAATTACAGAAAATTTGCGGAGTCACCAAACGTCAAGCTATTTTCCCATGAAAGAGTTTACTAGTTCTAAGAAAACTACTTCTATTCTTTCAAAATCCAACATCCAGCATCCAGCATCAGCAACTCAAACATCTCCAAAACTATTGCATTCCACTAGACAATAACAGCATAGCAAGATGTAGATCAATGGACTTTCACTTGCCTTAAGTCATATGCGACCACAACAAGCAAAACGGGAACTTGCGGGCTTCGGGTGCGGCTCAATCGATGGTGAAGATAGGCGGCGTCGACGGCGGCAGCAAGCGCACGCACGGCGGGGGTTGATCTGCTTCTTTCCCTCACTGACACACCATCTCGCTCGATTACTCTCTCTCTCTCTATTTGCTCGAACACACGCGCACTTTGCCTACTAAAATTGTTACTTAAACTAATTGCTGCATGCAGGTTATTTGGTGGATGTTCCGTCGAGAGGCAGCTGGTTGTAGACGTGGCCTTCCCAAGCAGCTTCGTTGGCCACCTCTCCTCCCGCATGCTATGAGGTGTCCAACGGTGGAGGCCTCTTGGTCAATCCCTCCTCCATTAGTTGACTTAAGTGTCGACTAATATGGGGCTGTTTTGGGCTGTTTTGGGTCGGCGATTAGCGGCCCAATTTCTCACAATTTGATCCTTAATCTTGTACATTCCTGGGGCATTTTCGGTCCTATGGTTTCATGGTTTAACAATTTATCAAATGTACTCTTTCATGACTCAAATTCTTTTCTTGTTCCATATACACTTAAGTGATAAAGCCACGTAGTATCTCCAAAAGAAAAATATACACAAATCGGCGGGGTTCAAGGTAGTGTCGATGATGATGATGGTATAACAAAATTCAATCCTTGGTGTAGATGACAAAATCGGATAACACTTCGTCAATCCGTGACATCGGTACTTCCTTTCCTTGGTCGGCTAGACATGACTGAGATGGGTCTCACTAATGACCTTAAGGAGACTTTGATAAATCTATAGTTTATTCGATGATCAAACTATTTCCATATGTGACTCATCGATCCAACGATGATACGAGCCAATGTCATAATCCGACGACACTCTCGTCACTTAGTCGTGGACCGTCGTATATCTAAGGATCGTTACAAAATTTCGGATGCCACACGTTAGACACGCCACGTCATAAAAATGGTGAGTGGAGGGGGGTTGGGGGGACCTAGAACAAGGTCCAAAAGACAGCATTATTGGCCCCACAAGTTGATCTTTAGGGCCTGTTTGTTAAAAAGTGTTTCTGTTCCCTGAAATAAAAATTTATGTTCTTTTATTCCGAGGAACAAAAAAAGAACATAAACGCGTTTGATAAAACTTTTGTTCCCGGAAATAGATTTGGAACAGAAACAAGAAGTAAAGAAAAGTAGCTTCTTATTCTCGGGAACAATTTCGAGAAACAATTTTTTTTCTCTCTTATTTTTTCTTCTTCTCTTTTCTTTCCTCCTTCTTCCTTTTGTCGGTCGTCGACCTCGCCAAGCTAGGGCGAGGCCGAGCCTCGAGGTGGCCTGGCGAGGCTCCGGCGAGTTTGCTGGACCTCGCCCAGCTAGCGCCGGCCGCTGCCGTGGTTGGCGATCGGCCACAAAGGAAGAAGAATGAAAAAAAAAAAAGAAGAAAAAAAGGAAAAATATAATAAAATATTGAAAAATTAAAAGAAACAACAAAATTATACAAGTTTACTAAACGCATTTCTATTTCGGAATATATATTTTTTGCGATTTTACCAAGGCTGCGCATGACAACGTTTCTTGGCTGGGGAAGAGTTTTTTTTAAGAAATAGTTCATTTCTATTTCTATTTCAGGGAACAATTTCTGAGTAAAATAAGGTGTTTGGTAACTACACAAAATTTCTACTTCAGAAATAGAAAAAGAATAGAAATGTGTTTGGTACGAAACGGTTTCTTTTTTGTATTTATTCGTTTTTTATTTTTACTCATGGATCGCCGACCGCCGACCACTAGCTGCCATCGCCCGTCGCCGCCTGCCGCCGACCGTCACTGCCGACCGCCGCCGCACAGGCCATCGGCCGCCACCGACCGTCGGCCGTCGGAGGCCTGTGTGGTGGCGGCCGGCGGCAGTGACGGTTGGCGACGGACGGTGGCGGACGGCGGCGACGGTCGGCAGTGGCTCTGGGCGGTTGGAGGTGGCCGCGGCAAGAGAGAGAAACAAAAGAAAAATAAAAAAGAAAATTGGTTTATTTTTAGAAATTGTTCCTAAGAACAAGAAGCTATTTTTTTTTTTTTTTGGTAAGGGTAAGAATATATTGAAAGCTTTAACCAACTGTACACAAGATCAGCGCCAAAAACAAACACTCAAAGAGACAAAGGTCAAAAAGAGTATAAGGGAGCCGATGTAAAAAGACAACACCCAAGAAAACCAGGAGACCAACTAAACAACTAAAAACCAGGCAAAAGAGCCAAAAGAGAACAGCCACCCGACAAGAGGGAAGAAAACAAGGACCAGCTATCTTCAGGAGATAAAGACAAACACCAGCCAGCTAGACGAGCAGCAACGAATGAGGATAAGCACTCTACCCAGACCAAGAGGAGGCAGCAATTGATTGAGGACTGGTGAAGATGGAAGAATCGAGCCCCCAACTTTGATGGAGCCTCCTGTTTCTAGGGTTGTCCACCTAGTTACTGAATGTGAGAGCCTTGTCTTTGACCACTTTGATGAGATGGTTCTTCAAAGCCACCAACTCCAAGGTCTCCCCACGAAAGATAATGTTGTTTCGCTTTTTCCAAATAAGGTAGCATAAGGCTCCAAAAGAGAAATGGGCGACGCAATGGAGAAAATCCTTACCAGGAAGGAATTTCAAAGCCCAAGAGAGGTTCTCCGATCAAGATCTATTTCTCCACGGAAGATTACATCTCGCAGCCCAAAAATAAGCAAGGCTGGCCGAGATACGACAATCAAAGAACAGGCGATCAACGGAATCTGGCCTGGAATTACAAAAAGCACATAAACCACTGTTAATTTTGCCATAAGAAAGGAGGAGAACCTGCGTGGGTAAACGGTTTCTAATTATCAACCAAAGATTAAACTGAAATCTTGGAGCGATAGAGTTGTTCCATATAAGCGAAGCCCAAGGAACACGATCCTTTTTCCTCCTAATGATTTCCCAAGCTGAGGCTACTGAGAAAGCACTAGAAGAGCACCCAAGCCAGGTAAATCTATCAGGGGAATGAGAGAGAATTGGAAGAGAATAATCTCCAGCTTCCAAAAGAGTCCTGAGGTCACCACCATAAGGGGCGAAGAGATCTGCTAACGTGGCTTGTCTGGAAAAGCCCGAACTATCAATGAAGGAATCTAGTAAGAACAGGTGAAGCGGGCCTCTCGGTGCCAAAGGTCAAACCAGAGGGAAACTGAGAAACCCTCACCAACTTCCCAGGAAAAGGATGATCGAAATCCCCGCCTTAGATGAAGAATTTTTTTCCAAGCCCAAGAATAAACAGAGGGGATGCGGGAAACCCAAAAATTCTCTTTCTTTAAGAAGGTTGTGTGGATCCATATACACTACAGCGACTCATTATCTGTGAAAATGATCCAAATATACTTGAGCATCGCAGCTTTATTGCAGTCACAAAGCTTGCGAATGCTCAAACCTCCTTCAACCTTCGGGAGATATACTTCCTCCCAAGTGACTTTGGCCCCCCCAACCCCAAGGGAAGGGCATTTCCAAAGAAATTGCCTCAAGATTTGTTCTATGTAATCTAACACATAACAATGAAGAATAAACACATTGGTCCAAAAGCTTTGGATGGAATGGAGAACTGACCTAATTAATTGAAGTCTTCCAGCGAAAGAAAGGAATCTCTGGGCCAAGGATTGGACTCTGGTTGTGATGCGATCAACAAGTGAAATACAGTCCGTTTTGCTAAGCCTCTTAGTGATGATCGATACCCCCAAATACCTCATCGGCAACTTTCCTTCCTGAAACTCAAGGGCGATAAGGATGTAGTTCCGAAGAGAAGGGGGGCCGCCTGCAAGGAAGACTTCACTCTTATTTGAATTTGGTCTCAAACTGCTCCAAAAAGAGAAGATGTCTAGCCTTCTTTTTAACAAGGAAACCGACGCCTAATTCGCCTGGCAGAATAAGAATACATCATCTACGAAGAAAAGGTGAGAGCTTCAGAGCTTTGCATCTCCAAAAAAATTGAAGTCCGGATGCGAGGTGCGGGAGCTAAGAATCCCAGAAAAAACCTCCATTACTAAGGTAAAAAGGTAAGAAGCTACTTTTTATAAAAGTTTTACCAAACCGATTTTTGTTTTTTTTTTGTTCTTGGGAACAAAAGAACAAAAATTGAGAGAAACACCCTTACGTCGTGCTTAAGATCTCGTAAACACCTCGACGTCGTGTTTAAGATCTCATGTGACCTGCAGGATTCGAACTCCTCTGTCCTAGGTAGATATCATGGGAGCGCTTATTCAGCGGAGTCACCGCAGGCGGTGGTCTTATACTCAAAAATTATTTATAGTAACGGAGATAGAAAAAATTATTTATGTTAAAAAACAAAATGCTCCCTAAGTAACCCAAAACATAAAATGGGGTGTTCGATTATTTAAGATGGGAGGAAGATACGACACTGATGCCCAAATATACAGAGAAGAAGGGAGAGCATCCTCTCTCGGACGCAGCATCAGCCCAAAAAAGGCCTGCAGTCTCTCGCGTCGCGTGCCTATTCCATCGGCGAAATCCCCGCAGCAAGCTCTCATCTTTCCGCATACCCATGTCCCCTCTCCCCCGTGTCTCCAGCGAGGTGACCGGAGGGATTGCTAGGGTTTAGGGTTTGGCTGCTTTTTCTGGTGGTGGTGGTGGTGGTGGAGGTGGAGGAATCGGGAGGATGGCGGCGGCGGCGCAGGCGCTCCGCTTCCTCGTCCCCGGATCGGCCGCGGGTGGCGGCAGCTTCGACGCCTTCAATCGGATTGTCGCCGACCTCTGCACCTCCGGTAACCCCAGGGTACTGTTCTCTCTCTCTCTCTCTCTCTCTCTCTCTCTCTCTTTCTCTAAGTATTAGTGGTGTTCTCTGTTTTGGGTGTCGCCGGGTGGAGTTTGAGAAATTGGGGGGGGGGGGTGGTGGGTCGAAGTTTTGCAGTGGCCTGCGTTGTGGGTCCAACTCCAATTCTTCTGGAGAAGACGGTGAAGCTGAGTTTCTGAGTTTAGTACGTGCCCTCTACTTTCTTAAGTATTAGTGGTGTTTTCTGTTTTGGGTGTCTCCCGGGTGGAGTTTGAGAAATTTGGGGGGTGGTGAGATTGAACTTTTGGAGCAGCGTGCGTTGTGGGTCCAACTCCAATTCTTCTGGAGAAGTAAGTGAAGCTTAGTTTCTGAGTTTAGTACGTGCCGTCTATTATCTTATTGAATTCTAGGTGGAGGATGGATGAAACTCTGGACAGGGCAGGACACCGTTCTGTTTTATTTGTTAGGACAACCGCAGGAAGTAGGGCAGGATGTAGCTTTATACGTCTCGTCTCCTCTTTGGTGGGAAATGGGATGTATGGCCCTATCTCATTCATGTTTTTACACTCATGATCGAACATGATGTCGTTAGTAAAGAGTGCACAGTAGTTGACAACTAACAAGTACTCTATCATATACAACGAAACGAGCTATGAAGGTGGTCTGATGTCATGTGGGTTTGGACGTGGTGGGGATGAGCCACGCCCCTGCTTCTTTATAAAACATACTCCTCATTAACTTGGTTGGGTTAGCAAACTAGTTTGATAACAATTCTTGCTCTTGACCCAAAACTAAAATGATCAAATAGAACTTCAACTTGGGTTGACCAGAATACTATTTTGATTTCAACTTCATATTAGCAATTTTATCCGAGGATGCCACCAAATCTTCCTTGATATGGAAATGATCTACCCCTGGAAAAGTGTTCTCTATGGATTGCTTTGAAGATTGAAACAAAAAATCGCTGCATAATATATGTTATGCGAGACGAATAGTAGAGTAATTGTTGTGAGACCTTGAGAAAATATCAGCGACTAAAATTTACGTTGAATTGAAAATACGAGCAGATTACCAACGTAAGTAAGTCTAAGAAAACGTGAAATAATCAATACCACTTGAACTTGCCCGATTTAAAATATAAGAAGTTGGAATCATTGAAAGATCATTTGAAGTTTTCCTACAACAAAAAGATTATATATAGTTATTGCATTACTCTCTCCTTGAATGGAAGTGGTGCTGTTGGTGGTTGTGATGTTGAATGAGATGGATATGGCGGTGGAACAGTTGGCCGTGGTGATGTGGTGTTGGCAGAGGTGGTGGCCACGTGGTGGGATGTATAAAGGAGGTAGTGGCAATGATGTGGGTTGTGATGGTGGCGGCATTTCTTAAGCAAGGTAGGCATTCCATCATGAACATTTTTGAAGGTAAAGCACAAGCTCAAACAGCTGTTCGTCACCTCAAGGTTTGGGAAAGTATGACCTTATTCTATATCTTGTACCAATAGGGCTGCGATCAATTTAATGAGAGATTTGATATTTTGCAAGCTGATTGCTCCTCATTATCCCAATCGATGGGGAATAATCTAGAAATATTCTTATGTATTTTCTCCATACTATGTTGCTCCTGTAATCACTTCCTGCTATCACTCATCCTTTAACGCCTTTTCATTCCTTGAAAACCACTATAGGAGGGAGCATCATCAGCTTTAAGAAAGTATGTGGAAGAAGAGACTCGAGAGCTTAGTGGGGAAGCTTTTACCCGGTTTATGGATCAGTTGTATGATCGCATATCAGCTCTTCTAGATAGCAATGATCCCGATGAGAACTTGGGTGCTTTGAGAGTCATTGATGAGCTTATAGATGTTGGTCTCGGTGAGAATGCTTCCAAGGTTTCGAAATTCGCATCATACATGCGAGTGGTATTCGAAGGAAAGCGTGATAAGAGAATTTTGGTCCTTGCTAGTGGTGTTCTGGGCCATCTAGCGAGGGCTGGTGGAGCAATGATTGCTGATGAGATGGAACGCCAGGTGCGTCGCTTTTCTATGTGTTAGTTGTATACCGTTTGGCATTGTATGTAACATGGACCTTTTATTCTTGTAGTTAAAAATTGCTCTGGATTGGCTTCGTGGAGACAGAGTGGAGCATCGTCTTCTTGCAGCTGTTCTGATCTTGAAGGTAAGTGCTTCTTTATCTATATTCATGCTAAGCAAGTTGTTTTTCAAGTGGAGGTTGCTCGGTTGCATTTGTCGAATTTCATTGTGGAAGAACTACTTGTTTGATGGATTATCTGCCCATCTTCTGGATTATATCAACTGCTTGGCTTGATATCTGACTGTTTTCAAATTTTAAGGATGTATACTCTCTGGTCTGGTGTAGGAAATGGCCGAGAATGCTTCAACTGTTTTCAATGTCCATGTTCCTGAATTTGTTGATGCTATCTGGGTTGCATTGAGGGATCCAGATGAGAAAATACGAGAACAGGCCGTGGAGGCATTACGCGCCTGCCTTCGTGTTATTGAGAAGAGAGAAACGCGTTGGCGTGTGCAATGGTCAGTTCATTCATATGATTTTCATTTTGTTCATGATACAGCGGGAAGTGCATTCGTTGTCGTCATTATTTGTGGTACTTAAGTTATCATGGAGTTTTCAAGGAGTTTTATTTTTGAAATCAAGAGAGGATTGCTGTTGTCACAGCATAAGTGTGCAAATCTGCCCTCCTTGTTGGGTTTTCTTACTTTATGTTTAGGAAGTTAACTGTATCAGACATCTATGATATTACTGTTGCCAGTATATAATTCACATTAATATGATACTGCCAGGGTCAGTGGCCTCTTTTCTTTACTATCAAATTGCACCTCATTCTGAACATAATTAACTTTGTAAGGCAGATTAAAAGAAGATCTCTGAACTTAACAGAATTTAGTCATCTTGCCTATCATCTGGCTACCTTTCAACAAGTTTCCTGTTCCAGCAGAGTAAACTCCTGATGATTTTGAATGTCCAGAGTTGAGACTTTAATGGGAAATTGACCCTGTCAAATCACTAATTCAGATGTAAAGAAGCCTGATGCTCCATCTTGGCTAATGAAACAATAATTCTAGCAATTCAATGGAGAGACTGATGTCTTGATGCCGTCTATATTATAGCGATAGATCCGTATTAGAGGATCCTCGGTATCCTTAGCTTGAAAAATATCCAAGCTGCGTGCTCTTATATTTTTTATGCGAAATTTTTCTGTCCTCCACAGTGTTGAACTTTGATTTAACTTTCTGACTTTTTATTCTTTGACAGGTACTATCGTATGTTTGAGGCCACACAAGATGGCTTGGGTAGAAATGCTCCTGTTCATAGCATACATGGGTCATTGCTCGCTGTTGGGGAACTTTTGAGGTTTGTAATGATGGTCCTCTCTGCTGTAATTAGTTTTAATCTTTATGGCAGATTGATTTTATGGTTGAGTCGGTTAGTTTGAAGTTTCTTATCTTATAAATGTACCGTTTTCTTAGTAAACTTGAAAGCACTTCTGTTCCTTGTTAAAACATTTAGAAATCCATGTCCATCCTGGGATCGTGATACATATCTGTTGTTCTTACAAACAGAACATAATTTCAGAGGAACAGTATTGCTCCCTATGGGTTATACTAGTTTGTGAAAATAATGCAATCAACAGAGGAAGAAGTTTGTGGCCAAGTAGAGAAGCCCCAACTGTGGTTATAATGCATGGAAATGTCACTTGTGGTGTAAAAAGTCTTTTTCTTGCGGTAAAAGTTACTTTTTCCTTCCTAATGCAGGAATACAGGTGAATTCATGATGTCGAGGTATAGAGAAGTTGCTGAAATTGTTCTTAGATATTTAGAGCACAAGGATCGGCTTGTTCGACGCAGCATAACATCATTGTTACCTCGGATTGCACATTTCCTTCGTGATCGATTTGTTACACACTATTTAACGGTTTGCTAGCATCTCATCTTGTTTGTTTTCTCTATGCGGGCTCTTTGCTGCTCCTTATGTGGTTTCAAAATTACTTTTCCTACAGATATGCATGAAGCATATACTTGGAGTTCTACAGACACCAGCTGATCGAGCCACTGGGTTTATAGCCCTTGGCGAGATGGCAGGTGCTCTAGATGGGGAACTTATCGATTATTTGCCGACAATAATGCCTTACATACGTGATGCGGTATGTATTTCCTCTCACTTTCAATTGTTGCTTATAAAGTAAACTTTTTGGCTGCAGCAAATTTTTTTAAGTCAAGAGAGTTTGATCATGGTTATATTTTTGAGTATTCGGGCTATCAAGAACCACTTTCCAATTTTGGGTAGGTAGTTAGACTCAGTAGACTCTGTTTTTCTGTAATTTGATAAATGCTTTTCTTGTGTAGAGTTTCTTTGTTCTTTGCTTTCAAAAGAAAAGAAGAGATTTTGACTATGCAGGATGGAGCTGCATAATTAAGAGATGCATGCTTCCTGTTGACCAACATGGAAGGATGAATACTGGTTAGAGGCTGAAAGCCAATATGTCCACAATCATGTACTGCCATGTTGGTGGAAGGATTGACATGTTAGCATAGTTATTCTTTCGCTAAAAAAGATATTTTAGCAAATATTCTATTTTTGTTGGTTCTGACCAACTTGTCCGTAGTGGGGGAGTGCTCTATAAATGTTGGTGAAAATATCTTAATATCTGGTGTTTTCTGATTTGTAGATTGCTCCACGTAGAGGTAGGCCTTCACTTGAGGCTCTGGCATGCGTCGGAAACATTGCCAAAGCCATGGGGCTGAAGATGGAACCTCACGTTCGTGGACTGTTGGATGTTATGTTTTCAGCTGGTCTTTCTCCAACACTTGTAGAGGCTCTTGAGAAAATAACAATTAGGTACAAGATGGTGGTATATCTCTTGTCCTGGGTTAATGTGGTGATAAAATGTGAAGAATTTACTTTCCGTTTAAATTTATTTCAGTATCCCATCTATGCTACCTACAATACAAGTTCGGTTGCTCAGCTGCATTTCAAATGTTCTTTCCAAGTCACATCCTCCTCAGGCAAGGCCGGCTGTAGCCATGGTTCGAGGGAGCATGATGAATACTTCACAGCAACTCTCCGAGTTCAGTGGTTCAGCTCTTGTGCAAATTGCTCTGCAAACTCTTGCCCGTTTCAATTTTAAGGTGCTAAACGGTGACGGTTTCATTTGAAGCATCCATATTATATCTATCATGGCTTGATGCTGACACTGTCATCATTAGGGTCATGAGCTTCTTGAATTTGTCAAAGAATCAGTTGTTGGGTACTTGGACGATGAAGATGGAGGAACACGAAAAGATGCAGCACTATGCTGTTGCAGACTGGTTGCAAGTTCTTTCTCTGATGTGACATCCACACAATTTGGTTCGACTAGATCAAATCGAACTGGAGGGAAGCGAAGGCGGCTGATTGAGGAGGTGATTTCTTGTAATTGTTGTGCGTTCGATCTTCTTCTATCGGTTTGTGTGTAAATTACATGCATGTGGATTTTGTACATTATGGGTAAAAAGAAACTACGTTATAGCAATGTGAAACTATTCAGTGTTTTAAGTCTTCTTGACGTAGTCCGTTCAGTGTTCTTGTCCATTTTCTAAGGTGGTGTTGTATTATCATCAATCTCTTTCGCTGTTACTTTTTTCCTGACACGAGGATACATATTCAGATTGGCTATTCAAACTGAAACTGTGGTTTCCCCCAGAAACACGTCTCTTAAATGCTGAAGTACCATCCACACTGAAACATCCTTTTTGTAAATTTTGATCTGTAAGGTTAATATTTTGGCGTTCATTTGAAATTCTGAGTTAGGCTATATGACCATTGTTGCTGCATTTGAACATCAGTACCATTTGGTTCGATAGGTTAGGAATAGAACAATATAAGATAGGATCAAATATCTCATATTGTATCTTCCGTTTGGTAAATGAATGGATATAAGGTTGGGTATGCACATATACTAACAAACTGGGTGTTTGGTGTGAATGGAATAGGACCAGATTAATAATAAGAAATCTAAAATACATTGTGAAATTGGGGAAAAAAACTCTAGGCTGAGGAGTAACCTCAATGGGGTGGTGGCCAACCCCTAAGTTCATGGACTGCTTCACTGTGATCAGTTGCTGATCTTGGATCAGTGTGTGGATACCGAGAGAAATAGAGATCTGGAGGTGATCACTGCCGTGGTGGTGCACCTCAGAATGGTGACTGCAGCAGTATGGTTGCCTTTCACCATGGCCACAGACTGCCGCTGCTCTCCCTCACCTCTCTCTTCGAAGCCTAGTAGCCATGTTTTTTCTTAATTTATTATTATTTTTTTACTAGAGAGGGGAAATACTGCCCGGTTATTCCTCCTCTAGGTGGGCTATTTTTTTTTTCCCCAGGATGTATCCAGTTTATACCCCATTCGATGACAAAACCAAAAGCTTGGATAGGATGAAAAGTATCCTATTCGGTTCCCAAATGTAGCCTATGGGGTATAATAGCGTGTTTGCATTGTGTTGGGACCAAGGGAAAGCATGTCTTTTGTGCACACACCATCATGCTTTTATATTGTGGTTTCCAGAAATTACCCTAGATATTTATAATATTATGTGATTAGTATTAAACTGGAGATCATACATCTACCATTTTTTTCCTCTGTAAAAAAAAAAAAGGTTTACTGAGTGGCACTAGGGGAGTGTTAACCCCTTTACAGAAATCATTTACAAGTCAAGGTGTTCAACATATCTAACTTATGAACCTCTACCAATCTAGTTTGGTCATCAAACAAAGGTGATATAAAACAGCTGTGAATCCTTTATATGTGCAAAATCATCTTCCACACCCCTGAAAGCTCTCTTGTTTCTCTACCTCTATACTGACCAAAAAGCAGTAAGAGGAATCATTTGTGGTTTTCTGCTTGAATTTTCCTTTCCTTTTAACTTCGCAGCTCTCAGTTGGGACTCTTCTATGAAAACTAAGTATTAAGATAGCTAACAATGGAATCTGTGTTGCATTGACCCACTACAATGACTGATCCTTGTTACAGCTTGTTGAGAAACTCCTCATTGCTGCTGTTGCGGATGCTGATGTAACTGTAAGGCGGTCAATCTTCTATTCCTTGCATGTGAATAGAGGATTTGATGAGTATTTAGCACAGGCAGATAGTCTCAGTGCTGTTTTTGCTGCTTTAAATGATGAGGTACTCTCTCATTCCTTCATTTATTTCTTCTTCCTGAAGGATGTCATGAATTTGAAAAAAGTAATGTATACCTGCATGCACACAAGCAGACATTTATAGTCATGCAAATACAGGTGCACATGTGTACATTTTTGCAAAGCCCAGATGTTTTTTATGGTAACATACTAGGTTAGCAACGTTGATCCTGGTTACTGCCCTTTCCTCAACCCTTATCAGGCATTGATTATTTATTCGAGGACCTGAAAAGATTTGGTAAAGGACCTATAGGGAAACTGGAACGATTTATTTGTTTGACATGGTCCCAATATTTAAGGGTTTATGGACAAAGAACAGAGATAATCCTCTAAGAGATCATAAATTTCTGTATAATGAACTGTTTGCTGTTTGTGATTTGCCCCTCTGAGCTGTTTGGATGTTTTAGTTTTGAGAAGCAAACGTCCTAGAATTTTGCACTTCTCCATAACCATTAGAAATTTTTCGTAAGGGAGGATGAAAATTTGGAGAAGCCTTACATTCATCATGATGTTAATTAGTCTACACGTATCACCTAATTGAATTCAATAGTTTTGTCCTCTATGATCAAATAATCTTTCGCCTAAAGTTGACCCTTCTTTCTGTAAGATTGACCGGCTGATGTTCCGGAATGTTGTAGCATAGATTAGCTGGTAATAGTACAGTTACATTGTTTTTTTGCTAGTGGAAGTTGTACTTACATAGATTTAGTACAATTTGTGACCTTTACAGTGGTGAAGTTGTCTGAGTTTATTAAAAGTAAAATCAATACACCTTGATGCAGAATGGGAATGACAGAGTTGTCTTCCAGATATGGCTGTATTGCGACTTGTTTTGTTTTCTCTCTTTAGTTACTGGTGCCTGTTTGTATGTCTCAAATTAATGCTGCTGTCAGTTAATGAAATTACAGACTAAGGATGTAGATCTTATCACACTCCCAATCTTGTATAGCAAAATTCTGCATTTTCTTTTTGCAGATTCCTCTGTGTCATTACTCTTAGCTTATATTTTGTACCTAAGTCCTTTTTTGCGTTTTTTGTCCAATGTTGGGTATTCATTACCTTTTACTGATGCATTGCACACTTTTTGGAAGGATTTCGATGTTCGGGAATATGCTATCTCAGTAGCTGGGAGGTTATCTGAGAAGAACCCTGCCTATGTCCTTCCAGCTCTTCGTCGCCATCTCATACAGTTGCTGACATATCTAGAGCAAAGGTCATGTGAAATGTTCTTTTAAGTTTGTCTTTAAATACTGGTGTGTGGTTTAACAAATACGTATAAATGTTAATCTGTTGTTTGTTTTGAACTACACTTTTCTTGACAAGTCTTCTTTCACTGATGCTCAAAATAGAAATCGGGTGCTTTTAAGGCAAGCTATTTGCTAAGATGCCCCTTCTCTGTCAGCAGTGCAGATAGCAAATGCAGGGAAGAAAGCGCGAAGTTACTTGGTTGCTTAATACGAAATTGCGAACGATTGATACTCCCATACGTGGCTCCAATTCACAAGGTTTCACTGATAATTTGATGATTGTAGCCATATTCAAAGTGTTTATTTCTGTATTTATTGAGTGAGTTCCATTTCAGGCACTTGTTGCTAGGCTTGTGGACAGCTCCATGGGCAATGCTAATACAGGCATTGTAAGTGGAGTTCTTGTAACTGTGGGGGATCTTGCTAGAGTGGTGAGTTAAATATTATTTTTACTGTTCTGATAGTGTGTGGAAATTTTCATGTACTCTTAAAAGGGTAACATAGAATTTTAAGTTGAGTATATCTATGAATCTCCACTTTCAATGTCAAAACTAATTTATCATCCCTAAATATAGAACTTTAAGTTTATATATATGATTCTTAAATTTCAACATAAAGCAAATTCCTTGTGCATAGATGGAGATTGAATTGTCAATAATGATAAGGTTGTACTGATCTTAAATTGCTATCAATTAGGATTGAAATCCCTCAGAAGTCCTGGTGAACTTGATTCTGTGTGAAGTCCAGACCATTTGTTAGGTTTTTGATTTAGGAATGTAAGACCGAGGATCATTTATGACCAACAATGATAGTTTTGGGCCCAGATGCAAGCTTCTCATTGGCTTGGTTCCATCCAGAGTTACTTTTTTACTCAGCCACTTCTTGGGGTTCCTTTTATTTCACAAGATCTGAACATGGAAATATAATGGTGTTGAGTGCATGGATTCTTTCTTTAGAGGCTGTTGAGGTTTCCTCTTTTGGTTTAGTTAGCAGCAATGTCTCGTCCGCTTACTCTCCCTCTTTTAAAAGAATTTTTTTTCCCATGGTCAATGTTGATTTCATGAGGTTCATTGTTTTCTCATGGATGGAAATATGGTGATACATTATAGAGGTATATTTCCTATTTTTCCAATATGATTATTTGCATATTTTACTGAGTCTGCTGATGTCCCTTTTTAGCTATGTGGTTTGCAGATAATGTTCCATATAGAATGGCTCATAGGAGGATGAGACATTGAAAGACTTGGTTGTGTCCCCACAATTTTTGTCTGACAAACAATTGAATTTCTGGACTAGAATCCAATTAAGTAGGAAATCTCCATTGCTCGACCTTTAACAAGCTTTAGTGGTTGTGTATTTGCATCCCTATCGTTTGAAAACCTCAAGGATGTCTTATTTTATGAGCCCTGTGTTGTCCAAATTCTTTATGTTATGGTGCCATGAGTGACTTCTCTCTTTTATGCTTTTAGACTTTATTTGTAGTGTAGCACTGGCACCACTAGCAAATGTTCTATTTTCTTCAAAACATTAAAATCTTGGTCATGGTGTTTGTTTAGGGTGGTTTTGCAATGCGACAATATATCCCAGATCTAATGCCTTTAATTGTGGAAGCTCTATTGGATGGAGCTGCAGTTGCAAAAAGAGAAGTGGCAGTGTCCACTCTGGGTCAGGTTGTACAGAGCACTGGGTATGTTGTACTTTTCTTACGTTCTAAAATTTCTTTAAGTATTTGCTTAAGGATCATTGCCAGTGTAACTTTGTTTTCTAGACAAGCTTTGTTGAGATCAAGACGTGTCCACTGCCATGTTAACCTATGAGTCACATATCATGATATCAAGAGTGCTTGTGTAAAGAAAAAGCTATGCTGGCAGTTTATGGCATAAAATTCTTTTTGTCACCTCCCTTTAAAAAGACATGATGTATGCATTTTGATTCTGTTTTCTTTAGACACTCCAGGCTGTTGAAAACCTTATAACACATTTTAATGTTCATTATTTTCCCTTTTTTTTCCTGGTTTTAAATGCCACTCAAGCTGACTGGTCCAGTCAATGCTTACGTGGCAGTCCTTATTAGCATTTTTATTCTTATTTTCTTGAAAAGACCACCAAAAACCAAGGTCAGTAGTGTAGGGATCCGATTCAAAAAAATAATTTCAGGGATACAGCACCTCCTTGGTGCTGTATTGATTAAGTTCTCTTTGTTTACAAGGAAAATTGGTCAGTTTTTTGAATGTGAATCATCACAGGTTGTAAAATGGCTTATGGAGAAACCTATCTCCCAAATATAGCATTATTATCAGGAAATTGTGAAATAATGTGATATTATTTTGTATTATGACATGCCGAATCAGTACACCATCCAAGGCTCTTGTTTGGTTTAGGAGAAATATGAGCCTAATCTCCATCTTAATATTTCCATTTAGCTCTGAATAAAGCAGAAATCTCAAAAGTATTGTTTTTTTTTTCCTTGAGCAACACTTTTGGTGAAATGGGAATACTTGTTCATATTTTCTTTAAATAAAATAGGGTGATGATGAAGGTAGTTTTATAATCCAGATCCTGTATAAGTGATATTGTTGGATTGCAAAATTTTCATTTTGTCAAACTCCAACAGATAAAAAAAATATGAAAGAGAAGGATGGTCAAGTCTTTCTTCAATGGTCAGCATGGTTATGGGAGAATCATAGTGTCTAAATGTTACACTTGATTGGAAGTTCTCCACAAGTTGTACCAAATTCAAGAATTGTGATTAAATCTTGGCGAATAGTATGCTTCACACTTGAAGTCAAAGTGTTTGGTATTTTTCGTTGATTTGAATCACATAGTTCTTATGAATTCTACATTTTGAACAATCCATGGGATTACACTAGAAAATGTATTCTAGAAATTGAAATAAATTATTGTCGTGCTTTACCTGATTACTTAGATATATTTGTATTTATGCATTCACATAGCTGTAAAAAGGTTCTTCATGTCAATTTATCTAAAGATTATTCCATCCCATTGTACATACGGCATTAAGTACTTCGCAATTTGCATTTGAATGTTGAGGATAACATAGTTGAGTAATCTATTATGATAAAATTTTGTGCCACTGTGGGGTCCTTTGTTCACTTCCTTGTGTCAACCTGGATCATGCTTCAATGGTGTATGTCTCTTCTCTTGTTCAATTCTTTTCATATGTGAATTTAATGGCTACTTTCAAAGAAAATGAGTTTGTGTTTTCTGAGATTAACTGTAATGCATGTAAAACCTTCAGAATGTTTTGACGTTTGATCTTTGCAGGTATGTGATAACTCCTTACAATGAGTATCCTGCACTACTTGGCTTACTCTTGAAATTTCTGAATGGCGAGTTAGCATGGTCAACCAGGCGTGAAGTTCTTAAGGTAAATGAGTTAAAAATTCTTGTATATTTATGCCTACTTATAAACTGTGATGTTTAAGTAATAATGCGATTGAAATTTCTCCTGTGCTTATATCAGGTTCTTGGGATTATGGGTGCTTTGGATCCCCACATGCATAAACGAAATCAGCTCACGTTGCCGGGTTCACTTGGAGAAGTTGCTCGTGCTGCTGTTGATCCAGGCCAGCACATTCAGACCATGGATGAAGTAGCCATTGATCTTTGGCCATCTTTTGCTACATCAGAGGATTATTATTCTACGGTAGGATATGGACCTCAGAAAAGTCTCTCTGTTGTAGCAAGTATCAGATTCTTTATATGTGGGAATCATAGATTTCACTGATCTTTGTTAACAATGTAAAGTTCATGTATGTTTTCATGTGTGTTTATCTCTTTTTGTGAATGACTCCAGGTGGCGATAAATTCTCTGATGCGGATTCTTAGGGACCCCTCCCTCGCTAGTCACCACCATAAAGTGGTTGCCTCACTTATGTTCATTTTTAAGGTATGTGGTTTATTTAGAATTTTCGTTAATCTTCAATTGTTGTGCGTGTATAATCTCTCTCTCTCTCTCTGAAACTTTCTTTTTTCTTTTTTTGATCTGGCTCTCTCTGAAACTTAATCGACTCCTTTTCTTGCAAGATCAGTCAATGGGTCTTGGTTGTGTTCCATACTTGCCAAAGGTAAGTCATCAGAAAGCAGGAGGGGGGATGATGAGGGAAAGGTGAATTTGGCTATATTTTTCACAGTTATTGTTGAGTGTTGTTTTTAACTGCAGGTTTTACCTGATCTCTTTTACATAGTCCGTATATGTGATGACACACTGAGGGACTTCATAACATGGAAGCTTGGAACTCTTGTATCCATTGTCCGGCAGGTGTGTTTTATGTGAAAACTTCCATGGCATCATTGTATTGGGCTCCTATGAAGGTTTTTATGGGGAAGATTATGTGGCTTATGCAGCACATTCGCAAATATCGGCCAGAATTGCTTTCGTTAATCTCTGAACTGTGGGCATCTCTGAGCTTGCCTCGTCCTCCACCTGGCTATCCAGTGAGCCCCTCTCTATATATATTATATTATATTATGTATAATATACATATATATGTATCTGGCAACATGCGTGGACTGATTTTCGGCCAAAATATTCTCAGGTTCTGCATCTGGTCGAACAGTTGTGCCTGGCTCTCAATGATGAATTCAGAACATATCTTCCCGATATACTTCCATGTTGTATTCAAGTCCTTAGTGATGCAGAACGGTGCAATGACTACACAAATGTTCTTGATATCCTTCATACCCTTGAAGTCTTCGGTGGTTCGTACTATTATACTCTTCTGATGTTTAGTTTGGGTGAAATTAAGAGGATTAAATGAGAATCTCGCCGAATTAAAGCAGTTTGCAGTGTAATTTTGTCCCATTTTATCTGTTCTATTTTCTTGAATCCACTATAGAATTAGTCTATCTTGTATATTCATTTTGAGAGAAGGAAGGATGGATGGAGGAATATTGGAATGCTTGCATGATGAAGAGGGAGTGTTCTTGAAGAGATCAGTGGTTCTAGAACTAATGAGTTAGTACAGGAATTTGTATTAAATTGTATAGATAAGATTTGAAAATTGGAGTCTTTTCTCATTGGAAACTTTGGGGTAGTAGGACTGTTCTTGCATTGAGTTATAAGTACTAGCAAGTATTCACTTATTTGACTCCTTGAGTGAAGATCCTTCTGCTATTTTGATGTATTGAAGCATTATCACCCATAGAGGGACACACCCTTTACTCTTAAACAAATACAGGGACCTTGGATGAGCACATGCATCTCCTTCTTCCAGCACTCATTCGATTGTTTAAAGAAGATGCTCCGGTAGACAAACGACGTGCTGCCATTAAAACTTTAACCAGATTAATCCCTCGAGTTCAGGTAGGCAGTTTAATTTCTCATGAGTTAAGCTGGTAATACGTGGGATCCTCCTATTGATAGCACAGCACATGTCAAGGATAGGACAATACTACTTTAAAATAAAGATGAGTGCCTCTCTTTTAAGGACTAAAATTGTGGAACTTACTTTTGATGGCAAATATCTGTTATGCATATTGTTGGTTTTAATTTAGATGGGAATCAATTGTGTGAAGAGGAAACTATCTTTGTTGGAGATATGTAAATTTCTCACTCAAGCATATTGACTGAAAATTGCATCCTCTGAGGTAGAGATCAGATAATAGGTTGCAGCTCCTTCTGATTTGGATCCTCTTCGCTTATTGTAAACATTTACATCCTTGAGAGTTGCTGCTGTTTGCCCCTGTATTAACGAATCTAGTGGATATGAACTATCCATCTGAAAATATTGCAAGTGTCATGACATTTTCAGTCTTCAATTCTGGTCATATTTCTCAGAGGCAGACTTGATTAACTTAGAACTCTTCATTGGTCCAAAATAACATCGCAAATTGTTGAATGAGTAAAATTTATAGCGTTGCTTCACACCAAAAAGGAGAGCATTCTTATCCTATCTCTCGATCTCTCCGTCTAAAGTTGTAATAGTGACATTGCTACTGTGTCAGGAAAGGTGGTTGTTCTGCATGTTTAATACTTCATTCTGGCAAATGAAAATCAAAATTCTTAATGTTTCTTTTTGCTCATAGGCGAGTAGAATTTGTGGAAGTGTAGTTGAAGATAATTTTCAGAGAATGGAAAAGGGGAGTATTTTTTTTTTTTTGGGAAGGATGGGGTGATGCCACTTGTTATGTTTGTTGATTTTATGCATTTAAATCTATGAAACAGGTATAGATTATCAGTTTTTGGGAACACATATAACCTTTATCTTTCTTTCTATTCTTGCTAATAGCTAGTTCTTTGTTCTATTTTTCTCCATCTATTGTTTTGGGTGAATCTATTTTGACTCTTATATGCACTCTTACTGTTATCAGGTTACTGGTCATATATCTTCACTAGTCCATCACTTGAAGCTGGTTTTGGATGGGTTAGTTCGTTCCTAAGTTTTGGAATTATATCTAAAAGAAGTAGAACAAAGTCTTCTTGCATGATGCCTGAATGTTGTATTTGTTTATGCAGCACATATTCTTTTAATTATATCTTTCTATTGTATTCCCAGCTTTCATTTTTCAATTCATTTTGTTTGGGGTCAAGTTGAAAGTTAAATCTTTTCTGTTGACCATCTTCTATTTTAAAAAGCAAACAGAAAATGAAGTATGCCTGTCTTTCTCTTTGTTGATTCTTTAAAACTTCTCTCATCTGTTTATGCTCAACTTGCAGAAAACTTGATGAGCTCAGGAAGGATGCTGTTGATGCACTTTGTTGTCTTGCTTATGCCCTCGGGGAGGATTTCACCATCTTCATACCATCGATACACAAACTTCTTTTAAAACATCGATTAAGGGTCCTCTTTCTGACTAATGAATTCCTTACAGATTGCATCCTTCATGTTGCTTTTTTATTGATTTTTATATGACAGTGGCTAATCTATTTTCAGCATAAAGAATTTGAGGAGATTGAAGGTCGTGTCCATAGACGTGAACCGCTGATCTCAGGAAGCACGACTGCTCAAAAGCTAAGCCGACGGCTTGCTGTAGAAGTAATCAGTGACCCATTGAATGACGCGGAGAATGATTCTTATGAAGATGGGTCTGACGTGCAAAAAGAGCATAGAATTGGTCAGGTATATTCTACTCTCATTATTAGTGAAAAGGTGTTTTTGGGGCTTCACCTCATCAGTAAAAGGCAGGTCAAATGAGTAGGGTTTCTTTGAGAGTAGTCTGGCGTCTTTCGTGAGACGCATGGACTATTTAAGTATGAGGGACATTTAATTTTAGATGGAGTGCTAGATTGGAAAATGGAAATATAGAATTGGGTAAGGTGCTTCTTACCCGCAAATAGTACGTCGTTACATGGTTACACTGTGAAGTTGAGAAATCACTGGGAATTGTTCTTTCATATTTAAATGTTGGTAGTGGGCGAATCACGTGACACCCACTATAGACGTTAATGAGTCATGGAATAGCAAAATATCACTTGAGTTTTTCTGAGCAATTTATGGTTGGAAGTTTGAATTTACCCCATCTATTTTTTTGATAAGTACTAATTAAAGAAAATTTCTCTAGAACATGGGGTTTCGTGAGAAGTTAATGAGTAACAGAATAGCAAAATATTACTTGGGGTTTTGTGAGAAATTTATGATTTGAAGCTCGAATCTACCCCATCTATTTTCTTGATAAGTACTAATTAAACTAAATTTCTCTAGAACATAAGTTATTCATAAGAACCACAGATTAAAAGAAACCTAAAGACCCGTCCTTTTTATCTAATTGGGAGTTTTTTCCAATACTATGTCTATATTGGAGCAGTCAAAATGGTTTAAAGGCCCATATTTTAACTCATATTTATTGTAGTGGGTTGTAAATGGGTCACCTCAATGGTGAAATATGGGTAAAATTGGGTGGTAAAAAGAAAAGGCTAAAACAAATGAGTCTAAGTGGGTCTAAGGTAGACCCACTTTCAATCCACATAATAAATAGGTCTTAGGCTAAATGGATTACCTAACAAGTTTTAAGTTAATTACAAACAGGCCATTGTTATTTATTTATTTATTTATTTTTAATTTTTAATTTTCCATTTTTAATTTTTTTTTTCCCTGTTTTCCTTTTTGTTGGTAGCTGGCCATGGCGATGGCCAGGGAAGGTTGAGCTCGTTGATTCGGTCTCTGGTGAGCTCGAGGCTTGTAGACCTTTGGTGCTGGCAAGACTCGAGCTCATAGATTTGGCGAGGCCAAAGCCTCACAGACCTCTGGAGAGGCTCCAGCCTCATCGTGCTGATTTGGCAAGGTTGAAGCCTCATGTACCTCTGGCGAGACTTGAGCTCGCCAGCCTTGAGCAAGCTTGAGCTTGCTGATTTGGCAAGGTCAAACCCTTGCCGACCTTTGGCGAGGTGTGCCTTGCTCGAGTTTGGCGAGGATTGAGCTTGTTTATAGCCAGTCGCCACTTGCTGCCGTGGCTAATGATCGGGCGAATAAGAAGGAAAAATAAAAGAAGAAAAAATAAAAATAAAAATAATTAAAAAATCGATACTTATCAATTAAAATTTATTATTATTATTTATTTTTTTAAATAAAATAAAATATCTGACCAAAATAAAATGTAGTAAAATAAAAGGCCATAGTCACCTTTGGTCTCTTTGATTTTTTTGTTTTTACATTTTTTATTTTATTTATTTACATCTTCATATTTTGTTATCTTACTTTTTTAATTTGATATAAAATTTTATCAAAGTAACACATTAACATGAAGAGCTTATGGGTTCAATGTTGGTATTTATTTTCATAATTAGGGTTAAGAATGGATGTGTTTTACTTAAATGGGTCAAGTCGGGTCGAGTATGAGTCATTGAAATTGTATTGCATGAAAATGGGTCAATATGGGTCAGACCATTTTCGACCCAAACCTGACCTGCCATCCATTTGACACCCCTAGTCTATCTATAGTTGCAAACCAGCTTGGTACTTTGAATATGAAACAGCTAGGCTCTTAGCATGACTCTGCTGAGAGCTGTATTCCTTCATGCATTAAAAAGTATCCTTACATAGTATTTTTTCTTTCTCATGCATGGACTCATGCCTTTATACCTTTCATTTAATTTTGCTAGCCATACTTGTGGAACTCATTTTTGGCTGAAACTTTTGAATTGCAAATTGAAATACTGATTTTTTTTTTCAATGCCAGATAAATAATGGTTCCTGAAAGGTTATGTTTTAGATACCGAATTGTAGTTTTTTCCTGTCCCTCTGTTCAAGTTCTGACTCAAAGTGGGTCATTATCTGTTGGAGTAGTAGTCTTGTATTCGGTCTTTTAGGTCCTGACATCGCCTTGATGTGATGTTAGTATGCATTCTCTGTTTACTCCTTTTAAGCTACTCTAGATGTGTAGTAATAATTATTATTTGGTTTTGATCATTTCTGCCAAATGTAAGATTTGGTATTTAAAGAAACTTAGAAGCAGTTTAACTTTTTATCTACTGCCGGTGTTTGGTCCTTGTTTGGTTTTGATCATTTCTGCCAAATATAAGATTTGGTATTTAAAGAAACTTAGAAGCAGTTTAACTTTTTATCTACTGTCAGTGTTTGGTCCTTCTTGTTTTGTATGATTTGTTTTTATCTATCACTATGGTTTACTCGTCTAGGCTTGCTAATTTTTGGTACTTAGATTTTGATAGAAGAGCATCCATCTTTTATCAATTTTGGCCTTTTGGTCGTTCTCATTTTTGCATTCCACTTTTGCCTTTTGCTTATTGTAGATTTTGTTTGTGTGGTTCCGGAGCATTCATAACTTGAATCCACCTTCACATAATGCTTACATTTTCTGTCATTTTACTATGACATGATAATAGTTTTTATATAACAACTTAAAATTTTTTATTAAAGGTCAATGTTGGTCGTCTACTTGCTGCTGGGGAGGCTTCTCAACGCAGCACTAGAGAAGATTGGGCTGAATGGATGCGGCACTTTAGCATTGAGCTCTTGAAACAATCTCCATCTCCAGCTCTGCGAACATGTGCAAGGTTGGCACAGTTGCAGGTGGGGTTAACATTTCTCATCTCACACTTTTCTGGTTTTGGCTTGAGGATCTAACCAAATGATCTTCAGCCCTTTGTTGGAAGGGAGTTATTTGCAGCTGGCTTTGTGAGCTGTTGGACACAGCTGAGTGAATCTAGTCAGAAACACTTGGTTCGGAATTTAGAGATGGCATTTTCTGCTCCAAATATCCCTCCTGAAATTCTTGCAACACTTCTTAACTTGGTATGTCTTTAATATGTGAGCTGCGTGCTTGAGTCAATCTGACTTTGAATATGGATTATGCTTTGATTTGTATTCTTTCAGAAAAATTGTCTATCATTTTCCTTTCAGCAATGTTTATGCATTATTGATAATGAAAGCTCATGTTGGAATTCCTTCTTTATTCTTTTTTGGGGCATTTCAATTCAATTTGAAATGTTTGAGGCAATATCTGCAGGCTGAGTTCATGGAACATGATGAGAAACACCTTCCAATTGACATCCGACTCCTTGGTGCTCTTGCAGAGAAGGTATTGTTGATGCATTCCTGTCAAGAAAGTTTTCTTCATTTTAACTTAAGCAATATCCGAGACCATGTTTAGAGCGTATTTTGGACTTTGTATATAGTTAATAATTAGCCATGGGCCCATCTATCATTTGAAGAGAACTGAAACTTTTTAAATATTGCGGGTAGGCAGATTCGGAAATCCTAATTTCTATCTTCTGATTGCTTCTGACACATTGCCGTTGGTGCTGCAGCATCAATTCTGGTTTTACTCGATTGAATCACTCTATTTTTGGTTGATGTAACGTTGCAGTTTCGTGCTTTTGCAAAGGCACTGCATTACAAAGAAATGGAGTTTGAAGGTGCACGCTCCAAGAAGATGGATGCTAACCCTGTTGCTGTAGTTGAAGCTCTAATACATATAAATAATCAGCTACACCAACACGAGGTCTGCTTTCATTATTTACGCTTGTTGACAATCTACATATTGCTTCTTGAAATTGATTATGTCTGCTCTCTGATTTTCATCGCACGATCATTGTATTAATGATAAATGATTCCTACTATTAGGCGGCAGTTGGAATGCTAACCTATGCCCAGCAAAATCTGGATGTGCAACTGAAGGAGTCATGGTAATGTTGATTTTGACTATTCTACTGGATTTGGCGTTTTATTTTGTTTGTGCACATGTCTAGTTTTTAATCATGGTTTTAGCTTTTCACTGTAGCCATGGCTTTTGGTGTGTGGCATGTAACATCTATTTTAGATTTAAAAAATGCTTTATTTAAATAATTATGATGTTGAACATCTCGAATATTAAAAATATAAAATAAATATTTCATTTCTAGCCGTTTAAATTTTCTTAAATATGCTTTCTAACTAAACTGCTTAAGCGAAAAGCTAGAAGGTAGGTCCCAACTTCTGGCTTCTATGCCAAAATCCCTGTTGTTTGATAAATTATTGTGCTAGCATGATAAGCCCAAATCATCAAATAATGCTGTGCCCAATTATCACTCATAGTGTGCCTTCCATGTGCAACGACTTCTGCAACTTCCTCCAATTTCTTGTGATTTTGAAGTTTGGACATTGATCCACTACACAGTTGGATGGCTAGCTGTAATTGCTAGTTGTACACCACATAGATTGATGATGTGTTGTGTAAAGCCAACTCAATTCCTTTTGCGTATGATGTATGTACTTTCTTGGTCAATATGACAAAAAGTAGATCTTACCCAACCCATTGACATGAATGCTTATATAGGCCTGTCTTTTCAGGTATGAGAAATTGCAGCGATGGGATGATGCTCTGAAGGCGTATACTCTCAAGGCGTCTCAGGCATCTGGTCCACATCTGGTTTTAGATGCTACATTAGGTTAGTGGTTGTTTGTGTGCATTTAGTTGTTGTGTAGCAAGTCTAACTTATTATACCTTTAATCTTTGGAAGAATTGGTTTGTGATGAAATAATTTTTTTTCGCGTTGTTGAGAATTTCCCATAGTCCATCTTGCCATATGTCTTCCTGGAAATGAACCATCTCCCCACTATAGAGTCATGCTTTTGGGGTGAACTTCAAGAGCTTCTACAAGACGTGTATATGTACACCAGTCTTTGGATGGTGTATATTGTGTCTTATTACTACTTTGAGATCAGAATGATTGGACCTGCATGAATGTGGTTACGGAACTGATATGGCAAGAAAGATTTTACACTGAAGAAGTTTAGGAACAAAAGTGGATAGCACCTTGCAAATGTTATACTCATAAGGGATGTGGAAATGCTCAGTGCTTAGTAGAGTTGAATTGTAACTTTAACGATTTATCATATTGGTTGCTTTCCTTTTCCAGTCTTGCCTGGAGTTTACCCTTTTGCGTGTAGTCTCTAGTTAGTGCAACAATTATAATGTGGCAGTGACCTTTCCCTGAGTAGAATGATACTTTGTTGATTGACAATTTGGATTGAATTGAATGTGCCCTATCTGTTCGCCATTCAGCAGGTGCTTGATCTGGGTTTTCTTGTTGCTAGATGTGTATAGATATCTAAAACGAGTATATGTCAGAACTTTTCTGCCCCTCATTCCTAGCTCTTTCCACATGTGTGTATTTCAGGCCGGATGCGATGTCTTGCGGCTTTAGCTAGATGGGAAGAACTCAACAATTTATGTAAGGAATATTGGACTCCAGCTGAGCCAGCTGCCCGTCTAGAAATGGCACCAATGGTTAGGATGTTTATCATAGCAATGCTCCTCTTTATATCACTGCTTCTCTTCTTTCTTGTTACGTATTTTTAATTTTTTTCGTGTTACTCATAGGCTGCTAGTGCTGCTTGGAACATGGGAGAGTGGGATCAGATGGCGGAGTATGTCTCTAGACTGGATGATGGTGATGAAACTAAGTTTCGAGGTTTAGGGAACTCTGCTGGTGGTGGTGATGGCAGTAGCAATGGCACATTCTTTAGGGCTGTTTTACTTGTGCGCAGAGGGAAGGTAGTTTGCTGTGCTCTTCTGTCTCAATTGTTTAGATATACTCAGCATTGACCTTCCCTTGTACCTTGCAGTATGATGAGGCACGTGAATATGTTGAGAGGGCCAGAAAGTGCTTGGCAACTGAGCTTGCTGCTTTGGTAAGTTTCCTCTATCTTAAGAGCTTAATCCTTTTTAGTGAAATTTCCGCTGTCGAAGTTTGTACAAACAATTCCTGCTGCACTTCTTTCTCGTGCATATTTTTCATCATGCTGGCCACCCCTTTTTCTCTTGTATACTCCACTTAACAAAAGTAAATCTAATCTCTGTGATTTTTATCGATATTAAGACTATGCTGGAAATCAAATGAGTAACTAACATTTCGCTAATAGGCATTAAGGTTTCCTACATATATAAAAGAATACATCCAATAAATTTACAAAAATAACAAAAGACAGCATGGTGTATGATATTTGTTAGCACCACAACGGTTGCGGGGCCCACCATTCCTGTTACGTAATGGCCTTTACAGACTGATCTGTAATTCCTTGGTTGTAACTGCTCACTCTAGCATTTGGATCTGCACTTTGCAATTTAAAATGTTTTTCTTATGGCATTGGATAGGCCCGGTGAGAACCAGTTTGTCGGACTCATGGCACTTGTATTAGATGATAAATGAAACATCGAGTATGTAAGTAAAATTTGTTGACGGAATCTTTCTTGGCCTCCTTTGTCACCTTGGGTGATAATGAGTCTAAATCTCTCCTTATGCGAGGAAGCGGTATCTTTCGTGACTGGTATGTAGGAAGGGAGTTTTTGAACGCATTGGTGATAAAAATTATATCTTGCTTCTTGCTAATGATATGTAGTCACTTTGTTAGCTTTGGTAAATCTTCCTTGATCTAGAACGTAGGAGCTTTTTCTGGTCGTATGTTCATATAAAGTGGTTTCAGTTTGACACAAATTTTTATTTGTTGATACCTAGGTCTTGGAGAGCTACGATCGTGCTTACATCAACATGGTCCGTGTTCAGCAGCTTCTGGAACTGGAAGAGGTTTAACCTCATTTCATCATCTACAACGGTCGGGGTTGGTATATGTGATCAAGGAAGTTACCTCTTTTCTTACATGTTCAATAATCTCGACAGGTCATCGATTACTCTACTCTTCCTTCGGGAAACCCTGTCGCTGAAGGACGGCGAGCCCTTATTCGGAATATGTGGACTGAGCGCATTAAAGGAGTGAAAAGAAATGTTGAGGTAGGCTATGGGATAGCTCGCTAGGTTTATGATTCTATAATTTTCCACTCATGCATCTATAACCATTTAAACAATCCTCTTGCCTTAGTGGGAGTAAGACGAAAAGGTTGCGGTACTAAGAAGAGTCAAAAGTGAACTGATTAAATTTTCCCATATTTTCACATATTAACATCTGATAGGATCCTGCTATCTTCACAGCTTGATGTGTAGTCTGGGTTCGAGGTCTTAGCGTGTGTTGTTTTTTTGTTGTCTTTTGGCCGCTTGGCCTTTGCCGGGCTTCCTATCACTCATTTGAGACTTTCTTTTGAGTGCGAGTCTTTGAAGCCGGTTCGTTGTATTTTTTGACCTCCCTTATATATTACTTACTTACCAAAAAAAAAAAAAAAATCTGATAGGATCAAACCCGTCGTTGGGCAGCTGAGTTGGTTTGGCTTTGGGCACTTCACCGCAGAGGTCCTAGGGTCGAAACTCTGCAGCTGCTAACACGTCTTAAGTGGGGGGCCATGGTGGTGGGGTCCTGTGCTAGCTTCCCCCCAGGTATTGACGCTTGGTCCAAGGTGCACCGCGCACTGTACAGGCCGTGGGTTGGCGATTAGTGCAAGCGAAAGTCGGGCCCGGCAGATCCTGGATCACCAAAAAAAAAAAAAAACATCTGATAGGATCATATCTCCAAATTGATGGACTTTAGGCTCTAACTTGACTTTTTTAATGTAACGTTAGATCTTATCATCCATCTCTGGGATTGACTTGTTTGGATTTATTTGCATTTACCTTGCAAATTATAGCAAAATTTATATTCTTTTCGCTGGAAGTTAAATGGCTCTGTTTATTTTAGAGTTTAACATTTATTTTGAACTATTTTACTTCTGTTCTGGTGTAGTTTTTCATCTCTCACTTCTTCCTGACGCTTAATTGACAGGTGTGGCAAGGCCTGTTGGCCGTTAGAGCACTTGTTCTACCTCCGACTGAAGATATTGAAACTTGGCTCAAATTTTCTTCTCTTTGTAGAAAAAGTGGACGGATTGGTCAGGCTAGATCTACCTTGATTAAGCTCTTGCAGGTGAGTGGGGTATCTTTACAGCAGTGAAAGAAAAGAGGCATGCAGATATTAAGTTGTTTATCATGATCTGACATGCTTGGTATAAACAAGCAGTTTGACCCTGAAACATCTGAAAATGTGGGATACCGTGGTCCTCCGCAAGTAATGCTGGCATACTTGAAGTACCAGTGGTCTCTTGGCGAGGATATTAAGCGAAAAGATGCATTTCTTAGGCTTCAGGTCCAACGACTTTTATTTAAGGAATCATGTGCAATTTTGTCACATGAGTGCCCTTTCTGATTTTGTTGCTGTGTTTTTGACGGGGGCAAAAATATTGTTTTACAGAATTTGGTTGTAGAGCTTTCAAGTGCACCAATTATTCAGACGACTTCTACAATAGGTCTAACAACCAGTAAAAGTCCCAGTGCTCGACTGCTTGCACGTGTATATCTCACACTTGGTTCCTGGCAGTGGGTGCTTTATCCTGGTTTAGATGAAGATACTGTAGAAGGTAGTCCTTATTTGTTAGTCCATACTGCCAAGATCTCTTGGGTTATTATGTAATAAGCTCCTTCGCTTGCAGAAATTCTCACTGCATTTGGAAGGGCCACTGAATGTGAACCAAAGTGGGCAAAAGCATGGCATAAATGGGCATTGTTCAATACTGCTGTGATGTCGCATTATACCATAAGAGGTTATTCTGAGGTTGCTGCCCAATTCGTCGTACAAGCAGTAACTGGATATTTTCATTCGATTGCCTGTGGGGCTAATTCAAAAGGTGGCGATGATAGTTTGAAGGTAACAAAGTCAATTTCACTTATAAAGTATTCTACAGATGCTGTCTTCAGCAGTCGTTATGTCCTGATGTGATGTGAGATGGCTTTACTTCTGTTCAAGATAGACATCTGATGCAATTTTTCCCTGTAGGGCACTGTGAAGTTGTAACTCTGGATTTATGCAGTTCCTTGATATTGTGCACTGAAGTCATTATTTTGGATGTCGGTGACATTTGTGGTCATGATTAAGATGAATATTCCACTCTCCTTTTAACTATGACTCGAGTGCTTATCATTGAGAGACAGAGAGAGGATCCCCCGCCCTGCCCCTGCGGGGCCCCCCGGGGGGGGGGGGGGGCGGCAAGAGAGAGAGAGAGAGAGAGGCGTTCTTGATGATTAAAACGAACCTATTAGAAAATTGAAGTTGGACACTTCCATGTGCTCTATGTAGCGGTACGGTTTGAAATGATGCCCTTTACGTGCTTTATTTTCGAATGTCCTACCAAATTGCATTTTATCTAGCAGAAAAGTTCTGTGGTGAGGGGGGAGGGGATAGCTTCACTATTGTGCAGCAGTAGTAATGAAACCTCACTTTTCACCCCCATGTGTATAACTGAAAAAATCTCCCTACAGTATGGATGAGTATCAAATGCTGACCAGAAGTGTAAATTGGTAGACTTTCTCCCTGAAACTTTGCTTATAATTTTTAAAGTGGTTGCCCAGTCATATCATTTACTCCCTGTATATATTTGTTGGTTGCATTCATCCTGTTGAAAGCACCTATAAGAATGTCCAAACACACGCTGCCTTTCGGCAGAATACCTTGCGTTCTTTTGTGAGCATGTGTGCACAGGTGAATAAATAAATTTACAGAAGGAATTATCTCTACTATTGATTTGTTAGTTTAAGTGAGTCCTGTAATGTGGGGGGTTTGTAACAAGATGATGCCTTCTACAGTCCTGTGAGATTCTCCACCTAAACAAAGTATCTGGGTTCCTTCTAGTATGGCTTCCTGTGTTAAATTTGATGGAGTTAAAAGAAAGTTGTTGAATTGTAAGCACCTCACAAATGGTTGTACTGTTTGAAGATCGTACTTGTTCTTTGGCATAGAGATTACCAAATCAGGATTATTTTCTCGTCATACTACTGCCCACGGATGCATAATTTTATTTTACTTCAGGATATACTTCGTCTTCTCACGCTGTGGTTCAACCACGGAGCTACTGTGGAAGTTCAAATGGCCCTGCAGAAAGGACTCAATCTTGTAAAAATCAACACATGGCTGGTTGTGCTGCCACAAATAATTGCCAGAATTCATTCAAACAACCAGGCTGTTAGAGAGCTTATCCAATCACTTTTAGTTCGCATTGGACGACATCATCCACAGGTTTGCATTGAGGCTTCCAAAGCTTGCAGCAAACTCCATCACTAGTTCTTTTCTGCTTGTGTTTAATGGATCGATGACCAGAATTCCATTTATTAATCCCTCTATTACATGCTGGATGAAGTTGCCTTGTATTTATCCTTTTAATATGACTAAATAACATATATTTCCCCCTACGAATGATGTCCGAGGTGATGTGTGCAGTTATGCACTTTGGCTTGTACAGTCACTTGTTTCAATCTCTGTGTTGTCCTTTGCTGCCATGTGGATCTTCTTTCTGTTGAAGTAATTTAGTTTTTTTTACCTAGGCCCTCATGTATCCTCTTCTAGTGGCGTGCAAATCGATAAGCAATTTACGAAGAGCTGCTGCTCAGGAAGTTGTTGATAAAGTACGGCAGCACAGTGGTCTGCTTGTACACCAGGTAAAATTTGCTTTAACCCTGTAGATTATTGATTTGCAAGTTGTTTGTGCTGATCTCGAAGGTAAACCCTTTTGACAGGCACAACTTGTGTCGACAGAGCTCATCAGGGTTGCAATTCTTTGGCATGAAATGTGGCATGAAGCATTGGAAGAGGCTAGTCGCCTCTATTTTGGGGAGCATAATATTGAAGCAATGCTAAAGGCGCTGGAACCATTGCACGATTTGCTTGAGGAAGGGGCTAGTAGAAACAATACAACTATCAAAGAGAAGGCATTTATTGAGGTCGCCATCTGAATGTTGTCTACAGGATGTTTTTATTTATTTATTTGGTCATGATGATTGCATATGCACGTGGAAAAACTAATCTTTCAACAGCATTGTACTTTTTATGCATCTGCATGACCTGAATATTCTTCATTTCAACTCTTATGTTGATTAGCAGTCGTTAATCTGGACTTTCACAGTCTAATTAGATTTTTCTTCCTTTTGCAATGCAGGCTTACCATGCAGAGTTGATGGAGGCACATGAATGTTGCAAGAAATATAAGAGAACTGGTAAAGATGCAGAGCTTACACAGGTATGAGTCCTCATCCATAAAATGGGCATTCTTCTTTGTCAGATAATGCTCTCTCTTTATTATATTTACTTGATGATTTGGAGGAATATTAACATTGGATTTATTGCTGTATGATGGTGTATTTTATTACGGCTATTGCTGATTATTTGCTTTTCATGTAACATCCTGAGAATTTGTCCTAATGAAGTTCTGCGTGTTACTTGCATCAGTTTTTGCCTGATTGTTCTCTGGGTTGTTCTTTGGTTTGAAAGTTCTGCTTGATGAAAAGATTACTAGAAGGAATGAAGGGGAGTTTATTCCTTGGATGAAACATGTTGCCTTTTACACATTATCGAGTTGACCGCCTATTCTCTTTCATGATGATAGCCTCATGTTATCAGACGCATCAAGCACTCAAAGGGTGTGGGGATAATATTGCTTCTTTTTATAGAATCTGTCTGCACATGCCTTCAGATTATTTGTTTTACCTTTTTTTGTTGCGCAAATTGACTAAAATAACATCAAAAGGGTAAAAAATGATAAACGAGTCATAATTATATGATGACGACAACAAACTAGCCTGATTATAGATTGCAGCTATGCTTCTAGTCTTCCAGCAATTGATATGCTGAATGCGGCTTTGTTTACCATCATTTCATAATTTTAAACAGATCATTTCAGTTGTTAATGACCATAGCCTTTAATAGTCTATTAGGAAGAAACCTTGGGTAACATTAACTCTTTGGGATGTAATAAAAAAATTGTGTGGTCATGTGAATTTGTGTCGTGCCTGCTTGCACAGGACATATAATGCCCCTCCCCTAAAGCAGTCTTCCAGATTGGTAGGATTCTTTGCCAAGGCCAGGGCTCGATCAGCTGATTGAATATAACCACTTCCCTAGCCTCCTTTTCACTCAGGGTTCTACCGGTCAATTAAGAGTTTATGAATATCATTATTACCATATGATACTTATAATATGTGCTACTTCTTGACCAGGCATGGGATCTTTACTATCATGTATTTAGGCGAATAGACAAGCAGCTTCAGAGCCTCACCACCCTGGATCTTCAGGCAAGAAGTAGATTCTGTCATTAACATTTGCACTCAATATCATTGCAATTATGCGCTGACCCCTATTTTGTGGATTATCAGTCTGTCTCTCCGGAGTTGTTGGCTTGTTGCAACTTGGAGCTTGCAGTGCCTGGGACATACCGTGCAGGTGAAAAAGAGAGAGCTAATTGATAATTTGTTGTTAAAGGAGAAATAAGTTACTTTCGTTGATACCAACGAGGTGTTTGTTTTCCAGATGAAGATGTGGTGACAATTGCAGCATTTGCTCAGCAGCTGGATGTGATAACTTCCAAGCAGAGGCCTCGAAAGTTAACTATTCATGGGAGTGATGGCGAAGAGTACACTTTTCTGCTGAAGGGACATGAAGATCTACGTCAGGATGAACGTGTCATGCAGGTTCATCTTGATTTTCTTCACATTATCCTCTTTTTGGGCCATTATCAGGCATTTGGTGGCTGAGTCACAATCAGGCCCATTGTTTTTGCTCATGCTTTGTGTTACCCCTCTCTCTCTGTCAAGTGAATATCTATACATCCTAACAAGTTTCTTCCTCTCAGCTCTTTGGTCTGGTGAACACTTTGTTGGAAAATAATAGAAAAACGGCTGAAAAGGATTGGTCAATCCAAAGATACTCTGTGATTCCATTATCCCCAAATAGTGGATTAATTGGATGGGTCCCAAATTGTGACACTTTACACCAACTGATTCGAGAATATAGAGATGCCAGAAAGGTCGGTTGACTTCTATATTATCTTCTTGTCAGTAAAATTAACACTTTTTATTATGCACTTTCTGTGATCGAGCGGTTTTGTTTGGTCAAAGGGAAGCTGCCTTCATTCAAGAAATGTTTTATTCTTGTTAACAGATCACTCTGAATCAAGAGCACAAATATATGCTAAGTTTTGCCCCAGACTATGATCATTTGCCCCTGATAGCCAAAGTTGAAGTTTTTGAGTATGCACTACAGAATACAGAAGGAAATGACCTTGCAAGGGTAATCTATTGTTAACATTTTTTGGGGAAGGGGAAGTGAAAGGGGGAGGGTTGGAATAATCAGTCTGAAATCTATAACCAATGATTAAGAGTTCATAATGTCCTGTTTGGATTTTGGTAGGTTCTCTGGTTGAAGAGCCGCACTTCTGAGGTTTGGCTGGAGAGGCGGACTAATTACACTCGGAGCTTGGCAGTCATGAGCATGGTATATGCTTTCTGGCATCTCATTTGAACAAAAGAGGAAGATGTCTCCTATCTTTTTTCTGATTCTGCAAGAACTGTAATTACTTGCAGTAGCAAATATAATATTATCTCTTAGAATATCCACGGTAAGCACTTAGACATATGGTGTGATATAAAATTAGATGTGCTTACTGTGCAAAGAGTGTGATACAAATGTTTCATACATTTATCCTTGTTTTTTCTATTTAATTTCCTTATTTCAAATAGTCTGGCTCTCATCAAATTATTGGTGTCTAACAAGGAGAGAATAACATGTGATTACATGGACAAGAATCATTGGGTTCTCAAATGTAGGCATACATGAACAGGTTTGAATATCTGGTCGAAGTAAAACAACTGATTTTGAATGGCTTCGTATAAGAAACCTTTAGCTTCAGCACATCAGTGGAAAAACAATACACATTTACATTTTTTAATTTGGTAAGACTTGAATTTGCAGAACTTTGCGTTAGATTTACTAATTTTTGGATTTGATTGCAGGTGGGCTACCTTCTCGGCTTAGGTGATCGCCATCCAAGCAACCTTATGTTGCACCGTTACAGGTAATCATGTGAAGCAAGGAACAAGGTTGGATTTTAGTTTCAAAGTATGCTGAATGTCTCTTGTGTCACAGTGGAAAGATCTTACACATTGATTTTGGAGACTGCTTTGAAGCTTCGATGCACCGAGAAAAATTCCCTGAAAAGGTAGAATGCTTTTCTCTGCATCACGCTCTAAGCTAACAAACAAGCCATGATGATGTTAGTTCTGTGCATGAATTAAGTCATTGGGCTAATTATTAGAGTATATTCTGTGATCCAGGTACCTTTCCGCTTGACTAGAATGCTTGTGAAAGCAATGGAGGTTAGTGGCATTGAGGGGAACTTTCGTTCAACTTGCGAAAATGTGATGCAAGTGCTTCGAACGAATAGGGACAGTGTAATGGCAATGATGGAGGTACGCCTTTCAGATCGGTTCCCTTTTTTTGTTGTCTCTTAACTTTGGGCATGAATTGATGGAACACATCATTTAAGGCATGGTGATTTGTATGTAGTGAATTATGTATCCAAATATTTGCATGGTGGAAGGGACAGGGGAATAATTATTCGAGTACTAGGCATTTTTTTCACTCTTCCTTTCTATCTCTTTAACTAATAGCCATGTATCTTGAAGTTTGTGATTGCACTGATGTAAAATTTTGCTAATTGTGCTCATGCAGAGATGATAGAACTTCTTCTAAGATCATGGACGATACAACTATTGAAGGAATTTAATTCCTGTTTCATCTGTTTTCAGGCTTTTGTACATGACCCTCTTATTAATTGGCGTCTTTTTCCCCAAGTATCAATGTTTGCTAATACTCACGTCCCACCTGTTGTGAATGCTGAAGAATCTTCTCAAAATAGAGAGCTTCCTCAGCCACAGCGTGGTGCCAGAGAAAGGGAGCTTCTTCAGGTAGACAAATTCAGAAGAGGAAGAGCTTGAAACTTCCATGATTTAATAGATGCTTACATTTTGATGTGTTTTGTATAGGCTGTTAATCAACTTGGTGATGCTAACGAGGTGCTAAATGAACGTGCTGTGATGGTCATGGCTCGGATGAGTCATAAGCTTACTGGCCGTGACTTTTCCAGCTCTCCAGTATCCAGCAGCCCTAACCAACATTCCATGGTTCACAGCAATTTATTTTCAGGGGATTCTCGTGAAGATCATGGTTTATCTGTTAAACTTCAAGTTCAAAAGTTGATCTTTCAAGCTACATCACATGAAAATTTGTGCCAGAACTATGTTGGGTATGGTGCTGTAATTTCACTTTGTTGGTTTGTGCTGAAACTGTAGCTGTCTTACATGCACATGCTTTACGCTTCCAAATGTCTCGAGGCTTGTCTTGATTGCTTTTAGGAGTCGAAATGGCTGGATTGGATGTTGGTCTAATTTTCCCTAGTGTATTTAGATTCTTACATGCATTGCACGAAGCTAATTTTCTAAAGATACTCATGTTCGAGGTATAGATTTAAACCTCAGCAAATTGAAGATGATCTGTGGAAAGTGGGTAGCTAGTCCAATTCTAGGTTTGGTGGTTGGGTTACATGTATTTTGGCGTCGTATAGTTTGTTGTTTTTAAATGTGTTTTTGAGTTTACAAGGGTCATTGCTTCTGCAAAAAATTTTGGAAAATCAAGTTTCCCGGGTTTTGTGTATAGAATAATCTGTCAACCACAAACAAAGCCTTATCCCACTAAGTGGGATTGGCTGAATGAATTCTACTACTCCATTGAGCTTGATGCTTCATTGGGTCCGCTGGAAGTTCTAAATGCTTCATTAGGTCCGCTGGAAGTTCTGAATGCTTCATTAGATCTGCTGCAAGTTCTTTGAAGTAGTTTTCCACATCTTTCTAGGTATTTTCCTTCCCCTTCAAACCCATGTGTCCATCCCTTATTCAAGTCTCCTCACTGGGATTCGGAAGTCTTTGTTCAGCATGGTCAAACCATCTCAAACAACCTTCTCGTATCCTAATCTCGATTTCTATCAAGAGATGACAAAAATCATGCACTTGCTTATCCTGTTGATCTGAATTGTAGCTAAACTGTAAGAGATATTCACATTCTAGTGTTATATCTCATTCTAAAATCCATGTCTTGTGTTTCTCAACTGTTCTAAGAGGAAAGCTATTCTGATGTTTTAATTCTGCCATACCTATACTTGATAAACAATGCTTGCGTGGTCTCAAGGAATGCTCATCTATATGAAGCCTGATATTTTCTTGGTTTGCACCAATAAAAGAGTCCTAAATGAACTCCAATTGCAGAGCAGAGGCTTAGAGGGGCTGCTTGTTTGGTTGTCATGTTTTAGGTGGCGGCATAACTCTTTGGGAGTACACAGCTGTTTTTTTATATTTTATTTTTGGGATGCTTAAGGTTATGAATCTATTGGTTCTTTCTAGACCATGTAATTAAGTCTGTTGTGTTGCTTGAGACTGTTTGTGGCACTGTACTCATGGGCCCATCATAAGTTATCAGCCTGACACATGATCCATCTTTGGCTGTGAAATACTCCTCCTCTTCCTCCTTTTTTTTTTTTTAAAGTTATAGCAGTTCTTAGTCTAATTATCTGTAATCTGCTCGTTACAGGTGGTGTCCTTTCTGGTGAGCTGAAGATAATCATATGTTGTATATATCTTGTGCATAGCTGGGATTTGTCTTGGTACCTCAGAGGTAGCATAATGTATTATACGGTTTATTGTAGTTTTTGTACGGAAACTCATGTTGTATAGATGCAATCTGAATTAATAGGGGACTGAGTACTTGTGCATAGGACCAGCAATATTTTTATGTCAAGAAGCAAACTTGTAAAGCGTTGATGTGATGAGAATGTACAATGGAAATCATGAGGCAACGGCCACAACTTATCTGGGCTGACGAGGCATATGTTGATAGACAAGGGCTATCCTAAGATTATGCACTTATTGTCTAGATGTTGAGCTCCCAGTAGGGAGACAATGAAGCCATCAGTAAAAGTCCAAGTTGATATGTATATGGAATCAAAACGTACTATATCATTTACAATTAAGAGAAGCAGGGAACAAGTTTGGGTGGGGAAAATTTCTTGCTTTGCTTCACTGATAGTACAGAGTCTAGTTGCATCAACATTTTCTTAATGGTGTGAACCATGGGATATTAGGGTTTTACTTTTGGGTTTAAGTTCTTGCTGTGGTGGTGTCATCGATGTTGATGTTCTTAGAGAGGGACTCCATTCGTCCTCAAGCTGAGCTGGCACATGCTGTCCCGCACTTGCACAGAGATGATCTATGAACTATCTTCCGTGGCTCCGTGTTTGTGACCTTTCAATAATGGGTGAAGCATGCGGTTGAACGATCGTTACTGTCAATGGCCTTCAGTTATGAGGTGTTGGTGGTGGTTGGCTCCTCTAAGAACCTCAACAGTGGTAGATTCTGGGACGAAATCTGGGGGGATGCTTTCATGTTATGGGAGACTTGTCTTTTACTCCTAGTGTGATAGTCGCGCCCTTAAAATTTTGGTGTAAAATATTTTCTGAGGATCATCAACTCAAAAATATTTGCTAGTATTCCCTTTGTCCCTCTTTAAACTGCATAAGATACTGAAATGTTGGATTGTGACAATTGTGTCAAACATCAAGAAGAAAAAGATCCTGTTTTTATTGGAACGAATTAAGATAACTGTTAAAATGTTACATCAAACGTGATGCTATAAAAGATTGGATCATGTATATTGACAAATATCACTGGACATGACTTTGAAGGTGCATCCTCTGCAACAGAATGAGTCTGATGCTCCGTTCCAGAGATAAAAGGTGCTAAATTCCTGATTGCTATCTGAAGCAAATTGGCGGGCACCGGGTATTGGGTCAAACTTACCTGAAAACTACAAAATAAAAACTTTAACGTTTTAGGGGGATTAGCCTTGGGTTCTTGTTGGCGGCTGGGCAAATGGCATTCTATACCAGTCAGAGATATATGTCAACCGTGCGGATTCCGAGGACCGTCTAATACTGCATGCATAATTTGAACCTGTTTCCCATAGTTCCAGTTCTCTCCTTGCTTTTGCTGGCGCTCAGTAAAAAATCGGTAAACATATGCTCGTAGCCGGGCAATTTACCGTAACCTGCATTGGCATTCAAAAGCTGTTTAATAACCAACCATGACGGTGGAGGAAGGATGCATGTTTTATGAGTAAATTTACACAAGCTTTTTGTTCACCAAAAACCACTAAGTTGAGATGAAGATGTGTTTTTCTTTTACTTGCCTGGAAAGTAGTTGATGTCAATGACAAAATACATGTCTCTATTCACCTGCTCCCTTATCAAATCTATGTTGAACAGCTGGAGACCCTGCAGTGAGATGGAAATAATTAAGTTACAAAGAAGGCTACACCAGATATAAAAGAGTGGCCGACCGCCCCATTGGCATAGTATAGACAGGATGAAGCGCAAAATGCATTACCAGCCGGTGGCGGAGCTCTTTTGCAAGCTTCTCCAGTAAGGGTCTGGGAGGGAGTTCTGCACGGGAAGCCAAACTTATGAAAAGGTCTTAGGAAATGGTCTATGCCCACTCGTAAGTACGTGTTTTATCGAGAAAGATGACAAAACATTTAGAGATATACTAGGGTAAGAAATTGTTTGTGGAACATTGGATGAATCATGAACCACAAATGTTTCATAAATAGTTTCAAAAATAAAAGAACTTTAAAAGTTTCATGCTGCGATTTCTTGTGTTTGCAGATGTTTTAAGATGAAGTCGACAGCATTTTGCGAAGTTGTAATAGTGAATGAAAAAAGAGAGAGAAAAAGGAACTTCTCTCTAACTTCTCTCTGATGCCTCTCATGTTTCTTCCTCTGAAAGGAAACTGTGCCTTCCCCAATTTTCACTTACCTAATAGAACTTCAGAGGACGTTATTAAATAGGAAGTGTCCAATCCGAACTCGTAGATGGAGATGACATAAACAGCATAAATCTGGACGGAATACTAATACTCAGACTTACATTCACTAAAAAATATTTGATAGAACGATTAAACCCACAATTTTCATGGTTTTCTGGTCCCGGCAAAAGAACACCTAGAAACTGACTTGAAAATTTTCACTCATCAAGATATACCTAAAACAAAGCTGTTCGATGTCTCTTACCAGCAACACCGGGGTCGAGATCTGCATCTTCCGCAGAAGATGCAGCAGAGGAAACCCTTGGGAATGGAAACACCCCAGTGAGTTTAGAAAGTTCCCGCCTGCTGATATTTGGGAGAGAGAAACGCCTAACAACCTTTACAAAATCGCCAATAACATATACCTTAAAGAGAACACCACCTTCAACAAACAAAGCACAAGTTGTCGCACAGTTAATTTTTGTGATGTGATTGTCAGGCCATCTAGCAACAGATACCCCAAAAACATAAAAGAAGAGTTATACCGTGATTGACAAACTCTTGCAAAACAAGGGGAGGCTCAAGCTCTACAAGGGAGGACTGATCATAAGCAAGAAACAGTTCATGGGACTTGGAGGTTCCATCCACCACTAGTGGCTTGGCAACTGAAACAGCAACAACCAAGAAAACTTAGTAACTAAGCCTCAATAACAGAGAACTCACTTGACTCTCAGCAAGTGTCATTATTGTTTAATCCTGACACACTCAGTGCATGAAAAGTACAAAAATTGCCTATGCACCCCACGCTTGCTCACATGCAACTCTCCGTGTGCTTAGAGTCATTGGCCCCAGGAATTTAGAGGGAATTCTTTTGAGACATTGTCAACGCTATAACGGGAAATTCCCTAAATCTGGAAGTCATGCAAATTTTGGAGGAGGTAAGCCGTTGGAGGAAATGCAAGTTCTATTCCATCAGGTGTCAGAATGACCTTCAAGCCACAACATACCTAGTGGCAAACATAGTCCAGCTTCAGCAACTTCACACGGGATGGATTGAGAATCTTCTCTTATGACCAATTGCTTTGGAACTCCAACTGTGCCTACAAAAAAATTTATTTATTTTAGTTAGAAAAAGGAGTCAGTCAGCATCAATGAAGGACTAATTTAGACATTATGCCATCTAGTTCCAAAACAGGAGATTTCCATTTAAGCTAATGCACTTCTCACAAAATACAAACTAAAAAAAAAAATACTACCAGAGCAATCATGCATGTTTAGATCAGCAGCATCCTGGAGCATGGATTGGCGATCATGTAAATGTTCAATAGCATCAGGAGGATCAACTACAGCTACTTCTGGATGTTTTCTCTGGTAGTCCTTCAACAAGGATAGATAGAAACCATGTCAACTCTGGCAGGCTAAGTAAAGTATCAGAGGAACTTGCTTACCCTAGGAAGCTCAGAAAAGAGATTAAAGGTCCATCCAATTGTTGTACCGGGGTCAAACCTATTTGTACCAGATATTAATTAAGAATGGAATCTAAAAAAGCACAGAGCTTCTCTGACTGTTCAATGATCAAACCATTCTAATCCCTCAGAAGATTAAGCCACATAATCCAAAAAATACCTCTCAAAACCAACAGTGAAACAAGCTTCTGGAAATGAGTCTACTTGGATGGCAGAAACAAAAGCCTCAAACTCTATTGAGGAGGGCTTCCATCATTCACAATCTTATCTTTAGATTCTGAGAGAGTAGACAACAAAGTCCAGTGCAAATTATAATTTGAAGGGGCCAAAAAGCATTGAACTCTCTGGAAGCCCCAATATTTTCCGGCACGCAAATAAGCTAGATGGAGATTTGGTCTGACTAAAAAGCAAAGAAAGCAGTTCATGTGCTAAGGTGAGTGGATACTAAAACTTAGAAGTTCTTTGGGTCTCACTTTTGTCCCCAGGCCTCTGCTTTTGGCTTTTAATACAAGTATAACGATTTTTTCAACCAAAAGTTGCTGCTTCTACACAAAGAAATATAGAAACTTAGGGAGTGAATTTTTACGTCCATTAGATTGCATTCTTCAGGAACAGATTTCAACCATCTGATAACGGTTATTAGGAGATAAGCAAGGAATCTACAAATTGTCTCAGAAGAATATTTTCTCAAAGGTCAGAGTTTTCAGGTTCTAATCATTTATTTACAATGGAATAATATAAAATTTTGAGTAATCTCATGGAACAGTAGGAGAGGCACTTGTCAGAGTCTGATTCTATAATTTTTGTTCAATGATTTGAGAAGATAAAAGAGGCGATACATTGCAGAGAAGGACGGACCTCAATGATCTTGAACCATTCCTTTCCTGATATCTGGAACGAACACAGGCTAGTCAGTACAGAGCTTTTCAGGTAGTCCGCAAGTTGACCTGTGCATGAAATATCAACTAACCTTGTGCAAAACAACATTGAATGGACCTTGGTCTGAGAGGGGCCTGCTGAGATCGATGGCGACAAACAGTATCCCCTTGTTTCTGCATCAAACAAAATGTTATCTGACAGTCCACCATTATAGTTTCAAATGAACGCTTCTCATCCTAGAAACAGTGAATTTCTAGAGACTCTTAAATTTGACATCTTCCATTTTCTAACTCAATGGCGCTTAATAAAGATCACTTTCCCAACTTTGAAAAGCATATGCTATACAATCTTTCCACTAGACAAAGCCAAGTCTTATTGAAACTGCTGATACTTTCAATTTTTATTTTCTTGTTTCAATTTTTTGTCCTTCCGATGAAAGCTAAACTAATTGATCTATCAAATCCAAGCATGGGATGCAAAGCCGAGAAGGAACCGGGAGTGATTGCATGCTGTAGACAACTGATAATCTGTTATTTTCTTTTACATACACCATGACACCGAGACGATAATAAACAAACATGACATTTCTTTAGTCTGGACTTATATGAAATTACTGAAACTGCAACTGACGGTCAGCCAGCAATTAAGCCAGGGATTTGGACAAAAAAAAAAATTAATGAGTATAGTAACTCCAAGGACACATGGGTAAATAAACACCCAGACAGGAGCGAAACCAGAGTCGGAAGCTTCCGACCAAAAGCATGCCAAAAAAAGATTACCAAATATTTCTTTTTTTTGGGTCAAAACCAAATATTGACTTTATATTCCATGGCGTTGGACTCATCCGAAAGGTATATATTTCGGGATATTCCTCGGAAACAGTTGGCAAAGAACAACGAAGGTACCATGGTGATTTGATAATAAGTCAAGCAAAAAACAGTTGGATCAATCCGGGAAAGCGAACGCTGCCTACCCAATAAGTACCCGCAACTGTAGCAGGAAATGCCAAGAAGAGACGAGCAAGAAACCAGAAACATTTCACCCAAACCAAGCAAAAACCCCATACGAAGTCAGGTAACCAGAACCATAAAACTTTTCACAGATTTTTGGGACCTTCTTGCTTCAAGAACTTGCGATCTAAGCACTCATGGAACCTAAAAACGAAAAGTTTTCACGGAAAGTTTTCCCGTGATCTGCACACGCGTGTACCGACAGCGAGAATACCCACCGCGCGAGCCCTTCGAGCTGCGGTTGCATGAAACTCTTCTTCTTCTTGGGAGTCAGCGCGTAGCCCACTACCACCTTGTAATCGACGTCGAGTGAGCTCGGACAGATGCGTGGACTCACTGGTGTCTCCTTCTCTTCCTCGTCTTCGCTGGAAGTCTCCCTACTTAACCTCATGCCCACCGTCGAATGCAGTATCCCCGCCCGAATCCTAAATGCAAATGAAGGACCAAGATTTTGGCCTCCGTCCTAGCTCCTGGATCCCTCCCGTGTAAACACAAGAAAAAATGAGGCCAACCCAGATCCTTCTTTCTCGAGCTTTTTATTGGGTTCCCTCGGTCTCCACCAAGGACCTCTCCAATCTATCTAGATGAGCAAGAATTGCATCACGGAGAGAGAGAGAGAGAGAGAGAGAGAGAGAGGGAGGGAGTTTGCATGTAACCTCGTCGTATATAAAGCCCGGGGGGTGGGGGGTTTAGGTTGAGGCGAAGGAAGGCATTTTACAGCGGAGTTGAAATGCGTTGCGGGGGGGAATATTCACTGCCCAGAAGCGAAAGGTCCGGTTTTGACCGTGGTTTTGAGAAAGAATAAAAAGAAGAAATTTTCATTTTTTTTTGGTAAGTTTGTAATAATAACCAGGGTCCATCAAAAAGATTAGTCGGACCGCCCAAAAATATTTATAAAGATTAGGCAGCTCAATCTCCTATCTTGTCCCTACATTTCTGGTATTTCATTAATTGTGTAATGATATCCCACAAGATTATCTAATTAATCTGATCCATATCTTTCTTTTTTTTAAAGAACTTCTCATTCATTATGCTAATTAATTAGGCATCTGCATAAATTCGTGATTCCAAATCTCTTTACCTATTCTCCTTTCGGCACTTCAATCCTAATAGCTAGTGAATTCCGCTAAACTATAACATTTTAATCTCCTTTCGACCAAAAAAAAAAAACTCCTTTATTTGGACTTCTTTTTGTAAAGATGTATATAAGATATAAAATATCCAAATATTTTAAAATTAAAATACGCGATATGTAAAAGGTAATTATCTATGTACAGATTCGTCTATCTATAATATATCTATTAAATAACTAATCTAGAACAATTTGGGAAGAATATTAAGGATTGGAATCTCTTACGACAAGAGATCCTCTTTATTTTATGTAGTAGTACGGATTTCGTTTGGTAAGATTTTCTAGTGATAATAAAAGAATCCGACATGATTGTTTTGCTACTTCGTTATCTCTATTATTGCGTCCTTAATGTTGTACGTGGAAAAAAAAGATATATTTACAAGTATAGCTCACCAACCAAAGATTAGATTGTATTCCAAGATTGACTTAATTTCCGAAGGAAAAGACATGATGATAGCATGATTGACTTCCATGTGTTTAAGTCGTCGATGTTTCTAATCCTGAAATTACGCAATGTCCCTTTCAATCCTTCATAAATTTAGGATACCCCGAAGTACGAATCGCGTCAAATTTAGCCCATTTGAATATATGAAGTAGGCGGTAACTTCGGACGGCAAAATCATTAGTCTTTTCGGTTTGAGAATATGCTCAGAATCATGCCCTCAATTGATTCTTAGATTATCCTAGACGTCATTTTGGTATGTTACTGTTTTCCTCCATGACCTCGCCGAGAAACCTATTGATTGGTGTTCTTCATTACTTTATCACTTCCCGAACAGCACAAAGTCTACCAACAAAAGAATACAATCATGTCATTTTTACATTAAGTGTTTTGAATCTCGCAAGTGGCACGACAAGTTCCATTGGTCATTTTCATATTTTACCGTTTTTGTAGATGACCTTGTCGAGAAATCTATCGAAGTAATCATTTTTATTCGGAGTGTTTTTTATCACTTTACCACTCCCAAGACAACGTAAAGTCTTCCTACAATCATGTCATTTTTACGTTGTGTTTTGAATATTGCAAATATCAAGTTCCATTGGTCATTTTGATATTTTACTTTTTTTCTCGATGATCTCGTGGAGAAATTTATCGAAGTAATCATTTTTATTTCGAGTGTTTTTTTTTAATTACTTTATCAAGATAAAGTCTTCCGACAAAAAAAAAAAATACAATTATGCCATTTTACATCAAGTGTTTTGAATATTGCAAGTAGCACGACAAGTTGCATCGGTCCATCAAAAGATGAAAAAAGCTGCAATCATGTTTGGGGTGAAACGATGGAAGGCAAGAAACATGTTGCACGTGATCCACAGGTTTCTCGTTTCTATGTTGATTTAAATTGTATTGTAAAGTTTCTGAGTTGACACGTTTTATCAATTTTGGTTATTTGCACACGTGCTTGAGATGACAATTTATGCCTCATGTATTGAAGTATTGTTTGGTGAGATAGTGCCCCAATTCGTTAGCCGATAAAATTTAGTGGGTGACATGACAATGTTTCAAAAGTAACTAAATTTCAGTCTTGATTAATGAAAATTGACCACAACCTACATGTCCATTGCCCCAAAGTGAGGGATGTTGTATCGAGTCAAGTGAGAGAATCACTTTTTTAATTAAAGTAAGAAAATAAATCTTTTTCTTTATTTGGTATCTTTAATAGGCACTAAGTCTATTCTTAACTGCACAGTAAATTTTTTTCTAAAAGGACAATACTCTAAAATGTATGAAATGACACATACTAAAAATTATGTAACGAAACAATTCGCTCCATGTCTAAAGCTATGCATAATGAAAGATGAAGAAAATGATAAAAACATAAACAACGATGTTTTTTTCCAATTAGTGAAGTTTGTCTCGCAGTTCAAGGCAAAAGAGGGCATTGTCCCGGAAAAAAATAATTAAAACAGTGCATAAAGACAACTTGGAGAGAAAAGGAATGCTTTTTATTAAAGCAAAAAGAAAGAAAGACAGAGAAGAAGGGAGCGGAAAAGAAATAAAGGAAAAAAAAAGGAGGAGAAAATCCACATTTTGCAAAACCAAACCTAATTAATGAGTTGAAAAATATGAAAGCGACTCAAAAATCATTCACATTCATCTTGGTATGATTTGTGAGTAATGAAGACAGAGCAAATGCATACACATTAGTCATTGGAGAAACATATAAAAGAAAGTATCAAATGAATTACCGGTTGACATGGGATGGAGAGGGTATACACCGTTGGAAGACGACAACCCAGCTCTACAAGATACGGAAGAACGAAGTAGAAATGCCACATTGCTGCTCGATCCGAACGTGTCTGAGCACGCATTTCCAGGACAGATACGGTCTGTTCAGAGATCTTGTAGTGGCCTCTAGCTGGCTTAGATTTGGTGGACCCTTCATACTACTGATAGAATATGCCTTCCGTGCGCGTGCATATTCCTTGGGTCCTCCCCTTCGATTTATTTCCTGGTTTTGCCAGCGACCATTTTCTTCTCCAATCCCAACTTTAAAACTTTTGACAAGACAATGTTGCCTTCGAGGAGTACGAGGTTTCTTGCCTTGCCCTCCACGAAATGCCAGATGCCTAAAGCATCGCGGACATTTTATCAGAATGGGATTCTTCCATCTTGTTATTCTCGTTAAAATAAGGTTTGATACAGTGGGTAAAATATTCGTCTTTGCAAGAATCTGTTCCACCACGATAATATAATCTACTAAACAATACGCGGCGGTCTCGCATCAAGTTCACAGACCACCCAAGTTGGATTTTTTTTCTTTAGGCTTTGGAGCAAGAAAGGCTGTCCCTTTGGGTCAGGAAAACTTGGGGACCATCTGACCCGAGACCACGACAGAACATCCGATTTGAGATCTGTTCTTTGTCCGTAGTCTCATGTCCGTGTCCGTGTCCGTACAACAGAACACTGGAGAAAATGGAGCTGACCCGTGATTGCTATTGGTTTACACAAGAGAAAGAAACGACTCAGAGAGATCATGGAGATTCAGCTTCTGCGAAGTTAAGAGGTTGAAGACAAAGCGGACATTTGGCCACGCTAATGCTGGCGAAGGAATGGTGGTTGACCGTTAAGGTTGGAAGACCCTTTAAAAGTTCCCACCGCCAGTGAACTACTCCGTCCTTTGAACCCATCTCCATTTTTTTCTTTAATGCATTTATTTAATGCTAAACCAATGGCGGCAGCAGTTGTACCAGAATTTGCAACAAAGTTGGTTTCTTTGACCTATTGTGGTCTCCTTCTTGCTTTTAATAATTGGTACTCTCTCAAAGAAATCGGACCCTCGTTGGAATCTTCACTCTCTTCATTATAAAGTCCAGATCTTGACGGACTCTACGATTTCAAAGCCTTAATCTGTCTCTACTCGATACATTTTCCGCCAGTGCTTGTCCAAGAGTTCATAGAAAGCTGATTCCTGAGCTTGGTCCCCAGGTTTTCATCTGCAAGTAAGCGATAATAATCGATCGTGAGAAACATGGCAGTCGCAGGGAAATTAACTGTTCCTTGTGGTCAGATCAGTTCAAAGATCCCAACTTTCGATTTCAAGAGCCACATTTCTGGTGTGCCCATAATTTATTGCTCTGGAGGGAAACTGAAGAGTAGGATTTCTACTGGAGTTAGAGCAGTCTTGCAAGTGGGAGTGGAAGCAGCTGAGAGTGTGGGCAAGGTTGAGGGTGCTTTAGGGTTTGATGTGGTGTCAGAGGAAGAGTTGAGGGAGAAGGGGTTTCTGGGGATGAGGAAGACAAAGCTCGTGTGCACTATTGGCCCTGCTTGTTCCTCCTTGGAGGATTTGGAGAGGTTGGCATTAGGAGGGATGAATGTGGCGAGGCTCAACATGTGTCACAACTCGAGGAAGTGGCATTTGGATGTGATTAGGAAGATCAAGAAGTTGAATGAAGAAAAGGGATTTTGTGTTTCGGTCATGATTGATACCGAGGGCAGTCAGATTCATGTCGTTGATCATGGTGCTCCTTCCTCTGTCAAAGTAGAGGTCAGTGTGCGACCAAGGGATCACTTAATGCTTCATAGTTTAGGAAGTGTCGATAGTTCTGGACTTCTTTTTTGCGAAATTTTGTCTGGTCTGGTCTGCATTAATGTTTAAGCTTCATCTTAATGGAAAATACATTAATTTGCTTACTCCTATTCTCATGTGGCTTTGTTTTGCTATGAGAAAATTAGGAAGGATCATTTTGGTTATTTACTACGAAAAAGTTTGAGGGTTCCCGCCCTTTCACTGTCCAAGCAAACCACTCCGGTTTTTCTGAAGGTATGAGTTACTGCAAAGACAATAGTCTTTTAATGTTATTGACATATTTAGATGTCTAACCATCCCTCTTTATGTTAAACGTGCAGGTATCGAGGTTGGTGATGAACTCGTTATTGATGGAGGCATGGCAAGTTTTGAAGTCATTGAAAAGATTGGGAATGATTTGAAGTGCAAGTGCACAGATTCTGGTTTGTTTCTACCTTGTGCAAAGTTCAGCTTTTGGAGAGATGGGAAGCTTGTTGAGAGGAATTACAAATTGCCTACTCTGTCTAGAAAGGTGGATTTCATAATCCTGGTTTCTTGTTTATATTCCTCGGACATTACTGCTTTTGGTAGTTCTTTGACACTTCAAATGACTTGTTCTTGCTTCAATGTGGACATTCTGCGTGGTGTTCATTCATTGCTGGGTCATTGAATTTTATAGTCGACCATAAGAAAATAGAGAAAAGGAGAAATCCTAGATACACATGCATTTCCCTTTGTGCTAAAATTTGCAAGAAATAAGGGACGAAAGTTGGTTCTGGCAAACCATTAATAGACCTAAACCTCGCAGCTTCATTTATAACTGCGGCCCCTTATTTCCTTTCTTCTGAAGTAGGCAATTCATAATATTGTAAGTTGAAGAGTTATCCACGGGTTACACATACCATATCAGTATTTCTATCGCATGGTATGGGGCTTAAGACTTACCACATGCCCTCAGCACTTCATAGTAATGTATTGATGCCATTACCATCTAAATCATTGATACCTTCACATTTGATGGAAACAGTGGTGAATATAGAAGTGAGAAGCGAGCTTTGTTTTACAAGGATACGAAAAAGGACTCATCTGCTGGGAAGTATATTACTGGAGATGAGAGGATTATCAAGCTGGTGTTCTCTCTTCTTGATTCCCACTAATTAAACAACAGAGTACTTATGTCAGAAATTCTAATTTGATGCTCCTTGGTCCTCTCATTGTCATTAAATAATCTGATTGGTGTCCGTAGATGGAGAAATTGCACTGCAAGCCTACAATTGATGATTTCAAATACAAAAAATCCACAAATTCCTTTCAAGTTTGTTACTTCACCATCTTATATGGTTGATTTGCAGGACTGGGCTGACATAAACTTTGGAATTGCTGAAGGCGTAGACTTCATTGCAATGTCATTTGTAAATGATGCTGATGCTGTCCGCAACCTTAAGGATTACATTTCCACCAAATCTTCCAAGTAAGTTGAAGTGGCGCATGAAGTACGCAAGAAAGGAAGTCCTGTAGTTTCCTTTCGTACTGTCGTATGTAACCACTAGATATTGGAATCTACAACATAAATTATTTCTTTTGTACCAGATCAATTAGAGTATTGGCAAAGATAGAGAGCCTAGAATCTCTTCAGAAATTGGGGGAGATTGTTGAAGCCTCCGATGGTCTCATGATTGCTCGGGGTGATCTTGGCGTGGAAATCCCACTGGAGCAGATTCCAACAGTCCAAGAGGAAATAACTTATGTCTGCAGGCAAATGAATAAGCCTGTGATTGTAGCTTCGCAACTTCTTGAGTCCATGGTTGAATTTCCCACTCCAACCCGTGCCGAGGTACTATTACGAGGAATGAATTTTGTCATATAGACAGGCCAATTACATTCACTGAGAGGGATATATCTAGTTATTGGCAGATTTTTACTCTTAGTTGCGAACGTCTGTTCTGTGCAGATTTACTGCACTTGTCCTCTTTCTTCTTCCCCTGTCCATTCTGAAAAACCCATAAATTATCTCGGTAATAGAACAATAATGAAATATTCAGCTGAATTGGCTAAAGTTTATTACTAGTTGCCTGTTATTTCATCCTATGGTCTAAGTCATTGATTAGATGCTCGGATCATAAGGTTGCAGATGTGTCTGAAGCAGTTAGACAGTATGCCGACGCTTTGATGTTATCTGGTGAATCTGCGATAGGATCACATGGACAGAAAGCTCTTTCTGTCTTGCGAATGGCTAGCAATCGGATGGAAACGTGGAGCCGGCAGGAGAACCGACAGAGCATGCTCCATCATCGTAAACTAGGAGTGTCATTGCCTGACCGTATTGCTGAGCAAATTTGTGATTGTGCTGCTGAAATGGGTAATATTCCTTTTTCTTCAGCATTCTAATATTCTTGCATGTATGTTTAATCATAATGCAAGATATCTCATATATACCCCTAACCAGCATTAGATACTCCACTATAATATGCTTTGCTTTTGAAGCACCATTAGACTAGCAGTTGGTGATTATATTGGGAGCCAAGAATCAAGTACCTTCTCTTAAAATATTGCATGAAAATTGTGATGCAGTTCGTGCCGTTAGTCAGGTAGACTTGTTTGGTACACCCCAGGCTCTCAGGTTATGGTCCGAAAAATAACCGAATCCCAGACACTCTGTATAATTTATCCAAGTACACACAAATTTTAGTCCGTCACATTTGCTTCTAGTTAAGTTATGATCTATTATTGGACAGATCAGCTGTAATGGTTGAAATTAACATGGAATTTGTGCGATTATTTATTCACTTCGCAGCTAACAACCTCGGAGTCGATGCCATTTTTGTGTACACAAAACATGGACAAATGGCATCTCTCCTTTCACGGAACCGTCCGTGCTCTCCCATATTCGCTTTCACGAACGACAGAAGCACCAGGATGGCTCTCAATTTGCAGTGGGGAGTTATTCCCCTCTTTGTCGACTTGACAGATGACATGGAAGCTAACATCGTGAAGTCCATCGATCTGATGAAGGCAGAAGGGTTGGTGAGGGAGGGAGACGCTGTGCTGGTGGTCTCGGACATCACTCCCACCGCTGCACGCTCTAATGCTTTCCAATCAATCCAGGTGAAGACCATTTCTTAAGCACTCAAGAACCACACAATAAGTCCGAAGACGCACGCGGGATCCTCCGTATATCAAGTGCAGCAGAAATCTTCTTTACACAATGCCGTTCATGTATTACCCGTTGCTATTGGATAATGCGTGATTGCTTTTTGAACTTTTAGAGGATATATAAAAACCTCACTTTTGTGGTCTGATGCAACGCCCTCAGGCTCAATCTTGCGTCCTTAACTGGTGACCCAATATAATCAGGCTTGCCCAAAAGTTGGCTAGTTCAAAGTTTTAATCGCTTGCTGTCTGTTTGCACGACAAGAGGAACGCAAAGGATGAGCATACACTTACTGAACCTGGACCGCTTAAGTAGCATAAGTGCAACACTAATCAGGAGCTTGCTTATGCCTCTGTTCAAAAGCAATTGTACCTGAAATGCTATGCATGTTGAACAGGGAGTTTAGATATCCTATCCACATACGTCTGAAGCTAACGATATTGGAGGAGTCTGAAGCTAACGATATTGGAGGACTTTGACGAGGTAAAACAATCAATGTCGATCGAGAGAGAGAGAGAGAGAGAGAGAGAGAGAGAGAGTTAGTTCCGGACTGGAGAAGGCAAGGAAAAATGGAAGAACAAGAGGGAAATCCGATACAGACGTATCAAGTACGCAGATACAATGTCAAGGTCATTGCAAAACTCTCCATCCTCCTTGTCACATTTGCAACCCAAAAGGCGTGCAAGAAAGCGGTTAAAGAGTTCCATACGTGCATGGGCCGTCACGTGGACTAGGATGGAGGTAATAGAGGCAAGCCATTTTCTTGTCCAGGAGAGACTCTTTTGGCGCTTGTTTGATGAACCAATTTGGACTTCCGCTTCTTTCCTGTGGAACGACGTTTTCGACAGTAATCTTTCACGGAATCCTTCCATCGGAAATTTGTCCGAATAATCGCTTCGAGTTTCGAACGTCCGTTCTTATTCATTGCAAATCCATTTCATGCCAATAACAATTATAATAAAAATAAAAATAAAAATAAAACGATAATTTCTCCATCTCGACACCAAATATCAAAATGTGACCATTTCTTCGTGGGGCTTTTAACCGTAGGTAACCTCTTAATTTCACGTCACAATCTTTCTTTCAATCACTAGGGTTTGCTCCAGTAGTCACCCTTTCAACAAGAAAGCGAGAGATGAGGTCGAATCTCATCTTCTTGAGAGTTGGATGGAAACGAATTAAGTTTTAAACGTGAATTTCCACTCCCAAGCTCGTAAAGAGGCACGTAAAACCTCTCTCGATCTCTGGAAGCGCAGTCACGTACCCACAGCCACAAAACAAAGCCGCGCACGTTAGTCCAAGCCCCGGCCCCACTCGCTAAGTTGCGCTCCCCTGATTGAGAACAGAGGAGAGCCACCACCCTCCCCTGCGTTTTGTCACCACCGGATACTTTGTCCCTCTGGACAGAAGGCAAAGCGCTCCACGCTTGCCGCTGCTTCCTTCTACGCAACTCGATTCTCTCGTTGTTCACATGGGAGCATGAAATTCTTCCTTCCGCTGATGCAGGTTGTCTGAAAGCAGAGAGAACTGAACAGAGTCTCTGTGGCTGATGGCTTCGCTGCAAATTGCGAAACCCGCTTTCGCTTCCGCCCCTGTCCCCCGATCGGAATTTAGCGGGCGCCCGAGGTGTTTTAAGGAATCGGAACATAGAAGGAGGAATTTGAGATTGGCGAATTGTGGGTACTCGTGGGATGGTTTCAAAAGGAGGTCTTTCGTCTCGTGTAGAGTCCAGGAAGGCGGCGACGGGAAGGGCAATGGAAATGGCAAGTTCCCTTCTTTTTTCCCTTTTCGTCCTCTGTTTCTCGCGTCGAAAGATGCTTCCTTTCGTTTCTGGGCGGTTTCCTCGCGCGGCTTGATTCTTGGGTTGCCTTTGCTCATTCTTGTTTGTTTGATGTTTTGCGTTTCATGGGTATGCTCTGCAATTTCATCTTTCAAGCTACACTCACAAGACATGCATCTCGAGCGTGACGAGATTACCCCGTTGGATGAATTGAGACTATATGGGACAAATTCTTTGTTGCATGTTTTTTTATTTCATCTGAGAAGTTCTGTTTGCTTTCTTGCTTTACAAGTGCAGTCTGTCTCCTGAAAACTGCGTATTGTGTGTGGTAGTAGGAGCCAGTGCTCATACAGCGTCCCACAGTGGTTGATGATTTTGAACTGACTCAATCTTGTAGTCATCGGGGGATGCGTGAACCTGGATGCGAGTGGTGCTGATGATAATTAGTTCTTGAGTGGATTCATTTGTTGGAATTAGTTTATTTGAATGGTGCAGTGCGCTTTTGGCAGCTCATTTGTGGATCTTAAAAAATTTGCTCGCTGAATCAGAGTCTAGGAGCAAAAGGGGTCTTGGTTACTCAGATTAAGCAGGATTTCTTGTCACCACTGCTAAAAGATGGAAATTGAGGAACTCTCTTGGGATTTATTGAGTTCCCCCCTTGTCCAAAAAGAAAAAGGAGAGAGAACAGGGGTGTTGTGGGGAGAGAGGAGGGGAGAGATTTCGTCGCCCACCATTTACTTTCTGAAGCTCGTAAAAGACATCTGGAGATCAAGGTTTCCTTCTTTAATCTTGTCAGTGAAGCCTGATTGTGAATTTGTGATGCCTCAGTGAGATGCGTTGATTCCTGACCAGTACTAATCCTCTACACATTACCTTTTCTTAGTTTAAAATTAGTATGAATGCATAAGAGTTGAGCTGTTCCAATTCTTTATAGTGACATTATAAAATTACTGCAGGTGAAGAACCTCCTGAATCGTTGTTTATGAAAGAATTAAAAAGGAGGGGCATGACTCCCACTTCATTGCTTGAGGACACAAAAAAGAGCACCTACGACAATGAATTAGAAGAAGAGAGGGGTTTCTCAAAAAGAAATGCTGTCTCTACCGAACCAGGAAATAATTTAACCAACCAAAGGGAGCAGTCCATGGCATTGAACAGTGAGGGCCTTGAGGTTGGCAAATTCAAGCTTTTTATTTTTCCTTTTTGTTATCAAGTTCCAACTTTTATAGCTCAAAGCTTAAAAAATAAGTTTCAACTGTTTTTCTCCCCCTTGTTCTGGCTGATGCGAAGTGCATTCAAGAAACTGAAATTATATATTTCTTCTTGGCAGGGACTGATTCCACGGGCTAAACTTCTGTTAACACTTGGGGGGACTTTCTTCTTGGCATTTTGGCCACTGATACTTATTACTGTGGCATCCTTTTCTGCTCTGTACCTCGTAAGCTACCTTTCTTGGCCTTCCTGCTGTACATGTGACTTCCGTTAGATTGCCGCTGGACAGACACTTATTACACTATGAGAACCAATTCTGTGGAATATCGTTTTTTAGCTGACTTGTCAGTGCCTAACATCATAGCTATTTGCCACACACTTATTATGCTATTGAGAACCAATTCTGTGGAATATTGTTTTCTAGCTGACTTGTCAGTGCCTAACATTATAGCACTTTGCCAAACACTTATTATGCTACTGGTAACCAATCCTGTGGATTTTTATATTTCTTGCCGACTTGTCAGTGCCTAACATCGTAGTAATTTAAGCACATTTGATGTTCTGATATGTAAGTCCGTGAATAATATTCTAAATCTCACCTGTTGAAATTGATTTAATGCCTAGGGCGTTGTCTCAGTCTAGAAATGCTGTGGCACTTGCGTTTGTTCTAATCACCAGGAAAGTATGATGTAACACCTCTCAACATGAAATGAATGGTGACTTGCTCTATCATTTGCAATCTTTTCCTGTCCTTTCGATGATTATATCGATGTACGTATGAGTGCATAGTACAAAGGTATGGACTCAATAATGTCGTAGCATCATTTGAACTCTGCAGCATTTGCTCAGGCGTATTTCTATTCAATTTTCTGTCTACTGCTGTCTCTTCGGAACTCTCGACTGCGTTTTGATTTGGAAGCACGTTGCTGATTCCATGATCTAAATGGTAATACCCTTCTGTTTATTTGACAGTATTTTGGACCGACTTTTGTCCACGACGGAAGTGATGTGCAAACGTCACCACCCCAGTACATTGATCCATATGCGCTTCTCGAAGACGAAAGAATATCCCAAACAGCTCCTCGAGTTAAGTGAAGCAGAAAATGTCACCACTCAAGCCAATTCATTGAAGATCTCTGTTGCAACCAGCTACGCTGGCTTATGTTTATCTCCCTGTAAATCCTTAAATCAGCTAGAACCTTCGTTGTTCTTTTGTTGGTTGCCGGTTGGCTTGTTATCTTCTTGCAATTGCTTGAAAGATGTAATTGCTACTCATACCGCTGTGTTCAATTGGATATATGTTCCGAATGAAGCAGGCTGTGGAGGCTGTTTCTTGTAAATACGTATTCTTAATCATCTAAATGTGCAATGGCAGCACCATCGGTCTCTGATGCCTTGATTTCGGCCGTGAGCTCAAGCTATACATGCATGGTAATACTAATTATAATCTATCAGGTTAATCATATGACATGAATAATAGGATGCAATCAAGTAACTCTTAAAATGATCTGTACGTGTACATTGTCTAGTTCGAATTGAACGGACCTCATGAATAAGCCAGAACGCAGGCCCTTCTATCATCACCTGTCAACGCAATAGTGACATCAAGTCAGCTCTAATTGACTTCATGGCTGGGAAAGGAAATCATTTTATCTACTTTATTCTGCCAAGAGAACCTCTAATCAACTTTATTGGAACATGAAAGTGGGTCTCAGGAACACTTCATGTGCAAAGGATAACTCGGGATTGGCAGCATGGAAAGCGTGACTTCAGTAAAACTAAATTGACAGTAAAACTTCAACCTTTGTCAAAGTTCAATCAAATCCTCATCCTAGTTTTATACCCTCCTCATCTTCCTAAGTGCTAAGCACCCAAGTGCTGAGCACCCAATTCTGTCTTTACAGCAACCATTTCATATACCTCCAGTGCCACAAATCTCAGCAGCCATTGCGCCACGGTCATGCAAATCTATGCAGATCTTTACTCACGTCAGCAATGATATTCCCCCAGATTGCAGTTGGGGTAGGAATCGAGCTTGACGAAGTGGCCGCCTGAAAAGAGGAGGAACCCCGAGACCGAGTAAAAGCGATCATAATTGCATCCTATTATACTTCCTAAAACCTCAAGGCTCCCAGTCTGATCCTAAAAGAGCAAAGCCTGTCCAGTTGTGAAGGCATCTCCGACCAACAACTCTCCCTCTTCCCTTCTTCTTCGCCTCCCACAACCTTGCGAAACTCTGCTTCCAATTGATCATCCCTCTGCCTTCTGTCTTCTTCTTAAACTCATCCACGCACTTCTGCTTCCACAAGTCATTGTTGGATGTCAAAGACCGAAGTTCCGAACACACACACCCTACCCTTGCAAGGTCAATGCCAGAGAGCGATTCGAAAATCTTGAGCTTCAGTTCCGTGAGAAGGCCAGGGAAACAAGATGGGAGCGGCAAACCAGCCCTTTTGGTTAAGTCTATTAAAAGTGGCAATGCCAAGCCATCTTTCACAATCTTCCAAAACTCGGACACTGCTTTTACGGGATACAAACTCGAAAAACCACCATCCTCTTCCACATCGTTGCCTTCGCCTTTCGCCCACATCGACCTTATGGAAGGAGCAAAACTGCGGTGGTCCAAACAGAGCCTACGCAATCCCAACTTGGCTTTAGGCAGACATCCATAGACAATAATAAATTGACCTAGGCTCTGAAACTTCACAAGCAAACTCCCAGGCACATTCAGACTCTGGTTCCTAGCCACAAGCAGCTCAGGCAGACTGTACCGCAGTGACGTTGACCAACATTGATCAGGGAGATGGAATCGATCACCAGGCATTCTAGTCACCGGCTCAACCGCGACGAAACCGGATTTCAGCATAACTGCATGCACCGCTACGACTAGAAGCCTATGCTCACCGCCGTAACCATCTGATTTCTCTTTCAAAACCCTCTTAAGAAAGTAAGGCTCGAAGAACTTCCTACGCACCACAACCCACCCATCCACGGAGACAGCGCCGTGGCCATCAAAACCAACAGTCCCGGAAGAAGAATTACCTCGGCCCTCAGCGCTTCCTGAAGCACTGACTTCCTGTCCGTCTTCAGGAACCGAATCCGCAGCCTCCTCAGGCCGCCCTCCTAAACCGGGGCAATTTCCAGGATCCATGCTCGCGCGTGTCCTTGAGAGACCTGATGCGATCCGATGCTCCTGTATAGGAATCGGGGTTTGAGGAGCGTTATGATTTCCCGGGGAAGCGGACCCACCGGGGTCTAGGATAACATGGTCTAAAGTGTAATATGGTATCTGAACTTTGGCTTAATACGCAATATGGTCCATGAACTAATGATTTATTCAACATGATTCCTAAACTTTAACTTAATTTGTAATGTGATACCTAAACTTTTGGCGTGTTCAACGTGATTTTGGACTTTTAATATATATTCAATGTATCCCTGAATTATATGAGAATGTTTTATATTGTAATTTCATTAAATCAAATTCAAGGATATAATTGAATATTTTCTATAGTCTAGAAATTAGATTAAACATATACCAAAAGTCTATGGACCACATTGAATAAATTAAAAATTTAGGGATTACGTTAAACAAATTAAAAATTTAGCAATTACATTACATATTGAGTCAAAGTTTATGAACCATTTGTGTCATTTTTCCTTTATAAAACATGGATATGTTGTTCGATCATGAATTAGCTTATTGCACTATTGTATATTGCCTTAAATTGATTATACTTTATAGAAAATCAATTAAATCATCCGCAGAGTCCTAGCGTGGCAAATGAGTACTCTGCTATACAAGAATAGTGCTAAGCCAAAAACCATTTAGATATCTTAGGAGGTGTTCACAAAAGAATTCATGAATTTTACCACGAGATTAGTTAGTTTCAAAATACTTGCAATTCCTATGCTAAAACTAAAGCCCATAGTGTTATTATAAAAGGATCCAAAATAGGAAATTTCCTTTTCAGGAGAACATATTCAAATTACAAAAACATTAAAACTAGGAAAACAATTTAAAACAGGAAATTTCCTACTTCAAATTTTCTTGGCCGATTTAAACTTGAGACACATTCTTGACATTTGTTATGGCAGAGCTTCGTCGTCTTATGGCCATGGGCCACGGAGTGCATTATATGGACGGGTGACCCGGTTCACGAACTGAGCATCCATGAATGGTAAAATACGATAGATGATCACGTCTTTTCAAAGAGCTAATAATTTGGTAATCAAGGACTTGCACTATTGCCGAAGTAACTTTTGAGCGTGTGTACATGCCAGGGCATTACAAAGAATGTGGTGCAACTCGCACTTGAGTGGGGCTGTGTTCGCAGACTCTTCTCCATCTCCTCCTCCTTCCCCAAATTGAAGCATGTTCGAGTTCTTAGCTATCGAATGATCTATTCAACATCAGCACATGTTGCTGTCCCATGTCCTGTAACTAGACCTATCAATATAGGTTAGTAACTCATATTGACAACTTTAGCCGGTGCAAGTGTCGCCACCCCAGTGCATTGGTCCATATGTGCTTCTGGAAGACGGAAAAAAATCCCGAACGGCTCCTCGAGTTAATTGAGGCAGAAAATATCATCACTCGAGGGAATTCATTTAAGATCTCTGTTGCAACTTGCTACGCTGGCTTATGTTTATCTCCATGTAAATCCTTAATCAGAAAGAACCTCCGCTGTTCCTGTGTTAGTTGCCGGTTGACTTGTTATCTTCCATGCAATTGCTTGAAAAATGTAATTGATACTTCTATTGCTGTGTTCAATTGGTTAATATGTCCCGGATGAAGGAGGCCAGCCGCTCAGTCCTGGTTCATGTAAATACTTACTTTTAATTTCTTAAATTGGGAACGTCATGCCGCTAGACAGCACCACTCTGTGATGCTTAAATTTCGACTGAAGGCACAAGCTATATACATATGGTAATACTAATTTTAATTCAATAGGTCGATCATATGACATGAAATGATATGATGCAATCGAGTGATTCTGTATGTATAAATTGTGTAGTTGGAAATGAATAGACCTCATTAATAATCAGAATGCTGGAGAAAAATATTAAGTACAACTCTAATGTCAACTCAGGAAAAAATTACTCCGTACTATACCCCCTAACCTTCCTGGACCTCTCCATCTTCGACCTCTCCATCTTCGCTTCCTCTTGGCCTCCCGCCGTGCAAATTTCCGCTTCCAGTCGATCGTCCCTCGGCGTTCTGTCTTCCTTTTAGACACATCCATGTACTTCTGCTTCCACAAGTCATTATTGGCCGTCAAAAACCGAAGTTCCGAACACACGCACCCTACCCTCGCAAGGTCAACGCCAGAGAGCGATTCGAAAATCCTGAGCTTCAGTTCCGGGGAAGGTACATGAAATAAGACGGGAGCGACAAACCGGTACTTTCGGTCAGGTCTCGTAACAGTGGCGATGCCAAGCAATCTTTCACAATCTTCCAAAACTCAAACATCTTTTTCACGGGATATGAAGTCGAAAAACCGACATCCTCATGCGCTTCCATATCATTGTCATCGCCTTCCACCCACAAACACCTGCGCATATCCAAACAACAGACCCTAGGCGAACCTGCCAAGACTCTAGGCAGATCCGAATTGGCTTTAGCCAAAGATCCATAGACAGTGATAGTCCTAGGGAAGGCGGAGGCAGAGGCGGAGACAGCAGTGGGGAAATTTCCACGATGGGCAGAAGCCCGACAAACCAATGCCGTGTGGAGGTAGGAGGCCCACGGCTCGTGAACTTCTTTTCCCGAAGAAGAAGGGATGACGGTATTACCTAGGCTCTCATACGTCAAAGTTACGCACTCGGGCATATTCAGACTCTGGCTCCTAGCCACGAGCTCCGGCAGACTATACCGGAACGAAACCGGATTCCCGCATAACCGATCAGCAGGAATTTCGGTCACCGGATCGAGCGCGATGAAACCGGATTCCAGCATGACCGCGTGCACCGCTATGACTATAAGCTTACCGCCGTACCTACCCAATTCCTCCTCCGTTCCTCCTCCGAAACCCTCTGTGTCAAAGCCCCCTTAAAAAGAAAGTAAGGCTCGGTGGACTTATTACCACCCGCAACCGATCCATCCGTGGCGAGAAGGCCGTCGCCATCAAAATCAACACTTGCAGAAGAAGAATTACCTCGACCATCGGCCCTTCCCGAAGCATCGACTTCCTGTCCATCTTCAGGAACCAAATCGGTGGTCATCTCCGAATCCGCAGCCTCCTCAGGTCGCCCCCCTAAACCGGGCCAATTTTCAGAATCCACGCCCTCGTGTCCTTGAGAGACCTGATCAAATGCTCCTGCATAGAAATCGGGGTTCGAGGAGCTGTGATCTCCCGGGGAAGCGAAGCCACCAGGGTCGAGGGAGTAGAAGACGAGGTCGCCAGACGCGAGGCCGAGAGACTGGAGAGAATCGGCGGGATTCGACGACTGAAGCTCGTCGGTGCGATTAAGAGAGAGACGAAAGGAGGAGCCAGGAGGATGAGAGAGGCGATCGGCGAGGATCTGGTGGAGCAGGGGAAGAGAGCAGGGGTCGGGCACGTCGAGTTGGAGGGTATCCTCGGATTCCAGGGATCGGAGCCTGAGCTTCATGACCCAATCACGCCGTAAACCCTTGCGCTCCAAGCGAGAAGGAAGCAGACTATGTAGAACCCAGAAGCAAAGATAGAGCAGAGAGCAAAGAAGCAAAGAGAAACGACGCAACAATCAAATGTAAGAATTATTGTGGCCCACGTGATATGATTTATTATATGGTTTAATAATTATTAAAATGTTATAAAATAAATAATGCATTAGTTATGAGAAATTGCGACTCTAATAAAATAAAGAGGTATGACTTTTATGAAAGTTGAAAATATGCTTTGATAGAAGGCACCCATTGAAAGAACGTATAAATAGAGTTCAGTCCTCTCTCCGCCTACGACGAATGACAATAACAGAAAAAAACTCAATATTCTCTCCTCCATCGAAAGAATACATTAAAGAATAGTGGATTAAGGGAGAGAAATCGGATTTTTTTATTTGGTTCGAGTTCTTCGATTTTTCATAACGATTATCATCAAAGGTGATGCTATGGATAAATGTACGTCTTCATCTAGTTGTGAAAATCATGAAAATCTAAGATCACTATTTTATTATGAATTTCCGCATTAAAGAATTATATGTATTGTCTAAAATTTGGTATTAGAGCGTGGTTTATGATCTCATGATTTTTTTTTTTTTTTATGATTTAGGGAAAGCATACAAACGCATTAGGTGGACAAACCCCACTGGGCACCGCACGAGGGAACCACCACCCCCGCATTAAAGAATTATATGCATTATCTAAAATTTGGTATTAGAGCGTAGTTTATGATCTCATGATTTTTATTTTTTTTTATGACCCAAGGAAACCCGTACAGTTGGCAGTTGACGAGCAAACCCTAGGGCCGCATGAGGGAACCACCACCCTATGCAAGCGGACCACCACCCTATGCAAGCGGTTAAGGCACCAAGCACCTCCACAATTTCGAACCCCTCACCTTGAGGGCAAGAATCAACGAGGCTTTATCTAGCGGAGCCATCGCGGCGGGTGGTTATGATCTCATGATTTTTCCGTTTATAGAAATATTATGATTTATGTATGATGATTCGTTGAACGATCCTGTTCGTACTATTTGTTGTTGTCGAAATGTTTTTGGAGGTTTTGTAAATAAAATAAAATAAAAATTGAATGATGGAACGTTTTCATGGAGAAAAGGACAAAAAAAAAATGGAGAAATTCGGAATTTTAAGGCCAAGAAAGAAACTCGCCGATTCCAGGCAAAATCCGGCGACCCACTGCTCGATATTGAATCCGTATGGTCGCACTGCCATGAGGAACATTAGCCATGAGTTTTTCCTGTATATCGGTGTTCGCCAGAGGCTAATCGAGCGGCGGAAGTCGCGGTGGTTGAGGATTTGTGTTTTGGGAAATTTTCGTTTGATTTGAGGCTAATTTCTTGGTCATTTTCTATGAAACTTGAACCCATGTGGTTGTGCCGGCATGCACTTCAAAACCCATTGTTTATTTGTGTCTGGGATGGGCTGCCGGAGAAGAAACGGCCGACGAAACCGTGGCGGAACGGCGAAAAACGGCGAAGGAACGCATTCTGTGCGCGAGGAAGAAGGCGTGTGGGATCACCCGCGCGCTGCAGTTGCAGATGCATGAAACCCACGCGCCACGCGCACTCACGCGCGCGACAATTGCCAGGCCCGCGCGTTGGACGCGCGCGCGGCGGATGTAGGCGCGTGCTTGGCATGTGCCTGACGTCCCCGCGACTCCCTTTTACGCTTTTTCCCTCTCTTTTCATGTTTTTACAATTCTGCCCTTGCTGATTATTTACCATTTTGCCCTTGATTTTTTAAATTGATGGTTCTGCCCTAAAGGAATTATGATTTTACGATTTTGCCCTTATGCTTTGATTATGTTTTTTGTCCTTGTGTGCAATTTGGTAAATATTTGTATTTTACAATATTAAAAAATTCATATTATGAATGGTTTGTTAGTCACCAAAGTGGCCAAATTGAAGCATGTTCGAGTTCTTAGCAATCGAATGATCTATTCAACATCAGCATATGTTGCTATCCCCTGTCCTGTAACTAGACCTATCAATATAGGTTAGTGACCCATATTGACAACTTTAGCCGGTGCAAGTGTCGCCACCGCAGTGCATTGATCCATATGTGCTTCTCCAAGACGGAAGAATATCCCAAACGGCTCCTCGAGTTAATTGAGGCAGAAAATGTCATCACTCGAGGGAATTCATTTAAGATCTCTGTTGCAACTTGCTACGCTGGCTTATGTTTATCTCCATGTAAATCCTTAATCAGAAAGAACCTCCGCTGTTCTTGTGTTGGTTGCCGGTTGGCTTGTTATCTTCCATGCAATTTCTTGAAAGATGTAATTGCTACTCCTATTGCTGTGTTCAATTGGTTAATAAGTCCGGATGAAGGAGGCCAGCCGCTCAGTCCTGGTTCATGTAAATACTTACTTTTAATCTCTTAAATGGGGAACGTCATGCCGCTAGAGAGCACCACTGGTCTGTGATGCTTAAATTTCAACTGAAGGCGCAAGCTATGTACATATAATAATGCTGATTTTAATCCATTAGGTCGATCATATGACATGAATCATATGATGCAATCGAGTGATTCTGAATGTATAAATTGTGTAGTTGGAAATGAATAGACCTCATTAATAATCGCTGGAGAAAAATATTAAGTACAACTCTAATGTCAACTCAGCAAAAAATTAGTCCATTCACCTTGCAAACTCTCCCTCCCTCACGGTCTCGCTTCTCTCTTCTCATCCTTCTCTCTCCTCTGCAACATTTGCTTTTCTTTTTTTCTTTTGTCTCATGGCTGCGGAGCTCAAGCCCAAGGTCTACGGTCACCATGGCCATAGAGTCAAGAGAGAGACAGAAGGGGAGACCATGACTAACAGGTGGGCCTGCGGCCGACACGTGTTGCAAGGTGAATGGGCTAGTTCTTTACTAAGTTGGCATCCGAGTTGTACAAAATATTTTCTCAACTTCTATCATCAGCGGTCAACGCACCAATGAGGTCAAGTCAGCTCTAATCAACTTTATTCTGCCGAGAGAACCTCTAATCAACTTTACTGAAACAAGAAAGTGGTTGTCAAGAGCACAACTTCATAAACAATGGATTAGTCAGGATTTTTTTTTGACAAAATGGATTAGTCAGGATTGGTAACACAGAAAGCGAGACTTCTGTAAAACTAAATTGACAGCAAAACTTCAACCTCCGCACACACATCCTCATCATGCCAAGTGCTAAGCACCCAATTCTGTCTTTACAGCAATCATTCATATAAGTACAGTGCGACAATATCTCAGCAGCCATTGCGCGACGGTCGTCGAGATCCGTTCAAATCTTCCAGCCAGAGTTGAACTTGATGAAATGGCTGTCCACTCACGACATGTCTACAACCGACTACCATCCCCTAACCTTCTATCATACCCCGAAACCATTGTGAATGGAGTATGATACGGCCGTCCTTTCACCCAAAGGACGCAACCTCAAAACTCCTAAACTCCAACTTCTAAAAGTCCCCTCATCGATATTGCTCTCGCACCACTTATCATTAGCTGAGAAACCTGAAAAAGATTGACAAATAGAGGGGTAATCAACCACAGCTCAGTGAGTAGTGCATCTCTTCTAAGTGAGTTGAGCACTCACTATGCATATTTATAAATCAGACCACGAGTCTAACTCAAATTCATAATATAACAAATATAAAATAAGAGAATAAGTCTCATATGCTCTAACATAATAGCAAAAATATTCATTTCACAATAATATTAGAACAAATATCAATAGTCAAATCCATTAATCAATCTCATTAAGTCACATGCCAATGGTCCATTCCATTGATTAATCTCATGCCAGACATCAATGGTCTATTTCATTTATCCATCTTATATGAAACCACACGTTGATGGTCCATCCCAACAACTAAACTCAAATCACATGTCAATGGGATCAAACTCATATCACATGTCAATGATCCACTCCATTGACCAATCAGTTGCTCAATATCAAACCATGCATTATATGGACGGGTGACCCGGTTCACGAACTGAGCATCCATGAATGGTAAAATACGATAGATGATCACATCTTTTCAAAGAGCTAATAATTTGGTAATCAAGGACTTGCACTATTGCCGAAGTAACTTTTGAGTGTGTGTACATGCCAGGGCATTACAAAGAATGTGGTGCAACTCGCACTTGAGTGGGGCTGTGTTCGCAGACTCTTCTCCATCTCCTCCTCCTTCCCCAAATTGAAGCATGTTCGAGTTCTTAGCTATCGAATGATCTATTCAACATCAGCACATGTTGCTGTCCCCTGTCCTGTAACTAGACCTATCAATATAGGTTAGTAACTCATATTGACAACTTTAGCCGGTGCAAGTGTCGCCACCCCAGTGCATTGGTCCATATGCGCTTCTGGAAGACGGAAAAAAATCCCGAACGGCTCCTCGAGTTAATTGAGGCAGAAAATGTCATCACTCGAGGGAATTCATTTAAGATCTCTGTTGCAACTTGCTACGCTGGCTTATGTTTATCTCCATGTAAATCCTTAATCAGAAAGAACCTCCGCTGTTCCTGTGTTAGTTGCCGGTTGGCTTGTTATCTTCCATGCAATTGCTTGAAAAATGTAATTGATACTCCTATTGCTGTGTTCAATTGGTTAATATGTCCCGGATGAAGGAGGCCAGCCGCTCAGTCCTGGTTCATGTAAATACTTACTTTTAATTTCTTAAATTGGGAACGTCATGCCGCTAGACAGCACCACTCGTGATGCTTAAATTTCGACTGAAGGCACAAGCTATATACATATGGTAATACTAATTTTAATTCAATAGGTCGATCATATGACATGAAATGATATGATGCAATCGAGTGATTCTGTATGTATAAATTGTGTAGTTGGAAATGAATAGACCTCATTAATAATCAGAATGCTGGAGAAAAATATTAAGTACAACTCTAATGTCAACTCAGGAAAAAATTACTCCGTACTATCCCCCCTAACCTTCCTGGACCTCTCCATCTTCGACCTCTCCATCTTCGCTTCCTCTTGGCCTCCCGCCGTGCAAATTTCCGCTTCCAGTCGATCGTCCCTCGGCGTTCTGTCTTCCTTTTAGACACATCCATGTACTTCTGCTTCCACAAGTCATTATTGGCCGTCAAAAACCGAAGTTCCGAACACACGCACCCTACCCTCGCAAGGTCAACGCCAGAGAGCGATTCGAAAATCCTGAGCTTCAGTTCCGAGGGAAGGTACATGAAATAAGACGGGAGCGACAAACCGGTACTTTCGGTCAGGTCTCGTAACAGTGGCGATGCCAAGCAATCTTTCACAATCTTCCAAAACTCGAACATCTTTTTCACGGGATATGAAGTCGAAAAACCGACATCCTCATGCGCTTCCATATCATTGTCATCGCCTTCCACCCACAAACACCTGCGCATATCCAAACAACAGACCCTAGGCGAACCCGCCAAGACTCTAGGCAGATCCGAATTGGCTTTAGCCAAAGATCCATAGACAGTGATAGTCCTAGGGAAGGCGGAGGCAGAGGCGGAGACAGCAGTGGGGAAATTTCCACGATGGGCAGAAGCCCGACAAACCAATGCCGTGTGGAGGTAGGAGGCCCACGGCTCGTGAACTTCTTTTCCCGAAGAAGAAGGGATGACGGTATTACCTAGGCTCTCATACGTCAAAGTTACGCACTCGGGCATATTCAGACTCTGGCTCCTAGCCACGAGCTCCGGCAGACTATACCGGAACGAAACCGGATTCCCGCATAACCGATCAGCAGGAATTTCGGTCACCGGATCGAGCGCGATGAAACCGGATTCCAGCATGATCGCGTGCACCGCTATGACTATAAGCTTACCGCCGTACCTACCCAATTCCTCCTCCGAAACCCTCTGTGTCAAAGCCCCCTTAAAAAGAAAGTAAGGCTCGGTGGACTTATTACCACCCGCAACCGATCCATCCGTGGCGAGAAGGCCGTCGCCATCAAAATCAACACTTGCAGAAGAAGAATTACCTCGACCATCGGCCCTTCCCGAAGCATCGACTTCCTGTCCATCTTCAGGAACCAAATCGGTGGTCATCTCCGAATCCGCAGCCTCCTCAGGTCGCCTTCCTAAACCGGGCCAATTTTCAGAATCCACGCCCTCGTGTCCTTGAGAGACCTGATCAAATGCTCCTGCATAGAAATCGGGGTTCGAGGAGCTGTGATCTCCCGAGGAAGCGAAGCCACCAGGGTCGAGGGAGTAGAAGACGAGGTCGCCAGACGCGAGGCCGAGAGACTGGAGAGAATCGGCGGGATTCGACGACTGAAGCTCGTCGGTGCGATTAAGAGAGAGACGAAAGGAGGAGCCAGGAGGATGAGAGAGGCGATCGGCGAGGATCTGGCGGAGCAGGGGAAGAGAGCAGGGGTCGGGCACGTCGAGTTGGAGGGTATCCTCGGATTCCAGGGATCGGAGCCTGAGCTTCATGACCCAATCACGCCGTAAACCCTTGCGCTCCAAGCGAGAAGGAAGCAGAAAATGTAGAACCCAGAAGCAGAGAGAGAGAGAGAGCAGAGCAGAGCAGAGCAGAGCAGAGCAGAGCAGAAAGCAGAGAAGCAGAAGAGAAACGACGCAACAATCAAAAAGGCACGGGGGCGGAATAACAAGAGCGCGCACACGTTCAATGCGTTATATTCATATTGTTTCATCCGAGCAAGGTGCCGGAGAGCGAGAGCTCCGCTTTTTCTCTCTCTGGACTCTCTCTCTCTCTCTCTCTCTCTCTCTCTCTCTCTCTGTGGACTCTCTCTCTCTCTGTGCAAGCGAAAGGCTCTTCGAAGCACAGATGGTTCGTTCATCGTGCTTTAGCTTTTGCTTTAATTCTCGCTTTTTACAGTGGCGTCTTCCATCAGGCCCATCAAGAACTTCGCCATTAAGCAACGCCTCACATTCTCATCATGCAATCAACCATTTGTAGGTTTGCCAGAACTATTTTAACCTCTCCCCAGCTTCATTCACAAAAATTATCCTTTTGGTCAAATTCATTCACAGAATTTTGTCGCTGCCCCCCTATTTTATGGAGATGTGTTTACTAAAACTCCTAAAATTTATCGTAAAAATGCAATTGAATCTTTAAATTTACAAAAATTGCAATCAAATTCTAAAATTGATCAAATTGATACAATCAAATCATTCCATTAATGTTATCAATTTAACTAACAAAAAATGCCGTGACATTTTAAAATTAATTTTTATTTCCTATGTGGCATTTTTAATTATTTTTATTCAATTATTATTTAAATTAGATTAAAAATTGAGAAAGAAAATAGAAAATCTGTTTTTTTTTTTTTTTAAACTGAAAAAGAAAAGGAATGAAGGGCTAGCCAATGGAGCTTCAACCACCACCCACCGGCCATCATTGGAAGGGTCAGCGACCTCCACCGGCCCTTGCTAAGCCAAGGCGAGGCATTGCTGGCCCCCATGAGGGCCGACGTCACCAGATCTAGGCGGGACACCAAGCCTCATGGGGGGCCGACGACCAACGCACACCCTAGGTGAGGCCTCACCTAAGGCAGGTGTTGGTCATTGGTGCCCAGGCCTGGCAAGGGTTGCTGGCCCTTGCTTGGGGCCAGTGAGGCCTCACCCTAGCTAGGGATGGTTGGCCACCCTCACTCGTTGTCCCTTTTGGCAATGGGCAGCTGAGCTGAAGCTGACCAACCAACCCTTCATTCTCTCTCTTTATCTTCTTCTTCTTCGATTTTGTCTTTTTAATAAGATTTTAAGTTTTCTTTTCTAGCTTTTAATCTAATTTAAATAAGAATTGAATAAAAATAATTAAAATATACCACGTCAACATTTTTCATTAGTCAAATTGACAATATTAATAGAATGACTTGATTACCATAATTTGATAAATTTTAAGAATTAATTGTATTTTTTGCAAGTTTTAATATTTAATCGCACTTCCGCAATAAGTTTTAGGATTTCTAGTGAATATATTCCTTGATTAGTAGGAGTGTTCGACCAAAAAAGAAAGTAGGAGTCAAACGTCAGTCCACCATTTTGGACGGGCGCATTGGATGATGGGTGTATTTTGTATTTACGTTGAAATCATCTTAGCAATTTGGTGAAGCTGATAAAAAAGACCAAGAGATGTTAGCCTGATCTCGTTCCACTCGTTTGATTACTGAACTTGGAGAATGCAAATAATGCCAAACAAGGAGTAAGAGAAAGTAGGAAAAAGAGATGGACTCCCAAGTCTTCGTCTTCTCTTTATTTATCACGGGAGCTTCTGCAAAATATAAAATGAACCCAAATGATGCAGGTTTTGTACAAAACAGTAGATTCGACATTGATTAATCTGATAAAGAAAAGCTTTACAGAATTATGAGCCAATTAGAAGAAGACCTGTCTTATGTTTACCAAGTAAAACATCAGCATATGCATTCCAGTCTTTGCTCAAGTTCGCGTTCTTAGTAAGGTGAGATGGTGCGGTCGGTCGCGTAAATTTAGTACCCCTTGCAATTCACTTGTGCTGTTAGGTGAAGAAATAATATAAAAAGACCAAGACTTTTTTTGAGCCTGATAATGTTTTTTCTTTTTCACTTATGCGTTTAGGTGAAGAGCTAATATAAAAAGACCGAGACTTCTTTTGAGCCTGATAATGTTTTTTCTTTTTCACTCGTTCGTTTTCTTTTCACTTGTGGGGTTACGTGAAGATTTAATATAAAAAGGCTGAGATTTCTTTTGAGCCTGATGATGTTTTTTTCTTTTCACTTGTGTGGTTAGGTGAAGAATTAATATAAAAAGACCGACACTGTGTTTTTCTATTTTTTTACTTGTGCGGTTAAGTTAAGAATTAATATAAAAAGACCAAGACTTCTTTTAAGCTTGATAATTTTCGTTTCCTATGTGGCATTTTTATATTATTTCTAGTCTATTCTTATTTAAATTAGATTAAAAACTAGAAACGAAAACCTAAAATCTTATTAAAAAGACAAAACAAGAGAGAGGGAGAGAAAATGGAGGGCTGGCTGAAGGAGCTTCAACCGCCGCTGCCCATTGTCGGAAGGGACAACTAGGGCAAGGCCTCGCGGCAACCCTTGCTAGGCCTGAGTGCCGCGACCAACACCCTCCTTGGGCAAGGCCTTGCCCGCGTTGGCTCGAGGCTAGGGAGGCCTTGCCCAAGTCATGCGTTGGTCGCCAACCCCCCATGAGGGTTGACGTCTTGCCCAAATCTAGGCGATGCCGGCCCTCACGGGGGGCCTGTGCCGCCTTGCCCTGGCTGAGTGAGAGCTGGCCACCCTTAGGTAGGGCTGGCGGAGGTCACCAACCCTTCTGGCAATGAGCGATGGTTGATGGCTGAAGCTCCACCAGTCATCCCTCCATTTCTTTTTCTATTTTTCCAATTTTTTATCAGATTTTAGGTTTTCTTTTTCAGTTTTTAATCTAATTTAAATAATAATTGAATAAAGATAATTAAAAATTTCACGCTAAAAATATATTAAATGTCATGTCTGTATTTTCCATTAGTCAAATTGACAGCGTTAAAGGGAGAGGTGGAGGGTTCGAATTCCCACATTCTTAGGGGGATTAGGATGGGGACGATTTAGTTTTAAATGCGGGTTTCGACTCCCACGCCTTATAAGAAGGTAAGGCAAAATTCTGAGAGTGAGAATTAGAATAGGAATAGAATATGACCAACAAAAAAAATAAATTGACAATGTTAACGAAAAGACTTGATTGCATCAATTTGACAAATTTTATGACTTAATTGTACTTTTTGTAAGTATTAAGATTTAATTATATTTTTGCGATAAGTTTTAAGATTTCTAGTCAACATATCCCTATTTTATAATAATTTCTCTTGCCAAACTGATTTAACTCCGGTTTACAACATTGAAAATTGCTCGCATCCATCGTTCTTCCAATCAGAGTAGTTTTGGAGTTAGATCGTCTATTCAAAGTTTTGTGAGGTTTGAGTCCTACAATCCAATTTTTGAGATATTGAGCTATTAAAATTTCATGGAAATGGTGGTTTATGGCATTGTAGAGCTGTGGGGTTTGACATAACTTGGTTTAGAGTAACGGTTAGGATATCTTTATGGGTCGAGCCACTGGCTTATAATAAGTAGAGACATTGTCAAGAGAATTTTGATCGCCTCGTTACTAGGCATTGTTGTGACCATAGTTTGAGATTGAGTTATAAATTACTCAATAGATGAACCATTAACTTGGCGTGTGATTTATGTTAGATTGATCAATAAATTTGATCATTAATGTTTATAATGATTTAAATGAGTGTTTCTAAATTGCATAAAGCTTGTTGAAATGAAACAACTTATATAAGATTTTGATATGTATATTAAAGAGTTGAAATATGAGTTTCTAGTACTGCTCTCCAAATACGCAGAGTGACTATTTGACCTGTTTGAAGAGATATGTACTATAGGCTGCGATTAGTCATTCCATTCATTTTTTCGTGTTTCTTCATGTTTCTCGATTAGTGGCCATTAAAGCGCATCATTGTAGGATTTGGGATGTGACAAGATAAGAAAATTTAGAGACTTTTATTTTCACGCATCGGGGTAGCGCCTTGCATAAATGCAAGGATTTTTCCTTATCTCACGTCACATGCACGTTATGGAAATTCATTTGGAAAAGTTGAAACAAAAAAGAAAAAAAGAGAAGATTTCTTCATTCATCTCTAAAACATAAACATTAGTTGTTCGATCAATCGTGAATTAGCTTAATGCGCCATGTCATCATTATCACTATTATATTTCGCCTTGATCTAGTTCTATTTTATAGAAAATCAATTAAATCATCCATAGAGACCTAGCGTGGCAAATGAATACTCTGCTAAACAAGAGTAGTGCTTATGAAACATAACCATTTAGATATTAGCCAGGAACACCTCCTAATATATAAGCGTCTTAGGAAATGTTTTACAACTAGATTTACAAGTTTTGAAACACTTGCAATTCCTGTGCTGAAACCAAAGCCTACCTCTTTTACGTAAAAAGGATCCAAAACAGAAAAATACCTTTTCAGGAGACTGTTCAAATTAGAAAATCACTGAAACTAAGAAATCTACCCAAATAAGGAAACTTTAGGAGTTCAAACTCTAGAAATATTATCAATATTAGTTATGGCTGCTCGGGCTTTGTCGAGCTCATCCGTTCGACATCGACACATATCCTTGTACTCTGTCATATCCTGAGTTTTTGATCTACTTTGCTTTAACTGCAGACAAAGAAGTACAAATCAAATCCAGTCTTGTAAAATGCTTAGTGCAATTGTTTCGCAACCATGATAAATATGACCTCAAAAGAAATGGGGTTGAAACTCTTTAATTAAAATCACTAGTAATGATAACTCGACCTAATACTAGTATATCACTAGTTGTAAGGTTTAATAGGTAAAACGAAGTTATTGAATTTGATGATATTGACATTAGCCCAGATATGAGAAATCGATATCGTCTGTTATGTTTTGTTAGCTAAATTAAATTCTTAATAAGGTAAAATATAAATTAGTATACTTTACCTATATAAACTTAGAAGTGGTGTTGCTTTTTATGAAAGTTAGGATTGCTTTTTAAAGAGTTCATGAAACAAACACAAGCACAAGACCATAATAGTGCTAAGTAAATTATGAACTTCTCATCGAAAGAAGAGGTTAATATATGTTTGGCAAGTCCGATTCTATTGCATAGGTACTTAAATTTTTTATAGAATTTTGAGATACTTATACTAAATAAATGTTTAATTCGAAAAAGACTTTCATGTATGTATATTAGTCTCATGAAAATTTTGGCTATATATTTTTAACTATTTTATTTTATTTTAGAAATTTTGTTTCACAAATTTGTTTTGTAAAACAAATAAAATAGTATTTTTATTCTTGTCGCTCATAAGGAAAATTGGAAATGTGTAGATCGCTATATAAGTGTGGGTGTCTTCTATTTTGTTCAAATGAAGAGCACTTTGCTGCTTTTGCGGATTTGCTAGTCTCTATTATCGTGGCGATGAACTAGAATTATTATGTGGTATTCTTAATCAAGAATTTTTTCTATTTTAGAGGATTTTTGCCAACAATTATTATTTGCGCTTTAGGATAAATAATTTTTTTATCACGTTTTAAAGTCTGATTTCATTTCTTTTTATTCAGAAGTAATTATTGCCAACATATACGAGGCCGGAGAAAAAGCATCTTTCCGCGTCGGCGCCAAATTTCTCCGAGCTCAGTCTCAGGTGGCCCACGAGGCTCTAACACCCATGCATGGCGATTATTATATTCGGGCATATTGCAGACACTGTCTCTCCAAGGATGAATCCTAGGGAAAAAAAATAAAATAAAAAATCAATCATGTGTGTGGGTTGTATCAAGAAAGGGCTTCACTGGTGCAAGTTGAATCTGGTATTCCTCACTGCACAGTTCACTGCAAATCCTGCGATTTCACATTTTACCTTCGCCAGTGTGTTTTTCAGCCCTCTGCATCTATCTGTAACACTGGGTTTTGTTGTGTGCAACTTTTCGTGCGGCGCAACGGCAAATTGGAGGAAAAAGGTGAGCCTTCTCGCGACTCCTACCGTTGGTTATGAGTTCTTACGGTTGCATTTTTAGTTTGGTTGGATTTTAGCTTGGCGGGATTGGGAGTTCAGGAAAGTGGCGGAGGAGATTGGGGAAAGTGTTTAGATGAAATGGAGATAGTGACCTCTGTGGCAACTACAATTGCGGAGTACAGTGTAGCGCCGGTTTTGCAGCACGTAAAATATGTGTTTTCGTATAAAAGTAACATCGACGAGTTGAAAGATGAGCATAAAAGGTTAGTCGAAAAGAGGGCCGGTGTGCAACTGCGAGTAGATGAGGCGGAGAGGAACTTACATGTGGTTGCGCCCGCTGTAGCAAGCTGGTTGAAAAGCGTGGACGACATTAATGAAGATGTGAGGGGGTTCTTCGAAGATGAAGTTACTGTCGATCTAAAGTGTTGCAAAGGGTGGTGTCCTGATCTGAAGACGCGCTATTTACTTAGCCGGAGGGCTAAGAAGAAGAGTGTGGTTGTTGCAAAGCTTGAAAGGGATGGAAATTTTGATGAAGTTGCTTATCCTGCTCCCCCACAAAAATTGGGGAGAACATTTGCAGATGATTCTAAGGGCCTTGAATCAAGGACAAGGATTATGAACCAGATAGTGGATGCAATCAGGAAAGAAGAAATTAGTATAGTTGGAGTTTACGGGATAGGTGGTGTCGGTAAAACAACCATGATGAAGGAAGTGATCAAGACAGTGGAGAAAGAGAACCTTTTCGATGAAGTGCTGATGGCAGTTGTGTCCCAGAACCCGAACTTTACAAAGATACGAGATGAGATGGCAGGTATGCTAGGTCTTGACCTGGGTAAGAGAGGAGAAATTGGAAGAGCAGGTCGGCTACGTGCAAGACTGCTGGAGACTAAGAGTACACTAGTAGTATTGGATGACGTCTGGGGGGAGCTTGATCTCGAGGCAATAGGTATTCCTTCTGGTATTTCTTGTAAGATTCTATTGACTTCACGAAGTGAAGATGTGTGCAAGAAGATGAGAAGTCAGAGGATCTTCCGAATCTTGGTTTTATCAGAGACAGAATCCTGGGATCTTTTCCAGAAGATGGCAGGGGATGCTGTTGTCTCTCCAGATCTACATGACATAGCAAGAGCAGTGCTGGAGGAATGTGGGGGTTTGCCTCTCGCAATTGCAACTATAGGAAAGGCTCTAGGCCATAAAGAGAAGCACATATGGGAGGACGTGCTACAGCAACTTAGAAAGTCTACCATCAGCTCATTCACGGAAATGCAAGAGTTTGTGTTTTCACGCGTGGAACTGAGTTACAAGTATTTATCAAGTGAAGAAGCTAAGTCATGCTTTTTGCTGTGTTGTCTATTTCCAGAAGATTTTGATATACCGATCACATATTTGATTGATTATGGAAGAAGCTTAAGGTTCTACACAGGTGTTTATACACTAATAGAGAAAAGGAATAGGGTCTTGGCATTAGTGGATAAATTGATATCTTCATGTTTGTTACTGAAGAGTAATTTTCATAATTGTGTGAAGATGCATGATATTGTGCGGGCTACAGCCATCTCTGTTGCTTCCAAAGAAAATGCTTTCCTGGTTAGTAGTGATTCTGATAAGGAACAATGGCCAGCAGAAGTTACAGGCCAAGATTGGCACGCAATTTCCCTCCTTTTTGATCATTTGCCTAACCATTCGTGTGAATGGAACCATCCGAAGTTAGAGCTTTTGCAAATGGCATGCACAAACACTTCTCAGACACTTCCTGATAATCTCTTTAGAGGAACGAAAGAACTCAAAGTTCTTGCTTTGCTGGGATTATCAATCCAACAAGCACCTTCGTCTCTTCAATTCTTGCTGAACCTTCAAACTTTGCGTTTAGAGTTTTGTCGGTTGAGAGACATGTCCATGATTGGAACATTAGAAACACTTGAAATTCTTAGCTTGATCGGCTCAGAATTGGAGGAGTTACCTGAAGAAATAAAACTTCTCAAGAAGTTGAAAAGTCTTGATTTGAGGGGTTGCAAATGTCTCCGAAGAATTCCTCCTTGTGTTCTCTCAAATTTATCTCTCTTGGAACAGTTGTACTTAGGGCTCAGCTTTGACAGTTGGAGAGAATATGGCAGTGGTCAAGAGAGTAATGCTAGTCTTAGTGAGTTGACAGCTTTGCAATCTCTGAGAGATATATCTATTTGCATACGAGAACCTGAAATCTTGCCAAAGGGTCTCCTTTCAAATAAGTTAATGAAATTTAGTATAACATTGGGACATTTTCCTACTTGGTACACACGTCTCTCTCTAGACAACGAATTTCTTCTTGAATCTTCCAGCAAACCCAGCAAGAAGAGGGGCCTGAGGAGAAAGGGGACCGAGCAACCACCAACCATCAGATTGCCACGCACATGGAGTGCGTTTTGCCCAAAATACAATGTGTTGCGGATGGAGATTGACGGGGAAGATCTACTGATGAAAAATAATAATGGGCTGCTAGAGAAATGCGAAGTTCTTCATCTAGATGTCCGTGGCTTGACAAATATCTCCTACGAGCTGGACAAAGCGGGATTTGTCCTCTTGAAGAAGTTACTAATCGCACAGTGTGGGTTAGAGTATGTAATAAACCCAAGAGAGTGGAATCCTAATGCTCCCTTTCCTCTCTTGTATTGTCTTATAATTCGTGATATGTGGTCTTTGAAAGAAATATGTCCCTATGAGAAAGCAGTAGATCTTCCAGAGACATTACAATTACCAAAGAACATCCCACAATATCCATTTCTTGGAAACTTAAAATTTCTGGAGGTGTGCCGATGTAACAAGTTGACATATGTATTCTCGCATAGTGTAGCTAAAGGTTTGGTGCAACTTCAACAACTGATTGTGGTCGATTGTGAGATGTTGGAAGAAATTATCAGCATACAAGGAAGGTGTATCAAGTTCCCACATCTCCTCTATTTAGAACTAGCAGATCTGTCTGGCCTTGTCGCATTTTGTAAAGCCCCAAATGATGCTGAGTTTCCTAATAGCAATTCTTTTGAAATGGAGGGCACCAGCAAGACTTCTCACGAACCTATACAAGATAAAAAGGTATGTCCATGTATGTAAGATTATTGTTGCTGGTAGAAAAGTTCTAAGGTTACATGACTTACCCCAATTGCTTCACAAAGGCTCAGGAGTGTTCGTGTCTTGCTGAGAACTGCGGCGGAAGTAACTTTACGCCATTACTGGAGTAGAATATTTCTGCAGATTGCTCTGGTCCCTTCCCCTCAGCGTTAAGGAAAAGCTATATTAATGATATAGATAAATACGTGCCAATTATTAAATATCTAATTTCCAGGGAGAGGGATTTCTTTTTTGTGTGTAAATAAGTAGCATAATAGGAGAGGTAACAGTAACGCATTGACTCCCGCCGCTTTGTTTGTATTGTTATGCTACTTCATGGATAAGATAATATGATTAAGAAAAATGTAGGAAAATATTTCCTTATGTGATTCTTGTGTCATAGATATCTCTATCACCCTTCTTGGTTTTGTACGATCGCTTGATTATTCCAGAAAATCAGCATTCAGAAAAATGCAAGTCATACTAAAAATTACTAACCACTGGGGTTTGCCCCAGTGGCACCTTTCCAAGGAGGTGGGGGGTTTGAATTCCCACCTTCTCAGGAAGGTTGGGGTGGGGACGATATAATTTCAGAAGTGGGTTTCGACTCCCACGCCCTACAAGGAGGCAGAGCAAAAGTTTGAGAGTGAGCGTTAGAGTAGAAATAGAGTAGGACCGACAAAAAAAAAAATACTAAAAATTACTGTCATATTCCAAGTTGTATATTCTAAGTAGTGTCTGGAAGACGTTGATGATATAAATTATGCGTGATCTTGAGAGTCTCTCACCATCATTGTAGTTCCTTAAGTGAAATCTCCCCAAGCACAAGTGATCAGCCCACCAAATCTGTAGAAGATTTAAATGTAGCGTCTATAAGTTGAATTCCAGATATAAGCTTACCCTTTAGTGCCTGCTGATCCATCATTTCTATAAACTCAAACTAGTTTGCTGCTAGAGGCTAATGTATGCATTAATCTTCTTCGTGGTTGGTTAGGCTTACGCACACATTAGTATATTCTGAGTCCGTTCCCTCTAGCATCTTTGGTTCCTTACAACTACGAGATGAGATCTTCTCTAGGAGAGCATCTTAGTCAAAGTAAATGCTATTTTTTGTTTGCTTCCTTCTATTCATCATTTAGTGTCTGATATTTGGAGTTTGTTCAACAATCAATGCTCCAAAAATATTATAATTTTGGACATTTAAACTCATGAAGTCTACAGGGTTTTCTTGTAAATCTTAAAATTGAACTGCAAAATTTATTTTTATGGGAAAACCAAAATGTAATTATTTACTTTTCTTTAACTTTTTATAAGTTGAAGAATCCATCAGTAATTTTCTCATCAAAAGCACTTCATCAGCTGAGTTCGGGATTATGTCAGAGCCTCTGTTGTTCATTTATTCGCAGGCCATGTACTCCCTTGAATTTCCATTATTGAAGCATGTGAAAATTAAAGTATGCCCCAAGATGGTGAGATTCTCATATGGCCAAGTCCGCACACCAACCCTCCAGAGTGTTATCATAAATGACGAACGGAAACCATTAACAGAAGACCTTGATAGGACAATACAGCATGTCTTCCAAGGTAGATACACAGCCGATCAATCGAAGTCATTGCTATAAATATGCATCTTTTCATTAAGATGCGTTTGTTAATGCAAAGATTGAGTGATGTCATTGCACTCACTCTTTTGTATCTTCTAAAACTGAAGCTTTGCCATCTAAGCCTATCGAGGAGGGAGTTGCACATGGAACAACTGTGGGAAAATTTGACATTGATGCTGCCTACGCAAAAGATATTCTTGCTGCGGTTGAATATGTTGAGGATGTCTACAAGTCCCATAAACTAGTTGAGGTATGATATCTGTGTGTGTGTGTGTGCGGAAGTGTGTGTGTGTGTGTGTGTGTTTGATCAATTAATCACCAAATGCAGAATGAAAGCCGGCCGCATGACTACATGGATTCACAGCCAGACTTAAATAAGAGAGAGAGAGAAATTATAGTGGATCGGCTCATTCTTGTCCACTGTACACGTAAGCTCATGCCGGAGACTCTTTATCTTACTATCAACATCCTTGATCGGTTCCTCTCCAGGGAGACTGTGCCAGGAAAGAAGTTCAGATTGGTTGGAATGGCAGCTGTACATTTAGCTTGCTTACACGAAGAAAGTTCGCCTCTTCGGGTTTGCCTCTCTCTCTCTCTCTCTCTCTCTCTCTCTCTCTCTCTCTCTCTCTCTCTCTCTCTCTCTCTCTCTCTCTGCTTGACGTACTTAAGTTTGCAATAGTTAGTTTCCTTCTTTAGCTCAGTTATAGTGATCAATTGCAACGGTCAAATTGTGCAGGTTTTGGATTTGGTATCCCTTGTAGGCGATGACTGCAATAGGGATGATTTTATTGTTATGGAGCGTAATATTCTGCAGAAGTTAAAATATAAGATAACGGCTCCAACGCCTTATGTCTTCCTCAATCGTTTCATTAAAGCGTCTGACTCTGATAAAAAGGTAAGCATGCTTCACCCTTATTCTGTGTTTTGTAGCCTTTGATTGCGGATGCCAGGTCAGACCTTCCAAAGGTTGGGGGCCTATGAGTATCTTCATATTACCTATCTGCGAAGTATATTTACTTTGCATATGAGTGGCTTATGTTTTCAATGTACTGCATTCCTCCATTATATGTAATTGAAGTTTGCATGCGGTGGTTAGCTCCACTGACTTACCTGGCGTAAATGTGTATCCATGTGTTTTTGGACAATGTCTGACTCACCCTGTTAGATAGTGCAATATTCCCAATTAAAACTAATCAATTATGTTCTCTGTTTAATTGTCTGTAGTTGTGCTGATGCATTGGCACCATCATTTTTACTGTCATCTTGATCAATTCAGTGGGTGGAGGAGGCATGCAAAATTAAGGAGCAGTTGTTTTGTACTTGCATGGAGCATAATTAGAGCTTCGCTTAATTTATTCGCTTCTTTGTTCTTCGTAATAGCTGGAGCACACGGCATTTTATCTGGCTGAGCTGGGCCTGATGGATTATACCTTCAGCGTCGCATATTTACCATCAATGTCTGCAGCAGCGTCGGTTTATACGGCTCGATACCTTCTGGGTGAATGTCCCCTGTGGAGTGAGGCACTTCAGTTCCACACAAACTACTCAGAGTCTCAGCTGAGGTAAACTTAAACATGCCATTTCTGCCTCTAATTGCGACTCCGAAAAAAGAAAAGAAGAGAAAAGAACTATTTTTTTAATTGCCTTCTGAGTCGACCTTCTTGCCTATTGTTGTTTGCGCTATGGAACTTCCTTCCTTAGGGACTGCTTTGAGATCTTATTGAGTAAGCACTCGAATGCTGGGGTGGATGAACTCAAGGCTGTATACGAGAAGTATTCCGAGGCTGAGCGAGGATCTGTGGCGCTCGTTCTTCCAAAGGAGACTTCCGTGTGTGGCAATTTATCTACCGTAGAGCCTCCTCAAAATTCCGAATTTTCACTGCCAAAAGGGGATGATAATACTTCCGCCGAAGAAGGGAAAGTTGCCGACAATGGAAATGAGATTCGAATGGGTTAGTTGGAGCAATGGGCTGTGGATTCAAGTCCAACCTTCTTCCTCCTCTTAATCTAAGGAAGATCCAAGGCCTCTGGCATATCATGTAGTTGAAGACAATATTCTAGGGAAAACTGATGTTCAGTCTCAAGGTGTGCATGAACCCCCAGGTCGATTCAACGTCATTGATGTATTCTCCTTGTTGTGCTCAAGACGCCACATCAATTTTAGAACGTAAATGCAAAAACAACAACCTAATCCTGTGTCTTAGTGAGTTATGATCACATGCATTTTGTCCCGATGGGACAAGCTAAAATCTAAAAGGTTTGGTATCAATCTTTGAGATCTATTATTTTGTGGCCCAGCAACTATCAGTCCACGAGGAATGACTTATCAAGGAATTGCAGAAGCATATGCCAGGCTATGCCAGAAAATCATGATCCTAACTCTCTATGCCTTTGTCCAAATAAAGTTTCGATACCGGATGATATTGCTTCACCTGCATAGATCCATGCGGTTATCAATTTTCCCATGAGAACAACACCACCTCAATAAAAAGCCTGCATAATCACATTACCTCCAATAACCACATTCAACAACTGGGGATACTAAGATATGCAGGTTAGGTTTCATCAACTTCATTGGAAGTTCTCAAAGACTGAAAGGAAAAGCGCGCGCTAGATGCGTGGTGGAGAGGTAGACCTCCAGCACACTAAAAAAAAAAGTAAAAAGCAACAGCGAAAATTCAACCTCTACATTATTTTGCTCACATATTTATCTTGCTTAAACTATAGATCTGTACACAATAGTTGCCATCATAGATGCCTCCAAGCCACCATTTCTTAGCAGCCATTGCTTGACAGTCGATCAAGATCCGTCCAAAACCCAACTCGCGTCAGCCATTAAGTCGTCCAAGATTGCAGTTGGGGATGATATTCCGCCGGAATTGAACTCGACGAAAGGGCGGGCCAAAAGGAGGAGGAACCCCAAGGAGGGGCAGATGGTCATAATCTCCACCTATGACTACTGGAACACCGACAGGGTTCGGAACCCTCCTGATCCTGAAGTAGGAAGGCCTGCCCAAATGAGCAGGCATCTGCCACCGACTACTCTCCCTCTTCCTCTTCTTATTTGCCTCCAATGTGAATTTCTGCTTCCAATTGATCATCTCTTGGCTTTCCATCTGCTCTCCAAACTCCTCAACATACTTCTGCTTCCACAAATCATTATTGGATGCCAAATACTGTAGTTCAGAAGATACACACCCTACCCTTGCAAGGTCAATTCCAGGAAGCAATTCGAAAATCCGGAGCTTCAGTTCCGTTGGAAGGCATGTCAAGCAAGATGGAAGTGGCAAACCGACTCTTTCAGTTAGTTCTATCAACAGCGGCAATGCCAAACCATCTTTCACAATCTTCCAAAACTCAAACACTTCTTTTTCAGAACTCGAATTCAAAGATCCACCATCCTCATTCCCTTCCACATTGTCATCGCCTTTCGCCCACATCTCGTCTATAATAGGAGCAAATCTGCGCTCGTTCAAACAGACTCTACGCAACGCCGACTTGGCTTTAGCCAGACGCCCATAGACACTTATAAAGTGACCTAAACTCTCAAACTTCAGAACAACACTCTCAGATACATTCAGACCCTGCGTCCTAGCCACAAGCTCAGGCAGACTGTACTGCAACGTCATCGTAAACGCCGTGGACGGCCATTGATCGGAGAGATGAAACCGATCGGCAGGCATTCCAGTCACCGGATCGACAGCCACGAAACCGGATTCCAGCAGAACAGCGTGCACCGCAATAACCAGAAGCCTATGGTCACCACCGTCCCCACCCAATTCTTCTCTCAAAACCCTCCTCAGAAAGCAAGGCTCGGAGAACTTGCTGCGAACCCCAGCCGAGTCATCCGCGGCCACAACGCCGTCGCCCTCAAAATCAAAACTTGCAGAGACGGAATTACCTGGATCCCCGGCGCTCCCCGAAGCATCGGCTCCCGGATGCGCATCTTCAGGCACCGAATCGACCATCTCCGAATCCGCAACCTCCCGAGGCCCGCCCCCGGGCAGATCTTCGGAATCCATCTCCGCGTGCCCTAGGGAGACCCGACCCGACGCCCCCGCGGAGGATTCGGCGCTGGAGGAGCCATCGCCTGCCTGAGGAGAAGCGAGCGCACCGGGACCGAGGGAGAAGTAGACGAGGTCGCCGGACGCGAGGCCGAGGGACTGGAGGGAAGCGGCGGGGTCCGGCGACCGGAGCTCGTCGGTGCGGTTGAGGGAGAGGCGGAAGGAGGCGCCGGGAGGGGGCGGGAGGGAGAGGCGGCCGGCGAGGATGCAGCGGAGGTGGGGGAGGGAGCAGGGGTCGGGGACGTCGAGCTTGAGGGTGTCCTTGGATTCCAGAGACCGGAGCCGGAGCTTCATGACGACCGATCGATCGATCGACCACCGCGCGATGTTAAATCTGCCGTGCGGGAAGGGATTTTAAGGAGTCGAGTCAGCGTTCCCCGTACGTCCTTTAAGAGGAGGAAGAAAGCCCATTTCGCCGCCGACCTTCAGGCCCATTGCAAGTTTTCAGGCCCAATAGTCGCCAGGCCCATTTGAATCTACCGCGGGATGGATATGGAGAAATGGCTCTGGGAAGTTCTCTCTTCTTGATTCCCCCACTGAAATTACGTCTGCAGGGAAATGAAGGAGCCTGTGATTTTAGCTTCGCGACTTGTCGAGTCCATGGTCGAGTTTCCTACTCCGGCCCGTGCCTGAGGTACTATTGCTAGGAATGAATTTTGTCATGTAGATAGGCAAGTTACATTCGCTGATGGAGGATGTATCTAGTTGTTAGCAGATTTTTGTTCCAGTCTCGTATGTCTGTCCTGTGCAGATTACCTGCACTTGTCTTCTTTCTTCTTCTCTTTCCCCCATCCATTAGGAGATACCCATAAATTCTCTTGGTAACAGAACAATGAATGAATGGTTCGACTGAATTGGCTAAGAATATGCATGGGCTTCGTTGCCTATTTCATCCTCTGATCTAAGTCATTGATTAGATGCTCGGTTCGTGAGGTTGCAGATGTGTCTGAAGCGGTCAGACAGTATGCCGGTGCTTTGATGTTTTCTGGTGAATCCGCAAAAGGATCATATGGACACCGTCTTGTGAATGACCGGCAGGAGAACCGACAGAGCGTGCTCTATCATCATAAACTAGGAGCCTCCTTGCCAATTTGTAATTGTGTTGCTGAAATAAGCAAGATTCCTTTTTGCTTCAGCATTCTAATGTCCTTACATGTGTGTCTAATCATGCAGGATAGCCCAAATAGACCGCTAGTCAGCACTGATATTCCACCATAATATGCTTTATGCTTCTAACCCCGTTTGGTTCAGAATTTCAAATAAATTTTGGGATTCTAAAGTCCCTTGGTCAAATGCAAATAGCGTTTAGTTTGTTTTTTACTCAACTTTGAGGAAATACAATTGGGCTTTAAGGGCCTTTGATTCAAAGTAGGTCCAAATGTATTTTGGGAAGTTGTATTCTCAGAATGCAAGTCTTAGTCCCTCATTTATTGTTCATCTTCCCCATGGTTTGCACGGAAAAGTCAATTGGAGGTTGATGATCGTCGGCCAAGGGGTCACGCACATCGGCAATTGCCGCCTGGGACTCGCCCAACCCTAATGATCATCGCTTGACCTCAGGTGACGCTTGGGTCGCGTGACCCCAGGCAATAGTTGCTTGGGTCACACGACCTCATGCCCAAGACCTCAAGCGAGACCAAGGTGGCGTCACTTGGGTTGTGACGACCCAAGCGACGCCTAAGGTCGCATGAGACCTCAAGCAAGGTGGTTTGGCGGCTGTTTTGGTTGCCGATGGTTGAACTCAATTTTTTTTTTTTTTTTTAAAATTTAGTAAAAATCATTTACAAACTGTAATTTTTACTAACGATATTTAAGTCAAAGTTGTTTCCCAATACAATTTAAAATTACAATTCACCAAATACTATTTGCATTTTGAAAAACCCATTTAGCTTAAAGATATTTGTATTTTTCCAAGGATTTTTCCAAAGTTGAACCAAATGGGTCTAAAGCACTTCTGGACTGGCAGCCAGTGATCATGTTTGGAGCAAAGAATTCAGTACCTTGCTAAAATAATACATGAAAATTGCAATGCACTTTGTGATGTTAGTTAGATAGACTCGTACACCCCGCGCTCCCAGGTAAAGTGACTAAATCCTGGGCACTCTGTATAGTTTAATCGAGGAGACAAAAAGTTTTGATCAGGCACACTTGCTTCTGATGATGTATTGTTGGACAAATCCACTGTGCCGGTTGAAATTTATACCAATTCTGTGTGCTTTTTTGTTCATTACGCAGCTGACAACCTTAATGTCGATGCCATTTTCGTGTGTACAAAACACGGACACGTGGCATCTCTTATGTCACGGAGCTATCCGTCCTCTTTCTTATTTGTGTTCACATGGTGTTTCATTGGTTATTTTCTTCAATTTTAGCATAATATATAATATCGTCTCTAAATTTTTAATAAATATCTAAATTAGCCCCTGAATCATAAGAAAATGTCCGATATTATTAATCATACATGACATGTCCGACATTAATGTGGATAATTATTATAATTTAAAAAAAATAAATTCTTATTATTTTATTTTATTTTGTGTTTTTTATTGTGGCCGTTGACCCTAGGTAAGGGGTGCTCGTCTGCCCCAATGAAAAAATAACAAAATAAAATAATTAAGTAAATAAAATGCTAAAACAGTTTACGGCAATACTGATTATCTTATGTGGCATAATTGGCGTTGGCGTGCATCTAGTGATTTATAATCAAAATTGACCAAAATGATTACATTATTAACTCGTCCATGGGTTAGAACTAAATTAGTCAAATTAATAAATTAGAATTGAAATTGTATCTATATAATTAATTTATTTTTTTAAAAAAGGTAATTTTCCCCGGATAAAATAGAACACCAATATGCATCAGTGGTTTCTCAACCTATTCGTGAGATCGAGTCTCGTGATGATCATCTGAAAAAGAAAAGGGAGAATTGCCTAAACTCATCATAAAAGTCGCGACACGAAAATCTGACCAAGAAGAAGCTTCTCATCAAAATCCAAGGTGGCATTGCATACTTATCTTCGGTTGGAGCCCAGATTCTTCTTGCCCTTGTTATATTTCAAGCCACCCAACTCCACCATAAAAAATAAAATAAAAGGCGTTTCATCAAATTGTGCCCACAAAATAATGGTCCGCCTAGCCATTTCTAGACGTCGACTTTATCACCCCAGTATTAATGAGTCTCTTTGACTATCCTGCTTTCGCAATTCCTAGGATTAGGCACAATTATCTCCTTGAGCATTGTCACGAATTAATACATATGGTGTATGGACCACCCACTAGGATCCTCATCACGCGATATCATGATACTATTTATATCACGCGGTTTTCTTTGTCTACAATAATGCTGAACATATGAGCACCGACTGACTGGAGAAGTTGATTATTCCCAATTGTTTGGTGCCTGTTTATACTTGATTTGCCTATGAATACATGGAAATATACCTAATTTTCATAAGTTTTGTCCACACGGTTTATGCAACTAACAAATACGGATTATCTTAAGAAGACTTCATGACGAAAATTCTACCAACTTAATAATACATGTTGCCAACCACCCGATACTTCGGTCACATGTTTGCATTGGAAGATCTCCATGGCATGTTTTATTTTGGAATATAAAACAATGTAAAGTAAGATTAAACGCAGAAATACCGTGTGATGTGGTCTGACTATATTCAACAAATTGCTACTATATATGTTTATAAATTCATGTTGAGATGAGAATGTCCAACTGAAAAAACGGCGCGAAACGCGTTGACCATTAAGTGGGAACGCTTCTTCTGTGCAGCTGTGACAAATTGTCAAATTCGAGTGATCAAAGTAGAATATTGTGGCCAGCATAAGAATGTTCTTTGCTCGTCGCCCAGAAGTACCTCAAGAACTGCTCTGTCTAATAATGAACTTTCTTTTCAGAGAAAAATAAAAGAAAAATATCTTGGTAATCTTGTAAATAGGACAAGACCCGACACCACAATCTCAAATTCGAAATGAGTTATATACATGGTAGTTTGGAGAATCGATTTTTGCGTGGCATAATCCACACAAATCCATTTCTTTGTAAAAAGTTCCCAAACCGGTACACTGCGATAAATTTACTTCAAAATTGATACATTTATTATAAACTTACAATAAATTAACTTTTTTACCACTAAAAACTTCAAATTAGTATATTCGTGACAAATTTACCTTATGTTAATTTCTGTTAAATTAGATTAATATCACCAAAATCACAAATTGATATATTTATGACAAACAGAGGGTAAGACTTTAAATTGGTACATCCATTAATTATAACGTGTCAACCAACTCAGCAATTTGATAATAAAATTTTAAAAAAACTACTAAAAAATAAATTTATCACAAGTGTATCAACTTTAGGATTTTTGTTGATAAAAAAATTAGTTTGGAGTAAATTAATTTGGGGATTTTTAGAGGTATTAACCTATGTTGTTTTGATGTAAGATGCTTGATTATTTTGATCGATGAAATGATTTAGGATGCCAGGCCATTATGATTAGGGGCTCCGCAATCTGACTTGAATATTACATCTACTTGATATCAAAGAGTGGAGTTGCATTCATGGTAAATTATTCAATTTCAATTCCCCAATTGCGAGGGATCTGGGGCTTATTATGTGTCCAAGATTTACATGATCAAAAATCATGGTTTCTAGAATCATTGCATCATTGTATAATATTCAACGACAAAGATGGTACGACGCCCCATGATTCACCCAACTCAATGCCGTACGTAACTTTTCGTTTGTGATTCATCTATTCGATTATTTTTATTGTTGTAGGTAGATGGTTAGCACCTTCCATTTAAAATCCCCCCTTAAATTAATTCTAACCCCTCTCACCAAGAGGGAGATTCCCATTTCGCCCCTTCCATGCAGCTTCCCCGTGTCCTCTATAAATTATGGTTGGCGACTGTCTCTTCAATTCCAGGCAATTCTGGAGAGAGCTGAGAATGATGAAGGCTTCCAAAGCAGTCATCTCCTTTTTTTGCTAACTCTCCTGTTGTTCTCCGACGTGTCTCGAGCTGCTCGGCCGGCGCCGGTTGGAGCCGATGTGGCAAGAACTCGACCCGAGGTAGGTTATCTCCGTTTCCCGAAAACAAAAAACCCTTTTTTTATCTCTGTGTCTTGTGTTCCTGGATTGATGAAAGGAAGCTTACGGGGATGAAATTTTTGCAGGGTGTTGATGGGGAAGTAGAGAAGGTAGAGGTGGAGCGGGGCTGCGAAGGGATTGGAGAAGAGGAGTGCTTGATGAGAAGAACCCTCGAAGCTCACCTTGATTACATCTACACTCAGAAGCAAAAACCCTGATGAGCTATTTTGCTCGCGAGGGTAATGAAATTATCCGTGACGCTAGCAAATAGAGTCCTGAAGTAGCTTCTGCTTGTGAATGTTTAGTTGATTTTTTCCCTTTTCTTGTTCATTAGTTTTGCTTTCGTTCGACTTGATTCTGCAGGATTTTGTATGTAAATTCTATACATATGGCCCAGGCTCTGTCAAATGTCCCTGCTTTGCTCTTACCGGAACGTTGGTGAGGGTCTGGTGCTGGATAGAGAGCTTGTATTCTCGCGAGGGTCTTGTAAACTATTACCGATATCACCATACGATGTATCAGCTTAGCCGCCTTAATTTTTTGCTCGTTCTATTACTCTTGTGATTATCTCGAGTCTTGACTAATCGAATGAAGAGAAACGGCCCGACCCACATCCAGATAAGTGATCAAAATTCAAAGCCCTATCTGTACCTTGGTCTTTAGGAACGAGTGGGCGACTGTTAGGGTTGACCAGAGGGCGAAATGCGTACTGCTCTCCCTGGTCCTGTCTAACCTCGACCAAACTTTGATGGACTGTGTCAAACCCTTTCCTTGTCTTGGTTGACTTCTCCTTTCTTTCTGTTTCTCTGCGGACGGCTCATTTCCATTTTACAAGATTGCAGTTGTCATCTTCCCAAAATCATCATTTCCTACGTCATTCTTGTCCAAAGATCAAGTGTATAAGAACCAAGTCGGTTGAAGTTCAAACCTCACGGGTTAGGTATGTACGGAGAGACTAGAGGTCTGAGTAACATACAAGCAAGAAATAATAATGCAATATTTCGCTCGTGAGTATCGCACATGCCTAAGGACTTTAGACACCATCATGATATTGACCGGCGTATCCTCGCCAAAAAAATGAATAGTCAAACTCAGAGTTCTATCATGCATAGTAATGCTTAATTTGTCCTTAGGATTTTCACTATCAAAACCTCGTCATAAACTCGGGTGACAATGTTTTGTGCAAATAAACTCTCGGTCTATATGTTCCTTTTGAAAACATCTAAGACATTTATCTCACGTCATCCGGTTCTTGTTCAAACAAAAGTAGATTTATTGTGCGACTCCTGATCCTACATGTATATTACACACGTTGGATGAAAGATCTGTTATTCTCCTTAATGTGTCTCAACCTGTTTCAAGTACGTAAAATGACCCGCATCACGAATCTTTGAAAGGATGCAGGCTAAGAGGACGTGCGTTCGGATCCTGCACGCATGACATGAAGTGAGACCCATCAAGAAAATAGGGGAAACCCATATCCATCAATTATTACACCTCAAGCTTATTATTAAGATTACAAATCATCATACGATAGCTCAGCACTATAGGCGCACATACCGTGACCTTTTAACTATGCGCCATGATGCCGGCCAGCACACGCCGGAAGTCTTTCCATCATTATCATCATGGCCCTCTTTTCTGTATTTTTTATGTGTAATTTTTCGCCACTGGTGGTCTCAAGAGTTAGAACAAGTTGACTTTGGTGCAATAAAATGATTCACTATGCTCCATAATGAAGCGCCTTGCAATTTTTATATGTGTTGAGATTGTCTTACGTTGATTGTGGAAGGGGTTAATGGTTGATTTATAAGTACAAGAGAGTCTAATTTTTTTAAGTTAATTTTAGGCAGGAGAGAAAATATCTAATATTAATTTGAGTTTGAAGTGAATTTGGATGATATGTGGTTGGAGAAAAAATGTGTAAAACTTTGGAAGCAATCAATTATGCTCTGCATCATGCACGCAAATAGAGGTGAACCTGAATGATGTCTTTTCAGAGAAAAAATGTGTAAATCCTTAGGGTCCACGGGAGCCCAAAGCAATTAATATAAGCTTTGCATCATGCACGCATAAGGAGATTTGAGTTGGTCGATGATATACAGCTGGAGAAAAAATGGGTAAAACCTTGGAAGCAATCAATATAGGCTCTTCATCGTGCACGCAAAAAGAGGTGAACTAGGATGATGTCTTTTCAAAGAAAAAAAACGTGTAAAATCCTGGAGCCCAAGGGAACTTAGATGCTCTGGATCATGCACACATAAGGAGATTTGAGTTGGTTGACCTTAAGCACCATGAGCACCGTATAGGAAATTTAAAAACTGCGAAGCAAATAAAGCCTAAATTTAAAATGAAGTTAAAAGATATTGGAAGAAAGGAAAAGAAGCTCCTCTTTAGCACCAATAATATAGTAATAAATAATGTGACCTAAACTTTAGGAAGGAAGACGAGGAGAAAAGGAGTTGTAATTGTAATCGTAATCGAATTTGTTTTTTTTTTTCCAGAAAAAATGGTATTCGCCCATGACTTGCGGTAAGAGGGAATATTCGAATGCAACTTTCAATCTTTCTTTTAATGCGGTTACAATGGCTCGTTGATAATTAAGGTCCCTAACCTCTCAATTAATCTTTGGAATTTACAGGAATTCTAGAAACTTTCATTTCCTTAAGTATTTCCTAATATAAAACATCAACTTTCGAATTACGGATTTCTTTTAGTAAAAGATTTCTTTTTCTTTAATTGTAACAAAAAAAAAAAAAGGAGAGCAAAATCTACCATGACTTTTCACTTCACTTAAGCGAATCTCTTCACATTCCGTGTGACCGGAATGCTCCTTGGCCGCCATCCTTGGCGCCAGAACCCTGCACTTCCCGCCATAAAGGCCTCGACTTTCCAGCTCCAGAGGTCGCCACGCCCAAACCCTTCACTCCACTTCGCCGTCGGAAGCCGGGAACCTCGCTGTCTCGCCGCCGAAGAGATGGGGAAGCCCAAACAGTACTGGCTCCTGAAAACCGAGCCGGGCGAGTGGTCCTGGGACGACCAGGCGGCCTCCGACGGCGGCGTCGCCAAGTGGGACGGCGTCAAGAACAAGCAGGCCCAGAAGAACCTCAAGTCCATGCGCCTCCGTGACCTCTGCCTCTTCTACCACTCCGGCGCCAAGGCCCGCCGCGTCGTGGGCGTCGTCGAGGTGGCGCGCGAGTGGTACGAGGACGGCGGCGGGGACGGCGGCGGCGACGGGGCGGTGGACGTGAGGACGGTGGGGGAGATGCGGAGGCGCGTGGAGCTGGCGGAGCTGAAGGGGGACGGCGCGCTCAAGGGGTTCGCGCTGCTGCGGCAGCCGAGGCTGTCGGTGGTGCCGGTGGCGGAGGATGTCTGGGAGAGGATCTGCGAGCTGGGCGGCGGGTACGAGGGGGACGGCAGAGATGCGGGCGACGGCGACGGCGACGGCGACGGGAGGAAGTGTTGCCTCGTAGGTGTTTGTGGAAATGCCGCAGTGGGAAATGTCTTTTGAGGTTGTGCTGGGATATGTCCCAATTTTTGTGTTGATTGTAAATACCAGGGGATGCTTAGTTGTGAAAGTTTCGTCGCCCTCCTTCCTTTTGGTAATCCTGTAAATGTTTGCTCGACATGCTGCAGACTTCTATGGAGATGATAAACCAGAATCTCCTTTAAAGAATTCCTCTATTGTTCTTTGCTTTGAGTGGGAAAGTTCTTGACAAAACAACGAATCGACCAGCAAACAAATTCCAGCAAAATGCTTCCTTTTTGTGTCGGGAAAAAGATAAACGATTGATTAAATCGCGGGTAAATTCAAACAAAAGTGTTCCGAGGTCGATTTAATAAAGAAAAAGGGATTTAATAATTATTTAAATATCAAATAATCTGAAGAGAGGAAAAAGAACAAACAAGAGGGAGCGAACGAGCATTGGAGTAGATTCTCCCCAGAACGAAGCAGAACTGCACCGGAGCTTGAGAACTCTGGGAAACGAAAGGAAGATCCGAATGCAAGCTCATCGACCCACGTTCCACCGCTTTGCCGCCCTCTCGAACCGATGGCGGCACCGGTCGTCGTGCAAGTTCCGAGCTTTCTGTAGCTCCTCTTCTTCTTCTTCTTCTTCCTCGGATTACTCCAACCAGTCTCGCGGCGGGCTCCCTCGCTTCTTCTCCGACGTCCTCCCTCCTTCCAAGGTGTTACCCTCTCTTTCCATGTGCCCGCGCGCGCGGGGGTGTTGGACGGCTCGTGTCGCGTCTTCCGGTGTTAATGGGTTTTTCCTTTTGTCTGCTTACTGTCGAACTGCAGGGTGGGGTGGTTCGCGTGCAGGGAGATGAATTCTGGCATATGACCAAAGTGTTGAGGTTGAGTACCAACGACAGGTATCTTCAGGCCTTCATCTTTTCTGACGCAACGGTTGCTGGATTTTCTTGGTTGCCTTCACAATTGGGCTATGATGATAAGGGGTGATTTTAAGCAGTTCGAAGTGACTTACTTGCATTGCCTCCTTGGGCTATGATTTGCTGAACTTTTGGTCTCTTTATATAACCTGCGGACATTACATGCTTACCAAGTGTTTGACAAAATCTCCCTTAGTAATTTTATCGTCTAGCTTTGCAAGACAATGGCGTTTATGTAACTTGCATTTAATATTCCTGCAAGGGTAGAGCTCTTCAATGGGAAGGGAGGATTAGTGAGGGGGAACATTCAGAGTGTTGATCGGGCTGGATTGGACTTCATGGCTCAGGAAGACCCGAAAACGGTCCCTCCTCAGACGCCGCAGTGGCATGTATTTGCTGCTTTTGGTGAGTTATTACAAATCTAAGCAATTATACAGAAGTAGCTAGTTTTTAAAGGCTTGGGACATAATTCTTTTTTAGCTCCTAATTGTTGTCAACTTTGCTTAGGAACTCTAAAGGGTGGTCGAGCTGATTGGCTTGTTGAGAAATGTACGGTATGTGTCCATGCAATTACGTCTTCTTCCTCCCACATTTGAAAATTAAATTGCCCCTTTGTGCTATGCTTGTCACTCCTGATCTGTTCTTTGATTCCCATAGGAGCTGGGGGCGAGCAGTGTAACTCCTCTGCTGACTGAGCGATCTCCTTCAGTCTCAGAAAATAGGGTCGACAGGCTACAACGGCTCATCTTAGCTGCATCAAAGCAATGTCAGTTACTCATCACCACATGAGTAGTCTTCATTAATAGAAGTCTTCGTTCATATTAGTTATTCTTCTTCTTTGGGGAACTTGATCAAATTGTACTTTGTATTTTCCAATATAACATAAGGAGGTCCCTTTCGCTTGGTTGAGTAATTGTTCCAACTTACCTTCTTTAATTGCTTTTCAGGTCAGCGGCTTCATGAAATGGTACTTAATCCTCCACAAAAAATCAATGACATTCTACCTTATGTAAGTTAATATTCCTTGACTGCAACCCAGCACATTCGAAAAATTTTCCAATTTCATTCTCTTTTAGAAAGGAATTTTTCATTCTTTGATTAAGTAATTAATTTATGTATGGTTTTGTGATTGGATTTTATAGATTCAGAAGTCAAAGCTATCTTTACTCGCTGTTGCAGAAGCTCCTTCTCTTATGAGTGCATTGACTTCAAGCAGAATTGAACCTGATGGGATTATGATTGTTGGACCAGAAGGAGGTTGGTCCCGTTTTTCTTTTGCTGATTTCCCAGCATATAATTGAGAAAACACGGGCCCTTTGTGTGTGTAGAGGGGGTGAGAGCATGGTGGATGGTGGGTGGCTACCTGTGCAGATGTGTGTAGATGAGTGGGAGTGTGTGCGGGTAAATAAGAGTGGCCACTTCAGCTTTCATCCATTTTAATGATACATCATTCCTCTAGGAAGGCACCCTCCCTCCCCCTTGGTGCTTATCCCTCTTTTTAAGCTAATAGAAAAGGAAAACCATGGAACTGTTAGAAATCTAACTCGTCACATTAGATGGTATGCTATATAGCGCGTAGGTAGTACCTATGGTTCTACTTTTCACAAATAGGAACTGCTGCTTGCCATCTTAGTTGGCAATTCTTTTGTTCTTCGAGATTCTTGTCTTTTGAAGCAAGTCTTTTCTCCTAACATCCTCAGTCTGCAATGCTGATCCCCTTTTCCTTTTAACTAACAATCACATATTTTTACCTTCTGTTTGTTGTATGTCAGATTTTACTGAGAAAGAACTGAGTAAACTGATGGAAGCAGGTGCTACTGCTGTTGGCCTAGGGCCACATCGCCTACGGGTAGAAACTGCCACAATAGCCCTTCTGGCAACGCTCATGTTATGGTCTGATCATCATCAAGTGACTAAAGCTTGATTGCTTGTTCATGCCAGGTAAGTTGTCGTGGCGCTTTTGGCTTATGCTATTACAGTCAGCAATTGTGCTCTATATATTCTTTTACTGGGGCGGGGCACATCCTCGAGGGGCACTGTGCCCTGTGTGAGGAAATATCTCATTGATTTTTTAAAATCATATAATACAAATATTTTGTGATTAGAATTTCCATAACCATTGTGAACTCTGCTACTTTAATCTATTCAAATTCTGTAGCCGGTTATTAAAAAATCACAATCTCATGAGCGTGACTAAAATCACAATCGCATGAGTGCGACTCTTTCTTATTTGTATTAACCTTTTGGTATTATTAACTTAATAGCATGTCTTATTTTATTTTTTTCTTTACATTAAATTTAGTGGTCATACTTTAGATTGAGTTATATGATATAATAATCTACGTTTTATTTTATAATTTGTGAATATATATAATATAACCGGGGTGGGGAAGGGTAATGCCATCCCTGCCTTGTGCCCCGTGGGGCAATATTCACGGGGACAACTTGTCTCGTTTGGGACGGCACACCGCTGGGCACAGACGCCCATTCCTGTTCTTATCATTATAACCAAGATGAGCCTGATGTTGTGGGTTTGATTTGTGCTTGTCTGCACACAAGGCAGATCCACGCATGCTCCCGAATAGGCTTTAGAATTGAGAGACTCGCTTTACTGGGGAAGGTCGTGCACGTCTATATTAGTTTTGAAAACTGACACGCGACTTATTTTCTTGGTCTTCCTTATTAAATTAATTAAAAGTTGACTGACTTGAGCAGCATTATAAAACCACCTATTGTGATACCTGCCACGGATTGCGAGATTTCATTAAAATTCAGCTGCACTTGGTTTAATAATTAACCGTATTTTCTATTTGCAACTCGCAGCATCTTCCTCCGGCTTGGTGCTTATATCACCCATGTCAAAAGGATGAAGCACCGAGCATGTATGTTGCAGATGAAGCTCCACTTATTAAAATTTAACTTGTACTTGGGATCGGTGGAAAAGAAGACTAACTCGGAGATGCGGCATTCCATTTGCAGCTGCACCAGTGAGGTGATTAGAATTCGGATTACTGTTTAGTAGACATGGATGAAAGACAGCGGTGTCGTTTAAGAGATAATTTGCTGTTCTTTTCTTTTCTTTTTTCTCGAAGAAAGAAGCCAATTTGATGAGGCAGTGATCTATGTAGAAATCTTGAACAAAAAGGTTAGCAAAGGTCAAAGCTCGGGCCAGTATTGTCGTCGATGTTGCTTTTGGCTCAGGGATGGGGAAAATTCAATGTGTTTGACTCTCAGGTTTTGGCAGGCGGCGGATGTGAATGCCGGGTGCATTTGTGGAAAACTATGAGAGAGTCGTGTGGAGTCCAAGTGCCGTTCCCATTCGCGATGTTGTTGTCCGTCTTTGGTGGACGGCGGTTTTGATTAACTGATGTTGGGTGGTAATGTAACGTGGTCGATTTGGTCAGCACGATCCATCATTTTTGATCGACAGTGACTCTGGATAAGTACGAAACCGGGGTCTCACTGCTGCCGTTCATTTGTTCTATCACTCTCGGTTGTACGTTGATTGGTACTGTGTACTGTCCTACATAAACTTTGACCAAAGAACTTGGAGTCCTTTTTCTTGAATTCCATGGATGTGGCGTATTCATATTCAAGGGATAGGAAAAAATTGGTTATGCTCCTCTTTTGTCAAAGACCATACATATCTTCATTGCATCGATTCCACCCACGGTATAAAAGGTCGAATACTACTTTTGGCAAGATACTTATTTGAATTTTCGACTCGATTAATCTTCATGGATATAGACGGGACCAAATGAGCTTGTGTTCATGATGTTGGGTTGATCACCTCTCGAAAAATCGGCAATTGGATTCATTTTCAAAGTTACAAAATATATCTAAAATGTATACGACCCAAATATAACTCTAGTAGAAGTAATACCCATATGTTTAGGAAAATTTAAATCATCATCGATTATTCTTCTATGGAACGAATTAAGCGACCCCTTTTGCTTACCAGACTAAGTGCATTTCTTAATAAATTAATTCTAGTTAAGGCCATAAATCAAGCTTAATTTCAAGTTATCAAACACGCTCTTTACTTCATACAAATACACAGGCCGTTGGTCTCACACAAAATTTTCTTAGCATAGGGCCCGCCCCTATACATAAAGCAAAGCAAGAGGCAAGAGGCAAGTGGCAAAATCGTTATATTTGTGCAACTACGTGTCGACATTCACACGTTCCGCTGAATAAAAAGAACACCAGACTCCATTAGCAATAGTCCGAGAGGAAGAACCGGAAATTGCACTCCCTTCCCGAGTCCCGCAGAGAGGAAGATCGGACGTCCGATCGAACCCGACGATGGCGAACCATCTGGAGGGCTTGGTGGAGACGATAAAGTCGAAGGTGCGGGCGCTGAAGAAGACCAAGAAGCCGTACGTGAAGATGGACAAGAGCTCCAGCGTGAAGGTGGAGATCCGCAGCCGCAAGGCACGCAAGCTCATCGACAAGACGCTCAAGCAAGCCGATCAACCCGGCAAGCGCGGCTTCTTTTAGGCCTCACCTGATCTCTCTCTCCCTCTCTCTTAGAAATCGAGGAGAGATCAGTCGGGTAAAGGGAGACGATGATGATGATGATGATGATGAGTTCGTGTTCCGTTAGGAGTTGGCCTCTTTACTTACTTTGGTTTTCGTTCTTTGTCATCGTCATTCTGGGGGTCTGTACATGCCGTTTCTGGGTTTCTGACTAGGTTTAGGGCGACACTGGAATGAAAGGGTTTCGGTGTGCGGCTTTGGAAAGGATTCGTTTTCTCCAAGTTTGATTGTACAAAGAAAAGGGTTCCGTTGAAACATATCGTCCCCATCAAGCAATCGTCTGCATATCATCAAAGCAAAAACTCATTTGTTAGGAAAGATCTTAAACATCTCCTCACATCAAGGGCAAACAAATTCATCGAAAGGGAGAGGAAATCAAACTTCCGAAATACTGCGCGAGGGAAAAACGGGAGAGACGGGCGGTTAACTCTATTTGCCCGGATCTTCAGCCTGAAGTTTTTGTTTTGAGCACTAACTACGCACCGTGTCTGCGCACGCACCGATCTTTCGCAACCATTTTCCTCGTTCCGTCGTATGTAGGAAAATAGGTTTTTCATGATCCGAGGGATGTGATGTAACGTAACGAACTTCTGGGCAGCGAGAAGTGAGAGTTGTCTTGCAGTCAAAGTATGCCGAATTGTCGAGTAAATATGCAAATGGCATTAAATTCAGCAGCACAAAATCATGGGGGGACGGGTCGCATATTAAATTCCACGTGCTTGGAAAAATCAAGTTGATGGTGGGGTTGGACGACGGGCGAATGTCAAAGGACTCGAAAAATATCTGCCGTTTCCCAAAGTCCAGCGGATGAGAATGGATCGGTTTTTGAGGCCCAAGCCAAGGGAGAAGGAAGAGAGACTCTCCTCCAAAACGACTCGAATCGAAGTGCGGTGTCTTCTTGCCTGTCGGCAGATCTCAGATTTCGTGAATTCGCGTTTGAGCTCGGGCTGAACTCCAGGCGAAGCTGATGATGCGTGCGATCCTCTTTCTGGTGAACCGAGATGCGATGCGAGAATGCATCCAAACGCACACGTTGACCGAGGCGTGCATGGAAGGAAGTACCTGGATTACATGTGTGATTGCGATTTCCCATGGATGGAAAGTCTTCTCGAATGCCCCGTTTAAATTTTGAAAGTCCACGCGTGATTCGTGACTCATCTTTTAGCTATGTATAATCACATCTAAGATGCACAATTGGGAACTTTTGTTATGGTAAGAGTTTTCTTTCCTCCTTCCCCTCCCCCCCTCTTTTTGGGTGTGTGAAATGAAAGTATCGGAATTCAACAATGTCCAGATAGAGAGTAAAATGAATATAATTTGGAAAAGTTTGATTAAATGGCAAGATTCGTCGATTTCTTCCATCGGGGTTTGGAGGGATAGCTTGAACAAAAATATTATTAGCCAAATCATGCTCACAGTGAGAGATCATTTAGAAGAGATCAGCCTCCATTCAAAATTTGGAAGTGCATGGGTGATTAGTGACTTATTCCTTAGGGGAAAATTACAAAAAAAAAGCCTAAATTTATTGTAATTTTTCCAATTTAGTCATATATATATTACTAATGCAGTCCTAAAATTTTTGTATTTATGCCAATTCAATTTATCTAGTTAAATTTAGCCGATCTAACGACAAACAATTTTTTAATAATATTATATTTTTTTTGAATTTTTTCTTTTTTTTTTTTTTTTTTTTCTCTTCTTTCTTTTTCTTGTCCCTCCTTCTTCCTCTTGCTTCGGCGACCGGCCAGAGAGGAGGGCCGGTCAATGACTAGTGGCATGCCCTTGCCAGTGGCTAGGCGACACTTGCCTTGTTGGATCTAGGCAAGGTTGGTCTCACCAGATTCGATAGGGGCTTGCCTTGCTAGTGACTAGGGGAGCTCGCCATTGGTCGGCAACTGGCCCTCCCTCTAGCTGGTCATTGGAGCAAAAGGAAGAAAGGGAGAGGAGAAAAAAGAAAAAAGAGAAAAAAACTAAAATAAAAAATAAAAAAATTCAAAAAAATAAAAAGTAAAATATTATTAAAAAAATGTCTGCTTGTGCCGGCATCGACCAACCAAATTTGATTAAATTGATTGAATTGATATAATAGTAAAATGTTTATGATTAAATTGAAAAAATTGTAATATGTTTATGATTTTTTTGATAATTTTTTTCATCTTTTAGCGATGTATAATCACATCTAAGGTGCATCTTTGGAGACTTTTCTTTCCCTTTTTTCTTCCCTTTTTCGGAGTGTGAAAGTATCGGGTATTTAGCGATGTCTTGGTGGAGAATACCATGAATATAATTTAGAAAAGTCTGATTAAATGATAAGATTCATCAATTTCTTCCATCGGATTTTTTAGGGATAGCCTGAACAAAAATATTATTAGCCAAACCGCGCTCGTGATGAAAGATCATTTAGAAGAGATCAGCCTCCATTCGTGGTGATGCTGACATTGAAGAGTTCCTTGAGTCCCTTCTTTATGACAATTCTATTGATAGAATGGGGGGTCGAGGGGTACGGCAGATAATACGAAAGCGACGACTTTGACGTTTCTTGTGAGAACAAGCTAAACGTCCTCAATTCAAATATTCCTTTATTCTATGCGAGAATTGCGCCAAGAATTTGGACTAATTGGCCTGACGTGAACCCTAAAAATTGGAGGCTGGACTGGTGAAGGCCGAAGCTAAGATGATGCAAAGCTTATGCAACTCGTGCGTATTAATTTCCACCGATTGACCGGAATAACTAACGATCAAGAACGAAACTTAAACAACATTAAAGGATGTTTGACTACTCGACTACTAATTTGAGGAATTCTTGATATCATGTCCTTATGCATTTGGCTGATGTTACCCGCAAAACAATAATTATTGCCATTCTTGACTCTTTTATTTCAAACTGATCAACAAAATTAACCACTCAACCAATTGGTTTAACCGGTGGTAGGATCATTTTGGCTCCATGATTGAAATTTCGCTGCCATAAATCAGGAAGAGTTTCAAGTGTTTTTTACTCAAAATGTATACCAACTAGAGCAAGAAAGGTGCCTTCCAAATCTTGTTCATTTTTTTTTCATCAATTTTAGAATCTCATGGGTAGTAGCTTGGAAATTAGATGGTTTACGTTTGTCTTCAGCCACATGACATTCCAAACCTGATCTAGAGGTTCAAAGTGGTGGGACAATTTCAATTTCGCCAAAAAATGCATATGAAGAAACTGTCCTGTTTTGGCTAAATCAACATAACACCCAAATTAAAGCTTCTCTAGATTGCACAATTAGAAGCAAATGCTTCATTTTCTCCTGCAAAAGTCTTTGGCCACTGTGCAAGTTGCAGCTGGTCATCACAAGACGAATAAATCGCAATCATGGAGCAACTGCTAGCGGAGCTGAAAAGTTCCAAAAGCAACTCTAACCAATCACATCATAGATGAGATATCAATGATGACGATTGTTATGGAATCAATCTATCAGATGATAAATAATAAAATCATAATAATATCACTAGGAATCAAAACAATATCATAAAAAAAAGAGAATAAAATCAGTAGGTCATCAGATTGTAGCAGCACGAGGGGACTCTTGCCATTGCTAGAGGTAGAGCCATTAATCAAAATTGCAGCAGCATGCAGGTAACTTATTACCACCAGCAAAAGCAGGTTACTTATCGGAGTGTAGCAGCAGGAGCAAAAACTGCATTAAACATCATGGTCGACAAATCATTAATGAATCACTATACAATCACATGGGCATTCATAGCCATTCTCATTATAAAATGGCGGTTACTCTAACTAATAAGGGCAGAACTTACATTCATGACAGTTTACATTTGTGTGAGAAAGAGTCTCTGTATCACTTCCCTCTACACTTGCATCTCGGTAAGATTCCCATTTCCAATCATCCGTAATCTTTTTAATCATTTCATTTTGTAAGCCTTTACCACTTTATCATATTATTAATATCAGAACTACCACCTATACGGTGGTCTTACAATCTGCTTATTTGCTTTAAAAGATCTGAGCCAAGCCCGTCTAATCTAAAACAATTTATATAATCAGGATTTGGATTGACGAAACTCATCTCAAATTCATGATGCCATTTAATTTTTACAAGTTTACCATGGAAGTACATTGCTTCATGATTCATTGTTAGTTATGTTCATCTATCTCACCGGAGATTTTTGTTATAGGCGAGTGTTTTTATTATTATTATTATTATTATTATTATTATTATTATTATTATTATTATTATTATTATTATTATTATTATATATATATATATATATATATATATATATATATATATATATATATATATATTTTTGGGTGTGTGAAGATATTGGCATTTAGCGGTGACTTGGTGGAAAGTAGCATAAAATTTTGGTAAAATTTGATTAAAGAATAAGATTCCTCAATTTCTTCCATTGAGTTTTTTTTGAAGGATAACAAGAATATATAAGCAAACCGCACTAAAAATAAAAGCCAAGCAACAATCAAGTCCTATCGAATGGATGTCATTAAATGATTTAATAGGGTGGCGTCGTTAACTCATCCAAACTTTGCTCTTACTCTTCATACTTTGTTTTATTTGGATTGATATAGAAATACTTCTTATTTGGGTAGAATATAATTTTCAGCTCTCTCCTTAAAGGCAAAATTTCTTTTGCTTTTAATTGCTGTACAAAATAAAAAACGTCAGAAAATGGAAGCATACTGGATTAACTAAAATGATACTAACAGAAAAATATTCTTGATATTATTAAAAATAATATACTAAAACTCAATAACTATAGTCACTTTTAACATAACTAAATAAGGTATTCTAAGAAGACAAATTAAATAAAAACGAAGAATGCCTCAATAAATAAAGTAGAAATTCCTTTTACTTCATGTGTTTCCTTTTCCTAAAGTATCTTATTATTTCTATTAATATATTCATCAAAATTTTAACAATTACATATTCAATATCATTACCATTATTGATATTTATTTATTTTTTATATTAGTATTTGGCTAAACTTATTTTTGTCCATTTTCCTTATGTTACCGTTCTTTACAGATGGGAGTGATTTTTGAATTATCCGATCTAGCCGCTTCTGCTCTCTCCCCTCCAACGGTCAAAAGAAAAAAAGCAGAAATCCCCCAAGCCTGACAACACTCGCCTCGCTCCTATCTCTCTCCCACCACCTCCTCCTCTCTTCTCCTTCATCATCATCATCATCATCATCATCATCATCATCATCATCATCTTCTTCTTCTTCTTCTTCTTCTTTGTCTGTGCTTTCTTTGTCTGTTCTTCTTCTCCTCATTGCCCTTTTTTCTCTCTCTGTGGAGCCCCGATCGGGTCAGACAGCGACCACGAGGGAGCAAGATCTGGCTCCGCGTGCCGCTGATCGTCTTTGCCGGACACAACCCATCGTCGGGGCACAGAAAGAGAGGGGGGCGACTGGGACGCAGGCGGTGGCAGCAAGGGCCCGGCTCGGCGACGGGGTGTGGGTGGCGGATTCCAGGGTATTGCTAGATGGAGTTCGAGATGGGGCTCTTCAATTCTTCGCGCGGGTTCATTCTGTGAGTATCTGGAAATTCAATCTCTCCTGGATTGTTCTTGTTTCCCATGACGATAATGCCGCGTTCTTTTGATTTGTTTGTCGCTGATGGCGGTTGGCTTGTGTATGTCCTGTTCTGGTTCTGTTGGCTGTTCTGCAGTTGCAACCTTGTGGTGAATTTCTTGACATTTTTTTTTTTTTTTTGGGCTCGTGTGACTGGGTGTCGTTGCGTCATGGTAAATTTCAAGTTGAGGTCCTTTTTTTTTTTTTTTCCCGGTAGTACTCAAGATGATGTTTGATGAGTCAAGATAATGATTTTTTATTTTAACTTGAAAGTCTGAATGGAGACAGCTATGGCAATTTATGACATGAGCTGGTTATCTGCTTTCGGGTAGGTGTGGTTTTGGATAGAAGTGAATATAAGTTCAAAACTGGATTTCGCCTGAAGTAGTTTGCGAGACCGTTTGGCAGGAGTTGAGGTGAAAAAGTTGGAGGATTTGATGACCATTAGTGTCTGGAAAGTGCTCCTTTGAGCATCTGATTATTGGGACTTTCTTCATGTCCAGATAGAATTTTGGCCAACTTAGTCATGGGATTATGATCTACTAGAGAGTTGAGAAAGCGTGGTTGACAGGATTTCGAACTGGCATTTCACATGGTCACATTTCTCTATCACTATTATTCCGTAGATGATCAAGTGTTCTTTTGGGAAAAAGCAAAGGAGGATATTGTCTGAACTGTAGTGGAACATTTATTAGTCTTGGAAGCTTTTCCCACTTAGATGGTCAATTGGTGGAACTGGTGACACCTAGTTTTGATGACATTTGATTGATCTTGTCTTTCTTGGAGCCACAAAATTTATTGACAAAGCAATAATAGGATCCTTTAGATGCATGGATGGTGTTTAGATTGGAGGGTGATGGCTTTTATATGCGCCGCTCATGTTGGGCTAACTCGGTCCATGATCTATCGTATTGGTCCATTATCCGACGGTTATTTGCAAATAAGGCAGTTGTGGATAAGGCAGTTACAGATAATATAATAACTGCTCTTGGCAGTTCAAATAGATTAAGAGAAGTAATCTTTAAGAAATAAAAAATAGTGAATTTGAAACCTAACTCCTATTTGGAAAATCACCTCTTTCCTTAAGACTCACGTGATTAAGTGCATCTGACTAGTTAGAGATGTCTAGTTATTTGGTGATTCTTTGAATTTTATTTACTCTCACGAAGTGATATTTCTGAAGAAATAAATAAAACATTATGTTACTTAAAATAAGTAGAGAAATAGTGACAATCGCAAGAAATTTTTGATTTCTTTCTTAGATTTAGTCATTAGTTCTTGTTGCTTTGTGCGGCCTAACTTGTATATTAAGCCGACTCAATTGTGCAAAGCTTGCAAAGCAAGAAAACATTCATGGTTTCTTGTTGGTGGTGCTTTCTTGAAGGCAATTGTGGAGAGCTTTGGCCATTCTCTCTGGTTGCTTTCTTATCATAGCAGTGAATCGTGATAACCTCTTTTCTTTGATTATAACTATTCTCGTTTAATTTAGGTGACTGAAATTTGGAGATCAAGAAATTCTATGTCGTATACTCAGTTTGCTCCTCCTGTTAATGGCATTATATAAACTTTGATTTGTAAGAGTTTTTCTAATTGTGGACTACATTAATTGATATTGTAATTTACCGTTTAACGTTTACCATTTTACGGGGTTTGGTCTAAGGTGAGATAGAAGGTTTCTTAATTAGTCTAATATGGGCTGGCTAGTGTGAGCCGAGTTGAGCCTGACTCGTAATGAGAGGGACTGGTTGGAAACTCTATAAACAGTGCTCAAGTCTCTCTTCTAACCCTAATTCTCACATGTATCCTCACCTAAGGAGTGTTTACCTAACACTAAACGTGAGGGGGGTTGCCTCATTGAGCCAGTAATACGGAGGGCAATAGAGGAGAAGGACTTGCGCGTGGAACATTGTGTTTCCGCTTCCGCTTCAAGTACAATGGATCCTAAAACAGGTGCGTAAATCTTTCTGATCTATTATGTATGTTCTTGTTCTAGTTATGGAGATCTTGGGATTATGCAATTTGCATATCTAACATGTGGTATCAGAGCAACCATAACCCTAGAACTCAAACGCATAGAATTTTGCCCTAATTTGTGATTTTCGAGATTTTTTGTTTAATAAAAATAAAATTAAATCACAAATTCGGATTGGGCTCGATGAGACGAGCAAGATGGTCGGTGGCGCGTCGCCGGGGGAGGTCTCACGCGCCCCCACGCGTGGCCACGCGCCGCCTCCTGCGCATCGAACACGCGCCGCGCGTGAGCTCCACGCGCAGCGCACTCTGGCGGCCCGTGTGGGCGCGTGGAGCCTCCGTTCGGCGTGTGGGTGGCGGCGTTGGATTCGTATGATCTTCCTCTACGTCGTGAGGTATTTATTTTATATTTTTTGATTATTTTATGGATGTGAAAATACATATAAAGCCATAAATACGTGTATTTTTAGTGTATTTTTGCGTATTTTTCTTGTATTTTCTGTGATTTTTGAAATACAAGTGTTGGGTTACTGGTATGTTATCACATAAACATTATAATGGTGTGATTCATTAATAAAAATTAAATTTTAAAATTGTGAACTAAAGCTGGCTTAATGAGATACAACCATTATGGGGTAGTATTTGAACTATATATTGAGGTCATGAGAAACAGTAAAAGTTATGGAACTTTTGTTGCTCAAGCATAGTTATTTATATGCATCTTGATGTATTTTTGTTTCTTCTGATAACCTTTGAACGATGGACGTCTTAAGAACTTGTGACCAAATTGATTATATTAATTATCACATATGCTGAATGTGGATAATGTATATTAGCTAAGTTATTGCATATTTTACCTAAATTCATTTGGTCACTTGTTAATGTCTATCAAGTTGAGCATTGGTTTATGGTTAAGAAGCATGTCAATATTTACGCAGAGCAATAATATCTACTGTTATAAGATTAGATATTTGGTTTCGTGGTTTGACTCAATTAATAGGCCACTGGTTGATGCAATGAAACTTATGAGTTGTTACTTAAAGTTGGCTAATAAATCAGTTGCTGGCCTTGGAGTCATGTTTTGCCTTATGAAACTTATGAGCAATAGTTAATCAGTTATTAAGCTTGTCAATCTGGATACTCTATATTGCTATTGATGTTAACTTATGAGGGATCCTTTGGATCGGCATTCTTTTTATATTGTTTTGGTTATCAATAATCGGAGTGCACAAGAGATGCTTTCTTCTATATTATGAGAAGTTTCTTGTGTTGCTATGATCGGTGATCTCATTGAAGTCTGACTTTCAGGTTCTTTATATATAGATATATGATTATTTTTATAAAGTAATATAATTATCATGATATGTGATTTTGGTGATATGATGCCCCTATCATTGAAGTTAAAATCACATGTATATGGTGTATGTGAGAAGTAAAGTTTATATCCCTGGTATGAGAGAATTTCAAGGATTCAATTGAATAGTGACCGCCAAAGTGGCACGCTTAATTGGGTTTGAGAAATTTCGGTCTCATACGATTATTGGGATGTCTCCTAGTCTAATGCGTAGTCATACTCCCAAAGGAGGTGATTGTGTATTAGTTCATGGAGGGATACATGATGGTGTGGTGGAGGAGTGACTGATTCTAGTGATTCATATGCCCAAAGGTGATGAATTCATGAAGAATTTGAATATATTCTCATAACCGCTATCATGTGGGAGTGTACAACGCATGTCATGTATTCTGCCCAAAGGTGATTATATGATTATGCGTGTAACTCTCTGAATGTGTACTTGTACGTCAAGTTACACGGTGTCCACATAATGCTAATTATATACATTGCTTGTTTTTCAGTCACTTTTTCTGTAATTAATAACTCCACTATTATTGAGATTTTTTACTACTTCAAATTTTAAGTTGTGGATATATGATTTGTTGCTTGAGAAAAGAGCAATGAAATTTTGCTTACTGTTCATGAAGCGTTCCATTCTGGAACACTTGAAAAGTGGTTTACTTGCGGACTACACTGCTATAAGATGATGGAAGCCTTAGTTGCTTAATTATTATGTCTTGTCTAATATCGAAATTAGGACACGTCTGCAAAGATTGTGTTTAAGTCCTAATAACATATACATCTCGTATATGGTTAAAAGGTTATTTCCAAAAATTTTCTAGTTAAGGAAAATGGCCATAATAAAGAATAAACTAGTTAAAAATTAGTCCTAAAAGTTGTCAGGCCTAATAGTAGCGCTAAGTATTTTGGCAAGTATGACCATACTGAATTGCTTAAAGGGTCATTTGTCAAATACCTGGTAAATTCTGAGGTGGTAATTTAATTACTATGCCTGAAAATCCTGACAAGAAGATTTGGCTAAAAGGCATGAAGCACCATAATGAATATGGTGATGAGTATGGTAAGTAAGACTAATTTTAAGTGCGTTGCAATTCAGATCCACTCGGAATTATTTTGTATCTTATCTAGATTGTTAAAGGGGTATTGATTTTATGACCCTAAAGAAGATGCAAGAATTATAGAATCACATACTCTAAAGTTTCTAAAGATCGACGTATTTGTAGAGGATAGCTGCTTTCAGACTATTAAAGATAATAGTATGATGGAGGTTACTGTGTTTTTATCTTTACCTATACAGATAATTATGGAATCTCCTGTACCATAGACTAAACTTGTTGAGGTTTAAGGTATTATTCTTGATATAGTTTATAATGAAATTTCTTAAATCTCTCAAGTGCAGAATGAAGTGGTTGCAGCTTTATTAAGGAGATTTGTTAGAGAAAGACGATCAGTTATACCATTAGACTATATAATTTTTTTGTGAGAGTATGATTATAATATTTACTACATGGTTGTTTTAGCAACTTATATAAATGTCGTTTCTTGTTTTTTTATTAAGTATGTGATTAGATGCCATAAAAAATAATAATAATGTTTGCACTACGAAAGGGGGTGGATAGTTTATAGTGAAGAAATAAATATTGATTCTTTTAGAGTGAACATTGCATTAATAATTTATTTTGATATGAAGTTACGTCAAATAGATACAAAATCTATATAGTGCAACTTGATGATTTTGCAGCAGATTCAAGTAAACTTGTGTGTAGACTGAAAAGTCTTAATTCATGGTTTTAAGCAAGTTTCCAGACAATATTATTAAAGTTTCATAGTGTTGTTATTTTGTTCGATTGGGAACAAAGTAATTCAATTTACTGCAAGGTCAGTGGGAGGAAATTTATTTTTCTCATACTCTATGTACATAATTTTTTGCTTACAAGTTGTGACCTTGAGATATCTTATATCATTTGTACTGAGATCTGTAAGGATTGTTTTTTTTTTCCCATATTATATTAGATTTTTCTCGGAGGACATTTGCTGATTGTATATTGGATTTCCAATATACAATATACATCATTGCAGGCCAGGAATTGCTCCTGTTGTTAAAGGTGATGGATTGAATCTATCACATTGTCCTTATTTAGATATTGAGAAAATCTAGTTAAATGGTATACCTTGTGTCAGTGCACTTGAAAGTATAATGTATGCTCGAATTTGCACTAGACTAAATATCGTCTTTATGACGAGACTTCTAGGCAGATATCAGTCAAATTCAGGATGTGATCACTAGGTTGCTGCCAAGAAGGTTTTGAGGTACTTAAAAGAACAAGAGATTATATGCTAATTTACAGGCATGTTTAATTCTTGCAGTTAGTAGGGTATTTAGATGTAAACTTTGCTTGCTGTTATGATGACAAGAGATTAATAACAGAATACATATTTATGTTAGCAAGAAGTGCAGTAAATAAAGTTCCATGTCTACTATGTAAGTAGAGTTTGTAAAATTCTTTTAGGCTATTACTTAGGCTATTAGGCTCCAGAATCTCATTAAGGAGTTGACCGTTTTTAACTTTATGTATAAACCCATACGGTTGTATTGAGATAACAAATTTGTAGTATTATTTATTTATTACAGAGGTCTCAAGGGGTCTAAATATATAGTGGTCAAAATTTTTGACCAAAAGGAAACGGTACAGAAATGTGACATAATAATATAATATATTTCCACATATGATGTGATTATAGATCCACTAACTGAAGGCCTACGCCCATGTGTATCTGAATGACATGTCATTAGCATGGGCATAGGGGCATCATGAGATGCTGTTGTTTAGTGAGAGCTATTTTGACTTTACTCTAATAAAATTCACATCTGTGTTCGTTACACTTTGTACGGTTTGATATATATCAACTTTTGCATTCAATAAAATATTTTTGAATGTGTTGTTATGTTGAATACATATTGATAAAGTCTCAAGATAAAGTTTAATTCTTGAGAGTTAGTAGGGTATTTAGATGTAAACTTTGCTTGCTGTTATGATGACAAGAGATTAATAACAGAATACATATTTATGTTAGCATGAAGTGCAATAAATAAAGTTCCATGTCTACTATGTAAGTAGAGTTTGTAAAATTCTTTTAGGCTATTACTTAGGCTATTAGGCTCTAGAATCTCATTAAGGAGTTGACCGTTTTTAACTTTATGTATAAACCCATACGGTTGTATTGAGATAACAAATTTGTAGTATTATTTATTTACTACAGAGGTCTCAAGGGGTCTAAATATATAGTGGTCAAAATTTTTGACCAAAAGGAAACGGTACAGAAATGTGACATAATAATATAATATATTTCCACAGATGATGTAATTATAGATCCACTAAGCGAAGGCCTACGCCCATGTGTATCTCGAATGACATGTCATTAGCATGGGCATAGGGGCATCATGAGATGCTGTTGTTTAGTGGGAGCTATTTTGACTTTACTCTAATAAAATTCACATCTGTGTTCGTTACACTTTGTACGGTTTGATATATATCAACTTTTGCATTCAATAAAATATTTTTGAATGTGTTGTTATGTTGAATACATATTGATAAAGTCTCAAGATACTGTATAAACCTTGAGTGAAGGCTAGGGGCATCTAGTTATTAGCCTTGTGCATATGTCTTGTTATACATAAAGAAAGGTTAACCGTAAAGACAAGACATATGTGGGTTCATTGGAACCATAAAACATTTTCTAGTGGCACAAGTTTTTGTGACGCCTAAAGTTAAGAGAATGGTGACTGACAAATAGGATCTCTCTATGAGAGATGTTATCCATTTGCCACACTACCATATTGAATCCACATCAATAAAGTTGAGAACATTCGTGACCATGGAAGGCTCTGTGTGTATACATGCAGTTATCGCCATGATTCGGTGTTTAAGACTTTATGGGATAGGATTGACTATTAAGAATTATCTCTGAACCAATGTGCGCACATACAGTACGATTTCAATTAATATAGTCCAAGTGGGAGAATGTAAGAGTTTTTCTAATTGTGGACTACATTAATTGATATTGTAATTTACCGTTTAACGTTTACCATTTTACGGGATTTGGTCTAAGGTGAGATAGAAGGTTTCTTAATTAGTCTAATATGGGCTGGCTAGTGTGGGCCGAGTTGAGCCTGACCCGTAATGAGAGGGACTGGTTGGAAACTCTATAAATAGTGCTTAAGTCTCTCCTCTAACCCTAATTCTCACATGTATCCTCACCTAAGAAGTGTTTACCTAACACTAAACGTGAGGGGGGTTGCCTATTGAGCCAGTGATACGGAGGGCAATAGAGGAGAAGGACTTGCGCGTGGAACATTGTGTTTCCGCTTCCGCTTTAAGTACAATGGATCCTAAAACAGGTGCGTAAATCTTTCTGATCTATTATGTATGTTCTTGTTCTAGTTATGGAGATCTTGGGATTATGCAATTTGCATATCTAACATGATTTACTGTTAAGAATTGCTTGGACGAATGTCAAAACATTTGAGGCAAAGGCATTATCGATTTGATTAAGAAGTTATACTCTGCTTGGAACTTTGCAGTATAGAGGGATGTGAGTTAGATGCTTAGCCCAATTGTATGTTTAGCTTTTAAGCACGCACCTTCGATTCAAATTCTTCACAACGTCAAACATTGGGAAAATGAAATGAGTGAAGGTAGGAAAAAAAAAATTATGGCGAATTTATTGAAGTAAAGCAAATAGTTCAATTGTTTTTCACTTCATCATTTAGATCTCACAATTGGTTCAGATTTATTGTTAAACAACTTTCATCGATTGAGGATCTTTGAATCATCGGCATAGTCATTATCTTGGCAATTTTATTCATTTGCCGAGGTTTTGGCTGTAAAATATGGGTCTTGACCCAGTCAAAAAAGTAAAATAAAAAGGAGAAAGAAGGAGAGAGATCGAGAGTCTTCGGGAGAGAGAGAAGGAAAGAAAGAAAAGAAAGAAAAGAAAAAGAAAAAGAAAAAGGGGGAAAAGGAGGAGATAAAAGGGAAAGAGAGAAAGAAAAAGGAGGAGAGAGAGAAAGGGAGAGCCGAGAGCTCTCGCTCAAAGAAGAAGAAGAAGAAGAAGAAGAAGAAAGAGGGTTTTGTGCATTTTCATCGTGGGAGCCTCGCCAAGCCGTATAACGCAATGCTCGGTAAGCACTCGCGCTCCCCCTTGTTCAATCGGAGCAATTTTGGACCTAAGGCTTGAAATTCGGAATTTTGGGAAAATTGAGCGGCGAAGTATGATTTTTGAGTCGTTGAGCTGCATATTTTGTAGAAATGGTACTTTGGGATGTTGTGAAGCTATAGTATCTTACGGATCGTGATTTGAGCTTGTGGTTTGTTCGGAACGGAATTTTGAAGTTGAGAGTGCATTCTGGTACTATAGCGAACAGTACTTTGAGCTTGTTTTTTTTTTGTTGTTTTTGGTACTGTTGCATAAAACGACACCTATACGCCACGAAAGCTTGCATTTATCGAAAACCCATCGATTTCCCGCTAGGCGTAGCCCATGTGCCAACTTTGTCGTGCTATAACTTCCTCCACAAAATTCTGTTTCAAGCCGTTTTACAGTCTTTAGAAAGCTCTCTTAACATACAACAACAACCCCAACTCAGCCACCCCAAAACAGTACCGAAAACAACAAAAAAACAAGCTCGAAGCTACTGTTCGCTACAGTACCAGAATGCGCCCCTAACTTCAAAATTTTATTCCGGACAAACCACAAGCTCAAATCACAATCTATAAGATGCTATAACTTTACAACATCCCAAATTACCATTTCTACAAAATATGTAGCTCAACAACTCAAAAATTATACTTCGCCGCTCGATTTTCCCAAAATTCCGAATTTCAAGCACTCGAGCGTTGCGTTATACGGCTTGGTGAGGCTCCCATGATGAAAATTCACAAAACCCTCTTTCTTCTTCTTCTTCTTCTTCTTTGAGCGAGAGCCGAGCTCTCCCTTTCTCTCTCTCTCCTCCTTTTTCTTTCTCTCTTTCCCTTTTATCTCCTCCTTTTCCCCCTTTTTCTTTTTCTTTTCTTTCTTTTCTTTCTTTCCTTCTCTCTCTCCCGAAGACTCTCGATCTCTCCTTCTTTCTCCTTTTTATTTTATTTTTTTTGACTGGGTCAAAACCCATATTTTACATTTATGTTGAGATTAGTCGTTGGAATGGACCATCGATGTGTAATTTCATTTGATTATTGATGTGTGGTTTGATGAGATTAATCAACGACCATTGATACATGTTTTATGAGATTGACTAATGGATTAGACCATTGGCATTTGCCTATTATTATCTTGAATATTTTTGCTTTGAACATATTGTGTTAAAGTAAGAAATGTTATATTTTTGGCCTTGAAGGTTTGTTAAATTTCTGGGTTTGGTGTGGTATAAGATTGACCAATGGAATAGACCATTGGCGTGTGAATTAATGAGATTGATCAGTGGATTAGACCATTGATGTTTATTTCGATATTATTATGAAATGATTTTTTTGCTATAAATATAGCTATGTTGAAGCGTATGTAACTTATTTTTTTTTTTTTGTATGTTTGTTATATCCTATATTTGAGTTAAAAGAGTTGTAATTTGGTTTTGTAAATATGCATAGTGGGTGCTCGATCTGCTTAGAAGAGATGCACTACTCACTGAGCCGTGATTGCTCATCCCTCTATTTTTCAATCTTTTTCAGGTTCCTCGACTAACGATGAGTAGATACAAGAGCGATATGGATGTGGGGACTTTTAAGAGTTGGATTTTGGGAGCTTTGAGGCTGCGTCCTTTGAGTGGAAGGACGGTCGTGTCATCGCCCATTCTTGATGGTTTTGGGGTGTGACATTGGCAGCTTATTCAAAATTGATATAGGGATGCTCGATGTATAACAACTCAGACTTTAATGCTTCTGTGTTCTACAATTGAATGGTCATCTTGAAGAGTGCTTTCTTTCCCCAAAGCAAGATCAACCATTCCTTCGTCTCACTACCACATTTATGCCCTCGTCCATAACCCGATCGGCAAACCCATCCACGCATATGTTCTTGTTCGTTGTTGTGATGTTCACCTATGTACTTGAGCTTCACCACAGATTCATGCGAGTGGTCCATGGTGCTCATTCTTTTGAAATAACAATTTGAGGAGAAAAATTGCTGGGCATCATAGTCCTATTTTGTTGGGTATGGGTCTGGGTTGGGTCAGGAATGTATCGCTAAAACTATATTACATAAAAGTGAGTTAATTTAGGTTGGACTATTTTCAATCCGATGTATTTGATGGGCTTAGTTTTCACTTTAAAACTCACTATGACTTATATATCAAATTTGGGGTGACCCATATACATCACACTTCAACAAATTTGGGTTAAAATATGGGCATACGACACAATTCAATAGTGCTAAGAAATATCAAGCAGTTATGTTAGGTCGTTTTTGGGCTGATAACCATGTTTCAGATCGGGTAGTTCCTTGGATTTTATGTCTAAGTCCTCTCTCATTTTCGGTTAGTTTCTGAGACCATTTGGCAAGAGTTGAGGGGAATGAGCACGGGGATTTGATGAGCTGCCGGCCGTGCTCTTGAAAGTGGTCCATTGAGCATCAGTCTTGAGAATCTCTACTAGTATAGAGAGAATTTTGGGCAAGTCAATCTCCTATTCGTCCAAACTGGGGTTCGGAACGTACTGGGATGTCAGTATCTAGTTGTGATGGTAGTTGAGAGAAAGATGATACACTTGAGCGCAGAGAAAGCGCCATTGAAAGGCACCTTTTATCTTATAGGTGATTTAGAGTGGTTTTTTGGGCAAGCCGAAGGAGGAGGATTCCTGAAATGTTACGGAGCATCATTTGGGCAACTGACATTTGACTTATCTTGGCTTGCTTGGATCAGCAAAATTGAAGCACAAAGGAATGAAGGCATATTTCAACTGACTTGTCCTACTGATGAAGTTTTGACTGGAGAGTCGCAAGCGAGAATTCTATGGGTCGATAAGACAGTATGATACTATGGTGGTGGGTGAAGCGTGTTGGAAAAGGAAAAGGCTTTGATAGATGTACAGTGGAAACTTGCTGCTGAGTAACCTCTTATGACGTTAGGAGGGAGATGGGCTTTGATCGATATCCGGTGGAAATAGCTGTTGACTAACCTGTTATTACATTTTAATGGCTATAATATGCTCTTCTCTCGTGCAATTTATATATGTTCTTAATTTATGTCTACATTCAAAGTTACTATTAACAGGTATTGACATGTATCGTGATGATGATTATGATTCTATTGATAGAATGGGGGTGGGCAAATTTTATGAAAACAAGACTTAGATGCTGCTACTGTAGTGTCAAGCTAACATCCTCAATTCAAACATCCTTATTCCATGCGAGAATTGGGCCAAGGATTGGACTGGTTTAGGCCAAAGCTTAGAAAATGCAAGCTCATACAACTCGTGAGTATTAATTTCCACCGATTGACTGGAAGAACTAATGACGAAGACTGAAACATAAACAACATTAAGGATTGTTTGGCAACTAATTTGTGGAATACTTGTCGTCATGTCCTTTTGCATTTGCCTTGTAGGTGTGTGTGAATACACTTAAGTTATAAAGGCCTCGTCTGGTCTAGTCGGCCTGAGCAGGTCCCATCCAATCCAAAACACGTCATATTTCCTTTTCTGTTAGATGTTTGGACTTGGCAACGAGCTAGGCTCTGCTCCCGATGGCAATAGCACGAGTCCGTCCCTCCCAATGATCACCTCCATTTCATTGACGATGTTTGCAATATGCATCTTCAAATTTGTACAATCAAGAGGCAAACTGCGCAAGCATAGGAAGATTAAATAGCGGTTCATTTGATTTTTATTTTTTATTTTTATTATTTATTTATTTTTTATTATTGTGTTCTCGCTTCCACTTTTCACGGTGATCCCTCATTTTACTTTTTCTATTTTATGTCGCGATCTAAATTTGGTGTATTACATAGGATTAGACTAATGAACTACTAAGTCTAAATTTAGCTTGGGTTCTCCCAAGCTCATACTAATATATTAATTTACGACTTAAGTTCAAGTTCTTAACGTGCAAATGATTTTTAAATTAAGAGTTGCCACTAATCTATTTTTGGTGAATTGATTAAAAACCCAGTGAAGTAACGGGATTGTGAGTTCGGAGACTTGATTACACTAGATTTCTAAAACGCCATTTTAGTACTTTTCTCTTTTATCTTGAAAAAATATTTTGCAGGTAGCTTGAATTGGTTTTAATTTGCTTCCTTAACATGTGAGGTGATTATGTGAGTACGCAAACTACCAATTTAACAGCCAAATAAAGCAGTGAATAAATTGCAGGACTTACCTCATAGAAACAAAAGCATGTGCGGTGTTAGCTTGAAATTCATATTAATAGCCATAAATATGATTTTTAATTAACACGAAGTCAATTTTCTCTTGTTTAATGAAATCTAAGCTAATATACAATGCAATCTGATCAAATGATCTAATTCTTATGACGGACAATTTCTAATTAAATAGACTTAACAACAATCACTAAATGACATGCATTTTATGAACCTAATTCTACATAACATGCGCATGATTTTTTGTATTTTTTTTTATAAAAATTCGTAATTAAAATTGCCAAAATATAAAATCTAACTAAAATGAGATATTATCTATTTTAAGTTAGGAAATAGACTAACCCTAATCCTATCTTAACTTAGAAAATTATCTCATCATGCAATTTAATTCAAAAGAACCTAGATACCAAAAAATCTAATTATTCTATCATGCAATTCTATCTATGAATTCAATTCTAATCTACATGATATGCAAATGCAATTTTTTTTTTGTTTTTTTGGAATAAATAAAACAACTAAAAGATAAGCTCCAAATCATTCACGGTCATCAAAGATATTATTCATTGTTCAAATTTCGAAACGATATCTAATCAAACTTGATTATTTCGCTAATAAAATTGATAAATTGATCTTAAGTCTTAAAGATTAAGATATCAATTTTATTCTTACGTGATTAATTATTCCATCTAAACTTACAGATGGAATAAAAATTCGTGTATAGTTACGAATTTAGGCAAGATATCGAATTTCAATTATGCATCTAGAAATATTTCAAATAAAGAAAACAAAATATAAAGGGAAAATTCCAAAATGGGACCAAAGTGCCCTCGGGCCCGAAGTGGACATTGTTTTAAATAGGGACTTGAAGTGCCATCACTTTCTCAAATAAGAACCTGGAGTGGATGTTGTTTCAAATGAGGACCTAAATTGGTTATGTTTGTTTGAAATAAGGACTTGACCTTTCAGCGATCAAGGGTATTTTCATCTTTTGCTATTTTCCGCCTTTTTTCCTTCCTTTTTTTCTTTCCTCTTTTTTTTTTTTTTGTTCTTTTTCTTCCTCTTAACCAATGGCCGGATCGACCACGGCGATGCCCACAAAGGGGTGGGCGAGGGTCCCCGCCGGCGAGGGCCAACCTCGTAGATGGCCCCGGGTGAGGGTTGCCACGCCAAGCGACGCCATCCCCTTGCCTGTGGTTAGCATGGATGGCCCTCATCGATGAAGGCGACCCTCGCCCAGCCCTTTGTGGGCATCGTTGATGGTCGGCAGCCGTCAACGAAGAGGAAGAAGAAGAACTAGAAAAAGAAAAGGAAAAAAAGGAGAAAATGCCAAATGACGAAAATACCTTTGACCGATCGAAAAATTTAGCTGGTCGGCAACCGGCGAGGTCGAGTCCTTATTTTGAAACAACTAAAGCCACTTCAGACCCTTATTTAAAACAATCAAAGCTACTTCAGATCTTTATTTGAAATAAAGTCCACTTCGGACCCTTATTTGAGAAAAAAAGGGTATTTTTGGTCCTTTTTTTGAAATTTTCCCAAATATAAAAAAATAAAATAAGATAAAATAAATCTACCTAATAAAATAAAGTAAATCTATCTAATTTGAATTTTCTCAAATTCGGCTTAACGAACGGTGCCTTATGGATCACGATGGAGACTTGGGGTGGCTCAACTAAGGGGCTGCTGTGCGGTTTTCGTGGGCGGAGGAGCTGCCGGCGTTCGGACAGAGCTCCGGCGAGAGGGCAGGAGGCACGCGGCGGGCGGCAAGCTACTATGGTGCCGTCGCTCGGAAGGGCAGCAGCAGCGGCGAAGCTGGGCTCGCTGGACTCGGGCTGCTGCAGGGCTGCGGCGGCGCGGCGAGGCTGAGGGCGGAGCAGGAGCAGAAGCGGCGTCGCGGGTCGGACAGGAGCTGCGACGTCGGGTTGCAGCGACTGGTGCTGCAGCAGGAGCGGGTGAAGGGTGGCTGAGCAGAGGCGGCGTCGGGTCGTCGCGCCTGCAGCAAGGGCGACGAACGGCGGGGCTGGTGCGGTGACCGGCGCGAGGGGATGACGGGCGAACCAACGCGGGCTGCAGGCGAGGTAGGGCGGGCACCGGGCGGTCGCGGACGGGCGAGCAGTGGCGCGGGCTGCAGCGGGGCTCGCGGCTGTGGAGTTGCAGGGGATGGGCTGCAGCGACGTCTACACTCGGGCAGAGGGCAGGAGTGGCGACGGCCGGCTTGGGATCTGATGCGGCGTCGGCACTCGGGCGGAGAGACAGGCACGGCGAGGCAGCGGCGTGCAGAGGCGCTGGGTCGCAGGCGACTCACGGGTCGGCGCGCAGCGGCACGGGCTGCAGCGGCTTCGCTGCTCGGGTGGAGAGGCAGGCGCTCGGGCAGAGGAGTCGCTGGCCGGCACGGGCTGCAGGCGAGGCAGAACAAGAGCGACGGTGCTGGTGCAGTGGACGGCGCGAGCTCGCGGGCGAGGCAGTGGCGACGGAAGCTCAGCTGCAGGTCGGGCGACGAGGGCGCGGCGACCGGCTCGGGTTGCTGCTGCGGCGGCGAGGCTCGGAGACGCCGCGCGGTGGTGGTGGCGCGGTGCTCGCGGACGAGCGGCGACGCCGTGCGGTGGCCGGCGTAGAAGAGGCCTCGAGCGGCTGCGAAGAAGAGGCACAGTCCCTGCTTTTCCCTTTTCTTTTCTTTTTTTCTCCGTTGGCCTGCTGCACACGTCCCTTCTCTCTGTCTCTTCTCTCTGTTCTCTGCTTTCTTCTCAGCAGAAGCTTTTTTTTCTGCTGCCTTGTTTGACTTTTGGACCCCCAACAATGGAACAAAAGAAAAAAAAAAGTTTTCCTTTTTGTCCTTGAACTTTTGACCGAGAAAATCGAGAAAAGCCCTCCAAAACAAACAACCATTTTATAGGTCAAGAATTAGGATTTTATTTTCTTCTTCAAACCAACATCCATGAAGATTTCTTTTCCTGAACAATATTTCTTTTTATTTTTCACATCTCTTCTATATTTCTTTTGCAAAAATGAATATTCTCCACTGATTTTTCAAAATTACAATAGGATTTTTCTCAAATTTGAAATATCGCAAAAGATGAGTTTGTAATATCTCATCAAGATACGGGTTTAGCCAATTTCTTCTATTCACACTTAGTTCAACTTGCTAAATTAAAGTTCAAATCTACCAATTCAAACCCATTTCCTCACCAGCCCAATGCAAATGCAATAATAATAAATAAATACATTAAAATTATATACTATGCAATTAATTAATTAATTAATTATTTTAGGGTTAAAAATTAATCCTAATTTTTATGCAATAAATCAATAATTGGATCGTCAAAATTTAGGTGTTAACATTTTACATATTCTTTCGTCTTACATATATGTCTAGTTATTTGAAAGATAAGGAAGGCAAATCCTCATCTCTAAGTCAAACTTTATTGCACAAATCAAAATTTTTTAGATAGATCATTCATAATAGCTTCATGCAGCAATTTCAACTATGAAGATTGAAATTACAGAGCTAATAAATTGGCAATACTTTTGGCAATATATTGATCGACAACTTTAATCAGTAAAATGGATATCCATATAAGTAAAAACCATTAATCACATAGCATTTTTTATATTATAATTTCCTACGAGTATTTCCACTTGACCGGCGCATTGCGCCAAACAAAAAGGGGCAGTTGAAGGCTTAACCAGTCAAGTTCCTTGGTCAATATCAGGCATCTTTCAAAGCAATTCAAAATGAGTTTTGGTCGTTCATCTTGTTCCCGCGATGCTGCGATTTTTTTTGTATGGTTTGACTATGTTGTATCTACCCATCGTATAATACGTGTATGTTACATTTAGCTAGCTTCGGAAATATATACAGTACAAGAGGAGGTCAACTTTGAACAACCTCCGCTCCATATACATACGTATGCACGGAGATAAGAACATGTGAAAGCAGCATATATGATTGAGGGGTCAAGCTGGCATCGTTTTCTCTCTTATTAATTCGTTTTCTTTTTTCTTCCGTTCAAATTTGGCCTTCTAACGTCGCTCTCCCATCCTCTTCACACGCTCGTGAAAGTCATCAATTTGGTCTTTATATAATGCCGGTTTTGGAAAAGTCCACGCGTTCCATGCATTACATTACACTTTCAATGACGTCTTTCTTCCCAGTTTATTCGAATTCAAACCGTTCATGCTTACGTTGCTTCCGGGAAAGAAACCCCACAAGCCAAAACCCTGATTTTTAAAACCCAATCCAACCACCCTTTATATGCTCATGTAATCTTTCTCGTGAAACTCACACCCAAAACGTGTTCCCAAAAAAAAAAAGAGGGGAAAAGCTTCCCTGCATTCTTCTCCTTCTCCTTGTTTCTTGTTTATATTGGTCTGTCGAGGAATTGCTCAATTGTGCAATTTGAAGAAGCCATGAGGAACACCAAAGTGGGCAGCAAGCAAAGCAAGATCAAGCACGTGATGTCGGCACCCCTGCGGATCATGAGCAAGGCCCGGAACTTCTACATGAGAAGCATGGAGGACTTGGCCGGCAGGGTGGGCCAGGGCGGTGGAGTTGGCGGCCCTGCCGCCACTCAGATCACAACGCTGCCCAAGAGCTTCAGCGTGAACTCATCCAAGGCGAGCAACGCCGATGAGGACTTCCGGGAGCTCGTGAGGGCTGTTTCCAGGAGGAGAGGCCTGGACATGACGGGTTTCGAGTCCCAGAACGGGTACGGGTCCAGTAGTGGTAGCAATAATGTTTATGGCGTGGAGAGGAGCCAAAGCGTGGGGTTGGGGAAAATTGGGAGGATTGATGAGAACATGGCTGCTAATGAGTTTGAGGAAGATAGGTTGGCAGATTTGGCGTATCCGAGAAGCAGAAGCCACGCTGTTGGCAGGAGAAACGTTGGGTTCTATTAAATGCAAAAGGGCCAAGAAACTTTGGTGGAGATAAGATGTTTGAATTGGTGAAGATCAAAATGTACATAATCAGAGTTCGAGGGCGTGACCGTTTCGACTTTTTTACCTTCGTGGTTTGTGTCGAATTTGTGATTCTTCTAGTGTAGGTGTCTTCTCTTTGTTTACATGGTTGTCGTTTGGAGAGTTGTAGCTGTGATTGCTACTCGATCGATGGTGTTTTTTTTTTTTTGTTTTTAGTGAAAGGGCACTCTGTCTTTCCATTCCACCTCCCGGATGATAATGGGACAAGAACAAACGAACATATATGTAATGACTTTTCAGAGGACAATAGGTAACATGTCTCCGTCAAGCTCTATTCATTCTTGCACAGGGTAATTCTGGTCGATGAATCATTGTTCTTATAGCAAATCAATGTGAAGTACAAGGGAAATGTCAGTGCGTTTCACCTTTATTTATCAAAATAGAAGATGTTGATCACATTTCACCAACTGCCGTGTATCAACCTAGGAGCGCCATGCTCCTCGAGGTGCACCTTACAAAATCCGCTGCGCTTGAAGCTTCCACATCGCATTCTAGGGTTTTCTTGGTGTGTGTATAAAGGCGAGTATTAAGAGTAAAAACTTGTAATAATGAAAATTCTATTTTCTTGATGATTGGCAGAATACTCATACCTAATCGGTTAGATATGACTTAAACTTATGAGCAATTGAAAATCTTAGGAATTCTCGCTTCGACTGCTCAAGAGTTTTCTATTTCCAAATTCAGAAGTATGTATCGTAAATTTGCAATTGATCATTAATCAGTGAGGTTAATTTAGCTTCTATCGATCTTCCACTTGGCTTGTCAAATCCTCTCTCTCGGTCAAAGCCAATGCAAAAGTTCGTCAAATATATAACTCGACAAATGAATAATCAATCATCATGACTGATGAAAACCTACAGAACTACAGCAGGAGTTAAAGGCCAGAATAGTTTCCTATGATAATAAGAAAGCTCTCTTTATAATTTTGATCTTCACAATATTTCAACATATAGGAAAAAAAATGTATAAAATAGAGGTGGTCTTCTGTCGGTTTTCGATCACGAAGAAGAGCCAATTCAACATAATTATGAAGACCGCTGATGGGTCGACCCTTAATAAGTAATTCGTGCTGTGCGTTTTCTTGTGTTCTTTTCAATTCTGCCAGCTTTACATTCTTCTATTAATAGCGTTCTTGAAGTCTCGTTTGACATTTCATACGTTGAAACTTTTGAAAAGGTCATACACACGCCACGTCAACGTTCCTATTCCATCAATCATTGCCGTTTTATTTAATCTGCATCGATGCTAACCTCGCTAGGCTATGCTGCTATATAGTCCGAGACCCAAGACACGTTCGTTTGTACTATCGTCATCTTTCTCTTCAATCTCTCATAGCCTGAACGATCAAACCCTAATCTCGTGCTCGGTCTTATTCCGTTTCTAAGTAATTGTTTCTCCACGTGCCCATGCGTGCAAGCGAGCAAAAATGGCGGCGTCTAAGCAAAGCAAGTTCAAGCACATAATAGGAGCACCCATTAGGGTTTTAAACAAGATTAGTAATTTCTACATGAACAGCTTGATGGATTGCGCAAGTAGGGTTGATTACAGCGGACCTGCTGTTGGAGGTCTAACTGCTCGAGTGCCGACTCAATTGCCCAAAAGTTTCAGCGTCAACTCTTTGGCGAACGATCATGAGTTACAATGCACAAGTTTGTCTCGATCGGTTTCGAGGACCGATCTGAGGAGGGAAGTCAAGAAATCGGGAACTGCGAGCAAGATTCAGCCAGCCAACGCTATGCAATCTAATTATGCAATGGGAATGAGGAGTTATAGCGTTGGGGTAGGTGTGATAGGAAGAATTGATGAAGATAAGTGTTGTTCCCTTGAAGAGGATAAGGGAGATTTCTTGCATCCAAAATGCAGAAGTTATGCCTCTAAAAGAAAGGTTATGTATTACTAGCTTCTCACATATGCATGGTTCAACATGCGTACAATGTGTCGATGATATATATGACCTGATTTGGCGGTTTAAAACTCGAGTAATTTTGTAATTGCGAATTGGGATTGCACTGTACCATCTTTTTTTTTCCTTTCTGTGGCTTGTAATTAAAGTAGCAAAACAATGATAAGCTTCTCTGTCAACAATCGTTCGAGATGGTTCTTCTTTTTCGCGATATTGGAGGCCAAACAATCATGTTTGAGAGGGTAACTAAGTGAGTTCTAGAGGAGCTTTCCAAGTTTAATCATATATACAAGGCCATCTTTCCAACTCTATGAGCAAAACAAGTCTTCAAAAGCAATAATGAAAAGGAATGATAAGCAATATCGTGTTTTCCATATTTTTCAAAGGTGATCTTTAATTGAGTCAACTCTGACCATTCACATTCGACATGCGAAAGAAGTTCTGATTCAGTAGTGGTTGGTATTGAGTTGATTTATGTGGTCCATTCACATCAGAGGAATCATCAGTGAAGCCCAATTGGAAATGTCTTCTTTCTCAACGATCTTTAACACAAACGGAGTTAAAACACCAGAGTTCCCTATAATAATAACAAAGTTCTTTCTATAGTATTTCTTCATAAAATTTCAACATATAGGAAAACACCAGGGGAAACTATCTAATCGGTTTTAAATAGGGAGAATTACAAAAAAAGTCATAAACCTATTGTAGTTGTGCCAATTCAATCTTAAACTTTTTTTTTTGGCCAATTTAGTCCTAACTTTTTACAATTATGCCGAGTTTAGTCTATTCGGCCAAAATTGGTCGGTAAAATGGATATGACGCCTTGTGCCGTCCCGGAAAAGCCCAGTGACATGACAATTTTTAAATATTTTTTTTGAATTTTTAAATATTTTTAATTTTTTTTTCTTAGGCTAGCCTTCTTGTTGCTAGGCGAGGCCCCGCCAGATCCGGCGAGGCTTGGCCTCGGCCAGCCATGGCAAGAGCCGAGCTCACCGGCACTAGCGAGGTCGACCCTCGCCATGGCTGGGTGGGGCCAAGCCTCGCTAGATCCAAGGCGAGGGTCAACCTCACTGGTGGTCGGCGAGGCTCCTCGCCCAGGGACGGCGAGGCTCGACCTTGCCATGGCTGGGTGAGGCCGAGCCTCTCCAGATTTGGCGATAGTGGCCTCGCCGGCCACCGGCGAGGTCGATCGTCACCTTGGCTGGGTGAGGCCGAGCCTCGCGCTAAGTCTGGCGGGGCCTCGCCCGGCCAAGGCGAAGGTTGACCTCGCCGGTGGCCGGCAAGGCTCGACCTTGCCATGGCTAGGCGGCCGAGCCTCGCCAGATTGGCGATGGCGGCCTTGACATTGTTGGGCGAGGCTCGCCTTCACCTGGGCCGGTGAGGACAAGCTTTTTTGGCCGGCCGGAAAAGAAGGAGAAGGAGGAAAAAAAAAAGAAAAAGAAAAGAAAATTAAAAAATTCAAAAAATATTTAAAAAATCGAAATAAAATTTAAAAAAAATTGCCATGTCGGCTTTTTGGATTGCCGTGTCACGTTAGCTTCGACCAGTCAATTTTGCTGGATGGACTAAACTCGGCACAATTGTAAAATATTTAGGATTAAATTGGCCCAAAAAAAAAACTTTAGGACTGAATTAGCTAGGTTTATGACTTTTTTGGTAATTCTCCTGTTTTAAATATATTATATGGATGTCAATTCAGTGCTAAACTTTTTAATTTTGCTAATTTAGTCCTAAATTTTTGTGTGAAATTCTAATATAGTTCTCTCGGTTAATTTTTGCTGGGAATTACTGATATAGCTATGTGTGCCGATGATGACTTGATCGTCACATCAGTGATTTTCGATAAAGATTCCCGGAAGAATTACATTGGAATTTCATTCAAAGATCTAAGATATAATTGGCATCCATACAATAAGCTTATCACCGATTAGGTAATTTTACAGTAAAAAGTGTGCAAAAACAGACATGGTCTTCTGTTGCGCCAAAGAAATAGTAAACAATTTGCAACTTTAGCTAGTTCTAAATTACAGAGAAGATCCTAATTCAAACTAACTACAAAGAATGTTGGTGGGTCAGCCCTTAAAAAATATATTCTTTTGGGTCAAATCCCTTAAAAAGAACTAATTTTTTTAGATCGGGTCTCGATTCTAGCGCAAATTTATTTATTTATTTTTCTAAAAGAGCACAAACTTTTACTCAGTATTCAAATATAGCGCCCGCTAAATTTCGGTCCAATGATGGGGTTATAAGTCCGACGTACCATTCCAAATGCACATTACTCCCGGGTCACTTGTTGACTCGATTTATGGCACTGAAAACGACGCCATTTCGGTCTGAATGACGGCCCATCACGGTCAGGATCCTCAATGGCCGAATCACGGCATATTACAAAGGAATCACCGTAGTGGCATCTACTGCGTAGCTAATACAGAGTGTAATACTCGAAGAGAGTCTTTTATCCTTTCTGCGGATTCAACGAGGCCTCTTTCGTAGATTCTTTCCCCCCTCCCTCGCACCTCGATTTGTCTTCCACACCGCGGATGCGGTATCCGTGCTTGGAGGCATCCGTCAAAATGGAAGGAGGGGTGTTTTAAAGCCAAGCCTTGGTGAGAAAATCAAGTGCTAACATACCTCTATTTGTTTCACTAAAAAAATTTACAGAGGAAGGAAAATTTGGAGATTTTTTTAGCAATCTCTTTTTCGCGTTCGACGTTAATGGCGAATCAAAGTGTACTGAGTTCCTAGTTTCCCAACTGAAGACTAGACGAGCCCTCATTTCCCTGATCGAAGCTGACGAAGAGGTAATATAAACGTGGGATGACGGGTCGGACTTTAACAGCATCATTGAACGCATTTTGATAACCGGAATTGAGACCCTCGTGAAAATTAGTGCTATTTGAGGAATTCGGTCACCTGTTTAGTGCCTTTTTTGAGTTCTTTGTTATTCTGCCGGCTTTATGTTGTTCTATTAATGGCATTCTAGGAATGACATTTGACATTTTACACGTTGAAAATTTTGAAATAGTCACGTACATGCCTTGCCTATGTTCCTATTCCTTGCCGTTTTGTCCGAATTGCATTGATGTTAGCCTCGTGAGGTTATATAGACCAAAACTCAATACACTAGTGGACTGTTTTATTGTTGATGTGAAAAGTCAGACCCACCTAATATATTCTCTCATATGTACTATCATCATATTGAACTTTTTCTTCAAACTCTCATAGCTCAAACCAAAAAATCCCTAATCTTGTGCTCAGATTATTCCCTTTGAAAGCTATAATTTCTGTTTGTGCGAGTGCGTGTAGGTGAGCAAAAATGGCGACGTCTAAGCAGAGAAAGGTCAAGCACATAATAGGAGCGCCCATTAGGGTTTTAAACAAGGTTAGAAATCTCTATATGAACAGCTTGATGGATTGCTCAACTAGGGTTGATTACAGCGGACCTGCTGTCGGAGGTCCAGCTGCTCGAGTGCCAACTCTATTGCCCAAAAGTTTCTACGTCTGCTCTTCAGTGAACGATCATGACGCGCAAAGTACGAGTTTGTCTCGATTGGTTCTGGGGACCGATCCAAGGAGTGAAGTCGAGGAATCGGGAATTACGAGCAAGATTCGGCGGGCGAGCACTATGCAATCTAATTATGCAATGGGAATGAGGAATTACAGTGTTGGGGTTGGTGTGATAGGAAGAATTGATGAAGATAAGTGCTGTTCCTTTGAAGAGGATACGGGAGATTTCTCGTATACTAAATGCAGAAGTTATCCTACGAAAAGAAAGGTTGTATATTACTAACATTTTACTTATGCGTGGTTCAACACGTGTACAAAGTGTCAATGATATATATGATCTGATTTAGCAGTTAAAAGTTCGAGTAATTATCTTATTGCGAATAGAGAACGTGCTACATCATCTTTTTTTTTTCTTTGTGTTGATTGCTCTATGATTAGCCAAATAGTGGTGATGATCATTCATTAGCGCCCATCCGAGCGGGTTCTTTTTTTTTCCCCCGACGTGGGAAGGATAAAAATCATGTTTGAGAAGGGTACCTAGTCAGTTTTACAGTATTTCGGCCCAAAAAAGAGTTCTATAGTAGCTTTCCAAGCTTACTCATGTATACAAGGCCATCTTTGCCAATTCATGTTTAGCAGAACAACTCTTCTTAAGCGATAATTTATAATGATTGGAAAGGCTCGCACATGAGCTTCGTGTTTTGACCATTGTCGCGGTTTCCATGTTTACAGAGGCCCAAGCCAGGCAATCTCCCATTAAGTCAACGCTGACCATTCAACCTTTCCCTGCATAAACAGGAGTTCCGATTTAATAGTTGTTTATATTGATTTGATCTATGCGTCCATTCACACCAGAGTAATCATCTCTCAAAGCCCAATTGAAAATGCTTCTTTCTCAACAATTGGAGAAGTATCAACATGGTTCTAAACTTATTTAATTTGTATTTATTCAATTTTAAACATTTTTATTATCAATTAAGTTTTAAATCTTTTACATTTATACCAATTCAGTTCACCTGTTTAATTTTGATCGGCTACGTTGATATGGATATTTTTTAATAATATTTTAACATTTTTTTGAATTTTTGAATGATTTGAATGATTTTGTTCTTTTTTCCTTTTTTCTTTATTTGTGTCCTCTTCCTTTTTCCTCTTGTCGACAAGGTCGACCTTGCCCCTCGCCGGTGGCTGATCTAGTGGGGCCTTGCCTTGCTTGTGATTGGGCAAGCTCACCTTTACTATCGTTAGGCGAGATCGACCTTACCCTTATCAATGGTTGAGGAGCTCGCCCTCGACTCTTAATCCGTGTTCGGAGTGTGCCAGGACAAGAGCGAGTATATGGCTACCTTAGGTCGTACTTTTGTTTAGTAATTGATCGGATGATTGATAAGCAAGACATGTACTCTTTGAAAATGAGTATATATACGATTATCAAACTATAGGCTGTCTGAGTGCGCGATCTGTAAACTTTGATCCCCAAGATGGATTCATGTCATTGTATCCACTGATCGTTTATGGCATAAGCCCCGCGGGATTTGGTGGACGGACCACGGGAGAATCTACCAACATGGTCCTTCACCCGCCATGGTACAGCCAATGAAGACGCAACATGGTCCGACCCGAAAGGGTACGAACCGACACGGCCTTGACTCTTTACCCAACACGGTACGACCGAATGAAGGCACAACCCCATGTCGACTTTTCAAAGCAATAAAAAGTCACTGAGAGTAAATTAATATCATCTTCAATGACTCCCCTTTGGACACGACATCAAATGAATAAATAAATAAATAAAGGCTCAAGGGGAGAATTTCGCAAATTTTAAGGATTAATTTAAATAAACATTTGCAAGGTAAGTGCCTATCTAGTTGATGGAAAAAACAGAAACAAAATTTTAAACCTTCTATATTTATATCAATTTAATCATAAACTTTTTAATTTGATTAATTTGTTCATTCCGACTAAAGAAGTCAAAAGAAGGAAATCTTCAGACCCTTGAAAACTCATAACACATAACATACACATGAGAAGAGAGCATAAGCTAAAGGAAGAAGCGAGAAATCCTCTCAATTAAATAGGCTTCTTTTCCTTTGAAACCTTCCATTGGTGTCCTCGGATCACTAAGAATCATCGTTGCTGCCTTCATTCCATGCATGTAATCCGTTCGACCATGTGTAATAATAGAATTCAAACAATACATCGATTACCCCCAATGTCATTTTGAGTAGGTACAAATGGTGCATTTGGTTTAACATTTTGAATGGGCTATCTCGCTATATATTGTTGGAGGTAATAGGTTTGAGAGAGAAAAGCAGTTGCTTAAAGTATTACACCAAGAGACGTCAAGTTTGGAACTCCAACAAGATATTTCCAAGCGTAGGAAACCCTAGAGTTTTTATATGCACGTTATTGGGCTCTCGCTTATATGCACCCAAATAACCATGCTTTTTACCTATTGGGCTTGTATGTGAACATATTATTTTGGACTATATTAATAATATATCCAACAATCTCCTCCTATGTTCACCATATAGCACAATCCAATAAGGTGGTCAGTGTAATGTTCAAACAAACATGAATCATCCACATTCAGTCCAAGACAATCAACTCGGATCGATCAAAGTGTATTCCAACAGTAAAGTATAAAACTAAATCATCATATACAATCTAAATAAGTGAATCATTCTTATCATGAATCTATTCTGAGATTAACAAAATCCAAATCCCAAAATAAATCTCAGACTTAGTTCACAACCAATATATGCATATTAATCAAGTATAAGTATGCTAGTCAAAATAGTCCAATGCCTTACAAATATAAGAAACAAGCATAATAATGTCCACAAAATAGAAATAGCAAAATGCAAGTCTCAAGTAAATAGACTTCATCAAAATAGGCAAGCAGCAGATAAACCTGTCAAGTCCCTACAAGCTTTAAATGATATATATTCATTCATCAAGTAGGTCATCCCGGGTCGTGATTCCACTCATTAAGCTCTCCTCCATCTCTGCCATCTCTAGTAGAATGTCAAATATGAATTTCATATTATCATGAATTCAATCATTTGAATAAAAACTTAGCACCATTCCATCAAATGAGAGAAGAACATATATTGATGTCATAAAGCATCATAATATCATGTCATAAGCATCAAGCCAGTTTCATAAATTATGAACAAGACCCAAACAATGTGATTTACAAAGAGCCATCAACTTAAGTTTATTTGTAGGAGAATAACTATTGTCTAATTTCAAAGAACACGACCAATAGTCAAGTCACTTACAATAACCTAGTCATGTAATATCAAGTTTTAATTAAGAATAAGACCAATAGGCTTCTTATGTAAACAATTGTTTCTATGTTTCAATTTGGAATGTCACAGTTACTGATTCCTTAAAGTCAAATAATCTAACATCAAGTTTGGAATGAGATCATTTAACCAAAAAAGGATAGTCCAATCTAGTTGAATTGTATCATCAAGTTTGGAATAACACAATTTTCCCAGATAGAACATTTGAATTAGGTTAAAGTTATCTTCATCAAATTTGGAATGAGACAACTAACCATCTTCAAATTAGTCCTAACTGTCAGAACATCGATGAAACATATAAACGTGCTTATCATTGTAGCCAATAAAGAAAGATTTGATAATTCAAAACACACAATTAGAAAGTAAGTCAATGGTAGTTAAGACTTGCCTATATAGTCTTTAACCCCAGTTCCCCACCGTTTTGAATAATCGATCTTTAGGTATACCTTTGGTGAGAGTATCGGCTATGTTATCCTTCGATCTCACATCGATCAAGATGATAACCCCTTGTTCTCTCAGATAATTCAACAACGCATGTCTCAGTCTCACATGTCTTCTCTTTGAATTAAAGAGAGAATTATTGACGACTTGGACAGCTGCTCGATTATCACAGAATAGACTTAAAGAATTAATATTTAGCCGAGTCAAAGAAATATTCATAATCAGATTCTTTATCCACTCCGCCTCTTCACCGGCTGAGGCTAAAGCAAAAAGTTCCGATTCCATAGACGACAATGCAATACAAGTCTGTCGTTTGGATTTCCAAATAATAGCAGCTCCACTCAAAGTGAATACATATCCACTAGTAGACTTACTATTTCCAATATCTGAGCACCATGAGGCATCAGAATATCCATCCACAGTTGGAGGATAACCAGAATAATAGAAAGCATAATCTTTAGTACCTTTAAGGTATCTCATTAGCCTATTGAGGGCATCCCAATGCTCTTTACTAGGGTTACTAGTAAAACGACTCAGCATGCCAACTGTAAAGGCTATGTCGGGTCTAGTGCAACTCATAGCATACATGAGACTACCAACCGAGTTTCGAGTACTTTAACGATCCACCTCGGTCCCTTCTTTAGGACTCGATCTGTTATTATAATCACATGGTGTCTCACTCGGTTTACACTTATTGTATTCCCAAGTAGAAAGTAGCTGCTGAATATAATGAGTTTGGCTAAGGGAGATATCTTGCCGTTTAAAGCTTACTTTCATACCAAGAATGGTATTAGCAATACCAAGATCTTTCATGTCAAATTCTTTAGCTAAAGTAGCTTTCACGTCACTCACTACGACAATGATCGGAACCAAGAATTAACATGTCATCAACATACAAGCAAATGATGACTATCTTATTTGACATAGAACGATGGTAAAGGCATTTATCTGAATAACTAGACTGAAAGCCATAACTCTTTACCACTTTATCAAATTTAAGATGCCACATCTTAGGTGCTTGTTTAAGACCATACAAGGATTTATTCAATTTACAAACTGTCCTCAAGACCTTTCATAACATATCCTTCCAGTTGTTCCATGTAAATTTCCTCATTTAAATCCTCATTTAAAAAAGCTGGTTTTACATCCATTTGATGCACTACAAAGTGTTTAATAGATGCCAAAGCAAGAAGAATTCTTATAGATGATAGATAACACACATGTGAATATATATCAAAATAATCTATTCCACTATGTTGTTTATAACCTTTAGCTACTAAACGTGCTTTGTATCGGCTATTGATCCATCACTATTGAGTTTCTTCTTCAACACCCATTTACAGCCTATAGCTTTAGCCCATTTTGGCAAATTTACTAATGTCAAGTGTGATTCGCAGCTGAGAGCTTATTTTATCATCTATGGCAGCCCCACTTTAGTAGAGATTCCCTAGATCTCATTGCTTCTTGATAGGAGAATGGATCATCCTCAAGATGGTAAACAACAAAGTCCTCACCAAAACTTTTGGGAATTCTCTCTCTTGTAGATACTCTAACTAGAGTTGGTTCAATAGCTAATTGTATGGAATTAGTGTCAGAAGGGCCTGCTTGATTCTACAAAGAGATTTACGAAATCATATTTGTAGATCCGAAACATTCAAGCCTTGATCTTTGAGAAACTTGTTTTTGAAAAACACTGCATCTCTAGATTCTATCTTTGTTTTAGTAGATAGATCTAAAAATCTATTTACGCTATCTTCTCGCACTACCTAGATATACATAAGTAATAGTTCTAGATCCCACCTTAGATTTCTTAGGATCTGGTATACTTACATAAGCAATACAACCCCAAGTCTTAAGAGTATCATATCTACAAGTGCGCTTATGCCATATCTCATAAGGTGTCATGGACAACTTAAAGTGTGGCAACCTGTTCAAAATGTGATTAGCAGTTAGAATTGCTTCTCCCCAGTAGGAGGAAGGTATGCCAGCTGTAAGTAACATAGAGTTTAATATTTCAGTTAACGTTCTATTCTTACGCTCTGTAACACCATTTGATTGGGGTGAATAAGGAGCAGTGGTTTCAAGTATTATACCTTCTGAAGCACAAAATTCCTTGAACCTTGACATAGTATATTCTCCTCCTCTATCACTCCTAAACCTCTTAATTTTCAAGTTGAGTTAATTTTCTACTCTAGACTTGAAAATCTTAAATTTTTCAAAAGCCTCATCTTTCGATTTCAACAAATAGACATGACAATATCTAGAAAAATCGTCTATGAATGTTATTAGATACTTCCCGACCACCTTTAGTAATGTAATATCTAAAATCACAAATGTCGAATGTATTAGCTCAAGAAGTTGTGTGCTTTTAGAAACCAACTTAAAGGGTTTTCAAAGTGATTTTAGCCTATACACACACTTCACACTTATCAAATCGAATAGAAGTATCCAATGGAATGTTGTGAGTTTTAGCTAGATGTTGCATTTTCCTGTAATTCACATGTCCAAGTCTATTGTGTAGTAACTTTGGATCAATCAAAGTAGAATTAACATGGTTTATGCTATCAGCATTTAAACTCAACCTATACATACCATTAACCATGAATGCAAAACCAAAAATAATATGAGTTAACAGAGATAAAGTTACTCTACCATTCATAGTTGAAAAAGACATACCAGTTTATCAAGTAAACTCATAGATATCAAATTCTTCTTAAGTAAAGGTACTACTCTAACATATTTCAGAATTAGTAATTTACTCCAAGACAGCATCAAATTTGCGGTTCCAAAGATGAGTCACATTTGCCTCACCACCATTGTAATTTTCCACGGTGTCTTTCACTTTCCGTGACCTCATTGAGTAAGTTCTTGTCATTTGTAGCATGACAAGTAGCGCCACTTGTCCAACCACCACTCGGAAAGAGACGCTAGCCTTTCCATTCTTCATCATTCCAATGAAGGCTCGAGGTTCGATCCTCTAATTAGCATATTGGCCTCATTTTGTGGTGTGTCATTCTTTAGCTTCTTCGGTAACTTACACTCGCTGCCCATTGACCCCACTTTCCACAGTTATGGCACTTGCCCTTCTTCTTCTTTTTGAAGATGGTCTTTTGGCCTCTCACTGTAAAGATGATTCACCTTTTTGTGACTTGGACTTTTTCTCGAGGTTTATTGGAATGTGAAACTAAGTTGGCAATTGACTTTTGTTGTTCATCTTGTTCCAAACTCTTCCTAATAATATTTTGATCCTCAATATGAATATATCTCTTTAATTCATCCAGTCCCATCTCGTTCCTTTAGTCTCGTGCATTTCGGTCTTGGAGTCCTCGAGTCTCAAAGTCGAATAACTCTTCGACCGTGATCAAACCACTTTGTAGAGATGGAATTTGCCAAAACAAACCCCAAAAATAGATCTGAGCGCCCAAAAACCTTAAGATGGACTGCCCTTGTCGCTGAAACTCGCTTAAAATTTCCGCCCCCAAATTAGCTAGAAATTTCGTCCCGAAATTCGCTAGAAATTCAGATGGAAATTTCCGGATGCGTAACTTCTTCGTCGACCTCCAATTGACGCAGTGACCATTCAAAACGTTTGTATCGATGAGTAGAACAAAGCCCAAGTGGTTTCACCCTCTAAAATTGGCTATAATTTTTGGGTTTTGAATCAAAAATTTCAGTCACCCGAATCTTCAAACTTAGATCCCGGCCAATATCACCGTCGAAATCGAAAGTAAATTACAGCCGTGAGTTTGTCTTGACAAAATCTTCAAGAAGACACTTTACTCGCTTAAATCCGACACGAACTTAATACTTCAAGATTATCGAGGTAATAGATTTGAGAGAGAAAACAGTTGCTTGAAGTATTACACCAAGAGACGCGAGTTTGGAACGCTTCCAAATGTATAAACCCTAGAGTTTTTATATGCGGCGTTACGCGCCGGCCCCATATGACCCAAATAACTACGCCTTTTACCTATTGAAAATAGTATGTGAACATATTATTTTGGACTATATTAATAATATATCCAACATATATATCTAGACCAAACATTTGACCACTCAAGTAATCTTTGGAACATTTTTTGTTCCTTTTTGTTCTATTCATGGTAATATAATAAAATAATGTACGCAAAATCTAACTATTTGTCTAAATAAATGCAATGCAGAATCAAGAAAGGCACACAAGTTATGCTTAAATCATAGGACGTGTCTAGATTAGTTTTTACTTTTTGCTTTTCGCATAATGAATGCAATCACTTTAACTTTTTTATTAACCCAAAGTACCAAAAATTTTGGGAAAACGCAAATGTTAATATGTCAATTCAGATAAGAATTTTTTCACAATTTCTTAACTTTAAGATAGTATTTTTTTTTTTTAAAACTTTGCCTAATATCCCAAAACTAACGAGCCAATAAGTTTCTTCCATCGATGATGGATGAATTAAAACCCGTGAATGTAATTCTTTCACTAAAACACCTTTTCAGATGGAAATAGCTTTTCAACTGCAATGATATTTATTGACCTCACACAAAGATGGATGATCTGACAGGACACGAACCACAAACTTGGGCTGCTTCGAGTATCAACCCAGAGGCCAATGAAAATGAGCTAGAGAGGGTAATAAGAGAACCATCTATCCACCATTGCAAGACATTCCTTGGGTTTATACTCTGAGCTTTATGCCCCTCCCTGCACCACGGCAAAATGAAAAAAAGAAGAAGGAAAAATGACCATAATAAGTTGAGATAATCATTTTTGGAAATGAATATGAATATGAAAGGAGAAAAAAATAAGACATAGTGAAAGGGAGTTGGTCTTACCTTGATCGTCGTAAATGTCAAATCGTATGGCATTTTCTCGAATATAATATAAAGTATCTGTCCAAATAAATCAGAAAAGAGTTTTAACATATATAACATTTACAACTCTCCAAGCACACGCAATCCACGTACGTGGCAAATAGACACAAGGAATTTGATGGGTGATAGAAATTGCAAAATGTTCATGGAGAAGCCTTACAACTCAAAAAATGGCTCAAAAAGAGCCTAACATGCTTTTTAACTCAAAATAAGATAACCAATCTGGAAACGAGGACTCTATTCTAATATCAAATAAGATAATTTGTAACAAAGTCGCTTATTTCTTACTCAAACTGACCAAATTAGCCATTTGAGGCTTTTGAGCAACAAAACGGACATGATTTAGAGTATTTTGGATTTTCTACGGTATAATTAAATTAAGTGATGACATCAATTTCGCACAAAACCCAATAAAAGTAAGAAACAAGCCCATTGATTTGGTTCCTCTTAAAACTATGAATTGGGAAGGCCCGTTTCTAAACCAAGGTTTAGCCTGATCCGAAGAAGAGCAAGAGGAGAATCCGGAAAGGGTGCAGAGTGCACAGAGTCGAGTGAGAGTCGAAAGAGAAATTTTCGCGAATAAAAATTGAGTTACAGCCCAATCCAAATTTTAAAGTCATCATCAACCAAACTCATGATCTTGAGCAACCTACATAGATCACAGGCTGTTTATGATTGCTCAGTATATCACTAAGAAAAATAATATATCTGCTGGTGGATAAAGCAAAATATTTCTAATAGATTCAATGAACAATTTTTCATTGTTTTTTCTTTCCATTAATAACATGTAATCCAAATATGAAGTACTTTATTGCAGTGGGAGACAATAAGAGTGAATTAATTTATGTTTATAGGTCTAATTCCGATTGATACACACATTTTTAGCTTAAGGATGTGTTTATTACACAAAAGCTTCATGATAAAGGAAAATATTTTTCGTGAAATCGTTTTAAAGGAAAATACTTAGCTTTTATTTGTGTGGTGATCTAGACATTGCTAGAAAGGGGAGTCACTTTCCCCCGATCTAACCTTGTTGTGTTTAATCCATGGAGCATGTTATTCTTAAATCAAATAGTTTTTTGTCGTCCAAATACCATAAATCAAAAACCAATTTTTGGGATTTGGCTTTCCTTTATATAAATGGATCCTAAGTATGGTTTTTAACACAAACTATGGAGTTTAATGAGTAACTTTCATCAACGGTAATAATTTCTAGTGCACAGTTTGATCGAGATGTGCACTGTTCACAATGGAATAAATATTTTCGTCATCAAGCGAAGTAGAAGCTAAAAATTTGTGAGAAGATGATGATAAGGTAAACTAAATTCAATAAAATAAAGTATAGTGATATTTTGATCAAGATGATGTACCCGGCTACTCGACCTTCAACAAACCAAGGCGCCCACCGACCAAGTAAAGTCAAATTGAGTGATCTTATCCAATCTAAAGTGCCCACGCACGGGATAGCCAAGTCATGATCACCACTACAACAAGAGTAATTTTTGCCAATAAAAGAAAAATCACTGAATTATGTAAAAAAGCAATTTGACTTAAAAGGATGGAACCGAACGAGAAACTTATTTGTTTAGCTAAGGGAAGATAACATAAATGGTCATTGAAATTTGGTCCAATAAGTAACATCATCTCTAGAATTTTAATTTGTTTCCTCAATTTTAAACCAATATGCACTGTCATCCCTTAGACAATTAATATGTTCAATGTGGTTAATGAATTATTGATAAATATTCCATCTAGTCCTTAGTCTATATGAAAATGAAGCATACACAAAGACTACATTAAATTACTAATGGTTTAGGAGTAATATTGAATAAATTAAAATCCAAAAATAAAATTGCGTTGTGCCAAAATTAAAGGACCACATTAAATATATTGAGATGACATTACACATTAGACTAAAGCTTCTAGACCATTTGTGTTATTATCCATTTAACTAACACAGTACCTGTAAATAAGGGCACGGAGCGATGTCTTAGAGAGGTATCTATGATATACTACACTATTTAGGACGTCCTTAGTGTAAGATAGAGAATAGTTGCATCTATCCCACTCTGGCTTCGTGCCCTGAACGTCATTATATGTGAAGGGCTTCGCGGACATTCCTGTCATTGGCCCAAATGTAAGAGTACAAATATTTATAATCCTGTCAAGAGAGAAATTCAAATAAGTGAAACCATCATGTCAGCCTTTAATCAAAATCCATATGTTCATCGTATATTGCCTTGCACATATAAAAAAATGCTTTACTTTTAAGTACTGAGTTCATGGATTTTGAGGAATTAATTTAGGATATACCCGACACCATGGCCCGGATTGTTGAGGCACCAAAACGACATCAATGATATTCTTTTCAAGTATACTTCTGCCCCATTTTAGCCTGTGTGATTAGGAGATATGGCACTACACGTGGGTTCCAATATTTGACCCAAATATAACTTGTCAAGGCACTAGAAAATTTCACGAGGAAACATATCTCGGTGATTTATTGCATATATACGTACCATGAAAAAATATGAGAGAGGTAAATGGTATAAGAATGGCACTTACTATTGACACCATTTCAAGGTCGTTAGACAAGCTCATTTGGTGGGATCGACATTCACAATCTCCATTGCAATTCATTTTAGTCGACTTGAAAACATGAATACAAAAGAAAAATCACAAAAAATGTCGATTCATGTGTAATTATTACTACTAATATATTATATTCTTTTTATAGTATATAGATCTTACTCTAGTTAAGATATATAGTAAATTCACCTCATAAAGTTCATCTGAATGAGAGCAGTCTTGTGACCGTATGAAATTCTTTGACTGATGTCCTTTACTTCACAAGTCACTGGATTGCCAAGCTCGTAACCCTATTCATATGACCACAATAATGATGCTTTACTTAACATATATGGGCGTAGTATTAACAGATATGAAGTTGAAATGTTGAGGAAATAGTAGCATACGTATGAGTTTTTAACCTTGGTGTGAAATAGGAGAAGAGCACAGGAATATAATTAAATGTCAATGAAAGCTTATTAAATAAAAACAAATCTACGACATTATTAAATACTTTGAGATTCGTTGGCGGCTCGCGTCCAGCTTCATTTCCTATAGAAAAAGGCAAACGGAGTTTTTTATTTTCATTTTTTTCATGAAATGAAAGTAGCTTCTTGACGCATATCATATGCGGGTAAACTTCAATTACGCACCATCGTATACTTCTTTAACAATTATGGGGACAACAACACCGGAATAAGAATCACCAGTGATGTACAACGAATTTGTGAGGAATTTGGGGTGAGACATAAGCCACGCATCAATAAAAAAAATTGAAAAAAACGAAAGAATTGAGGAACTCTATTGTTCCAGGTAATTAGCTATGATAATTGTCTTTGGGCATCTGATTATCTTGAGGTGACATAATGTTGGTATTAATACAAATGGGTTACCTTTCTTAAAAATTCGTACGATTGTGCTACATAGGACGTGTCATTAATGTCATATGCTGTCCATGTTGTTGCATATGAAAATCCTGTGCCCACAGGCGCATCCAAAAAGATAATGTTGGCTATCTGTCGTAAAAAAAAGCTGACAGCTTTTTGATCTTTATAAGTCAAATATATTAACCCTAGCTGAAAATAAAGGTATTTCACCTTTGTCCAGGAGTAGGGATTCGGACTTCAATATTGGTCTACTTCCGTTGGAATTTGAATAATCAAATTGTAAACGGACTTGTGCGAAAATGTATAAACATCGAGATCTTGGATGATCAAACTATGTGTGATTTTGCTTTTCAATGACATATTGTTACATGTGATGATATTGAATTCCAAATTCATCACGTAAGACGACGTTTGCATCGCTAAATTATCATATGATTGGATTGAAAACGGCGGGTCGCGCGAAATCTGATGGAAAGAATGGAAGTTTTCGTCAAGAAAAGACGGGCTTTGGGTTTAGCTTGATTGTTGTCTTCTGCCAAGGCGAAATTGAGAAGCGACAACGTAACACCCACGCAACGTTCTTATCTAGTCATTTTTTGTGTTTCTCCTAATCCCGACGTTCTTCCCTCCGCCGTATCACAGGGAGAGACTTAGTGCACACGCACACAAAGATGACAAAAATGTCAATTTTGGTCGACATAAAACCATTTTGAATATGCTGGATTGAAATAGGACCACTTCGTGATAACCCGTCCTTTTTTGGATTCTTTTGGCGCAACTAGTGATAGTCTATGTAATTATCGGATTAGTGTCTAAATATTATCTATAAAGAAGGACTCATGTGATTAGAATCCATTTGTTATAGAAAAAATAAATGATTTGAAAAATATTTTTGGAAAGAAGGTCATTTATATCATTTACAAAAATAATGAATGAACAATTTTTTTATCATCAAAAAATGTTTAGACTTTAAATTTTTGTCAAAAATGAAAATATTTTTTATTGGCTAATTATTTTGAGTGATATGAGCAATCATTTTGAGAAAAATAATTTTTAAGTTATTTATTTTTCATGAAATAAACTGAGCCAATTTCATAATGTTTTACTACAGTCCCTAAGGAGTTTAATTACAGGCCATTGAGCAGGTTTGAGATCATAAAACTACATGAAAGGAATGCCTATCATGGAACGTCAAGTTTGTCAACATCCCCGGAAAAGATGGATAATTTCTTTTGGGGATTTTATCATACTAAGTATCGGATAAGCATCTTGTGTTCTTTTCCTTCGAAAAGATTGATCGACGTATATGTACATGTCATATCCCGAAAAGAAGCTATGATGAAAGAGTATTAAAAAAGTCTTAAACCTTTTGTATTTGTGCTAATTTAGTCATAAACCTTTTTTGATGCCAATTTAGTTATAAACATTTTCATTTGGTGTTAATTTAGTCATTTATGGCTAATTTTGACCGGATTTTGCTAATTAGGTGCCGATGCCGAATTGGCAACCTAAGTGTGTACAACTTTTAATAATATTTGAATATTTTTTAATTTTTTTTTTTTTCATTTTTCCTTCTCCTCCTCCTTCCACTAGTCGATCATCGACCTACCAACCAGCCAGAGGCGACGGTCGACAAGCCTCGCCAGGGCCAAGAGGGCAGCCTTGCCGGCCTCTAGTGAGGCCTTAGCGCGAGGGCGACCTTGCGTCGGGCCGCGGCTTGCTCGTCGGATTTGGCGAGGGTCAAGCCTTGCCCAACCTCTAGTGAGGCCTTGGCTATGAGGCTCAAGCCTCGCCGGCCGTCACCTCGGCTAGTCGGCGAGGTCCGGCGGCCGGCCGTAGAAGGAGGATGCGAAGGAAAAATGAAAAAAAGATGAATAAATATATATAAATAAATAATTCAAAAATATTAAAATATTATTAAAATTTGTATACGTCAATGTCGATTGTCTTAGCACGATCATGCCACGTGGCAAATGCCTAATGCAAAATCCGCTCAAACTCGGTTGAAATAACGAATTGGCACCAAATGAAAATATTTAAATTGAATTGGCACCAAAAAAGATTTGTGACTAAATTCGCACAAATGTAAAAGATTTAGGATTTTTTTAACACTTTTCCCAAAGCTACGACCTTAGGACATCATTGGTATATTTGAATCCTGCGGGAGCTCAATGGGTGACCACCTTAACCATTTTGTATAATATTATACAGCATAAGCAAATAATCTTCCAAAAGAGAGGAAAAAGAACGCTGCCGAGAGCTTAATACTAACGCAGAAATGAAGAAAAGAAGAAGATGACTTTGATGACGACCACGATTAGTAAAGGAAACAAGAGAGAGCGGACCTATTTCGAAGAGGAGGCCAGGCAAAGCGGAGCAACTGGGACCACCGGTAAGCCAAAGCAACAAAGGGTCGTCCTTGGGGCTCCTCTCGGACTCGATGAAGTAGTAAAATAGCTGCACTTCCTCCAACTCTCCTACCCCTACGTATCTACACCATTTTTGTTGAAGCCCCATTCCAACAAACATTAGAAAGAAGACACTCATATGCATCACTCTTGAACATAAAGAAAAGAAATAGCGAATCAAGTCATTTGCTAAATTGCGGTTGCTTATAATCATTTAATACGAGCTGAACCTGTTTCCAGTTTGAAAGATCTGCGGGGAAACCCGGGAGACTCTCAATGATAACTGATTGTGATCGTCCAACGTTGGAGATCAAGAGCAGCAATGGAACTAGGAGATGCAACATCCTCGGCTCGTCCAACAAAGAAAAATGGTGAGGAAAAGAGAACTAGGCAGATTTCCGTAAGGTTCCCCCTTCCTCCGCGTAGATTTCACGGGTTGTATAATGCTTCCCGGCTTTCTTTATCCTTTTTCTTTATTTTTTCCTCTTCCTTTTTCCTCTTGTCGGCGAGGTTGACCTTGTCCTCGCCAGTGGCTGATCTAGTGGGGGCTTGCCTTGCTTGTGGTCGGACGACCTCACCCTTACCAGTAGGAGTGTGCATGGTCCGTGTGGGCGGTTTCCACTATAGAATCGGGAACCGCCCATTAAGGACCTCGTTCCCAAATTGGAAGCACTGCACTTAGTTGATGGATCCACTTTAACCAAACCATTAGTCCCCGGTAGATCCATAACTATTCTCACCAAAGATCAATGAAATATTGCCGATCTAGACTTGCGCAACCAGAAGCCAGCAGCCAACATTAAGTCTAATTTGAACAAAGATAAGGAGGAAAAAAATGTTCTAGTACTTATATGTCGCTCCTTTCAGACCGCTTTTCTCGTCCGGTACAACGACCCTCTTGAAATCTCATGTTTCCCCCATGAAAAATTTCGGATTCGGCATAAGCTTTTGAATTTTTCCATCACCACCTCGAGTGTAGCTTGCATCGATGGGTTGAATCGAGAGTGAGTTTGAAAAAATCCACATCGAGTTCTATAGAAAAAAATGTTTTTGTCTAACTTAGAGAACCAATGGCGTGATGGGTGTTTGTTAGAATCTAAAATGGAGAAGCTGTTATGCTTGAGGAAATCAGTCAAATACTTTAGATTCACTAATTTCGAATTTCTTAATATTAAAAATTAATATATTATTATAATATAATCGGTTCGGTTCGGATGGGCGAATTTGCCAATGGAATCGTGAATCGACCGATATTCACCAGATTCTTATAAATTGGACCGATCATTTATTAAGAACCATCAGTTTTGGATGTTCTGGTTTCTTTGCACACCCATACTTGCTATCGTTAGGTGAGGGTGACTTTGCCCTCGTCGATGGCTAAGCAAGCTCGCCTTTGACTCCTAGTCTCATGTCCGGAGTGTGCCAAGGCAAGAGCGAGTATATGGCCATCTCCGGTCGTACTTTCATTTAGTAATTGATCGGACGACTGATAAGCAAGACATGTACTCTTTGAAAATGATATATGTACGCTAATCACTTACCAAATTATAGGCTGTCTGAGCGCGCGATCCCAGTGAACTTTGATCCCCGAGATGGATTCATATCATTGTATCCACCGGTCGTTTATGGCATATGCCCCGCAGGATTTGGTGGACGGACCACGTGAAGATCTACCAACGTGGTCCTTCACCCGCCATGGTACGACCAATGATGACACAGCATGGTCCTGAGCCGAAAGGGTACGAACCGCCATGATCTTGACTCTTTACCCAACACGGTGCGACCGAATTAGGGAACAAACTCATGTCGACCTTTCAAAGCAATAAAAAGTCACTGAGAGTAAATTAATATCACCTTCAATGACGGCAGTTTGAACACGTCATCAAATAAATAACTAAATCAATCAAGGCTCAAGGGAGAATTTCGCAAATTTTAAGGATTAATTTAAATAAACATTTGCAAGATGAGTGCCTATCTAGTTGATCGAAAAAATTATCAATTTTTTTAAAACTTATTATATTTATATTAGTTTAATTTTAAAATTTTCAATTTGATTAATTTAGTCACTTCGACCAATTTTATCAATTTTTTTGTCAAAAATAAATATTTATTCATATTTCAAAATATAGAGATAATACATGAGAGGTTCAAAACAAAACAATTTTCAAATAGTAAGGTAGCAAATTGTTGTGATAAAAGCATAATTTCATCCTACAAGAATAAATCTGTCTCAATATCAAAACAAACGAATGATGGTTGATCTCCAAATCTTGCATTATTATAAGTGATGAGCACACACCATAATCGCATTCTCTAATAGCTATGACTTGCCCAATAGGCGGCCATTGGCGCTAGCCGTTCCTCGCCATCCACCACCACCTAGAAGAGAGAAATTTGTATCGTTATCAAATGAATTTCATTTTGGAATAGAAATTTTATGTCATTATTAAACGCGTATTTTTACATAGAAATATAAAAATCTATTTCTATTCTAGAAATCAATTGGTTAAAATGGTTATCATCTTATTTGGTTTTGCGGAAAATGGCTAGTCAACCCGAAACACTTTCTAGTCAACGAAAATATTCACGTATAAATTTATGAAAGTGAATTCCTAAATCTAAAGAGATTAAAACACTTTGAAATTGCTCATTTCAAAATTTTCAATTTTCAATTTTTTTTCTTTTCTTCTTTTTATTTCTCCCTTAGTGGTCTTGGTGACGGTTGGGGACTGGCCACATGCATGGGTCGGCAAGGTTGACACTTGCTAGCCTACGCGAGGTCATGGCTCTCTGGGATCTAGCGAGCCTCGACCTCAACCTCGACCTCGACCTCGACTCGGCTAGTGAGCCTTGACTTGGTGTAGGGCCGGTGAGCTTGAGCTTTGTTGCGTTGTCAGTCAGTCATGGTAGAGGAAGGAAGAAAAAGAAAAGGAAAGAAAAGCTTTTTTTTTTTTAAGATTGTGGAATTTTTTTAAGAAATAAAAAATATTTTAAAAATTATACTTCTTTTTGCCTAAGATAAATGCATGAGACTGAAATCATTTTCCAATAAGATCCAAATATTAGAAAACGTTTTCAATCATATATCACAAAACAAAGAAAACTAACTGTATTTTTGAAAAATGTTTTCCCAAAAGCATTTTTCTTTATCATTAAATTTTCCGCATAACAAATACACCCCAAATCCAATAAAATTCAATAAGGCCGTCAAGTGACAACGTGATGTGATGTTGATAAATATTTCTAATATAAACGTTGTACAATACTTGGGTATCTAAAATTTTCCACACATATCTAGGCATTTAAATAATTTATCCACATTATGTTTTAAAGTCGTTCTCGATCAGTCAGTTTAATTTTTGGTCGAGTTTGGTGCTTCAAAAGACTTTATTAGATGAAAATAGAATTATTTGATTTGATAAATTAAAATATAGGGATTTGATTAGAAACACCATCAAAGCATAAGGGAATAAGGTAGAATAACAAAAAGAATTGTTGTACAGGCCTTAAATCGCCAGTGGCTTTCAGTACGACAATAATTTGACTCTCTTTATATTTTAACTTGAGTGCCACTCAATTCCGTCCTTCTCTGCATGTTCTGTGCACTAAATATATAAACTCACTTCAGGTTCCCGCTTTACAGAAACCCGAAGAACTGAAAGAAGAGCCCGTGCTCAATTATGTCGAACATGGCAAGGGCCGTGCACTCAAAATCATCGCTTTCCACGAATTCATTTTCGAAGGTGCTCTTGTCTTCGCTTTTGATCCTGCTGTCCTGTGCGAGTTCGGCCCTTTCGGGTTCCATTGTGAAGTATCTTCCTGGATACGAGGGAGAGCTTCCGTTCAAGCTCGAAACCGGGTAATATTCTTGAACTCTCGACGCTTCCTTTCGGTGGGTTCTTGCTGATGACGTTCTTGAATTTGGTACACGTGTCCGCATTATGCTTTCACATTTCTTGAATTCGGGGTGATCGTGCTGTCATGATCGTCAGGTACGTGACGGTGGGCAGTTCGGAGCTGTTCTACTACTTTATAGAATCACAAGGGAACCCGGAAGAGGATCCCATTTTCCTGTGGCTCACTGGCGGCCCCGGTTGCTCCTCCTTCCACTGCCTCATCTACGAGATAGGCACGTCTTCGCATTCCGTCTCTTTCCATATTATAAGCACGATATTTTTATTTTTTTGATGAGCCTTGAGAGGAGCCACTTTATCTCATGTCAATTATAATATTTTAAATTTTCTTCAAAAGTGTGAATACTTGTTAACACGATCATAATAAAAAAAATTATCTTTTTCATTTTTTACTCACTTTATTTATTTATTTCGGAAACGTCCCACTTTGCCAATTTGATAACTTGATAGAACATATAACGTTTACTTATTTTGTTTGCATTTTAGAATATAAATGAGTCGGTAATAATGAAATACATTCTTGGGATATTAATTGCCATTAGTGATTGCTCAGCGAAGGAGCCTCGATTGAGGGCCAAGCAGTATGCTGGGCCTCATTTGTTACCCAATCCCGCCCCCATCATAAAGAGGAAAGATGTTTTTGGGTCGGGTATTTACATGTAGAGAGTACTGCCTTTGCCCAGCAGGCTACTGAGCCCATGACCAAGTCTGAAAGAAAGGATGGTGTGTCCTTACCTCATACTTGAAGCTAGGGAGATCGCTGGCGATCCTGTGCCATGGAACCGGCCAAAATATCAGCATGACACTTGAGAGAGAGCAAGCGACGAGTTCAAAGGCAGAGGCGATCGAGAGCAACAGAGGGAGGAATGAGGCCAGAGGTGATCTAAAGTGAGAGTGAGAGAGGGAACGATGATGCTAGAGGCCACCAGAGAGAGAGTGAGAGTGGGAGGCAACGCCATAAGATGAGTGAGTTGAGAGATAGAGAGAGACTATATATATATATATGTTATATACCGGTCCGATCCGAAGGACCACACTTAAAGAAACTGACCAGCATTACTGGATTCTAGTAAATTTGAATCGAGAATCAACCTGGTTCCCATGAACAATCGGTTATGGGCCATTCCTTGGTTTCGGATCCAGTTCTTCTGATTCTTTTGCACAAATACTTGAAACTAATCTAGTATTTTCTTTTCTCGAATGGTGAAAAGTATTAAACCTGACATAATTTCAAAAAGGCTTTTAACAGCTTTAGGTTGCTGAAGCAGATATAGAACTGCTTATGAACCATTTGGCTAGTCACAAAATAAAGTGAACTTAGAGCCAAAAAAATCATAAAAAAGAAAAGGAAAATAGCAATTTCAGGGCGCCATTGGACTAGACCATGTGTGTGATCTCCATGAAGTTTCAGTAGCATATAGACATCATCATCAAGCAGCTTTTAGCTCCATTTCGAATATTCTTTTGCAACGGGACATAAGAAATATTAACTAGGATGTAATGATCTGATTAGCTAGCAGTCAGATCTTCACTTATGCCGTTGTACCAGACTAGGGAAGAAGCGAATTTCTAAAGTTCAACATGGTTCTGTTCTAAGATATGGCTAACATTGTAACTCATCTGATTCTTAGGTGGTATTTATCTTTGCTAACATGGTAATGACACACTCGAGCATTCATTATCCGCAAATATTTGCATCAGATCTCTAGCAAAATGTATTGACTAACTATGCAAATTATGGATGGCAGACTGCCCATAGTTTTGTTTCACGCACGAGAACTTATTGGACAAGTCAAACATTCTTTAGCTTTCGCAGGATTCTTTACGACCTAATTACAAAGAAAGATCAGCTAGATATGGAATTGGTTTTCAAAGGACATTGCAATCTCACGCTGGATGCACAATAGGATATGCATTACACTTTCTTCCTCTCTGGAAATATCCTTAATTAGCTTATTCATAGATGCAGGTCCAATGGAGTTTGATATTGAAAATTATAAAGGAGGATTGCCGAAATTGCGACCTTATGAGTATGCATGGACAAAGGTCTCGTTACTCACGCACGCTATCATTTTGCCCTAGCATTTTCGTGAACAATGAAATAAATCAAGTTTTATGCTCTTCAGACAGCTAGCATCATATTTGTAGATTCACCAGTTGGTACTGGTTTTTCTTATTCAACGACAGAAGAAGGTTGGTATACTTCAGACTCAAGTTCAGCAGAGCAAGCATATGAGTTTCTCAGAAAGGTTAGAAATACAGGAGCCGCAACAATATGATGCTTCTGACCAAGTGAATACAAAATTTGTTATCCACTCTTGTGAAGGATTCCGTCACGTTAAATTGAATTGAGTTGAATTAACTCTTTAATCATCAACTCACTTAAAACACGCACTGCTTATACACAGTGGTTGGTGGAGCACCCGCAATATCTCGCTGTTCAACTATTCATTGGCGGTGATTCTTACTCTGGCATGGTGGTTCCTGTCGTCACCAAATATGTAGTGAATGGTATATCTTTCACCTGAGTTAATATCTTTTCTTTTTGACGATACAAGATTCGGTCTAAATATTTTTGGCTTTTGTCTGTGGATTTTTAGCTAACAAGGATGGTGTCGAGCCGCGCCTGAATCTCAAGGTAAAATTCAACCACAGAGTTCCAGTGATCATTCTGCGTGATCCAGCTTCAATGTGGCATTGAGGTCTTTAGCTGCTGATGGGATGTTGATCTTCAGGGCTATCTAGTTGGAAGTCCAAGAACAGATTCAGTCCTTGATGAAAACTCTAAGATTATATTTGCTCACAGGATGGCACTTATCTCTGATGAACTCTATGAGGTGATTTAATCCTCTCCTTCAAGTTGCCTTCCTTTTTCTCCTAGATTGATGCAGTCTTGAAGTAACTCTTTGGTTCAAAATTCCTATGAGCATTCTGAAAAACCTACTTATCACGGCTTGGCTTTTTATTAATTCAGTTTCGTGATGTCTTATTCCTAAATACGTTCCCTTCTTTGCCACACGGTATGGGTTATCCTTGTCAACAGTGAAGTCATCCGTTAGCTTATCTAATCTATTCTGTTATCTATGGTTTCCAGGCAGCAAAAACAAGTTGTAATGAGACCTATGTTAATGTGGATCCATCAAATACAGAGTGCTGGACTGCTCTTGGGGCAATCAAAAGGGTAATAAAATCAAGACCTTCAATATGTAGAATTTCTCATAATTTTAATCAGGCATCAGACTGAATCATACTCTCAAATTTCAGTGTGTTAAAGATCTATACCGCAATGACATTTTGGAACCAAAATGTGTCTATGCATCCCCTAAAGAGAACCCAGATATTGGTCGTTGATCTGTGCAAGAGAATACGATGGAGTTTATTTTTTCACCCCGAGAATTCCTGAATATTGGTGCCGGGTAAAATTGCCGTTTTCATTTATTAGTTAATTACATGTTACAGGAAATGACTCACTCTTTCTGTTCACATATTCACGAGTGCCTTATCTAAATTTTGATTCTTTTTGCAGAACTTTAACTACGCTTTGTCGTATATGTGGTCAAATGATCTTAGGGTCCAGAAAGCTTTAAATATTCGACCAGTAAGTAAAAATAATTGGTCGGGTGATTACTCATAAGGGCAGTATCAATTTGATTCTTGCCAAATTATTGATACGTCTCTGTTAAAATGAACACAGGGGACGGTAATGGACTGGAAGAGGTGCAACAAAAGCTTAGCATACACAAAAGATGTTCAGAGCGTTGTTGAAGTTCATAAAAACCTCAGCACACTGGGTTTAGAGGTCTTGGTGGAGTGGTAATTACTGGCATCCCTTTGAGTTCCCAATCTTCTGATAAATTTTGTCCAGTATGCTTGCTAAGTATCAAAGCACCACTGTACCGTAGTCATTTATCACTTTCATCTTGTACCGAGGATAGCGGCCTTCGTCCCAAATAACAGCATGACTAAGTGGGAGGGAAAACTTTGTTGATCACAATGTATAGGTTACAGCTTAACGACCATTTTGTTTGACAAGGAGGTACCTGTAGCTTCTCACCTCCTTATATACCCCTTTTGATGCAGCGGTGATCGTGACATGGCTGTTCCCTATGTGGGTACAGTTGAATGGATCAAACGTCTCAATTTGACGGTTGTAAATGACTGGCGACCGTGGTTTGTGGATGGTCAAGTTGCAGGGTGAGTTCTCTCTCTCAATGTAGTCTTTGCCGCTTTAGCGTGTTTGGAGCTGAAGTCCTAGATCACTGAACTGCAGATACACGAAGAAATACTCAGAACATGGATATCGATTAACTTATGCTACAGTCAAGGTATGCAGCTTTCATGCTGCTTTGTTTTTTTGCTTTTCGTTTAGCTGTTTTGATTCCTATTGTTTACTTTCACATGCGAACGGAGTAATTGAAGCAACGTGGTTTTGCGTCCTTTGTAGGGCGCTGGACATCCAGCTCTGGAATATTATAGAAGAGAATGCTACGAAATGTTTATGAGATGGGTCCATTATTATCCACTTTAGTTGATAGTAAAGATTTTGGAGAGTATCATAAAGTCCTCTCTCTCCTTGTATCATCAGAGCCAGTAATTTCTATCGTTTCGACTATCGCAATAACAAAAATTGAAGAGCAGTAGTAGTAAATATATTTGTACCATACTGCATTGGAGCGTACTAATGAGGAGCGCATTTGATCAAGCCCTCTGTCGTATGAGTAAACGAGCTTCCTTTCATTTCAGTAATCCAGTCGCTCCAACTGTCGCAAATAAAAGCAATATGAACTAGACAGTCGGCCGAAATCTTAAAAGATCGATAGCATCAGAAATTTCTGACTGTATTCTCATTGCATACACACTGCATGAACGCCGAGTGTCTTGTGCAGCCACCGCAGCGCTGTTTCGCAAAATTGTCACTGCAATTTTGACAGCTCTGTGGGTTTGATCGAACACTGTCAACGGAAGAGTTTAGAATCCCTTTATTTTGAGCTAGAATCGCTCTCTCCTCTTTCTGCTTTCGTGCATGGACAAGTTCTTAGGAGGCCGAACCTTTTAAGCAGTGAATTTAAGCTCCACGAATCTTTTCCGAGTACGATATCCAGGGACATCCGGTTGCAACATGGGCGTATGCCAATGCAATAGTCATATGCAATGTTCATACGTCAAGCAATTGGAGGTCTACTTGAACACCAATAATTAATCCATTTGGTGCAACATGGTCTGTGGGATTGGGTCATTGGCATGTTTTCAGCATCACAAAAAAACAATAAATTAGGAAAAAGTGACAGAAGAGTCTGAGACTTATTACATTGGAGTCAATTTAATCCTAAATATTTTTACTTAGTGCAAATTCAATCATTCCGACTAATTTTGGCTAAATATTGCTAACATGAATGCTAGATGACTTATAATGCACAATCGGCTGAATATTTCGATATTTTTTAATAATATTTTATTAATTTTTGATTTTTTCGTTTTATATTTCTCTCTTTTTTTCCTTCTCTTTCTAGTGGTTGGCACGGCCTCGCAGCCACAGGCAAGCATTGGCCTCGTCAGGATGAGGGCGAATGCTGGCGAGGTTGCCCTCAAGATTTGGAAAGTGACCTTGTAGCAAGATTCGTGAGCTTTAGAGAGGACGTCGGTGTGGACTGTATCTGGCTTTCTTTTTGTGTAGGTTTCTACAACAGCAGCCATGGTTGCAACGACAATGGTGACACCACCTGAAGCTTCTGATGGACTTTGAGAGAGAGAGACTGGAGCTTTGGCAGTGCAAGATCTAGCGAACGTCCTCATCGGCATTTGCCCTTGCCTTGGCGAGGCCGATGCTTGCCTATGGTGGCGAGGGCCATCATCATTCAGGCGGGGCTAGCCCTCGTTGGCCATGGTTGTGCCTAGAAAAGAGGAGGAAAACAAAGAGGGAAAAAAAGAAAAG